>CM034353.1:109379278-110579278 GCA_019925275.1 Mytilus edulis
AAATATACCTCCTGTAACTGACTCTAATTTGGTATCAACTGCTATAGCAATTGTGGCAGGATTGTTCCATCCAAGAGCCTTCATAGCTGATTTGACACTTGTTTTTGTTTCCTGTGCTGACAGAACAGCTCCTTTTAGATTCTCTTGTATCAAATTCAGCTAAAAAAAGGTGAAAATCTTTCTCAAGAAGACCATTTTTAATATAAGATTCAGATGACAACAGATAGATAGAGTTATCCAAATGTTCTTACAAGAGCAACACAAATGGGACAAGATGTGGATATAGATTCTGGACCACCTGAGATCACCCATGGTTTTTAGCGTGGTTCATGTCGCTGAACCATTAGTTTTCTATGTTGTGTTTTTTTTACTATTGGTATTTCTTAATTTTTTACCATGACATTGTTAGTTTGTTTTCGACTTATGAGTTTGAATATCCCTTTGTTATCTTAAGTCTTTCTTTTATAACTATCAAAAAAGTATATATACCGGTGATATAATTATATTTTGCAAAAATTTAGATAACCTGGTAAAAACCCACTAATTCTGGGAAACGTTTGATTTCCTTTTCACTAAATCTTGTTTAGAATTCATCATTTGGTCATAATATAACCACAAGAATGAAATATTTAAACCAGTCAAAACAGAAATTTTGTTATCACTTATTACTTTATTTCAATACCTCATACTTTTTCACTTGTTCTAGATATTTCCCTATTTCATCTGAGGAAGCCTGTCTCTCCATCAATATTTTGATACCTTCCTTAAAATTTGATTCCATTGGCCTGTAAAGTTACAAAATGTAAAATAACAACAAATATTCAAACTAACTTTACAAAATAACCAAAGTTTGTAAGCAAAAATACAATAAATATATAAAAAAAAAAATGAGACAAGAATTGAAATTAGTCATCATGTCCCTCTATAATCAACACTGGTGTAAAGTCTGTATTTACACAATTGCAACCTATATAGATAATTATTTTTTCCTTGTCAACTCTCTTTTCCCCTGGTCAAGACAATTGACTATATACATGTACTTCATTCTCAACTATCTTAGTTTAATACTTTGACCTGGTAAAGCAAAGACTAACAGACGAACTGACCTACCCCTAAAAAAATAATAAAAATTATGCACATTTTTGTTATCTTTGGAACTACTTGGGAGCTTACAACTAAAAGTTTTTATCCAAGATCAAATTAAAATTATCAACATTTTGACAAATTATATTCCTGTTTGTTTATGTTGCTTTTGAAAGTTTCACACCCATGTGTTGTGTTGGTCTGATGACTAAGAGCAGCTCACCCCTAAATAATTTACATGTTTACACCAATTCAATTTTCAAAGTTGAAATCTGAAATCTGCATGAAGAAAACAATAAATTCTTGTATTAAATTGATCATGCTTGAATTTTGAAATCACAATCAAACAGCTTCTATCTGAAAGTTTTAATATTACTGAATTTGTGTCAGAAGTTATAAAATAATGGCTTTAAAACACAGCCAAGGTTACTATGGTTAATGTTATCCATGTGAATACAGTTACATCATCATGTTTATCACTTCAACAATTTTTTCCAAAACTTTATTGGCTTTGATCTAGCTTTCAGTAACTACAAGAACTCTCAGATATGTATTTTGTGTGTCTTTCTGTGCTTTTAATCTATCTGATGAGTTAAGCCCTTTTCAAATTATTTTTATAGTTTGTTCTTATGTTGTACTGTTACACCATTGTTCCAGGATAGAGAGGGGTTGGTGACAGCAAACATGTTTAACAGCACCATATTCTGTATGTGCCTGTCCCAAGTCAGAAGCCTGTAATTCAGTGGCCAGTTGGTTTACTCTGTTGGAGTGTTTTAATTTTGTTAATGACTTTTGTCATTTCTGGGCCTTTTACAGCATGCTGTGTAGTATAGGTTTTGCATATTGTTGAAGGCTCACAATTATCTGTAGTTGTTAACTTCTAGGTCACTTGGTTGCAGATGGAAATTTGTCTCCTTGGCAATCATACCTCATTTTTTTGTTTAATTGTTTTATATGAAGATTGGAAACCTACTGTGTAATAGATCTTCTACTTCTCTTCTTGCGTTTTGATGATGAACAAGGCATATTAGATTCATCCATTAATTTGTATTTACTACAAAATTCCAAAGCTAAGTAGCAAACTTGTAGATCCAAAGTCACAATATAAGGATTAAGTCCTGAAGCAAGGGTATAATTATACTGAAAAGTGTCTCCAATGACCTCAGTTATTGTTTTATCTGAAATTAAGGAAAACTCCAAGTTAATTTTTAAATTCAATGTAAATATGTTTTTCCTACTTTAAATGTAATTTAAAGACTTATCTTTGTAGACATATTTAAAGTTGTGTATAATTTTTAGCTCTCCACTTATATGGTCCTTATATTTTAGCCAAATGTTGACTAGGGGATAAAATTATGGTCACTTTTGGTCTTCAGATGACTATCAATAAAACCTGTATCATGAAATTTATAAAAAGTTGTTTTCATGTTATTTTTGCAAATATGAGGTCTGTTTGGTTGTTTGAGATATAAAAACAAATGAAATATAGACACTGGGTGTTAAGCAAACAGCAAGCAATCAATCCTTTTACATGTTTCTACATATCTAAAAAAAAATATCTTTGCAATAAACTAAATTTCCTTCTAAACAAACCTGGTTCAGGAGTTTTCTGCCAAACTTTCCTTTCAATACTATACTCCAGATTATCACATGAATTAAAATGGAATGTCACACTGATATTCCTTTGTCCATTTATAAAAGTCAGTGGTAGACAGCATGTAATACCCTGACAATCAGATGTAGCTGAGCAAACAGTTACTCCATAGGGTGTTAAACTTATCCTGCAATCTACAATGTAAGTGAAAAATTACAATAATTGTCATTTCCTGGCTTCTGATATTCACTGTTGTAAAATAAATACCTATTGAAGTTCTCTTTTGACATTGTTGCATAGCAAACTGTTAGATAAAAAAGAATAGAATTAAATAAAACATGCTTACCACTTTCTGGTTTTGGTGGTGAACACTGGGTCTGTTGCCATAAATCAAATGATATTCCTAAAATATATAGAACAAACTAAACTAAAATTATGTCATCATTTAGGCAGTGTATTTCTTATTTTTGTCAATTACCTTCAAAGTTAACAGAAAACCTTTTAAAATAAAGAATAAAAAACACTTATCTTATTAAAATTTAGTACTCCTCTCCCAAGCCAAAAATAGATCAGAGTTATCTCCCTTCATGCAAATCCAAACCAGAATATATGTAAAAACCTTAGATAAGATGTTTTACAATTTCTTATAGAAAGATAAGGATTCAAATAAGTTGTTTACTTATGGCAAAAGGTATGTACATTAGACTGGAAAACACAATACCCCTCTTCGACTATTAACAATCATAAAAACTTGTTTCTTAAAGTTCTTAAAATCTGTGCATTCAATATTACATAACTTAATTAATATGTTCACACCTTTGAAAGGAACTCTTTCCTCAGTCACATCACATTGTGAATATAGAAGATTGGAGTCCTCCATTACTGTGTAGTTATACAAGCATACAGTACCAGGGTTTCCGCTGGCGGTCGCCATTTTCGCAATTTGCGAAAAAATAATAATTGTGGCGATAAAAATTCGTCATTTGCGAAAGAATTTGGCGAAAGAAATACATAAAACGATTTATTTTCCTCCATCTTGTTTATTTACTTTTTGTCGAGTTTCTCGGACTTTACCCGATCAGACAATACTCGGAATTCACCTTGACCTCATTAAGATTTAGACAGAAAATCAATAATCAGCTGATTGCATTTTATAGCTATCGACAACAAAGGACTAATTAATAAAGGTGTTGATTGAATTGTTTCACAAAATGATATGGTCAAATGGCTTCCGCTGTAAATGTCACATACAGAATATATTTACATTTTTGCGACGCACGTGTTTGAAGCAAACTTTTGACATCTCTCCCTTTAAAGATAGTTTTCAAAAGAAAGCTGTTGTTGTGACGAAAATTGTTCTAAAGCAAGAAAAATCTCCGATTTAAAACTTTAATTCTTTTATCCTTTGACTTTAATAAAGTCGTTTGAGTGACACATGCACGTGTTTCAAGCATAGTTGTACGTCTCAACTTTTTCATTTACGATGGTGAAGAAAAGAAAACTGTCGTTATGAAAAAATCTATCCAAAAGGCTGGGAACAACCCCTCGAATGAGAGTAACCCTTCAATGTAATGACTACACATGAAATGAGGGATTAATTTCATGTGATAAAAGCTTTTGTTTTGTTGTAAAAATTACTTCTTAGTACAAAAGGGCACAACAGGAAAAATATATTTATGTTACTTGGCGAAAAAAATAATAAAGTGGCGAAAAATATATTGTTTTGGCGAAAGAGGTGGCGAAAAAAATAATTGACCCAGGGGAAACCCTGTACAGTACCATTCTCTTCAAAACAGGCCTGGATTTTTACATCCACAGAGAATACCCTTTCAGAAGGGATGTGATGGATGGCATACCTGAAAATATATAAGAGATTAACTGAATGAACAGCTGCACCATGAGGCATGAGTGCATGATACACATATCCTAAATTCAAAGAATAAAGTTCAATTACTTCTCGATGTCATATTATGAGAATTGCTGAAAGCATTTTTGAGTAATTGTCTGAAAACTGAAAAAAGCCTTTTTTTAATTGATATAACCCCATAACTCAGAAATGTAAAATCTAAAATTTATAAAAAATGAAAGGGAGCTCACATCAATAGATATTAACAATTCACTAAAGTTTTATGCAAATTGGTTTAAGTGTTTTTGAGTTATATATGAGGGCATGTAAAAACACATGTAGAACTGTTATTAATTTTGAGTCAACCAGCTAATTTAATTTTAAACTTATAAACAATAATAAACATAAGCACTAAGAATAATACTGAATACTGTTTCTATTTTGTTTTATTTTGCATGCAATTTCTTAAGAAGCAAAAGCTTTTTCTATCAAATCATTTTCTTATTTTGTTCATTGACCTTGAAGCTTCAATAATGTGTTCATAGTACATGGATGCCCAACTCACACTATCATTTACTATGTTTATTGAGCTGTGAAATTAGGGTCAAAACTCTAATTTGTCTACTAAGTTTTAAATTGATTGGATTTCAACTTCATCAAAAACTACCTTGAAAAAAAATTAACCTGAAGCGGGACGAACGATCCAAGGTATGATGAATGAACGGACCCACAGACCGAAAAACATAATACTCATATGTGGGGCATGAAATTTTACACTACTTACACAAGCTGCAACACTCCATGGATCTGCAAGTTTTCCTGTTTACCTAAAATTATTTAAAAAAATTAATTGAGTCATATTTGCTAAAACATGTACCTTGAAAATTGATAGAAACATGTTCAACATGCATTGTACACATGTCATATTCAATAATAATCTCTTTTTTCTTCTGATGTTTTGGATGAACGTCATATCATTAAATATAGAAAGAGTTTAATAATATTAAGTCAACTGTGCTTGTTGAGAATCCCGTTACATTCTCAAACATCAGACCCTTACTTTTGACCTTTTATAAAAAGTTTGGAGAAAGTCAAATCATGTTCATGGTTCGGGCACTTTTCAACATAAGTATCTTACAATATTCCTTCTTTGTTCAAAATATAGTTTATACTTGCAAAAGACTTTTGACAAATAAAACAATTTTGTCTGAAAGTTAATTGAAGAACATACCCCATTCATAGTTGATCAAATCAAATTCAAAATGCTTTTCCTCCAACCACACTTCCAGAATGTAATAACATGTTTTAAAATTAATGGATGTGAAGACATATCTTTTCAGAACAGCAATCTCTGCACAACATGTAACAGTATCACAACTGTCCAGAATGTGGCATGCTACGCCTTTATCTAACACTGCAGATGGTGTAGTTATGTTGGAACATTCTGGGAAAAAAAATCATCAAACAATAAAACTTACAAAAATTCATAAAATGTTCTGACATTGAGTCAATAGAATGTCTTTAAAGAAAATACCAATGTATTTTTTAATGATATGAAATATTTAGATAACAAAATGTACCTTTGAAGAAAATCCAATTACAAGAGAAACCATACATGGGTTAACCAATTTCCAGCAATAAGTTAATTCTCTTTCAATTTTAGACCAATTGTTTAGTAGGGTTGCAACCAAACCTGTCTGTGTTTAACTAAGTATATCTAAGGTAAAGTTAAGTAACCTTAAACAAGCTATTTCACCTAATAAAAATAGATTTGTTTACCTTAAAAATTAAAACATTTTATAACTTCAAAATTGAACCAATAGTTTTAAGAAAATTGGTAAACACATGCAGGGTTTAGGATGTAAGATAAAAATGAACAATAAATATAAAAAAAAACAATTATTATTTTTCCTCATATGGGAATATTTTTTACAAAGAAGAAAATATACCATTATTCCATCCACCAGCCGACTTATTATAAGGTAGCATATTGACATCACATTTATTGGACCATCCCATGTAATCAGACAGACCAAGTTCTGTAATCAGGTCATTTGCAGTAACATCTGTTATATGGTCCAGGTCTGTATTTCTACTTGACAACCAATTATCCAGTGAAAAGGCTGTTTAATAAAACAATAATAAATCATACTAGAGCTACATAGCTGTAAATTGTGTTTTTGATTGTATCAGATGTCATCCTATAACGTGGTTTCTGAGTGTGTTTTATGTCCCCTTGCCTTGTATCTGAGATACTATTCAATCAGTAGAAGTTGTTCAACATAACTTATGTAACACAAAATAATAGCAGTTTAAATGTTTGATTAGTATTGTAACAATATTTATAAATGTGGCAAAAGAAAGCTTCAGGAAATTGAGTTATCTGATTTTGAGTTTTCATTTCTTACTTTACTTTTTCATTCTGAATGATATGAAAAGAGGCAGCACCATATATTGTCAAATACCAAAGGAAGAAAAGTTTACTCTTTTTTGATGTATAGATATACCTACATGAGTTCAGAAATCCTGGTGCCATGTCACAGGGTGTAAAATTAACAACTGTGTTATTTAAGACCACAATCTGTAATTCACACTCATCTGGTTCTAAACAAACACTAATTTCAAAGTAGATGTTGAATGAAAAGAAATCTTTATCTATGATGTAACTGAAAATAAATAAATAAATATCCAGAAACTTGAGTTCAAATTTCAAAAAGACTCAAAACAAAAGTTTATATTATTATCAGTATATCTGATATGTTTTTATTCTATTGGGTTGACTTTACATGCAAAACTAATCCCATGATTAACTAAGAAGTCATAAGTCTGAAACATTGGCAGTGGCAGTCATTAGTAACCTAATGCCACATATAAAGCAGGATTTGCTTACCCTTCTGGAGCACCTTAAATGGCTCATTTTTTGTTGGGGTTAATTTTTTGTTGCTCAGTCTTTAATTTATATTTTGTGTGCTGTTGTCAGTGGCAGGTCCAGGGGCTAACCCCATTGATGTTTTTCACAATATATATAAATCTTTAGAAATTCGTCCCTTTTTGTTGTTTTTGGTTTGTTTTTTGTCATGGCACTATCGGATAGTTTTTTGAATTTATGAGTTTTAATTTCCCTTTAGTATCTTTTGCCTCTCTTTTAATAGTTTTTGGTATTGTAATTTTTTGGCTATTTAGTAGTGGAGGCTGATCTTTGAAAGACTATATTCACAACTTTAACATAGACTAAGGAAACATTCTGAGCTTGAACTATTGTTTATACACTTGTCTATTGTTTATAACTGTAGTATGACCTATAGATGTATATCTTTTGTGAATTTTTCTCTATTATCATTTAGAATATTATGTTAGTTTTGAGATTCCACACTAAAACAAAATAAGATGTATTTTACTGCTAATCCATACTTTAAATTACCCTACACACAAACTGGTGCAATGACCAGGATATTTCAATATTTTAAAATAGACAACAATAGAAATAAGACATTGTTTTTAATTGTGTATATTTTCTTCTATTTTTTAAATTGTTTTAAAAACTCATTGCAAGTTGTTTGCTCAGATGAAAAACAGAATTTGACAAGAATTTGTTGTACTTGCAGTATTTTTTTATAAATTGAAATGGCATTTGAGAAAAAGTATTAAATATTAAATGGTCTGTACTTACTTTAGTTTTACTTTTCCATTCAAACCAAATGTGTTACTTTCTCCTGAAAAGTAAAACAACTTCACTATGATAAACTATAAATCTTGTTTACACAACAACAAACTAGAGGCTAGAGGCTCTAAAGAGCCTGTGTCGCTCACCTTGGTCTATGTGCATATTAAACAAAGGACACAGATGGATTCATGATAAAATTGTGTTTTGGTGATGGAGATGTGTTTGTAGATCTTACTTTACTGAACAATCTTGCTGCTTACAATTATCTCTATCTACATGTATGATGAACGTGGCCAAGAAATGACAGTGGAAAATATTTTGTAAAAATTTACAAAAATTTACAATAAAGGACAATAACTCCTCAAGGGGTCAATTGACCACTTTGGTCATGTTGACTTATTTGTAGCTCTTACTTTGCTGTACATTATAGCTGTTTACAGTTTATCTCTATCTATAACAATATTCAAGATAATAATCAAAAGCTGCAAAATTTTCATAAGATAAGCAATTCAGGGGTAGCAACCCAACAACAAGTTGCCTGATTGGTCTGAAAATTTCAGGGCAGATAGATCTTGACCTAATAAACAATTTCATTTACAGCAAATTTGCTCTAAATACCTTGGTTTCAGAGATATGAGCCAAGAACTGCATTTTGCCCTATGTTCTATTTTTAGCCATGTCAGCCATCTTGGTTCGCAGGCGTGGTCATCGGACACATTTTTTAAACTAGGTACCCTAATGATGATTGTGGACAAATTTGGTAAAAATTTGTCTCCATAGTTCCAGAGGACAAGATTTTTGTAAACGATCACATAAAGTTACAAAAAATTGTTAAAAACGGACTACAAAGGGCAATAACTTCTTAAGGGGTCAACTGACAAGTTTTGTCATATAGATGTATTTGTAGATCTTACTTTGATGAACTTAATTGCTGTTTACAGTTTATCTCTATCTATAATAATATTCAAGATAATAACCATAAACGGCAAAATTTCCTTAAAATTACCAATTTAGGGGCAGCAACCCAACAACGGATTCTCCAATTTATCTGAAAATTTCAGGGCAGATAGATCTTGCCCTAATGAAAAATTTAACCCCCATGTCAAATTTGCTCTAAATGCTTTTGTTTCAGAGATATAGGCCAAAATCTACATTTTACCCCTATGTTCTATTTTTAGCCATGGCAGCCATCTTGGTTGGTTGGCCGGGTTACCAGACACATTTTTTAAACTAGATACCCCAATGATGATTGTGGCCAAGTTTGATTTAATTTGGACCATTGGTTTCAGAGGAGAAGATTTTTGTAAAAGTTAACGATGCCGGACGCCAAGTGATGAGAAAAGATCACTTGGCCCTGAAGGGCCAGGTGAGCTAAATAAAAGATAGTCATCAAACCACATCTTCTTATTTTTATACTATCAGCAGAAATCAAAACATTGCAAAATACTAAGCTACTAAAATGCAAGGTCTAAAACTAGAATATACCTACATCAAACTAAGAAAATGCTTTGGAAACTGACATAAAACCAATATTGAACTATGAACAGCTGATCCACCCTGCAGTCATAATTTCCAAATACATTTATCATTTCTCATATGAATGATACTGATCTCAGTGTGCATGACATATTTCTGAAAACATTAACTTAAACCATGAAATATATACCATAAAAAACTTCTGACAATTTCAGATTTCCAATCAAGTTGTCAATTTGCAGTTTTAAGTTATTCCTGCATTGGTTCATCTCAAAAATAGTTACAACTGATGTGTTGAGAATTGGTAAATTTATGCAGCATTCAACACTTGCACAGTCAGTTGATACACTGCATGAAAAACTATCTTCTTTTCCAACTGGTATTACTTTTACACTAGATAAACCACATCCTGCAAAGAAAAGTAAATGTTTTTCATTATAACACAACAAAAACGAGATTACTCCTGAGTCAGTCAATGGGGACAGTTATGATCAACAATTATGATTTAGAAATTTTCCTATAAATGCAAAATTGAAGTAAGAACACCACTCTTAAAGACAATTTATACTGTTCAGAAATGTTTTCATCATAAATGTTTAAATTATGCAATTTTCTATGTCAATTAGATGCAAATGTTGGAAAAGGTAGCATTTCTGTAAAATATTCAGCTAGCTAGTTTATGTCATTCTTATTGATTTTTTTGTGTTTTTTTTGTCATTTCTTTTGTTCTGTTTGCTAAATATTGTATGTGCATATATTATGCATATTATTGTCCTTGTTTACTACCTAAGGGTGCCCAATGTATTATAATACATTTGTAAAGCTTTCAATATCACTTAAAATCATAAATCACGTGACTAAAAACCTGAATTGATCACCTGTATTTTTTTGGTTAAATCTTTCATCAATGATTATTTTTGCTTTTCAACATATATTAATGAGTGGCTTAAAATTTCCATTGAAATGTTCTTTGTATCTGTCATATTTTCTTCAAAATCAAAGAAATGCATTTTACCCTATGTTTCATTTTAGCCACGAAACAGTAAATAAAACACAAACTGTATTCTATATACCCTTAGGATCATTTAGCTGAAGTTTGGTTGGAATTAGTTCAGTGGTTCAGAGGAGAAGATGTTTGAAATAGTTTACATCAGACAGATGAAGTCAGACGACGGATGCCAAGTGCTGGCAAAAGCTAACTGTTCCTTCGGAACGGTGAGCTAAAAAGATGATCACCAAATAAGATTAGAAAAATCAACTCATCAGATATTAAAATACAACATACCACTTTTACTGGGAAGTTTATGATTGCAAGATTCTGATTTCAGAAATTGATGAATTCCAAGATCCTGTTTAATCTGAACTTCTGCCCACACTGGTAATCTGTCTGTAGATCTTGGTATGTTCTTCTCATCAAGCCAAGTAACCAAGGAAAATTCTATGATAAATATACAAATTCATCAATATGACATGAAAACCAAAGTCTCACATATGATTCCGTTACATTAAAAGGTGCACTAAAAGTTCAATGAAAATTGTTTTCAAGATCAACATCTTTGCTTGAAATTACTATTGCAATTGAATGATAAAATACTTTCAAATTTACATTTAGTTAGATGCATGGATTAAACGAGTGTGCAGCACGAGTTTAATCCATAACGGCGTTCGGTCACAAGCTGTCTAATTTTTAATATTCAAATACGGCAATTAGTTATACTTTTTATTATATAGATTCAGAATATCAAATCCATTTTTCTTTTATACTGACATTTATATTTGGATTCTCTTCAATGTATGAAGAGATGTGTATTGCACGCAACTGTCAAAATGACAAATCCGATTGTCACCTCGAGAAGATTGATGCATATTTTGCAGTTATTGTGGATCCAAGAGTTGTTTTTAATGTATCTATGGTATTAATTGTTGATGTGTGACATATTTAACCAATAAGTTTTAAGTGTCGATGCAGAAATCTTCAGTATGATGTGTTTCGTGAAAGTAACCATGCTGCCTTTTTTCAAAACTGGAAGTTTGGGTTTATTTTGTGTTATTGTGGTGTGAATTTTGAAACGATTGAAATATTTGGATTACAAGAAATTCCTATGACAAAGTCTCTATGGTGACCATGAATAAACTGTGTCAGCCGTTAATTGAATAGGAAAAATAGGAAAACACATGTATGACATGTATGTCACTATATAGTATGACAAGTGTTTGGAAACACATTTATATGAAGTTGAGTCTGTGTCAAGCATGAAGGCATTGGTCTCTTCAGTTGAATTAAGGTAAGTTCTTTATTATTCATGAAATACAGAAAGTCTGTTTTTTATGTTATTCATACCAAGACTTTACCAAAACAAGAGGCTCTCAAGAGCCTGAATCGCTCACCTGAATTTTTTTGGTTTAATCTCTCATCAATGATTATTTTGGCTTTTCAATTTATTTAAATGTTCTTTGAATCGTCCTATTTTCTTCAAAAGCAAAAAAAAATCATTTTCTCCTATGTTCTATTTTAGCCATAGGAGCTATGTTTCTTGACATACAAGGAAATGAAATATAAAATTTATACTAGATACTCTGAAACTCTGAAACTCATTTAGCCTAAGTTTGGCTGAAATTGATACAGCAGTTTCATAAGAGAAGATTTTTTAAAGTAAGTCAACATGATGAACAAATTGTGAAAAAAGTCATTAAAGGACAATAACCCCTTAAGGGGTCAATTGACAATTTTGGTCATATTAACTTATTTGTAGATCTTACTTTGCTGATCTTTTTTGCTGTTTACAGTTTATCTTTATCTATAATAATATTCAAGATAATGACCAAAAACTGCAAAATTTCCTTAAAATTACCAATTAAGTGGCAGCAACCCAACAATTGGATGTTTGATTCATCTGAAAATTTCAGGGCTGATAGATATTGACCTAATGAACATTTTTACTCCATGTCAGATTTGCTCTTAATGCTTTCGTTTTTGAGATATAAGCCAAAAACTGCATTTGACCCCTATGTTCTATTTTAAGTAACGGCGGCCATGTTTTTTGACGGATCAAAAATCAAAGCACACACTTTGTGCAGGATAATTTAAGGAACAACCATGCTAAGTTTTAACCAAATCCATTCAGTACTTTTAGAGGAGAAGATTTTTTAAAGTTAGCAAATATGATGAACAAATTGTGAAAAATTGTCATTAAAGGACAATAACCCCTTAAGGGGTCAATTGACAATTTTGGTCATATTAACTTATTTGTAGATCTTACTTTGCTGATCTTTTTTGCTGTTTACAGTTTATCTTTATCTATAATAATATTCAAGATAATGACCAAAAACTGCAAAATTTCCTTAAAATTACCAATTAAGTGGCAGCAACCCAACAATTGGATGTTTGATTCATCTGAAAATTTCAGGGCTGATAGATATTGACCTAATGAACATTTTTACTCCATGTCAGATTTGCTCTTAATGCTTTCGTTTTTGAGATATAAGCCAAAAACTGCATTTGACCCCTATGTTCTATTTTAAGTAACGGCGGCCATGTTTTTTGACGGATCAAAAATCAAAGCACACACTTTGTGCAGGATAGTCTAAGGAACAACCATGCTAAGTTTTAACCAAATCCATTCAGTACTTTTAGAGGAGAAGATTTTTTAAAGTTAGCAAATATGATGAACAAATTGTGAAAAATTGTCATTAAAGGACAATAACCCCTTAAGGGGTCAATTGACAAGTTTGGTCATATTAACTTATTTGTAGATCTTACTTTGCTGATCTTTTTTGCTGTTTACAGTTTATCTTTATCTATAATAATATTCAAGATAATGACCAAAAACTGCAAAATTTCCTTAAAATTACCAATTAAGTGGCAGCAACCCAACAATTGGATGTTTGATTCATCTGAAAATTTCAGGGCTGATAGATATTGACCTAATGAACATTTTTACTCCATGTCAGATTTGCTCTTAATGCTTTCGTTTTTGAGATATAAGCCAAAAACTGCATTTGACCCCTATGTTCTATTTTAAGTAACGGCGGCCATGTTTTTTGACGGATCAAAAATCAAAGCACACACTTTGTGCAGGATAATCTAAGGAACAACCATGCTAAGTTTTAACCAAATCCATTCAGTAGTTTCAGAGGAGAAGATTTTTTAAAGTTAGCAAATATGATGAACAAATTGTGAAAAATTGTCATTAAAGGACAATAACCCCTTAAGGGGTCAATTGACAATTTTGGTCATATTAACTTATTTGTAGATCTTACTTTGCTGATCTTTTTTGCTGTTTACAGTTTATCTTTATCTATAATAATATTCAAGATAATGACCAAAAACTGCAAAATTTCCTTAAAATTACCAATTAAGTGGCAGCAACCCAACAATTGGATGTTTGATTCATCTGAAAATTTCAGGGCTGATAGATATTGACCTAATGAACATTTTTACTCCATGTCAGATTTGCTCTAAATGCTTTCGTTTTTGAGATATAAGCCAAAAACTGCATTTGACCCCTATGTTCTATTTTAAGTAATGGCGGCCATGTTTTTTAACGGATCAAAAATCGAAGCGCACATTTTGTGCAGGATATACTAAGGAACAATCATGTTAAGTTTCATTCAAATCCATTCAGTAGTTTCAGAGGAGAAGATGTTTGAAAAATTGTTAACGACGACAGACGACGACGACGACGTCGACGACGACGGACGCCAAGTGATGAGAAAAGCTCACATGGCCTTTTAGGCCAGGTGAGCTAAAAAGATATACATGTGTACCTGGGTAACATTGAACATTTTATTCATGTGCCTGTTCTAATTGCCTGGTTGGCATTATAATTCAATGTTGTTTGTTTACATCTGTATGTTGAAGTCTAAACATGTACATGTATGAATGTTGCCCTCTAAATGTCTACTTTTCATTTTTTTTTTTCTGATTTAAATACTGCCTTGACACTGACATTTACCCGAAACAAAATCTGCTGTTTTTATATTTAATAAGATGAACATTGAGATCCATTATTATCTACCAAAACTTGGTGTTTTATTAACATTGATCGAGCCAAGTCACCCAAATCAAAATTAAATTAAAAATACACTCTTATGGTACATAACACATTGTCATTTTCTAAATAACAGGCTATTATTTGAACTTGGAATTATTTTTAATTATGGAATTCGTATAATTTCTTGTGTTTAAATTTTTTTATAAATTCCATGTTTATTTTGTATTATGATCTTTTGAGCGGTTAATAACACTTTCCATACAATGTATTTTGGTTAGATAGTGTTGTGCGCTGCACAGTACATCTATTGAAAATATATTATTTTCTTTGTAATAGAAAGTGTTGTGCGCAGCACAGAACATTTCAGTACAGAATAATCATGGAATTTATTAAAAATTTCAATAACAAGAAATCAAGCAAATTCCATAGTTAAAAATAATTCCAAGTTCAAATAATAGACTGTTAAATGTACAATTTGTCATTGTTTGAAGTGGTGTAAACTGTTAAACCTGTGTATTAGAATATTGAAATTTTGATTTGAAAGATTGTCATAAACAGAATGTCAACTATTAATCAGAGTCAGAATCACTGAAGGTTAAGGGAAGAATTCTTTTGAATTTCTTCTGTGGTGCCTGTTCTGGAAGAGAATCAGTTTCATGTTGTCATTTCTCATTTCCAGAGTAACTAAAAAAGTTAAATGTTCCACCATTGATGTAGTTGTTCCCTTGAAAGTAAGAGGACATTCTATTATCAGAGGTAATCTGAGTGGACACTGGTGCAATTGTTTGACTGCAAGATGGGTGTGATACTGTGCTTGTAGTTGGTGCTACAATGGCATTTTCATGAGCTATTGTATGTAGTGCTGGCTTATATTGAGTTTTACCAGTAGTATCATTCAGGACATCTGAAATCTGCCTTTGTTGGCCCTCAATTAGCGTGGAGTAACTGTTGATACTTGCAACATTTTTATGGCCACTTATTTGTATTATTTGGGCATTTTCAACACCTTTGTCTTGTAGTTTTTGAATAAGATGTTTTCTGGAACTATGATTTGTTAGCTTTCTTTCACCAAGGCTTGTTGGACAAGCATTCACCAGTTTTGAAGTTAGGCTATATATAGTATTAATTCCCATTGGTGACTCTTTAAACCATGCATGATAATCTTGCCTATTGACAACATGATTAATGGAAAGGAAAAAAGGTGAGTCATCTTTGTTCATCTTTGTTGGTCTTTTACTTTGAAAAATGCGGAATGCATTAACAGGACAGAGGTTTTTATCAGGATGGGCCCAGGCTTTTGTTTTGATTTGTTTCATGTTGTTAGGATCATTTCCTTGTCTTGTTTTGGCTTGACGTTCAGTGTGTAGACAGAGATATTCCCCACCTTGGGAGTCTACTCCAATACAAATATCTCCAAACTTAAGAGTCCTTTGCTCTTTACCACCACGCATCCCAGGAATAAGAGTTAGAGTTAAATGTAACAAATTAGTCAAAGGTAAAAGAGCATGTGTTCCTGATAAATCATGTTCATAAAGTGTATCAATGTCTGAGTCAGTCAACTCATCTGAAGCATTTGGCTTGTTTACATACCCCAAACATTTTAACTGTTTTTGTTTGGCCTGAAGAACTTTTCAACATTTTTCAAATTCAGGACCCCTTGTAATACTTAAGGTTGAATTTTTCTGTTGAAGATACCTATCTACACTACATATGAAGCCTTTCAGTGTTGATGCTTCATATTGGTTACAATCCTTTTTTTCACAGCCAAGAGTTAGGTGCAAAGTTTTTGATTTAGATGTTCTGCAGACATTTTTTTCTACGTCCTCTGTTTCATCTAAATATTTTTTAAAGAGTTTCATGTCAGACACTGTTTTTCTTTTTGTATTTTCATTTGTGGTGGATTCAAGAAATTTGTCGATTTCTTCATAACTTATGTCTTGAAATCTTGAATCTGATTTTTTATTTGCCTGTTGGGTCTGAGCCCCTTCTACATTTTCCTGTGAAATTCTAGCTATCATATTAAAGTCTGGTAATTCCACTGCTTCTAACTCAAAATCATTTTCTTCAAGAATTTGGTCTACTATGGCAGCAGTATAGGAATCAAGATAATCAGACATTTTGGAATCTTCAGAAAAAGCAGACGATATTTTTATAGAAAAGGAGGAAGGTGAAAGGAAGCTAACTATCATACCATTTATTATGCCGTATTTTTATTGTTAATTGCATGTTTGTGATGTTTTTCTCGCTTTAAAAGATGATCATAACTGTAAAATACTTGTTATTTACCAAAAGAGGACATAATTTTGTTGAAAAGATATTTATTTAACTGAAAATGTTCATTAAGTTGTCAGTACAATTGTTGTGTTTACAATCTTTTGTGTATTCACACCACTAGAAGCCATGTTAATATGTATTTGCTCAGAATTCGCCACACCACATAACGGGACCATACGATGTAAATAGCACACTATTTATACATATTTATATCGACATCTTTAATGATATCGTTTATTTTAATCGAACTCAAGCTAGTGAAGCACTACAAAGGAAACGGTTGTTGTTTTTATCGTACATCTATTATTCATACACAGTTGTGCTTCTTACATTGCATCTTGTGTCTTTATGTGTGAAAAAGTAGTTCCGGTAAATGGGGCAGAAAGTCTCGAGAGTGAAAATAAACGAGTTATTTCACATGTGAGATTATCTCTATTTATCACAATGGGAAATTCATATAAATCACCATCATCTATATAATAATTACCGTTATCCTTTGATCTGTCACAAACTTCTTTATCAATCTTAAGACCGTCTAGTATAATCTGATCTACAGTGCAGTTGCTCTTTGCTTCTAAACAAATCAGAATTTTCATGTATACCATATATTTGTTTTCTGCTGCCAAATTGTAAACCACAGTTCTGAAATGGATAGACCACATATACTTACTGTGGATTCATTTTTATTCATGACACCAAATTTTGTGGTTTTGTGGGGCACAGCAAACCATGAATTAAAGAATAATCCAGAGAAATGTGCATTGAGTCTGATATTTATCTGCAGTGCTACATACAATGCAGCACTTATAATTTACATGAATGCATGAGTGTTCAAAGCTGTTGCACTTTTTTATGTTAAGCAGGAAATTATTTGATCAGACTACACAAAGTTGTAAGTTTTGCTACAAGTTAACCATTTTATACTTCGAAATGTTTGAAAAGATTAAACTGGATGTTAGAGAACAAATAGAGAAGCAAAGTAGGTTAATATAAGCACTAGGATATGAGATATATAAAATATCAAGCACCAAAACCATGGAAATTTCTAATCAGGCGCTTGCTTAAATTTCTTTTCATATTTTTTTTTTTTTTTAATATTTCAAAAATAATATGGCTCACTAGAAAAAAAATTCCTTCACCTGTCAAAAATCAAATTTCAAAAGGAATAAACAAAGGAACTAGAAATTAATTTGGTGTGGTCTTATTGTGTCTAGATTGAAATTTGAAATGTATTTTTTTCTCTTTCTAGGAAAAATTAATAAGGGAAAATTTAGGTGTTAAAACAATTAATTCTGCAGTGAAACTATACTAATCTTATGGTGAAGTCATCTAGGACAAGCTTGTTTTCCAATTCCTAAATCAGTGTTTCAATGGTTTTGATAAAATAAACACTGATAAGAACAATTGAAATAATATTAGAGAACACATCTATAGTTTATGGTGAAACAATATGAAATATACCCAAGGACTTCTTCACCTCTAAAAGAGTGTGTTTCTTTAAAACTTACTCAGTTCTTAGGACACCTACAAGTCCATGCTTTATTTCAGTACCTACAAATAAAACCAAAACAAGTTTGCATATTGAATTACTTGTGTGTTGAAATACATAGATTCATTCTAATGTATCTTCCTTTACTATATTTCATTAAAATTTGATTACAGTATGTCCTTTGTATGAAAAAAAAATCTTTTAAAACAACTACTATCATAAAATTATGAAGAGGAAAATCAAAACTTAGACCAAATAATGATACATGAAAAGAATTTTCTTAAAGTTTGCTGTTTTCTGTCCTCCTGTGTCAAATAATGAAAGCCTTTATTTTTGTTATCTTCCATCAAAATTAATTTCTTGTAAAGGAATGAAGAGTTAAGATTCTCATGATGAAAAGTTATTAATTTTCTCAAACTATTTTTATACTTACTCCATTTGTAACCTATCAATGATATTTCCTCAGATAATCTTTCCAGTTGTATAGTCATTTTACTGTTACAATGGTCTAGGGACAATGATACTTCCATTGTCCTCCCAAGATCTTCTACATCTACACAACACCTTATCTTGTTACATGTGGCATCAAGGTTACAGCTTACAGGTCCAGTCAAATTTTTCAGACCTTTAGTACTTGGACAAACTGATGTGAAATGAATATAAATAATTTCTATCTTTTACTATGTGTAAAATATAACTTTTAATCAACAATTAACAAAATAAATACATCTCCACAGGTGTCTCAAACAAGTGACATGATATTCGCGTGTAATACACACTTTTTTAATGGTTTACACGCGAGGATTTTGTGACATGGCGTGTACACGCTTTTAGCCACTTTACACGTAATTACACGCTTTTTTGTTGTTTTAAGTTTTTGGTCGTTAGTGATATCGATTCTCAGGTTTAAATAAATACCGAAAGGTTATAGTATTTGTTTGACCATCATATTGTTTATTTTTTCTATATGAATGAACTGAAAAAGCACTTAAAGTAAGTAGTTTGTGATTAGTTTTTACGATTTTGTTACATTTTTTCTTTCAAATTCACTTTAAAGGTGAAATATCAACAGAGAGAAGTCGTTTTTAGGGCCTGTACTGTCGTCGTAAGGGCCGATTGTTAAGCGAAAAGGTTGTGAACGTACTAAGATAATTCAAGACTTGTAAATTATATTTGGGAGTTTGAGTTTTAAATGATCGAATGATGAGTAAAGCATTGTTCATCCTATGTTGCAATGATATAAACAATACATGTGAGAGGAGAACTAAATGTATCAAATATCAATTCTGAGAGAGCATTTTCAATTATAAAGAAATTTACACTGAATTCTCATCAGTACTTGACCATGATACATTTATATTGTGTGCTGTTATCAAATAAATGTAACTAAACTTGGAACTGGCAGTTGTTTTGAATATGTGCCTAGTGGTGGTGCTTTTAAAAGCAGCAAAACAGACCACTGTTGAATACAATAAAAGTTTACAGTAGAATATTGTTTTTTTTATATTAAGATATTTGTATAAATTAATGTGAAATTATGAACATTTCCATGCATATTTATATCAAAAAGTCTATATCTACGTCACAAGTTTTCACACGCTTTTTGACATATAATGTAATGTCATGACATGATTTCTCATTGTCAGAGGTTGGCAAGTATGGTCTCGAAGAATATTAAGTGCTGAAATTTTTTATTGATGTCCAGTGGCAAATATTTCATGCTGATTTTGTTGTTAAAGTAATAGTTAAAGTAATACTTTTTTTTTTTATATTAAGTACTTACAATATTTCAATTAAACCTAGCTAACAGTGTCTATATTTAAAACAATCATTATCATAGACATATTACAAAATATATTTTGTCATCTTCTGCTTACATGAATTCCATCCTTTGGATGCTGGAATGTATGGATCAATGGAGCGATTACATCTAGTGGATAGGAGGTAGTACGACAAACCAAGATATTCCAATAATTCAGATACATAAACACTGGTCAAACTGTCATTCTTGGACAATCCCAATTCATTCCTCCATCTTTCTAGTGAGAAATCTAAAAACATAATTAAGTTTTTTATTAAATTGAAATATAACTAAATCTGTATTGTTAAACAGTTATGAACACTTATAATCCTACAACCTGTCATTATAGATTATCAGTGATCATCTCAACGAGATTTGTTTTCTCGCTTGAGCCAGTACAGTGAAAGTGAGAAAAGCAATCGAATTGAGATGACCAATGATAATCTGTTTATCGCTATTTTACCTATGACAACGTTGTTAATTTCATGACAACGGGCACGTGGGTCCATAGTTTCTAGCTATAATTTTCATATCATTCTACTCCGCTGAGAAAGAAAATTATCAGTCAGCAAGATCAAAGGAAAATTTCGTAGAATAGAGATAATTACTAATATTTTGGAATTGCACAAGGTGATGCTTTCTTTAGACTGTATATGATTCTATATGACATCTTTACACTAAATCTACTGGATGTTAAATGATTGATATTTCAGTTTTGGATGACATGATTTATCTATTAGTTGTTTTAAACCAGCTTTCAGTTTAGTGAGTATTCTCAGATCTGTACTCTGTGTCTTTTGTCTTTTTGTCAGTTGATTTTTGTGTTTTGTGTGCATGTTGAATCAACAATTTCCAAATGATTTTGACAGGTTGTTTTTATGTTGTGCTGTTACACCAGTGTTCAAGGTTAGGACATTGTTGAGTGCTCATATACATGCTTAACCCTGATACATTATTTATGTGCCTGTCCCAAGTCAGGAGCCTGCAATATAGAAGTTGATATTTATTGCTTTCTGCCATTTTTTGTTTTTTGTTTATAAGTTTAAGGTGGTACCTAACACTACGGGGAGATAACTCTGTAAAATCAGCTAAATGTTTTAATTACGTTATGTTGTTAAAGGAATATTAAGCTTCTCAATGATCAAATAAGTGTTTGTCAAACTGCTATATAACCAGTGTAATTTTTCTGATAAAATGGTTGGTTCAAATTTTTGGAAATTTTTATATTTTTGTCATAGGGTCAAAGTAAATCATTTATCAAAATTTTATGAAAATTAAACGAGCCAAATAAATTTCAGTGAATGTGTTGGGTACCACCTTAAGTATAAATCAGGCTATTGTTTTTCTTGTTTTACATTTTGTCATGCTAGGGACTTTTATAGTTTACAATGCGATATAGATTTTGCTCATTGTTGGTGATCCTTCATCTATATAATTTTGTCTCTTGTAAAAAGTTGTCTCATTGGCAATCCTACCCTATCTCCTTATTTTTATATCAATGGTGTGGACGTGAGCTATTCATTTTGTACGAATGTTTGAAACTCAGGTAAACAGAATAATATTTTACATGAAAAAGCAGAGTTAAAAGCAATTATTGTAGTTCATTTTTACAATCTGCTTTAACATACCTTCTTTTACAAATCCACCATCACTAGAGCACTGTAACACTGGTAGCATAGTGTTCTTCAGTATCACATAGTCCTGCTCGCATGGACCTTGACTCTCTGTACATATACTTATATTCTTTGATACCAGATAAGAATGCTTCTCCTCAAGGTAGTAAATAATTAGTCTGAAAATGAACCAAACATAATAAAGCAATATCTATGGAACTTTTAATCATTCTAGTTATCTAACGATCTAGATACTTATATTTCTATGAGGGTGGTAAAGGGTTATTTTCGTGCAATGTGATCGCCGTTTTTTATTTCACGTTCAACGTGTTTTTACTTTTTTATTTGACGTTCAGTCGTGCAAGACGGGTGCCTCGTTCAACGTGTTCTGCTTATTTAATTTTACGTGCATCGTGATTTTCAAAGTCTTATTTTGCGTGCTCGGTATTTTTTAAATAAAATTCAAACACTTGGCAGGGATCGTCAAGAAATACTTTTTTAAAAGCCGTAAACCAATTATATCATAAATGTGTATACAAAATCGGGAATATCAAGTAAGACAAAGAGTTATTATATACAAGAAGACAGTGACTCAGTCACAAAAGGTTCAAATAAAAGTATTTATTTTTCGTGCAACGTTCATTACAGAAATTATTTCACGTTCAACGTAAAATTATGTCTTATTTCATGTTTTTTTTCGTGCAAGCACCCCTCCTTTACCACCCTCTTCTATCCATCGATTTAATAAATCCATTTATACTGGCATTGATCTATGGAACAACCAATTGATCAATCAATATGCCTATTGAACAATTTAATAATTGTTCTATTAACTGATCAATCTATCATGGATTTTAATCAATAATGAACTTGTTTTTTTTTAATGCCATCTACACTTTTTGTAAATGTTAATTATTATGTATATAATATAGGTCGTTTTAAATCAAATCTTCAATCAATTCATTTCAACATCTTAATAAAAGTGGGCATGGGATTTTCCTTAGATATATCAACCAGTAAATTTTCATATCTGTATGGATAAGTTATAATTTGACCGTACCAATATTGAATTTAAAGTTATCTTTTCCATCTGATAATATCAAATTTATTATTTTTATGTATATGTATAAGTATACATACTTTATGTTCACAATTCCTGCCAATGAAAACTGTTGGACTTCACCTACAATATTCAAAGTAAACTAGAGGCTCTCAAGGGCCTATGTTGCTCACCTGTATCTACTGTGGTTTTGAAAATCATGTAAAATAGGTTTAAATTCATATAAATACCTTAATAATGATTGAGGTCAAGTTTTGTTTAATTTGGCCAAATAGTTTAATATAAAATATAAACTGTTATCACAGAGATATGTCTTGCTTTTTTGTTATTTCGATAATGCAAATGTTTAAATAAAAATAGCAACACCTTAACATGTAAGTTTTTCAAAGTCAATATACCATGACTGAAGGTACATGGCTAAACAATCTCTATGGAAATGAGATGTGCCAATGCTAATACAACTGCATACCAAATACCATTGACTTATAAGTAGTTTCCTTTAAACAAACCTCAACACAAACTAATACATGTAAACTAAGCAAAATTTCAAAGTCAATAAACCATAACTGAGGGGGGTGGTAAAAAAATCTCCATGGTAATGAGATGTGCCAATGCTAATACAACTGCATACCAAGTATCATTGATCTAGCTACCACAACTGGTTCCCCATAAACCGAACTTATCACAAACTAATACATGAAAACTAAGCAAAAGTTTCAAAGTCAATAGACCATGACAGAGGGGGCGGGGCCAAATAATCTCCATGGAAATAAGGTATGCCAATGCTTATACAACTGCATACCAATAATCATTAACCTACCACTAGTGGTTCCCCATACACTAACCTAATCACAAACTAATACATTAAAACTAAGCAAATATTTCAAAGTCAATAGACCATGAATGAGGGGGCAGGGCCAAATAATCTCCATGGAAATGAGGTATGCCAATGCTTATACAACTGCATACCAATAATCATTAACCTACCACTAGTGGTTCCCCATACACTAACCTAATCACAAACTAATACATGTAAACTAAGCAAAATTTCAAAGTCAATAAACCATAACTGAGGGGGGTGGTAAAAAAATCTCCATGGTAATGAGATGTGCCAATGCTAATACAACTGCATACCAAGTATCATTGACCTAGCTACCACAACTGGTTCCCCATAAACCGAACTTATCACAAACTAATACATGAAAACTAAGCAAAAGTTTCAAAGTCAATAGACCATGACAGAGGGGGCGGGGCCAAATAATCTCCATGGAAATGAGGTATGCCAATGCTTATACAACTGCATACCAATAATCATTAACCTACCACTAGTGGTTCCCCATACATTAACCTAATCACAAACTAATACATTAAAACTAAGCAAATATTTCAAAGTCAATAGACCATGAATGAGGGGGCAGGGCCAAATAATCTCCATGGAAATGAGATATGCTGATGCTTATGCAACTACATACCAAATATCATTAACTTACCACTAGTGGTTCCCCATAAACTGACCTAATCACAAACTAATACATGAAAACTAAGCAAAAGTTTCAAAGTCAATAGACCATAACTGAGGGGGCGGGGTCAAATTATCTCCATGGTAATGAGATGTGCCAACACTTATACAACTGCATACCAAATATCTTTGACTTACTACTAATTGTTCATCATAAACTAGACCTAATCACAAACTAATACATTGTTGAGGCCTCCGCCTTTTCTGTCGCAACCAGCATACCTATGTCTCGCTTTTTGACCCTGTCAAACGAGACAAAAAGGCAGAAGATTTTTGAAAAGATTTACAAAAGTTTCAATAAATTGCAAAAAATAACTTTAAAGAACAAGAACTCCAATAAGATGTCAATTGCAAATAATTAGTCAGATTTGCTCTAAATGTTCCAGAGATTTATGTAAAAACCTGCATTTTACCGCTATGTTCTATTTTTATCCATGGCACCCATCTTGATTGGTGGGTGGGGTCATTGGATACATTTTAAAACTAGATACTTTAAGGATGATTTAGGCCAAGTTTGATTTAATTTGGCCCAGTGGTTTCAGAGAAGATTTTTGTAAAAGTTAATGATGACGATGGACGACAACGACGACTGATGCCAAGTGATGAGAAAAGCTCACTTGACCCTTTGGGTTGGATTGAGCTGAAAAATTAATTGCTAAAGTATTAAGAAATTAAGAAATGTGAAATGTGTCGTTTCTCTTACATTATTAACAACAACAAGAATGTGTCCCAAGTACATGGATGCCCCATCCGCACTATCATTTTCTATGTTCAGTGGACCGTAAAAATGGGATAAAATCTCTAATTTGGCATTAGAATTAGAAAGATCATTTCATAGGGAACATGTTTACTAAGTTTCAAGTTGATTGGACTTCAACTTCATCAAAAATTACCTCGACCAAAAACTTTAATCTGCAACAAAAACTTTAACCTGAAGCGGGACGAATGGACGGACGGACGGACAAACGAATGGACGAATGTACAGACGAACGAAAGGACGGACAGACGAACAAATGGACGAATGTACAGACAAACAAACGGATGGATGCACAGACCAGAAAACATAATGCCCATAAATGGGGCATAATAACTAGCTTATAATTTTGACACAAAACTTTCATGTAACTGGCAGGCAGACATAATGGAAGTAGTTTACCATTCTCCTTCACATACTTGCTAATTTTTCAAAATCTCCATGGGGTATTTAAAGTGCAAGATCTTATATTATCATAATAAGTGATTTTAATCTACTACTTTATTGCTTGAATGAGTATATATGTGCTTAAGTACCCTTTTAACTCATTTCTATGCCTATTTTGAGGTGTTTAGTTTATATAATAAAGAATAAATAAAACTAAGATCAACACCTCTTAAATAGGGATAGTTGACAGGGTTGCTTTCAGAGTATAAGAGTTATCTAAAAATAAAACATACCAAATGAAAAGTCTGCTATTGAAATATTGTGCAAAAAATCTTCAATTCCGACTGTTACAACATGTGAACATAGATCAATCAGAACTTTGGTTTGGAAGTCTCTATTCAACTTGTTGGCATGGATACAACATTCTACTCCAGTACAAAGTGCAGATAGGTGACATGGAACCTCTACTGATTCAATAGCTGATACATTAAATGGACAATCTGAAAAAAGTAAACATTTAGAAGATTCAATATAGAAAAACAATTTATGTATCAATAACTTTAATTAAAAGCAAAGACATTCAATCATTTGAAAAATATGTTTTCTTCTCTACAGAAAATTCAGATTTAAGTTCACTTTTATGTATACTTTGTAACAAAATTAATAGATCTTAATAGAATATAAAATTCATATACCATTTGTGAAAGCTGATTTGCTGAACAATGTAAAATCTGTGCCACATTCTTCTTTCAACAGATATGGAGCTAAACCAGTGTCTTCATACAATAATAGTTGACCATAATTTGGAAATGGAAGGGACATGTTTTCAGTTTGAAGCCATGCTGAGAGGGAAAAATCTGAAAATAAAAAAAAAAAAAAAAAAACATCTGAAATTTTTAATGTTTCCACTGCTGAATGAACCTCCAGAAATCAGATGGAAATGGCCTTTCTAGATGGAAGATAGAAGCTTAACTTGCTTTGAAAAATACTTTTATTAAAGACAGAATTAAAAAAAATATATTTTTTTATGGTCACTATGTTGTGAAATTGATACCACAATGTTGTATTTTAAACATTATTTGTTGTTGTTGTCGACACCTTGATATTTTTCTTTTGTTTTTATATTGTATACCTCTGTTTACATGGTTTAAGAAGAAAGAAATTCAAACTTGCTTTGTGTCCATTTGACGAGTAAAGCCCTTTTTAACTGATTTTTATAGTTTGTTCTTATGTTATGTTGTTACATTACTTTCCCAGGTTAGAGCCTGCAAATATATTCCTCCCTACCACATTTTGTATGTGATGTCCCAAGTCAGAAAACTGTAATTCAGTAGTTATCGTTTGTTGCTGGAATCATAAATCCGTCCATTGAATTCTTGTTTAAATTGTTCACATTTGCCATTTAAGTCTATTCTATCTTACTATGCATTATGAGTTTTACTCGTTGTTGAAACCATACAGTGACCTATAGTTGCCAAGTTCTCAATCATTTTTTCTCTGGTTGATAGTTTTCTAAATAGCAATGTTAATCATGCTACATCTTCTTATTTTTATATTAAGACCATGTACTATATATTTACTTGATATATAATAGCTGTTATCCCATGCACACAATGTCTTTTTCAGCCAAGTGTTACTAAGTATCTGTGCCGTCATGTGACAAGACTTGTTACTTTCAAAACAAACACTCATGTTCAGACTAACTAAATACTGGCTTTCACCATCAAAATCATTTATCCTGTAGGAGAGGCGTACAACTCCAGTGAGCCAGAACTCTTCCTGTACTCCTACAATTAGAATAAATATACATTAAACTTGAAAATGGAAATGTGTCAACTTTTTTGTCTAACCCCAATTTTTTTATTTTTACAAATATTGTGTTTGTTTTGATCACACATTGTCATCGTTGTAAATATAATGGAATTATATGCAACTGTCATACAAGTGAGAGGTTTAGCTAGCTATAAAACCAGGTTCTACATCAGAAAATGCCTGTACCAAGTCAGGAATACGACAGTTGTTATCCATTTGTTTGATGTGTTTCAGCTTTTGATTTTGGCATTTGAATACAGACCTTCTGTTTAGAATTTTCCTCAGAGTTAAAAGTCCCGCACCTACTGGCAGGCTTCAGCTGGGCCAAAAATAAAAATGTGCACTAGTTCAGAGAAAATGGACATCATACAAAAATCCGAAACATATAGGTGAACCAAAAATAACCTACAAGACTATCAAAGGCAAAGATTTCTGATTTGGGACAGGCGACAAATTGGGGCAGAGTTATATATGTGTTGGGAGAAATCAACCCTCCCCTTATACCTGAGCCAATGGAGAATAAATAAAAGAAGAAAGTTTCAATGTCCCCCACGTTGCACTTATTTAATATTTCCACAGGGTTAACTCATTTAAAAAAGTCGATCGTCCACCATTTTAGAACTTGTCAGAGATATTGCTGATATTAACTAAGAGTAACTAGACAGATCAATAGATACAGGCATTAAAGAGCCTGTCCGCTCTCCTGCATCTTCAAAATAAGGAGTCTATTAAAAAATTTGGTCATGTTGACTTATTTGAAATTTGTCTTGCTGACCTGTTTTTCTATTTACAGTTTCTATATATCTAATATAATTATCGAGATAATATATAAGCAAATAAATAAAAAAAAAATTGGTATAATTTGCTGTTTAGGGCAATGCTCCAGTAAGAAGTTGTTTGACAGTTTTGATTTCAATAGACAGAAGGGAGATCTCATCATTATAAACATTAATGCCCCTTTGTGAATTCACGATTAACAAGAGTGTGTACCAAGTACACCGATGCCCCATCCACACTATCTTTTTCTATGTTCAGTGGACCGTGAAAATGGGGTAAAATCTCTAATTTGAGAGAAAAATCATATCATAAGGAACATGTGTACTAAATTTCAAGTTGATTGGAGTTCAACTTCATCAAAAACTACCTAAACCAAATACTTTAACCTACCTCTACCAAAAAACTTTAACCTGAAGCGAGACAGACGGACGAATCGACGGATGCACAGACCAAAAAACACAATGCCAATAAGTGGGTCATGAAAACAAAATTGGATTTTTAGAAATGTAGGCCATGTTTGTCATAAGACAGGATCATCAGACACATTTTTGAAACTAGATACCCCATTGATGGTTTTGGCTAAGATTGGTTAAATATGGCCTAGTAGTTTCAGAGGAGATGATCTTCGTGAAAGGTAATGAATGACAAGAGACCATTAGTATAGTACCTTTGGGGTTGGTTAACTAAAAATAAAAAAAATGCTAATTGACAAACAGATAGACATAGTAATAACTATAAGGCCCCCAGTTTTTATCGGTGGTGGAAACAAAGCGTTAAGAGAGAACCACCAACACTTGACCAAAATTGGAATCAAATGTACCTGCCTCATTGTGATTGCTATAGATAATCTATTAACCAATCAGCCACAGAGGCCATCTTAAAAATAACATACCCCACTGATAGTTGGTTAGTGAGACATTTCTGTGGAATTTTTCAGTGCCAACAGTTAACATCTGTTTGCAAGGATCTATATTCAGGTAAGTATGGAAGGAATATGGAATAAAATCTATATCAATACAGCATTCTACTCTGGTACAACTTGAGTCCAAATAACAGGATGTTGGGCCTGGAATATCAGGAAGAGTAACTCTGCTTGAACAATCTGAAATTAAAGTTAAATCTAAAGCAATATGTTAAAAACTACTATCACCAATATCAAACAGAAATTCCTGATCATTCTTCCTATGAACAAAAATGGGAAGATTAACAAATCATTCAACTTTTATGCTATAAATGTAATAGACATTACACAGTACTAAAACTTTGAATTACAGAGTTGCATTCCAGAAATCTACATGCATGTGGTTAATAATGTCCTTTCAAATAATATGTTCTCTTAGAATTCCATTACATAATAATCTATATAAATAATTTAAAGGATGAATATTATTTTTGAACATGCAATCTCTTTGCTATATTATCACATGTATCAAATTCACTAATTATATATATATACTGTGGATTAATTCATTTCTGTGGGTATCAATTTTTGTGGATTGAGGACAACTTGCATTTTCATGGATATTTGATTTTGTCAATCTCTGCATACAAAACCATAGAAAATTGTTATTTGTTGAACATTTGAATTGTGTATAGATATAGGAAGATGTGGTGTGAGTGCCAATGAGACAACTCTCCATACAAATAACAATTTAAAAAGTAAACCATTATAGGTTAAAGTACGGCCTTCAACACGGAGCCTTAGCTCACACCGAACAACAAGCTATAAAGGGCCCCAAAATTACTAGTGTAAAACCATTCAAACGAAAAACCAACGGTCTAATCTATATTAACAAAACGAGAAACGAGAAACACGTATATATTACATAAACAAACGACAACTACTGTACATCAGATTCCTGACTTAGGACAGGTGCAAACATTTGCAGCGGGATTAAACGTTTTAATGGATCCAAACCTTCTCCCTTTTTCTGAAACAATAGCATAACATCACAACAAAGAAAAACATACGATAAAATATCAATTGGCAGACTTAACTCAATCAAAAAACGTATGATTAAACAATGAACGAATAAATTTGATCTGCGATATCTGAATACAAATGTACAGTTAATTAAATATTAGAGACAAACATTCATGACCAAAAAGCTAACAAACAAATTCAAAAACAGGACATGACTGAGAAATATTTAACCAATCAATGTTCACTTTAGAAAAAAACCGTTTTTTTTATAATCTTGAAGTTTATACAAATGTTGTAAGAATAAGTGAAGATATTACAAATAATCAAAGCTGATGTACAGACAAGATCCGTATAAATAAAAAATGACAAAAAAGCATTATAAATAGTATCAACAGGTCGAATTAACAAGAAAATACGATTTGAGAGTACTCGCAGTTACTGACAGCTAGTTAAAAGCCAAAACCAATTAATAATAAAAAATCATGCATCAGAGACTAAAATCGACTAAAACACATCACAGGGATTTAGTATTTTAACGTCATTAATAGTCAAAGAAGACATGACTTGTGCAATGCCAAAAATAAATGTATCGACAGGTAGTAGTATAGTGAAGAGCGACTTCTATAGAAATAAAAGTTAACGTGTCTGTGTCTCTATACATCTCGCCTCAAAAGATAATGAAATTTAGTTATGTTTTAATTTGCTAATGACAATATCAATATTAGTGCCAATGTGAACTATATTCAGAGATCTTATTACAATATTCGTACGATAACCCTTACTTATAAGTTTGTTTAAAGGTTCGATGAGTTTACAAGGATCACATAGTGATTTCCTCGCTTTAAGTACAATATTACCATAAAATTTAGGATGTGAAATACCATTTTTAATAAGCTTTCTACAGGTATAGCCAAATTTACTAATCAAATCTTTGTATCTATGAAAGAATTTAGTAAAAGTTTTAAGTAATTTATGGTATCGAAATCCCTGACACAACAATTTACCAGTGATGCATTGATTACGTTCGTTAAAATCTATGACATCAGAACACACACGGGCAAACCGAACGAGTTGCGATATATAAACACCGTATGATGGAGCCAAAGGCACATCGCCGTCTAAAAAAGGAAAATTAACAATAGGAAATGAAAAATCGTCTCTTTTGTCGTAAATTTTATTGTGAAGTTTCCCGTTTGAAATTGAAATGTCTAAATCTAGAAAAGGACAACTGCTGCTGTTTATGTTAGATTTAGTTAAAGTAAGTTCGTTTGGGTAAATTTCTGAAGTATATTTAGAGAACTCTGGATTATTCAACGAAAAAATATCATCCAGATAACGGTAGGTATTTTTGAATGTATCAACCAAATGTAACAATGATGGGTCTTTACTGAGTTTGGTCATAAACTGAGATTCATAGCAATATAGAAATAAATCTGCTATTAAAGGGGCACAGTTGGTGCCCATAGGAATACCTACTACCTGACGATACACTTTATCGCCGAAACGTACATAAATGTTATCAAGCAGAAAGTTTAAAGCTTCAATCATATCCTCACATTTCCAGTAAGTGTATCTAGCATACTTTCCCTTTTCGTTACAGAAAAAGGCCTTAAACGAGTTACAGCAAATAAAATTACAATGAGATTTTTCGAAAGACCATTTTATCAAATACAAAAACTTTTTCTTTATAAGATTGTGTGGAAGTGTAGTGTACAGAGTAGAAAAATCATAACTGTCAACAGAATTGTAAGGACCATTGAAAGCATGTATTTTATCTAAAACCTCTAAAGAATTTTTAACACTCCAAAAATAATTAATACCATTATTTTCATAAGCTTTATTACAAAAGTTAATAACCAGTTCTTTGATAGTAGTAAGGGAGGTGGTTAGAAGCACTGATAGATTAGTAGTAGTAGTGGTTCACTTGTTCCCACGACACCCACCAAAATTGGTATCCAAAGAATTATAATGTCTCCACAGTAATAAGAACAATACCTTTATTCCAACCATTAGAACTTGGAAAGAAGGGTGATGCATGTCTGGAGCACTGTTCTGTATTGAGATACATTGATATTCCTAAGTCGTTGAGTAGTTCAGATATCATCCAATCTTCCAGCTGTGATCCAGCTTCCAATGAATGCTGATTATACCAAGTTTCCAAAGAAAACCCTGTTATGAATAAGTCTTAATTCATCATGGAAAAAACCTTTAAAATTTACCATAAATACTATACAAAATAAACTTTTTAATTTAACATTGATCTTACCAGAATTTTTCAAACATTGTTATTGGTATCAGAAAATGCAAGCACTTAAAAATCTTATAAATAATACTAAACTTTCTTTCCATTCTTAAATCAACATATATAAAATAAAATGTGTTTTGCCTATAATGACATTGTTGCATGGAAAAATAGTGAATAATATTAGCATAAGGGGCAATATTTCATTATCTTGAAGCTGCTCTCAGTATTGCAAACAGCTATTATACATTATCTAGAACTATTCGCATGTTGCTGTTATTCTTTTATCTACATGCATATCAATAATATTGACAATTGTCTTGCTTTTTATTGTTTTTTATGTTGTTACATCATTTGTGGATGCATGTGCATTTTGTTGGAAACGCATTGGTAAACTCTGGATTGCTATTGTTTGTTTACTTCTGTTGTCAGATTGCTGTATCATTGAAGTTTACTCCACATCTCCTTTTAAAAAAATATCAAAGGACTAATTTACCCGGAGAATGAAAGTCGCTATTCCAGTCACACTGCTGCTTTGGTAATTTTTTGTTTTTTAGAACAATGAATTGGTCTTTTCTTTCACACTCAGGCAATGTACTCTCATAACAAAATGAAACTCTCATGTTTACTAAGAAGTATCTCTCAGTGTACAAGTCTTCTATGCTGTATCTGAAAAAGAAAGGATGTAGGTACCAAAGGGATATTCAAACTCACAAGTCAATGCCAAAAGGACAACTCCATTGCAAAAATATGAAATACTGTAAATTCAGAAATTATTGTGTGCATTTATTATTTGAAGATTGGTCAAAAATGTGAGATGAATTATTAAGATTTCCAAAAAAACTCCACATAAATATATGCATCAGATATAGCAAGTTCTTATTATTGTGAGACTTATCTAGTGGCATTATTTACGTTAATAAAAAAACTCTGAATTTACAGTAAAAAGACACACAACATACAAAAATAAAGACTGAGTATCATGAATCCAACATGGTACTGTCATGAAAGAAAATTCAATATTTCTTATCTTTCCTATCCAAACATGAAAACATCCTGACATTTGCAGTACTAGCTAGTATGCATTTATAACCGCATGCATTTGTCTACCAAGCCAGTTGTTACTAACAGTTTTGAAGCTTTCATTGTCAAAAATAAGTTTGTGCAATTTATTTTTGTCTTAATTAAAAAAAGCAATGAATAGCTGAGGTAATAGCTGTCTTCATTGTGCTCATATAAAAATTGAAATTGGATTTATATGATATAGCCTTTTCATCTAAATTTGGGTTTTTAATGTCAAATTAGAAAAGAAGGTGAAAAAGTCTTTGTGAGACCCCGAAATTGAAAGTAGTATCCTTTTCCTTTATAAAAGTATTGTTAATCAATTAAAAATCATCAAACAAATAATCTTGATTTGGAACTGGCTGTTATCAAAGGGAAACAATTCAATCTCAATCTCAATGTGTTTAAATCCCAGGAGAGATAAATCTTGTTACACGAGAGGGTAGCTCGTCAACTATAGTCTATTTCTAAAACATCTTTTGGATATTTATTTTGCTTACCCAAATTGTTTTATAATTAATTCATCACTTTGTGCTCGCAAAGTAAACTTTAATAGAAACCCTGAGTATGTATTTGTTATGCAATCTTTGTGGTTTTGTGAAAAGATAGTTTGTATTGTGTGCGTTGATGCCATATAGTTGATAATAACAAATACGCATGGGAGTTAAAAAACGAGATGTGTGAAAAAAATGGCAATTCACTTGAAAGCAAAAAAACCTGACTCGTAATTTTTGCATATAGGAGACAAATCAGGTATTATAATATAATTTGTCGAATGATGGGTTGTTAATGGGTGCGAGCCATTGTGGCACTGATAAGGGGTTGGACAGAATTATGGGAACTATGAAATGAGAGGACTAGAAATGAGAATATAATGGATGAAAGCTTGAGGCAGAGTGATTTTAATCGCGAGAAAAGTGTTGTTGAAACAGAGATAATTCTTGTTGATGAAAAATGGGAGTGCAGGGGAACAGAATATGGAGGGAAGTAGGAGTTTGGGGAGGGAACTAGGAATCAATTCCCTGTGTCCACCAAACTGAAAGCCATTAAAGAAATAAAGGAGTGTGGTCTGCCATGTATGTAAATAAATTCACCATTAATACCAGGACTAAATTTTGTATATACGCCAGACGCATTTCGTCTACAAAAAGACTCATCAGTGACGCTGGAATCCAAAAAAGTTAAAAAAGCCAAATTAAGTACAAAGTTGAAGAGCATTGAGGACCAAAATTCCTAAAAGTTTTGCCAAATCCAGCTAAGGTAATCTTTGCCTGAGGTAGAAAAGGATCTATTATGCAGGGGATACAGATCACAGATTGGTCTAATTTGACTGATAAACTGATAAATAACTTATAAATAAAAATACGATGGATGCCTAATGTAATAGCGCTATCTAAATACAATAAATGAAAACAATATATATTTTTTTCAATAAGAACAATTTTTTATTATGTAGACCAAAAGTAAAAAATATAGCATTGAATGACTCCAATAAGAATGCACCCGGCAGAGCGCAGCTTCCCATGTTCGGACTGAACGTCAGGCCACAGACATCTCAATCATTGGATGTTGTCAACCACTAAACCATATACAGTTTTAGCTTAGGCAGAATAGCGCCATTGACTGCTTTCAATCAACAACAAATCAACAAATGGAAGTTTTTAACGACCTTGACTGGCTATACAGCCCTTGCACGGTCGGTTTCAATCAACAATGTATTTCCAAACAACTTATATAAAATGATTAAGTCTTTCAACAAGGGTTACAAATAATAAGCAACGATGCAAAAATTGAATTTTAGAACATAAATAAATCTCTTTAAAAAATGAATTCAAAACAATAATATCTATTCAATTTAACAAATATGTACTGAATAGTGTCATGTACCAGAAACGAACAATGGTTTGAAACAAACTATATCACTACGAACGACAACTCCACCTAGAAAGTTACTCACATTTGTTGATAATGTAAACAAACATCGATTTACAAAAAACGGTAATATGTAGCAATTAATAACAATCAGAATGCTGTAGAAAAGATCATCAGGAAATTAATCTGGTTTGCCGCCCGGAGATGCCGATAAGTGATATTTTACTAAATCGTGTTTTCAGGGGACGTGATGAACTGTCCTTGCCAAAATTACAAATAATTCAGGTATCTAACATTTCTAACATATATTGATACCACGATAATACATTGATAATTCTGCCTTGTTAAATATACCTTATTGTCAAAGAATACAGCAATAGTTATGTCGTCAACGGCAAAAGAAAAAATCGTGATGATCAAGCATGGAATTCCGGAAATTGACCGTCTCCAAAAATATTAAATTCTAAAATTGAGTTATCGTCCTTTTCGCGCCAGACGACTATTAAAAAGGCTATATGATAACTCAATTGTAAATTCAGATGAACAGATAAATCTGGCCTTTTGATTGCAGATGGGGTATATATATGTTTGTGGCATAACATCGTGGCCACAAGTTAAAAAATGTTTTTCTGTTTAGTATTAAATTTATATTAAGATCCATTTTGTTACATCTTGTGATCAATTTTATTTGGCAATCGCTAATGGCAGTCAGTAGGGTTAAAGAACATCAGTTGTTCGACCTGTTAGTCAAATGCGTTTTGTTTAAATATACTTTTTCACTTTTTTTGTCTTTTGGAAAATGTTGTTTGTGCTGTTTTTAGACCCTTCTACAACGAAATTTGTTTTACATGCACACGTATAAAAATTGCGTTTTTTATCCAACGCAATCATAGGTTTGAACCAGGGCTTCCAAAAAATATTTGAGCCAGCCGGACATTTCATATCTGATCCCGATTTTAATCCCTAAGACTTAGTCACAAAAGGCAATTATGGTAATCAGATGGCCATTCCAATGATTGACATTACATTAAAAAAAAACGATTTTAAACTTAACTGTGATATGATATGAATTTGATGTACGGATGTAACTGTTAAATTGGCAGTGCATCATTCAAAGTGTGCACATCAGCGTGGTCATATCTGCCTTAAGACTTTTTATTTTTGCAAAATGACATTGTCAAAAGCTTTACTTTCGTTTCACATTGTTTCTAACCAGAGAGGTCATCTGGATGTTGACTTGACAATGGTAAAACATGGACCATAAATGGATACGTAAAATCTGTGTACTTTACAAAGCACAACTGACTGAAGAAGCTCTTTCCACGTTATTTCTTCAACAAACTACTTGAAATGAACGTTAGATACAGGTATCAATGATAATTTTAGCATTTTTGAAGAAATGTAGGATGCATAATTAAATTTCCCACCTGTGCACATGCGCACACGTATTCTAGTTCATACGATGTAGTTCTGACAATTTTTCATTTAAAACCTTGTTAAATTTTTCATCAAATCATGTTGATAAACTAACTTCTAATAATTTTAATCTTTTGGACTAAATCAATTAGAAACAAACCGCGGAAAAGTAAGAAAAAAATTGTGAATAAACCGATCAATTTATACGATGTCCAGTACTGAACATAGTTCACCTGTCACATGAACAGGTAGATTTGAGCTGTCCAACTACTAATTAGCCTTGATTAAAATTAGAAAGTATTGAAGTAGGTGTTGTTTTGATAGTAATTAATCATCATGTCACATTTATGACCGGAAATGTCATGATGTTAAAGGCAAAAGGTTGGGTCAAAAAGATCGTGAATTATGTAAAAATGACAGAAAAAGCCTTGAAAACTAAAAAGTATATGACTGTTTCATGCTTTGCCCAGCCGGACTTTTACCGGAAATTGTGAAGCCCAGGTGTTTGTGTGGTCTAGCGGGACGGCTACAGTGCAGGTGATTTGGTGTCACAATATCTCAGTAGCATGGGTTTGAATCCCGGCGAGGGAAGAACAAAAAATTTGCAAAAGCAAATTTACAGATCTAACATTGTTGGGTTGATGTTTAGACGAGTTGTATATACATAATGTACACAGCCATGTATCACCATCATTGCTGGTGATCCGATGGATAAATCTGTTGTAGAGTTGTCACTGACTCAGACGTACTTATAAATATAATTATTTTCTGTGACTGTATCTTGCATTAATTTGTAGGATCCTTTACTATAGATAATTGAGCTGATCTGTAACAATAACATCTCCATGCATGCCTTATATATCATGTACTGCAGTACAACGCTAGATTAAAACTGATGAGGAAAGGTAACACACGGCCACTGTAAGCTTTATTATTGTGAAGCCCAGGTGGTCGTGTGGTCTAGCGGGACGGCTAGAGTGCAGGCGATTTGGTGTCACGATATCTCAGTAGCATGGGTATAAATCCTGGCGAGGGAAGAACAAAAAATTTGCGAAAGCAAATTTACAGATCTAACATTGATGGGTTGATGTTTAGACGAGTTGTATATACATAATGTACACAGCCATGTATCACCATCATTGCTGGTGATCGGATGGATAAATCTGTTGTAGAGTTGTCACTGACTCAGGCTTACTAATTATATATACCCCATCTGCAATCAAAAGGCCAGATTTATCTGTTCATCTGAATTTACAATTAAGTTATCATATAAATCCAATTTCAATTTTTATAAAATTTTGGGTTCCAATTAATCAACAGTTGTCCAAAGTTTTTTAAAATTTAAATCATAAACTTGCATCTGAAACATGAAAACAATACATATAATTTGAAATTATTTTTTTTTTACCATATGATGTTTTAAGTTTAATATGACTAACAATGTATTGAATAAAAATGAAAAACTTACTCAACTCTTACAATTCCCTGCAAGCTGAAAGAGTGGTAAGTGCCTAAAGAAATAAAAGTGATTATTAAACAGTGCCTCACATTGAATGAATTAACTAGAGGCTCCAAGGAGCCTGTGTTGCTCACCTGATAAACATTTTTTATTCAATAACTTACACAAGCATAAGATACTAACAAAATACTTTCAAAATTCTTATCAACAGATTAGTTTGATGTATATTACTTTTTCACATTAATTCATACATCGTAAATTATTACAAAGGAACTATATATATGCAAGTGTACATCTAATATAAAAAGGGTTATTCGGCAAATCTTTTCTTAATTTAAGGTCAGACAACATGTCAAAAGTTGGCAGTTGGCAGTGGTAATTAAAATGATATATAAAGATTTTGCAAGTCATAAAAACACATAATTAGTTTCATGATATATCTTTAACTTAGAATGGTTCACCATTTCAAAATCTAGAGTGCTCGCATAGATACAGCATGGCTGAATCAAAAACCATGCAGTATATTCTACTACCTAAACTTGTCACAAATGACAGGAAAAGTTTGATGTGTCCTTTCCAGTATAAATATAAGATACTAAATCAATATTTTCAATATGCAATATTTATATCTTACCCCATTTGAAATCCAGTAAAGTATTATTGTACTGTATTTTCTCTATACTGATACTAATTCTGTTTGAACAGCTGTCCAACAGAAATGAGACTTCAAAAGTTTGTTGCAACAAGTTGTTCATAACACAACACTGAATCCCTGTACAGGTATCTGTGATGAAGCAGGCAACGTCTGATGGTAACATTGACAAAGTCATGTTCATAGCACAATCTATAATGGGAACAAAAATTAAATGCTAAGCAAAATAATTCTCTATAAAGGTAAGTTAAAGAAAATGCATTTGAAAATGTTGAAATTTTATGATATGGAATCTTGCGGAACAATTTTAGAGAGATCTATACACTTACACATAAGTTATTGTCTGGAAACAACAAAAATGCTTATTTATGGCCCCTAATTCCTAAACAGTTGGTACCATAACCCCAAAAATCAATCCCAACCTTTCTTTTGCGGTATTGAACGGTCTGGTAGAATTTTATAGAGATCCATTTACTTAAACACAAGCCATTGTTCGAAAAACAAATGTGATTTGATGACGCCAACGACAACATCATAGCATTACATGACGCAAATTTTTCTTCCAGTTTTATAAAAAGTTATTTAGAGGCATACCTCTACAACGTTTAGTGACTCACTGCCAAAATTCAAACTCTGTCTATGAATTTTGGTTCTTAGCATTTGAATGAGTTTCACTTATTTTACATGAGGCAAACTATAGCTCGTGTTGAAAAGGAAATGTTTTTAGCAATTTTCAAAGTTATAAGGGGACATAACTCTAAAACAGTAAGTGACTCAAATTTGAACTATGTTTGCCATTTTTGGCTCTCAGCATTGTGTATGAATTTCATAAAATTTGGAGAAGTACTTAAGTTAGAGTGCAGAAAGGAAAAAAGGACAGACTGAAGACAACATGACTGAATGCCATGGATAACACATAATGCCGAGGGACATGAAAACAGTAGTTGAATAATATAGAAAAGAAAATAAATCATGGATAAAATGTGTATATAGTACATGGATGCCCCATCTGCACTATAATTTTTCTATGTTCAGTGGAGCATGAAATTGGAATAAAATCTCTAATTTGGCATTACAATTAGAAAAATCATATCATAGGGAACATGAGTAATAAGTACCAATTGCAAGTTGATTGGACTTCAACTTCATCTAAAACTACTTTGACCAAAAACTTTAACCTGAAGCGGGACAGACGGACTGATGTAGTCACAGACCAGAAAACATAATGCCCATAAATGGGGCATACAACACCATTATTTTGTGAAACACAAACCTTTTGTCCAACTACTATCATAGGGATAGTGAGATTTTGAACACTTATTATCCAGAAAGTAATGGCCGATATTTGTTTCCTCATACAACTGATATAAGATATTGCTTGGCAGTGATTCCCCAATTTGATAGCCTTTGTCTTGTAGCCAGTACTTTAGTGAAAAATCTGAAATAAAATTCAATGGATTGATTGAATGATGACTGTACACAACTTAGCATAACATATAAAAGGTATATCAAGGACATTAGACAAAAAAATAAAATGTAATAAATATAATGTTATGCTAATCATACATGCTTAGATTGATTTGTTCTCTACTAAACTCACAAGGTAACATTCGCAAATAGACATAGGAATAGAATGAGAGTGGGGTATTCATTAATGAGAGAGATATTTTAGATAACATATATGTTAAATTTTTTTTTTTGCATTACTACCAACAGTTTATTCTAATAACACATACTCTGAGTATAAAAATCTGATGTCCAATCACAGACTGTTTTTGGAAGTAAAGTATTCTTCATAACAATATCATATTTTGGCAGTGTTTTAGCATCAAATGTAACTGACACGTTTAGATTGATCAAATACAGTCTTTCTTCATACAAATTGTCAATGGTGAGACTGAAAAGAAAATAAAGGATTAAATTTCATATGAACAATCTCTGATATTCAGACAAAATCAATGACAAGGATATGTGTCCTCAGGACAACATGTCTAGAACCATCATATATCATTTTCAGTAAACCATGAAATTCAGGTCAAAATTGTAATTTGGCAATTAATTTATTAAGGTCATTTCACACTAAGCATAGATACTAATTTTCAAGTTGATATGACCAAAACTTCATGGTAAACTACATTTATAACAGAAAAATTTAACCTGATAAGGGACAGATTAACAGACAGCAAAAATGATGGACAGACATAAATACATTTACCAGAATATATAATGCCCTTACTATCTTAGACAGGTGAAAATGAACTGCTTATCAAAGTGGTAAGCCTTTTTCTTCATTTTGTTAACTTAGAATTATACACATTTAAAATCATTATTAATTTGTGAGTTATATTAGAATACATTTTGCTTTGGATAAAAATTATGAAAATAAAAACAACCCATGGTAACATCTCAAAATATATTCTAAGCATCATTTTTTGAACAAAAACAAATCAGTTTTCAATATTTAAGATACTCACGATATCTGAATAACACCATATAAATCTAATAATTCCTGTTTTCCTACAAATATTTGAAAAGTATACTATTAATTAACACTGTATAATCAATTATGAATTTCTGAAATCTATTTACAATCTCAATGAAAATAACCTATAATTTGCTACATACACATCATTTGAATTCTGGTGGATAGTTTTCTCAGTTGCAACCTATTCTTATAATGAGTCAAGTGGTTGTTTGTTGTTGAGTCAGACTTAACCTTTTGTTTGTTTAATGTTATTAGTTTAACCCTGTTAATTTGGGCTGTTGGTTATTTCATTTAAATGGTGCCACATTTTGTTTTCTTTTGCCTTTTACAGCTTACTATAGGTTGTGGTTTTGCTGTGATCTGTACTTGTAAACATCTTTGTTCTTGATAGTAGTTTTCTTATTGGCAATCATACACTTTTTCATTATTTTTTGAGAGTCTATATACTATTGATAGTGATTCATCACTGAAAATTAATAGATATCAGTGTGAAATTAAATATGCAATTGTTTCAGCAAAATTTAGCAGTTAAAATATATATATAAAGATAATGAACAAACAACACATGTTCCAGATAGCCTGACTTGATACTGGCACAACATGTTTTTTGTGAAAAAACATTACACACAGCATAAAATATACATCTATTCCTACTTACCCCAAACATAATCAAATAATGTAACATCAAAGCTTAATTTTTCAATCCTGACAGATAGTCTAAAATCACAAGGATCAATGTTGATTCCAATCTCTAAAGCTTTTCCTAATTCTGTCACATCAACACAACACTGGACTGCTGTACAAGTCTGGTCAATATAGCAGTTCATGTTGTCATGGAGTGATGGCAAATTCTGTATTTCTTGTAAACATTCTAAACAGAAACAGGTTGTGAATTAAAAATGCTAGAATATTACAGCTGCACTATTGTATCTCTCAAAAACTAATGGAATATTTAGTTTATAAAATGACATTCTGATATGAGTGATGAAGAACCTAAAATTTAGAGACGTTCAAAACCTTAACTCAACATCAAGATAGGATCAAAAAGACATTAACAGTCCAATTTTTACATGATATGGCTATGGGGATTTCATACAACTTTGTCTGACACCAATTCCAGTCATAAATTAGATCAAATTTTATAAAGAAATCAGTACACTTTGATGCCATCAATTTTTCCTCTTTTAAAAACTGCTGTTTGTAAATGATATGTAAACTTACAGATAATATATGGTTTTGAACGAGAGGGAATTTCGAAAATATTGAAGGGTGAGAGCCCAGAGATGAAATGCAGCTAAAAAAACTTCCTTAAGTTGAGAGACCATAGATAATCTGTTTATAGCTATTTTCCTCTAGTTAGGTCAATGACATTGGCTTATTATTTCATCATGTTCTCATTCTACTCAATGTAGAAAAATCATTCTCAGTTAAGAGTTGAGATGGAAGATCAAAGAAGATTTAAAATCAAGAATGTGTCCATAGTACACATATGCCCCACTCGCATTATCATTTTCTATGTTCAGTAGACCGTGAAATTGGGGTCAAAACTCTAATTTGGCAATTAAATTAGAAAGATCATATCATAGGGAACATGTGCACTAAGTTTGAAGTTGATTGGACTTCAACTTCATCAAAAACTACCTCGACCAAAAACTTTAACCTGAACGAACGGACAGAGGGACGGACGGACGCACAGACCAGAAAACATAATGCCCCTCTACTATCATAGGTGGGGCATAAAAATAGTGATAATACCTGTTCTCCATCCACTGATTGGTGGAATATAAGGTGAGCTGTATCTTTCACAAGCATTTTCCATTAGAAATGGTGAAATTCCAAGTGCTTCTTGTAGCTTTCTAATTTCCACTCTACTGAGTGAATGTGACAGATCAATTCCAACAGAGGTCTTCCATGATGTTAAGGAGAAATCTGAAAAAAATGAACTTGTTTTTACATGACATACATGTCTTGACATTAGTAGCATTTAGCAGGAGTGACACAAAAAGCTTATATGTTCTTGCAATAAAATTGTACGAAAATTTAAGCAGATAAACCATGTAAATGAACAGCTGAACTAGCAGAGATAAACAAAATTCCATCCCCAAGCTGAAGTCTTTGAAACAAACTGGTAATATAAAAAAGAAGATGTGGTATGATTGCCAATGAGACAACTATCCACAAAAGACCAAAATGACACAGACATTAACAACTATAGGTCACCGTACGGCCTTCAACAATGAGCAAAGCCCATACCGCATAGTCAGCTATAAAAGGCCCTGATAAGACAATGCAAAACAATTCAAATGAGAAAACTAACGGCCTTATTTATGTAAAAAAATGAACGAAAAACAAATATGTAACACATAAACAAACGACAACCACTGAATTATAGTTAAGATGAAAAGAATGGTATATTGACAAAAAAGAATGCTTACCTGGGTCTTTGAAACCAGTTTGCCATTTACATGGTTTCTTTGTTAGTTTTGTGTTCCAGAAGATCAGCTGATGAAACAAACATGGCTTCTCTGATTCCAAACATATACTAACATTCATGTCTACAAGGTAGCTACCATCACTTTCTAAGTCATATATGGTATAGCTGCAATGATAGTCACATATCTTTTAATTTTATAAGGCAGAAAAAACTAATAAGCATGTGATGAACCTGAAAAAGTTCTCATTCTTTTCCATATAGAAAGGTCAATACTTTTCAATTTAAACTAAATATTAAGAAAATAACAGGTTCGTATTTAACACAAATTATTAAAGGTTCTTTAGGTGGCTCGCAGGTACAAAAATTTCAGCAAAAAATTAAACATTTGTTTTTTTCAATACAAATTTTATTTATTACACTATTAGTCATTACCTAATGATATGGTAAAAAAATCAACCCAAAAAATCGATTCGGTTTGGCCCCAGATGACTTTTAAAATGTTCATATCATTGAAAAAGCTCCAAATTATCTCCCTTTGGTGCAAAAAAGACAATTTTTTGTAGCATATTAATCTATTGCAATAAAAAATCATAATAACTTATAAAATTTGTAGATTTAGCTAACAAAGTCCTTATATTTGTATAAAGTAACATTCGTTTATAGTGGAAAATTGTTTTAACGTTGAATAAGCTACAATTAAAAAATGCTTGCTGGTCCCTCTCTGTGATTACCATTAGATCTGTGATTACCATTAGATTAAGCTGGTTCATTTCCCAATCAATCTATCATTAGGGGAAGATAAATAAGTCGATTTTCGTTCATAGTCTTTTTCAAAAATGATGAACGGTTCTTTATATTGGTATGTAATCATTTTAAACGTTTCAAATTTATGAAATTATATTCGCACATCAATGTTTTTGATACACCAATAACAAAAACTGAAATATATTGAATTGACACATTTTGTAATTATTCAAAATTATATCAGAAACCTGAACTTAATTATAAAATAATGAACCTGTTAAGGGGAGAGAATACTCGCATAACTTTTTCGAATTGGCACATAATACAACGGAATGTCACTCTTGCATACAAATGGCACATCAATATAATTAATTGTCTGTGCAATCGTCCTCCACCTTCAATGATGATTCTTAATTATAAATATAACCAAAAGTTGTTAATCTATAGATAGTTAAGACTAATGAAAGCTAACCCACTGTAAAAATATTTCTTTGCAATTTTTTAAAACTTCCTCAGAAAAATGCTCGAGCCACTTGACTTTCATAGCTCAAAATTAGCGTTTTTACACAATATTTGAATAAAGTAGTTGAAGATTATTCGCTTCTCAAAGTGTAAGACGCAATAAAAAAACGTATGCTTGCACCATCCTATCGAAATACGGATTTAAAGGGAAACTTCGCAAAAAAATCAAAAATTGATATTATGTTCATTCTGTATAAAAATGCTCAAATTCATAGATATTAAAGTTGTATTCCGCTAGATAAGCGATCACCATCGATTTTAAATTTAGAGTATCAATTCTCTGCGATCCGCCATTTTGTTTTCTTTCCCGATTAATAAAAACGATATGTCTATAAACCACAAAGAAACAAAACTACAGTAACCGATGTAGTCGTAATTGCGTGTCGATATCTTGTCAATCGTACGGTTGTTTTATCCGACTAACTAACTTGATACGAAAAATATTCTTACTTTTTTTAAATTACCATGGTCTGTTGTTTTTAAACTGTTGATATTGGAATTAGGTGAAAAGTCAAAGTTGAAATCATAAATAAGTGTTCCGTGAAAATTGTTTTCGAAAATCTAATTTGTTCATAATTCTTTAAAGTAATAAACAAATATATGTTGATCTTCCCTCATCTGATCACCAGCATGGCTAAAGGTATTACTTCCAAAGGTATTGTGAGGGGTGTGAGGTGACACGTCCAGGTATTCAAGCGATTTCCTGTCGGGCTTGCAAGTTCATGCATCGTTTCACTTCTGCAGGTATTGATCAGTGTACACGGCTGATAACTTATAACTTATAACTTTCCATTTTGAACTATCAGATGAATAATATACAACTCTGTCTTACTTGTCATTACTAAACTCATACGCTTGTTTATAAATAACATTTCTGGTGTAAAGAATATAATTCATAAACATATAAATAATACCCAAAAAATAAGATTTGATGAAATTAAAATCTATTTAAATATTTTTTCCAAGGGTGAATTTGGGAAAATGTAATATATATAGTCATTGTCAATAGTGAAGGACAGATTGGAACAGACCAGAAATATTGATTTAAAAAAATGTACGCACTTGCCGACGATTCGTTTATACGACTGGATAGAAAGTTACGGAACTATAGCGCAATTTAAAATATATACATGTATACATTGAACATAAGAAAAAAACATATATTTTGAATAAATAGGGGTAAAGGTGTTGTAAATAGACTAGTCCACGTATGCCAACAGTATGTAATCATCGAATGACGATAGACTATTGTATACCAGAAGAAGAAGAGAACCAATTTGATTTAAATACAGGTCGATGTATAACTTTTGCTTTGGTTCATTGAAGCTGTGGACCTAGTAAAATCACAGATTTATATTTCAATAAGATTGTTCTCGAACAAAGGAAGTAATTCGTCATCACAATTGTTATATATGCCACTGGACGAACACTAATTATCCCCAGGGAATGTGAATATTTTGCTGGGAAACTTTTGAGTATCAAAGTTTCAAATTAATTTCGGGATTTATTTTCTTTCTTGGTATTCAATAACAGAAAAAAGAATAAATTACTTGTTCGCTAAATAGGGATAAAATTGAGAATGGAAATGGGGAATGTGTCAAAGAAACAACAACCAGACCAAATAAAAAACAACAGCAGAGGGTCACCAACAGGTATTCTTGTCAGATAAAAGACTTTTAGTTATATTTAAAAAATAGGGAAATATGACATTAAATTGGTTCTGTCTTTTTTTAAACATCGTTAAAAAGATGTGTGTCTAAGGTGAAAGCCACAAGAACCCTGTAATACTAGTACGAGAGTATAGCATGTAAACATTCCTTCTCAATAATATGGTTGTATTGGAAATCTTTTCATACAGATTGACAACTCATTGTCCGATATGCATGTAATATTTGCCACATGACGCCCATAGTTCTTTCTACCATCATCATCTTATTCTGTGATATTGCTGTAAACATCGATGGTTCACACCCAAACAAAATGGGAGTAATGGACCTTCAGAGCTTCTCCGTGTTATACACTTGTGAAATATATAGACGAAATTTCTGTATTGAAATGAATCTACATCTCACAAACAGGATTTTCAAATAACGATTGTGAGTAATCACCTTACAAACCAATATAAACGTATGGCAAGATATAACCATGAAGGAATTTAGTTTTTGTCAGACGCAAGAACTCATCACTATATATATCATAAACGTATACGTATATATATGCATACAGTTTCAAATATTAAGAACAAGCGGTCGATGTCGATAGTCTGTTTTCTAACTGTTCAGAGTTAGACATGTCACTTGTTCATTCTTGGAAGCCTTCATATTCCCCGTCTAACGATGGGAACTCTTTCTGATTGTGTTGACTATAAATGCTTGTATGGTAATTCTGTCGTTTATCTGTACAAGCGGTTGCATTTCCTCTCCTTTCCCAACAAACAAACGAACGAAACGCCACTAGTCTGATTTCTCTGGAGCTCATCCTCAATGGCTCTTATACGTCAGGAAACTTACATGTATACTAATAATGATTGTTTCAAGAACAACGATGTATGGACGAACTATTATAAATTCGTCAATATCAGTTATGCATGACTAAAATATAACTTTTATTACAACTACTGTATTACTTATTTGGATTAATGACGGCTATCATGTTCAACATTGCACAAATATTATCATAGAATTTTAAAAAAAATCCTCAAAAATCCTCAAAAGAAATAATTCCTTAGCTTAGATAATTGATATTCTTTTCACAAAAAGTTCGTGTAAATGATTGTCAAATGAATTTAATTATGTAAGGCCTAAAAAAAAAAGATATGTGTTTCCGGTAACATCATTTTGAAAAATAGGGTCGGTAGGTCGGAATTCTTTTTTTTTTTTTTTTTTTTTTTTTTTTTTGACATCGTAAATGAAATCCGGAAAATAATCATGATTTTTCAAAGTCCGGATCCGTAATTAGTTTCAAAAACCGGAAGTGTGCCATTTGCAATGTTTTTGAAGCACCTGCTGTGCAAATTTCTTGGATTTTAACCTATTTGGAATACCTTTTGACATTAATAAAATGTTTTTCTGGCTTTCTATGCAAGAGGAAGCAAGAGAGAAAAAATATTATGTCATCTATCAGAAGCCTGTGTCAAAAACAGGGTCGGTTGATAATTTTTTTTTTTTTTTTTTTTTTGGAAGATCCAATAAAAAAGTTAGGGTCGGGGCTAAAAAACAGGGTCGGTCGGGTTACCGGAAACACGGATCTTTTTTTTCTCGGCCTAAGAATAAAATGTTAAAAAGAAACTAAAAAAAAATCATGCATGTTGTATGTTGTATTTTTTTGTCAATTAAAAACTTTAAAATTGCAATAGTTTTATTAGCATTTAAACACAGCCAGATTTGAATACAAGTTAAGAAATTCCGGTAAAGTCAATGATATCAAACAGATGTACAATGGTATATCAAATTGGGTAATATTGCATTTAGTTTTTATAAAAGATTAAAACTACTATTTTTTGCTTCATATTTGAATCTTTACGCTAATTGCCGCTAAGAAAGTAATCAAAAATTGTTTCCTTTTATTTTTATACACTTTCGGAATTACGAATCTGAATTTTATTTTCAATTAATTTACACAATTTAATTATTGTATCTTTATTCTCATCGTGTATTAAATCTTAGTGTATTAACATCGTGACAGCATACTCTTTCTAATCCTTTCTGTTTATCCTTTCCAAATAACAACATTTATACCTGTGTACGCTTGAACTCACACCTGCGGCTAAATAGCTACAAGGTAAACGAATTGACCTCAAGCCGAGAAATATACAGTGACCTTTACAAAATAATATACACACTCTGCTCACACATTAGTTGCATTGAAATGATTATCAAAACAATAACGGTAAATAGAACTGAAATATTTTCAGTTCAATATCAGTAAAAATATTCAATAAATATTTTATGAAAAAAATCTCAACAATAATTAATTAAATTATTCAAAAACATTTACTAGAGATAATTTTATAGGAGTTTAATTCAATCAATACAAAACGGTATATGCATATTCATTTTCGTTCATTCTTATATTGTGGTTCATAACTTCGACCATTCGTCAGCTGTGCGCTTTTAATTACGTATATTGTCGATAAGCTATAAGAGTTAAACAGATTTTATTTTTTCCCAGAATTCAATAAATCGGGCTAATACGTCACGACCCACTCGAGAATTCAACCAAAAAAGTTACAAATACTTGATTTTCTCCGTTATTAGAAGGAATATAAATTTAAAACTTTGCAAATGTGTTTTTTATGTTAAGATGAACATAATTAGATGATAAGTAAAAAATCGCGGAATTTCCCTTTAATTAAGTCCTGAACATTTCGACATTTCTTCGTATATTTTGATCAAAATCGGTTTAATCAAATCACAAGTACGTGTTAAGATCCGACTAAATACCTATTTTCCGATATGGTCAGGTAAAGTTGCTATTTTTTGGCATTAAAATTGAAATATCTTTTTTAACACATCGGTGACCTATATTTTTTATTATTGTTATCAAATAAGCTGTACATAAACTTAATAATTGTGAAATGTAAGCATTTTCTGTAATTAGGTTATTTTTATATTTCGATATTACCTCTATTTCTCCTATTAGTTCCACAGAAAAAAAGAACATTAACAAAAATGTATGCTTCTTTCGGAGGCAGATTGTGAGCTTAAATGAACCCGGTTTTTTTTTTTATTTCATTTTTTATCAACTATATGATAAAGTTCATTTAAAAAAAAAAAATATAGCGAAATCCTACATTAAAAAAAATAAATTATTTATAACCCGAGCCCCCTTAACAGTATTATATACTTACTCAATTCGAACAACATTCTTCAAGTAAGCATTATGTCTGGCTCCTATAGAAAACAAGAAGTTTTAACAATACTTTTGTTGGTATATGAAAAAAAGAAAATGTGTTGGAAGATTTTCACAGTTAAGTCTAATTTAAAGATAACTCATTTGACTAAGTTATCATCAATGTTAAGTAAGGACAGTTCTGATGTTACAATATGATGTGAACCTTTTACTTATTAGCTGGTTGAAAGCCTTTGAGAATCTTAAAAAGAAGAACAGCAATAGAAGTGGTATTCTTTTCATACTCATTCACTAGAGAAATATTTATAGTTTTCAAGATAATCTGACAGTTATGATGTATTTGGACATTGCTAGAATTCAACATTTTGAAAATGTCTGCCCATGTCAGATTTTCTCTATTTATAAGGGCTTTCAAAATAATAGACAAAAGTTTTATTTTACCCCTATGTTCTATTTTTAGCCCTGTCTGCCATCTTTGTTGGCAGGTGGTGTAATCGGATCACATCTTTAAAACTAAATACCATAATGATGATTGTGGCCAATTTTAGTTAAACTGGGCTCATTTGTTTCAGAGTAAAAACTTTAAATCTTTCTTGTAAAGAAAGAATGACATATGCAGGAACTTACCAAATTCATAGTTGTAAAGTGATATCGTAAATACTAAGTTATCTATCCCAACAATCAATTCTTCCTCACAAGGATCAAGTTGTAAGATGACATTAAATGAATGATCTATTACATCTACGTCTACACAGCAGTCCATCTTAGTACAGGATGATAAAAGCATACATGTAATTCCAGGCTGTAGTTCTGTCAAGTCTGTTGTAATTGGACAATCTAAAAAAAATATTTGAAAAAAATTACAAACATTAATTTTCACAAAACATATATACTAATTTAAAGCATTTTTATTCTAGATCAGATGCCAACATGAAACAGGACTATATTGCTTCAATAAATTTTATTGACTCTACATAATATGCAAGTCACTATTCTTACACAAACCATTTTTGATTCAGCCATATTCACAATTCTCATTGAGGACTTTTTACAAAGTAAAGGAACTTACCATTTCTGTAAAAATCAAATGAAAAAAAAAAATCTAACTCAAATTGATTGTTTCATCTTTTGCAATGAAATGATAAGTCGACTGAGCATATACAACCAGGATATGTCTTTAGGCTCACATGTTTAGAAAATGATAAGTTCAGCATGACTTTCATGAATCAAGGACTCAAAAGACTCATGGACTCATCTTTATAGTCATGATCATGCATTTGACTGTCATTGAGAAAAAAGATATATGTAACACTCGAAAACATGTCCATCCCCCAAAACTTGTCTATAATATTCTAACTGACGGATTTCATAACCCTGAAACATGCCGATAATTGTTATTCACTAAAACATGTTCACTGTTAGACGCCAAAACATCTCAGGTCTTTTAGCGCTAATACAGGTATGTCCTAAATGAAATCAATAACGTTTATGGCAATTTTATCATGTGGGACCAGTGGATGATTAGCATTAGTGTGTTCAATGCTGGTTTTTAATGAGTATCATAATCTGTAACATATGAATTCACTTTTGACTGACATTGCTTATTGTCCAGTTGCAAAACTAAGCTTGATATGGCACCACATGTTTGGGAGATTGGGCACGTTTGGGTGTTTATTGAAAAATGGATGCGTATGGCCATTTAAACAAATGACACATGTTGTTGACCTTTTACATTTAATGACATTTTGTGGACACGTTTGGAAGGAAGAGCACGTTTACGGGGAAGGAAATGATTCTGAGTGTTACATATACATGTATATATATTTACTGTAAATTATATGATTTTTATTCATAGATTTTTTGCAATTGCATTAATTAAATTTACAGTAAATATTGATAAATAACCATAGAAATCCTTGTTCCCTTCCATCTATTGTACTGCAAGTGCATAAGTTCTTATAAAAGTAGTGCCAGAGGATTTGGTTGGATTGAATGATAAAGTTTATCACTGTTTAAAATGAGTTTAGACGCTACCATGCTTATGCCCTCTTGGTTTTCGCAAGGTGAACACGCATTCTGAGAGTATTGGCCAAACCCAATAAAAATTCATTGTACTGGAACCAAATGCTAATTTGATCTTCAACTTGTCATGGTGTAAATTATTTAACAAATATCAATTTATACAAAATTCTCAGAAATGATCCTGAATATGTTTAATTGTCATTTGTTCCATGTTTGCAATGTGTTCTGATTCTTTGTAAATATTTTTTAGGGTAAATTTATTTCTGTTTGATGTGATGCTGTTCTAATCTTATTTTAATTGTCTTTTGTTTATACTGTATCTTTTCTGTGGTAATCTGTTATGTAATACGGAAATGTGTGTTAACACCTGAGCAAACATCCAACCTCATATCTTCTTGCAAATTCTTTGACCTGACAATTAAACCATCCTGATCTAACTTTCGGCCCTATATTTTAATTTTGCTAATAAATGTGTCAGTGAACAAAATCCTCAAAGTCACACATAATGAGTTCATATTAATTTCATAGTAATTTAAATAATTTAATTACCCCTGATTTCTTTCAGAACACACTGTTTGAACTCATGATATGTAAAATTAAGGATTTAGTGCTCACATTATTATCAACCTAATTTTTCCTGCTATCACCTATCTTGTAAATAAACTCCTGGGAAATACTGTGTAGCAATGCCATTGGTATCCATGTTTGAATTAAACATAAATCATAATTTAATTGCAACTTTTATTTTATATATATACATCACGATTATAATTTGGCCCTTGGGGAAACTACTCAGCTAAAAAATTTAATTTTTTGCTCCATGCCTAAACCAAGAGCCTAGCTATGTGCATACTGAAAAGTAGCAAAGTATAGACCCCTGGCTTGACATCACACCAATCCAATTGGAACGATGGTTCAAAATAAATGCATGAGGCTATCAGGAAGCCCTATTTAATATCTTCAAACATGGCGAAAAAAAGTGCTGAAAACTGATTATTTCAGTGAATAATTCAAGTCCAAGGACCATAACTATCCACAAAATCTTCAGACCAACAAAATTCTTACTTGATCTGTAACTTGTCATGATAAAACAATACAACAAATTTCAAATCAATATCTTCACACATGAAGAAAAAAAGTGTGGGAAACTAATTTGCAGGACTGACGGAAGGACAGACAGACAGACAGAGTGCAAACCAAAAATCCCCTTAGACATCGTTGGTAGGGGACTACAACCACTGCCCAAAAGTTTCTCAATTGATAGATATTTAACAATAGAAAAAGAAAATTAATTATCATAATTAATAAAGAGTCCACCTTTTTAGCAACAAGCCTATTACATGGATTGGTTTATCTTGTAGCCAACACTTATGACTTAAGCCAATTATAATTTTTTTTTTAAATCCCTTTGGAAAAATAACTGCTTAATATGGATATTTTACTTGTTTGCAATATAGTTGGCATGAAACAATTTATTAGTATTTTTTTTAACTAAATGATCAGTAAAACACAAATAAACTGGAAATTGTTCAATTAAAAATAAGTTTCTAAAGAATTACTTGTGCATAACTACATTCCAAGTGTACAAACACTTAGATATATACATAGTCAAACTTTTGTCTTGTTTTTGTTAACTTACTATTTTTCCAGCCATTAGTTTCTGGATTGTAAAATGTGCTATTTCTGTTGCAAGGTGGTGTCTTCATATATTTTGTCAGGTCGAGATCTCTTAGAACTTGTATGACTGCTAACTTTGGGAGATTTTTATAATCCAAACCTTTTGAAATTGACCATTGTTCCAAAGAAAAATCTATAAATAAAACATGTAAATTTGTATTTTAAATATTATTGTTTTTTTCTCAACCAGTATATCAAATAATCAACAATATAAAACGAGAAGCTATAAAATACCTGTGTTGCTCACCTGTATCTACTTTGGTTTTGGAAATCATATAAAATAAGGTTTAAATCATAATAATAGTACAAGATAACCTAATAATGATTGAGGCCAAGTTAGGTTTCATATGACCCAGGAGTTAAATTAATAGCAGATCATTGCACAAGCAACTAGACGTACAATAGTGACTGAAGACATATAAATTAGTTTTCAAGTTGTGTGACCATTTGAAAATGATTTTTTTTAAATTTTCCTTCAGACTTCTATGGTAAATTCCTATGTTCTATTTTTAGCCATGTTGGTTGAATGGCAGAGTCATTGAATTCATTTTTCAATAAAGATACCCTATTGAAAATTGTGGCAAAATTTAGCCTTATTTGGGCCAATAGATTAAGTGGAGAAGATTTTTGTAAAAGATAGCAAAAATTTACAAAAAATTGTTAAAAATTGACTATAAAGGGCAAAAACTCCTTAAGGGGTCAATTGACAATTTTTGTCCAATTGACTCATTTGAAGATCATACTTTGCTAAACACTATTGCTGTTTACAGTTTATCTCTATCTATAATAATATTTTAGATAATAACCGACAACTTCAAAATTTCCTAAAAATTACCAATTCAGGGGCAGCAACCCAACAACGGGTTGTCTGATTTGTCTGAAAATTCAGTAAAAAAAAGTTTCTTTTATAGCAAAATATATTAAATAAGGAGAAAAAGCAACTGAAAACACTGAGTATGACATGCTCTATCTACTAATAGTCATGGTCAAGCCCTATTTCCAGACAAACTTTTACCCAAATGTGTTTTTGAGACTCATTATACTCAGAAAATTTCATCTTTTCAATATTTCAGTGAAATAGCATAAAATTTACAATAAACAGATGCAAGTTTATGACTCAGAATTTTCTTTCTGCAATAAAATGCAAAGTTTAATTCCGGCAAGTCATTGGAATATTTTTTTTAACCCTTTTATGTATGAAACTGGATGTGACTTACTATGATTTGGTGGTATTAATAATTACTAAGGTGCAAAATTTAAGCAATTTTGACCAAATATGTGAGGAATTATATTAAGATACATGTATTTTAAAAGACTTATATAGAGAAAACTGTCATGACTTATTTTTAATCATATCTCATATTTACTTTGCATACTAAATCCACTATTCCAGTCACAAGATGGTTTAAGTAAGCTTGTTTTATCTGCTACAACTCTTTTGATCATACAATTCGGCTCTGTTGATTCTAGACATATACCTAGGGTTATGGACACTACATATTCCTTTGTTGTAGGCAACTCATCCAGAGTGTACCTAAAAAAACATGATCAGACAGACATGTGGTAAATATTTCACCATTCTTGATCTGAATGAGGCACACAATATTTAACAAAGCTAAATAAGTGATGTTATGCATTTTTTTTTTTTTAACAAACTAGAGGCTCTAAAGAGCCTGTGTTGCTCACCTTGATTTACATGCATATTCAGCAACTATGCAGATGAGAATATAATTCATGACAAAAACCTAAATTACATATCTTGTCTTGCTGATTATTTTTGCTTGTTTAAGTTTTTCTATCTATTAGGATTTTTAAGATATAAGGTAAAAATGCAAATAATTTGTAAGAATTGCATTCAAAGGGCAATAACTCTAATACCAAGTCAACTGACGATTTTGACAATGAAACTTATTTGTAGAACTTGTTTTGCTGTTCATTTTTTGCAATTTCAAGTGTCTCCTTATCTATTGTATTTTTCCAGAAAAAAGGGAAACTAAATGTTCCAAGGAGCCTATGTTGCTCACCTTATACTGTATTTTAATTTACAATTGATGCATGAAATAATGCAACCATTATACTTTTGCTTTAGTATCAGAGATATAGGTCAAAAACTGCATTTTCCCCCTATGTTCTAGTTTTAGAAATGTCAGCCATGTTAGTTGCCAGGTGGGGTCATCGGACACATTTTTTATACTAGATACGCTAATAATGATTGCAACCAAGTTTACAAAAATTTGTTAAAAATTTAGGGACAGCAACCCAACACTAGGTTGTCTGAAAATTTCATGTCAGATAGATCTTGACCTGATAAATAATTAAACCCCCATGTCATTTTTGCTCTAAATGCTTAGGTTTCAGAGATATAAGCCAAAATCTACATTTTACTCTTATGCTCTATTTTTAGCCATGGCAGCCATCTTGGTTGGTAGGCCAGGTCATTGGACACATTTATTAAACTAAACACCCCAATGATGATTGTGGCCAAGTTTGGTTAACTTTGGCTCTGTAGTTCATTGGAGAATATTTTTGTAAAAGTTAAACGATGGATGACAGACGCCAAGCGATGAGAAAAGCTCACTTGGCCCTTTCGGCCAGGTGAGCTAAAAATGTAGAAAATACAAATTTAGCAATTAAGAACTACTTACTCAATCAAGAAGATTCCCTTCAGATACAACTGTTTTGAAGTTCCTGGAATTAAAGAAAAAGAAAAAGAAAATAACAAAAGCACCATGAATACATTAGCCTATTTGCAATCTTTATTGATTTGTTGAACAAAATAACAACAACTGGAAGTGTTTAACGACCTTGACTGGATATACTTCCATCACACGGTCGGGAAATCAAAATATTTGTGCAAAGCATGAAGTTTCTGTGTATCAAATATGGGTAAATCTTCTTGATATCTTCTTGTTTTTCTTTTACCTTGATGAGCAGTATCTCTATTTCCAAGGGGCATAACTCCTTTAAAGTTGTTGGTAGGCACTCTTTCCAGATCTAGACCTTGCTGATACAAACCTTGGATGAAAATGTCATAAAAAAATCTGACTGAAAATTTAGATGTGAAAGATCTTACATTCTAATGCAATTTTTTTTTTTTTTTACTGGTTAAAAATACAAATTTGCAAATAATTTATGTCAGTAGGGACAGAAATTCTTTCATAAAAGTTATTTGGTACTCAGATTATCAAACTTATTCAAGACATTTCTGATTATAAAACCTAATATGAATTTCATAAAAATCTTGCATTTTTTTTCTTAAATGAGAGCACTTCCAAGACCTGGTGTTCAGATGAATAGATGCATTGACCCACTCCTCATATATCTATGTCCTTATAATTAGCATCAAGTTGCCAAGGGGACAAAATAAGAAAAAGATGAATAATTTGATTTTGATAATTAGCTGTGCATTTAATTCATTCCTTGCAAACAAAAACTGGTTTTAAAAACATATTTTAACTAATCTTTAATGCACATCAGTTCAGACTCTTACCATGAACATAATTCACAAGGGACTCATTGTGAACAAATTTTTCTATGTTAATGGTTAAAATGAAGTTGCATGCATCAATTTCAAAGGACATGACAAATGATCTTCCTAGAGATACTGCTTCAACACAACATCTTATTCCTGTACATGTATCCATAGTAATACAGGATGTTTCTGCACCATTCAGGTAAGGCAATGTCAAATAGTTTGGACACTCTGCAAAAGAATTGAATGAACATAATTAAGATATCAATTACATTGCAATGCTTTGCTATATTGAATTCTAATATGACGTGCTTCTTTCGCTTTGTAAACAACACCGTGATAAAATTCTCGATATATCTATACTTAGCGCAGACTCCAAGATGTACACAAATGGCTGTTTAAATATGCCTCCCACGTAAATCCACATGTATCGTAACCTATGTGTAAACGGTTGTGGATTTCGCTGTGTTAACAATTATAATTGAATAAAACCCTACAGAACATTTATTCTGTTTTGACGCATAACAAAAAGAATTTACACATTAGAGAACGGAAAAATGGACAAAAACAAAATAAATTAAAATTCTGCGAAATTCCAGTAATGATTTTGGCACATTAACGTCATTTCAAAACATGACGGCATACGTATGTAAACGTCAAAGCTGAAGGTTTTTCTATAACGTTTACCTTCTAAACTCAGATACAATTGCATTAAAATAAATTATTGAGGTAGGTGTTGCTTGATTTCTGTTCTATTGCATTATTCGCACATTTACTGATTTCAGCAAGTCAACATGGCGGCTCCTTGGTTACAACATGTCAACAGTGAATTTGACGGTAGCTTACGGTAAAAAATGCAAATTTAAAATGAAAATGTTGGGTTTACTGAGAAGTAATAAAAGGAATCACATTTTTTTTCTAGCGGTTAGTTAAGAAATCATTCATGTAGGTTTATTAAATTTGTTTTACATTTATCGAACAGTGGGTAAAATAGAACAGCCACACACACGGTATACCCATCATCGCTTCAGTTTTTTAATGATCGTATTTGTCCTATTAGAATCGAAATAATTCATGGAAGCCATAGATTTGTTGTAAATTTACACATGGGCTGGGCCGTGATATTCGAATTTTATCCTGAGCGTTAGCGAGGGATAAAATTAACGAATATCAAGGCCCACGCCATGTGTAAATTTCCAACAAATCTATGGCTTCCATGAATTATTTCTTAAATATAAAATTGCTAAGTTGGAAAAAGTGTAAAAATTTGTCAAATAACTACAATACATCTTTAAATGTATTTAAATCTAAAATTCATTTTGATTCATTTTTTAAAATAGAACAGAATAAGAAATTGTCAAAATGACTATCAAATTCCAAAACTATTCTTTAAACTTGAATTTTACAGTCAATTTTGTTACTATATATATATATATACTGAAAAATCCATCCTTAAAAGTTAATGAAAAAACTGGAGTGGATGTGATGCAATTGAGTGTATTTTGGACTGCGTTCTATATTCACAGCATGTCAAGAAATGTTAATTTACCATTCATCCAACCATTGCTAGAAGGGCCCCAAGGCTCTCTCGATCTATCACATGAATATTCATTCAAGAACGATGAAACATCTAACTCCTCAAGGATCTGGTATAACATATACTCCTTTAACACATCTGTCCTGATGATATCTCTATCTGACATCCACTTGGTTAGTGAAAAATCTGTTTAATACAAACTATACTAATACATCTGTGATACTTAAGTAGCAAATTTGGGGATAGGTCATGAAAAGGTGTAGCTCAAACTGAGAAATATAAAGATTTTATTGTACAGGTTGTTCTCCCATTTAAATCCTCCTCTTATAGGAATACAATTGTATCCACCTAATGCCGTGACACAATTAGTCATAACTACCTAAGTGTATGATATTGAAGTGAAAAAGTAAATAAAAATGTTTATGAATACAGCTTTATCAGTAAGACATTTCTATTCCTTGTAATTAACTTTGTGCTGAGTAAAAATGTATACCAAAATGAGTGGGAAAATGTTATCACTATTCTTTCATATCAATTTCAGTTGTGTGCTTTTGAACCATATTTCAGCAAACATTAGTGACTTTCAGAGGGCTCATTATTGAAGGCCCCACATGACATACAGTGACCAATAGTTGTCAACTTCTGTCATTTAGTCTCTGGTGGAGAGTTGTCTCATTGGCAATAAAAACACATCTTATTTTTATATTCTTAATTAAAAGAAAAATATCTTACCTTCTACAACAAAATCTTTGGTAAATTTGCACTCTCGCTTTGGTAATAGAACATTTCTCAAAACCATTGAATCATTGCAAGAGCCATTAGCTTCAAAACAAACGGATACATTCAAACTGACAATGAACATCCTGTCAACTGGCAAATCATCTACAGTAAATCTGAAATCAAAAGTAATTTTATTTCTACACCTCTTGTCCAATCTTCAGTCTATAATGGTTGTTAAATACAACAATTTAATACTATTACAGTGACCTCTAGAAAGTTTTGTCTTATTGGTTTGCATTCTAATTGACAAATACCCTTGTTTTTTTGTGCATAATTACAGTCTAGTTAAAAAACTAATAATAAAATTGCTGTTTAATTGGTAACATTGAATTTTATTTATACATCATTGCACATCAACCTCATAAAAGTATTTGTCCTGAACTTGTATATCATCTACATGTAATCTCAGTAAATTTAAGTACAAGGTAACAAATGATTTTTTAGTCTGTGAATTTCAACAGTAATTGTTTTTTTACAAATGAAATGACTGACAATAGCAATTTTAACTTTTTATTTTAGAATACATACTTTAAATTCATGACTCCATACAAAGATACGGCTAACACAGAACCTACAAATAAAATAATAAACAAGTGAAACTGAAAGCTATTGCTCATTGATGATACCCCTGCCCAAATATTTTATTAATAAGGAAGTTGTTGAGTGATGATTCTGAAAACACATCATGCAGTTTAGCTTACTTTATATATAAACCCTGAAACCAAATTTCAGAAATCCTTGTACATAGTTCCTGAGAAAAATGTAAAGAAAATATTATCTTGGCTACAATGTATGATATAACTGTATGGATATATTGGCAAATGGTTTACAAACTACTTAATTCATAGCAAATATAAAGAAACAAGGCTATTCTTACTAAATCAAGGCATTTATTGTCCAAATTTCTTGAATGTCTCGTATATATGTCATAAAAAAAAGAAAATTAACATTACATATATATATACGTGTCATCTTTAAAGATATCATGGAAGATTTTAGAACAAGAGAGCACACGCTGAAATGTTGCGCCTTCTTTACTAATCGTTGATATTATGTTGATAGTCCTAAATATAAAGCTTTATTACACCTGTCACATAAACTTAAGCAAGAAAACTAAACATTGACCAATGAACCATGAAAATGAGGTCAAGGTCAGATGAACCATGCCAGGCAGGCATGTACAGCTAACAATTCTTCCATACAACAAATATAGTTGAACTATTGCATTTAGTTTTAGAAAAACAGACCAAAACACAAAAACTTAACACTGAGCAATGAACGTGAAAATGAGGTCAAATAAAACCTGTTCGACTGACTGTGACAAATAGATCTTAAAAAATTTCCCTACACCAAATATAGTTGACCTATTGCAATTAGTATTAGAAAAAAAGACCAAAACTCAAAAACTTAACTTTGACCACTGAACCATGAAAATGAGGTCAAGGTCAGATGACACCTGCCAGCTAGACATGAACACCTTTCAATCATTCCATACACCAAATATAGTTGACCTATTGCATACAGTATAAGAAAAACAGATCAAAACACAAAAACTTAAATATAACCACTGAACCATGAAAACAAGGTCAAGGTCAGATAACACCTGCCAGTTGGACATGTACACCTTACAGTCCTTCCATACACCGAATCTACTAGACCTATTGCTTAAAGTATCTGAGATATAGACTTGACCACCAAAACTTAACCTTGTTCACTGATCCATGAAATGAGGTCGAGGTCAAGTGTCTGATGGGCATGAGGACCTTGCAAGGTACACACATACCAAATATAGTTATCCGATTACTTATGATAAGAGAGAATTGAACATTACAAAAAAAATCTTAACTTTTTTTTCAAGTAGTCACTGAACCATGAAAATGAGGTCAAGGACATTGGACATGTCCCTGACGGAAACTTCGTAACATGAGGCATCCATATACAAAGTATGAAGCATCCATGTCTTCAACCTTTTAAAATATAAAGCTTTTAAGAAGTTAGCTAACACCCCCGCCGGACACTATCCCTATGTCGAGCTTTCTGCAACAAAAGTTGCAGGCTCGACACAAACAATCTGCCATTCATGAAAAAGACAAAATACTGTGTCAATAATACATGGATGCCCACTCGCACTATCATTTTCTACATTCAATGGACCTTGAAATTGGAGTAAAAACTCTTATTTGGCATAAAAATTAGATAGTTCATATCATAGGGAACATCTGTACTAAGTTTAAAGTTGATTGGACTTCGTCATCAAAAACTACCTTGATCGAAAAACTTTAACCTGAAGCAGGATAAACGGATAAATGGATGGATGAGCGAACTGATGCACAGACTGAAAAACATAATGCCCCTCTACTATCACAGGTGAGGCATAAAATTACACGCAAATTTTGTAAGTTTAAAAAGTAAGGGATATGGATAGATTTTGCTTAGGTGCATTAAAAAATAACCTAACATATCTACTGTGTATTCATTAAAATTATCATTAATAAATTTACTTACTTTATATCTTTAAATAAACTAAATCTTTCTTAATTATTTCCAAGACAAAAATAATTAAATCTGCATAAATTTAAGCCTTTAATCCAATGATAATGCAATTCAAATCACTGAATATTATTTTCAAAAATTTTCTTTACCCCAACTGTAGTCCAGTAGACTTCTGTTAAACTTCATCCTTTCAATGCCAACTGTCAGCCTGTAGTAACATGGATCAATGTCCAAGTAAATGTGGAATGATCTTCCTAGCAGTTTAACATCCACACAACAATCCACACTGGTGCATGTGTCTGTAAGGCTACAGGCCATGCTGTCTGGTAGACGATAGATTCCCTGGATACTATGTGGACATGCTGAAAGTTAACATTTATCTTCTTTATTCTATCTAGAGGTGTCGCTCACCTTGGTCTATGTGCATATTAAACAAAGGACACAGATGGATTCATGACAAAATTGTGTTTTGGTGATGGTGATGTGTTTGTAGATATTACTTAACTGAACACTCTTGCTGTTAACAATATATCTATCTAAAATGCACTTTGCCCAGTAGTTAGAGAGAAAAACATGTGATTTTCAAAATTTATAAAGGGCAATTACTCCTTAAGGTGTCAATTGACCATTTTGCTCATGTTGACTTATTTGTAGATCTTACTTTGCTGACATTATTGCGTTTTTAAGTTTATCTCTATCTATAATAATATTCAAGATAATAACCAAAAACAACAAAATTTCCTTAAAATTACCAATTCAGGGCTGCAACCCAACAACCAGTTGTCCTATTCAGGACAGATAGATCTTGACTTGATAAACAATTTTACTCCATGTCAGATTTGCTCTAAATGCTTTGGTTTCAGAGTTATAAGCCAAAATCTACATTTCACCCCTATGTTCTATTTTTAGCCATGGCCACCATCTTGGTTGACTGGCCGGGTCATCAGACACATTTTTTGAACTAGATACCCCAATGATGATTATGGCCAAGTTTGGTTAGATTTGGCCCAGTAGTTTCAGAGGAGAAGATTTTTGTAAAAGTTAACAGACGACGCTGACGCCGGACGCCAAGTGATGAGAACCGCTCTCTTGGCCCTTTGGGCCAGGTGAGCTAATAAAAATCAATTTTAGAAGTCATATAAGATGCTAGGGTCCAACATCCTGACAGGGAGACATTTTCATGGATGTTTCAATCAAGATCATATACTACATTGTTGCAGTACATAGGCATTGAAATTGCAATGAGGTAAGAGTTTTTTTTTCCAGAAATACTATTGATTTAACTTGAAATGAAATAAAACACAGTGACCTATTATATTTTTTTTTGTATTGTTGAATATAAAGCATATTTCTTTGACAAGATGACTCTTATCTTAGTCCTAACAATCATGTGCATACTGTAAACAATTCCAAGAAGTTCTGAAATGTAAAATCCTCCATATTCCAGCAATACACAATGATCTAACAATACTGAGTCGTTCTATTGTTAAAAAAATCGAGTTAAAATAATAAGATATTATATAAACATTAATTAGCCCAAAGGTGAATACAAGCCTTACCTATATTCCATCCATCTGATGCTTGAGGAAAATAAGTTGATTCATTTCTGTCACACTGATTCTTTTCATAATATTTAGAAACACCAAGTTCTTCAAGTAAATCTGTCAAAGCCTGTCCATGTAAAGTGATATTCACTGTGTATCCACTTTCTGCTGCCCACCTTGTCAAAGAAAAATCTGGGAAAAGATAAAAAAAAAATCAAAAAAAAATAAACAACATATGAATCACACAAAAATTCACAACTTTAAGATAAAATTTACCATTAATGAGAAAAAATATTTTAAAGCATTTAACACAAATATTTGAAATTTGTCAAGGGAATTGCAATTTAATAACACTCAGTTCTGATTTAAATTTTGCAGGTACGAAAGGGGTTATATCTGAACCTATTGGGGATATTCAATATATTTGAAGCAAATAAGATAAACAATATACAAAATGTCAATGACCTATGATAAATACTAGACTAATGACATGACTAATGTCAATCAACTCCAAAAAGCATTGACTCTAAATCAAACACAAGTCCTTTAATTCAGTAATTAAAGATGTTGGCGCAGCAAGATTTCTGTATTAGTACTTTATTTTAAAACATAAAAGAAGAATTAGTCTGATGACACTTATGTCCCCGCTCAAGCTTTGCAATTTTCCAAGTTGAAATGGGGCATAACTCTAGAACAGTTAATGAATTACAACAGAATTTTGAACTCTGTCTGTGTGTTATGGTTTTTGTCGAGCCTGCAACTTTTGTTGCAGAAAGCTCGACGTAGGGATAGTGATCCGGCGGCGGCGGCGGCGGCGGTGTTAGCTAACTTCTTAAAAGCTTTATATTTTAGAAGGTGGAAGACCTGGATGCTTCATACTTTGTATATAGATGCCTCATGTAACGAAGTTTCCATCAGTCACATGTCTAATGTCCTTGACCTCATTTTCATGGTTCAGTGACCACTTGAAAAAAAAGTTCAGATTTTTTGTAATGTTGAATTCTCTCTTATTATAAGTAATAGGATAACTATATTTGATATGTGCGTACCTTGAAAGGTCCTCATGTCTGTCAGACAGTTTTCACTTGACCTCACCCTCATTTCATGGATCAGTGAACAAGGTTAAGTTTTGGTGGTCAAGTCCATATCTCAGATACTACAAGCAATAGGGCTAGTATATTCGGTGTATGGAAGGACTGTAAGGTGTACATGTCCAACTGGCAGGTGTCATCTGACCTTGACCTCATTTTCATGGTTCAGTGGTTATAGTTAAATTTTTGTGTTTTGGTCTGTTTTTCTCATACTATATGCAATAGGTCTACTATATTTGTTGTATGGAATGATTGTAAGGTGTACCTATCTAGCGGGCAGATGTCATGTGACCTTGACCTCATTTTCATGGTTCAGTGGTCAAAGTTAAGTTTTTGAGTTTTGGTCTTTTTATCTGATACTATATGCCATAGGCCATCTATATTTGGTGTATGGAAATATTTTATGATCTTTATGTCAGTCGTGCAGGTTTTATTTGACCGTGACCTCATTTTCACGGTTCATTGCACAGTGTTAAGTTTTTGTGTTTTGGTCTATTTTTCTTAAACTATAAGTAATAGGTCAACTATATATGTTGTATAGAAGCATTGTTAGCTGTACATGTCTGCCTGGCATGGTTCATCTGACCTTGACCTCATTTTCAAGGTTCATTGGTCTTTGTTTAGTTATCTTGGTTAATGTTAAGTTTATGTGACAGTTGTATTAAAGCTTAGCTTTATACTTAGGACTATCAACATAATATCAATGATTAGTATAGAAGGCGGGACATTTCAGCGTGTGCACTCTTGTTAGTATAAATATTGTGTATAATTTTTTATAAAATTAGCATATTGATTTTAAAATGGATTTATAGCAGAAACCTAACAAATAGGTGTTGATTATGCCGATATTGAGTATTAATAACATCACCATAAAAAAAAAAAGACTTTGAAATTATCTTTTTGTTTATTTTTATTCTTATGTTTTCTTCAAAAATTGTTGGTTTTGTTGGTTTTAAAGTGTCATCAAGTATGTTACATTAGCAGAACCTTTGATACTTTTATGATTGCAGTGGTCCCTTCTCAATTTTATTAAAAAGAATGAACCCATGTCAAAAGATATCTGTAAGTGCATTTATCAACATAACCGAAGTACCTTGTTTCAAGAAAGGCTTTTTCCATTCACACACTTCTTTTTCTAAAACAACATTTTCTAGGACTGTTACACTAAAATCACATTCAGTCTCAGAACTCCAGCAGATGCTCACTTTCATGCTTAAAACAAAGCTGTTCCTTCCTGGCAAATCTTTAAGTTGATATCTGAAACTAGAGGCTCTAAAGAGCCTGTGTCGCTCACCTTGGTCTATGTGAATATTAAAGGAAGCAGATGGATTCATGACAAAATTGTGTTTTGGTGATGGTGATGTGTTTGTACATCTTACTTTACTGAACATTCTTGCTGCTTAAAATTATCTCTATCTATAATGAACTTGGCCCATTAGTTTCAGTGGAAAATGTTAGTAAAAATTTACAAATTTTATGAAAATTGTTAAAAATTGACTATAAAGAACAATAACTCCTAAGGGGGTCAATTGACCATTTCGGTCATGTTGACTTATTTGTAAATCTTACTTTGCTGAACATTATTGTTGTTTACAGTTTATCTCTATCAATAATAATATTCAAGATAATGACCAAAAACAGTAAAATTTCCTTAAAACTAACAATTCAGGGTCAGCAACCCAACAACGGGTTGTCTAATTCATCTAAAAATTTCAGAGCAGATAAATGTTGACCTGATAAACAATTTTACTCCATGTCAGATTTGCTCTAAATGCTTTGGGTTTTGAGTTATTAGCCAAAAACTGCATTTTACCCCATGTTCAATTTTTAGCCATGGCGGCCATCTTGGTTGGAAGGCCGGGTCACCGGACACACTTTTCAAACTACTAACCCAAAAGATGATTGTGGCCAAGTTTGGATTAATTTGGCCAAGTAGTTTCAGAGGAGAAGATTTTTGTAAAAGATTACTAAGATTTACGAAAAATGGTTAAAAATTGACTATAAAAGGCAATAACTCCTAAAGGGGTCAACTGACCATTTCAGTCACGTTGACTTATTTGTAAATCTTACTTTGGTGAACATTATTGCTGTTTATAGTTTATCTCTATCTATAATAATATTCAAGATAATAACCAAAAAGAGCAAAATTTCCTTAAAATTACTAATTCAGGGCCAGCAACCCAACAACGGGTTGTCCGATTCATCTGAAAATTTAAGGGCAGATAGATCTTGAACTGATAAACAATTTTACCCCATGTCAGATTTGCTCTAAATGCTTTGGGTTTTGAGTTATAAGCCAAAAACTGCATTTTACCCCATGTTCTATTTTTAGCCATGGCGTCCATCTTGGTTTAATGGTCAGGTCACCGGACACATTTTTCAAACTACTAACCCAAAAGATGATTGTGGCCAAGTTTGGATTAATTTGGCCCAGTATTTTCAGAGGAGAAGATTTTTGTAAAATATTACTAAGATTTACGAAAAATGGTTAAAAATTGACTATAAATGGCAATAACTCCTAAAGGGGTCAACTGACCATTTCAGTCATGTTGACTTATTTGTAAATCTTACTTTGCTGAACATTATTGCTGTTTACTGTTTATCTCTATCTATAATAATATTCAAGATAATAACCAAAAACAGCAAAATTTCCTTAAAATTACTAATTCAGGGGCAGCAACCCAACAACGGGTTATCCGATTCATCTGAAAATTTCAGGGCAGATAGATCTTCATCTGTTTAACAATTCTACCCCATGTCAGATTTGCTCTAAATGCTTTGGTTTTTGAGTTATAAGCCAAAAACTGCATTTTACCCCTATGTTCTATTTTTAGCCATGGCGGCCATCTTGGATGGTTGGCCGGGTCACCGGACACATTTTTTAAACTAGATACCCCAATGATGATTGTGGCCAAGTTTGGTTTAATTTGGCCCAGTAGTTTCAGAGGAGAAGATTTTTGTAAAAGTTAACGACGACGACGGACGACGACAGACGACGGACGACGACGGACGCCGGACGCCAAGTGATGAGAAAAGCTCACTTGGCCTTTTAGGCCAGGTGAGCTAAAAATAGATGTAATTCCCAATGTAATTTCATAAACAAGATATAACATACGTTTTAATCCCTAACCCTAACCCTATAAAGTATTTGTTTTCAAATTTGTAAGTTAAATGCATTAAAGCTTTTATATTTTTATGTTTGAAAAAAATAAACAACATCAAAATCTGTTTACAGCAAAATGCATTGAGTGTGTAGGTAAAGGTAATATCTTTGACTAGCTTGCTTGTTAGCTGAACATGAAGTCATTATTAGGAAAGGAATACTACCCTCCTTTCAGAATAGTCTAGTCCTACAGACAGATAGATCGGTTCTGTTCTATTGATATCTTAGCAGCTATATATTTCACTGTGTTGAATTGTTAACTACCTGACATCAATTTACATTACATTGTTATAATGAAAAATAACTAATCCAAGAACTTTTTAATAGAATGAAGAAGAAAATCAAAGGAACTTATCTTTTCTAAGCATCCCCCATTTGTTTTGATGCCATTCATTGAAAAAGTCTCAACAACATCTATTTCACATGTGAAATTGTTGGTTTTCTTTTATTGGAAAATCGCCGTAATGACACCAATGTAATAATTAGTTTTCTCATTTTTTATCATATGTATGTGCATTTTAAAAAGATAACACTCACTGTATTCTGAAAATTCCTCCCAAAAATAGTTCATGCTGTTGGTCTAAAAAGTATTTAAACATTAAACATATATATAATACCTTATAATTATGATCAGTAAAATTTGTTACAAGCAAACACAAGTGTAAGCTAATTTTTTAGCAGCTGTTCAACTCAAGTTGATTTTTCAACAGAAGAACCGCCAACTATTCTTTATTATATAAGCAATATAGGAAAGGTGTACTGACATAAGAAGTCTCTAAACACATTAACTCCAAATGGAGCTTTCGTTAGTAGAAGCCATATTAACTATGTGTATCAGTGAGAGAAATGTGAAAGCATAAAAATATAGTATATATACCAATACACATAATTAACAGCGCCTGGTGATGTTTCATAGCCTATGAAACATCACCAGGCGCTGTTAATTATGTGTATTGGTATATATACTATATTTTTATTCTTTATTATATAATTCTATAAACTGAACACCTCAAAACAAGGATTTAAATGGACTAAAAAGGTTTTAAGAATACCAATAGTCATTCAAACAATTTAGTAGTAATTTATAAACAATTATGACAATATAAGAGGAGCAGTAGGTCTTCTTGCATTTAAAATCCCCCATGGAGATTTTAAAAAGTTGGCAGGTATGCAACAGAATATTTAAAAACTAGAGGGTCCAAGGACCCTGTGTCGCTCACCTGATATTTTTATTTACAATTGTTACATGATAAATGCAACTGTTGTACTGTCGTTTAGTTTCAGAGATATAATACTAAAAAGTGCATTTGAAACCTATGCTTTATTTCAGCCATGTGGGCAGGCAGGGTCATCATACACAGTGGTCCCTGGATATCCTAGTGGTGATTTAAACCAAGTTTGTTTAAATTCAACAGTTGTTTAAGGGGAGAATTTTTGTAAAATTTATCTAACAAGAAATGCAAAGTAATGAGAAAGTTGTGAAGTAGTTTTGTTGTTGCGCAACACCCCCCCCCCCCCCCCCCACTTTGCCAAAAAAAACAAAAAGGTAATAAAAAATTATCATATAAGGGCAATCTATCCTATTAATGATTTCTGCAAAATTCAGTTGATTGTGCAAGGGTTGTATAGCCAGCTGAGGTCGTTAAAAACTCTCTTTCTTTTGTTGTTGCAGATAGATCTTGACCTGATAAGCAATTTTACCACATGTCAGATTTGCTCTAAATGCTTTGGTTTTTGAGTGATAAGCCAAAAACTGCATTTTACCCCTATGTTCTATTTTTAGCCATGGCGGCCATCTTGATTGGTTGGCCGGGTCACCGGACACAATTTTTAAACTAGATACCCCAATGATGATTGTGGCCAAGTTTGGTTTAATTTGGTCCAGTAGTTTCAGAGGAGAAGATTTTTGTAAAAGATAACTAAGATTTACGAAAAATGGTTAAAAATTGACTATAAAGGGCAATAACTCCTAAAGGGGTCAACAGACCATTTTGGTCATGCTGACTTATTTGTAGATCTTACTTAGCTGAACATTTTTGCTGTTTACAGTTTATCTCTATCTATAATAATATTCAAGATAATAACCAAAAACAGCAAAATTTCCTCAAATTACCAATTCAGGGGCAGCAACCTATCAACGAGTTGTCCGATTCATCTCAAAATTTCAGGGCAGATAGATCTTGACCTGATAAACAATTTTACTACATGTCAGATTTGCTCTAAATGCTTCGGTTTTTGAGTGATAAGCCAAAAACTGCATTTTACCCCCTATGTTCTATTTTTAGCCATGGCGGCCATCTTGGTTGGTTGGCCGGATCACCGGACACAATTTTTAATTTAGATACCCCAATGATGATTGTGGCCAAGTTTGGTTTAATTTGGTCCAGTATTTTCAGAGGAGAAGATTTTTGTAAAAGATAACTAAGATTTACGAAAAATGGTTAAAAATTGACTATAAAGGGCAATAACTTCTAAAGGGGTCAACAGACCATTTTGGTCAGGTTGACTTATTTGTAGATCTTACTTTGTTGAACATTTTTGCTGTTCACAGTTTATCTCTATCTATAATAATTTCAAGATAATAACCAAAAACAGCAAAATTTTCTCAAAATTACCAATTCAGGGGCAGCAACCTACCAACGGGTTGTCTGATTCATCTGAAAATTTCAGGGCAGATAGATCTTAACCTGATGAACAATTTTACCCCATGTCAGATTTGCTCTAAATGCTTTGGTTTTCGAGTTATAAGCCAAAAACTGCATTTTACCCCTATGTTCTATTTTTAGCCATGGCGGCCATCTTGGTTGGTTGGGCGGGTCACCGGACACAATTTTTAAACTAGATACCCCAATGATGATTGTGGCCAAGTTTGGTTTAATTTGGTCCAGTAGTTTCAGAGGAGAAGATTTTTGTAAAAGTTAACGACGGACGACGACGACGACGGACGACGGACGACGGACGCCGGACGCCGGACGCCAAGTGATGAGAAAAGCTCACTTGGCCCTTCGGGCCAGGTGAGCTAAAAATAATTGAATCTGTTATTCAACTAGTTTAAAACACTGTTACTATTTAGAGAAGCATATACATGTCTTACCTTTAACATTATGAAAGACATAATTTAACATATAACTAATATATTCAATCTTGACCTTAAGAAGAAAATTCAAAAGGAAAAACATAATCTATACTTACTCAAATCAAAGTCAAGAAGTGATTGCATAAATTTATACTTTTCAATTCCAACAACTACAGTGTCATTACAGAGGTAGAGATGAATAAAAACTTTATAGTTTCTCAGTGTCTTCTCGTCATAAACACAACAGTCTATAGCAGTACACTGATTGTTAATATCACACTTAATAGGTCCATCCAGTAGAGTTACGGTCTCAAACTTTGAACAATCTGTGAAGTGGTAAAAATATTGTGGTGACATAGCTAATAAATAGCTGTAGTATGAAAGCTGATATTCCTGTCGCTTTGCAAAAAATAAAGTTCAAAAACTTCCCAATGTCATATCAGAAATTTAAAAGAACTAAAAGGAGGTTATCTTAATAGATAAAAACCAGTCACCAAAGTTTCACAAAAACTACTCAAAGCACTTTAAAGACTTTGTCTGAAAACAGGAAAATCACCATAACTCAGAAACGTAAAATCTAAAATGTCTTGATTAGAAACTTTGAAGGAGTTTTAATAAAAACTATGTTAAAAATTGTTACATGAATGATAAATAAAATTTTATTTACAGAACTGTAATCATGAAAAAATTTGATAGAGTGAAAAGAAATGACAAGAATACCAGCAACTCACAATTTATGATGCAGCCCCTAGGTGGCATTTTGTCTTTAACCAAGCCCAAATAAAGTATAAAATTATTTTCTCATCCAATTTTCAAAATTATACTTAACCATCATAAAAGATCTCAAATGGTTAATACTTATATGAAAAGATGTTGCATGTAGATGCTTCAGCTCAGTTTTCCACATACTTGCTTAACTTGTACTGAGAATTAATAAAAAAAGATCTTGCTTATGTTACATAGTCTCATACTTGACTGTAAAATAGTGTCCTCAAAGTTATCAGCACATGCAATTTTTTCAAGATAGAACCCAATGCCAGTTTCCTCCTTCAACTGTAGTATCAGGTCTTTGTCAGAAGTATCTTGTAGGCTAAGTTTAGAACTTCGCCAACTGCTGAAGGCAAAATCTGAAATGAAAAGTATATATTATGTGGTGACAACTTATAAAAGTAAATGGTTATAGGTCAAGGTTCGGCCTTCAACATGGAGCCTAGGCTCACACCGAACAGCAAGCTATAAAGGGCCCCAAAAATGACTAGTGTAAAACCATTCAAAGTGAAAACCAACAAGCTAATCTATATAAAAACGAGAAACGAAAAACATGTATGAACTACATAAACAGACGATAACTACAGTACATCAGATTCCCAACTTAGGACAGGTGTAAACATTTGCAGCGGAATTAAACGTTTTAATGGTACCAAACCTTTTCCCTTTTCTGAAACAATAGTCAGTAGTATAACATCACAACATAGAAGAACACACATAATGGGATACATATATATGAATAGTTTGCCTGATATTTTCAACCTACAGGCCATTAAAAAAAAAGGTGTTTATTAAATAAAAAAAAAAAAAACGTAGGAATTTGAATGGGCATCAAATGAATGGAAGAATAAACAATAAAACAAGAATGTGTCCTAAGTACACGGATGCCCCACTCGCACTATCAATTTCCATGTCCAATGGACCGTGAAATTGGATAAAAAATCTAAATTTGCAATAAATTTAGAAAGATCATACCATAAGCAACAAGTGTACTAAGTTTCAAGTTGTTTGGTCTTCAACTTCATCAAAAACTACCTTGACCAAAAACTTTAACCCGAAACTCTCACTTTCATTTTCTATGTTCAGTAGACCATGAAATTGGGGTCAAAAGTCTAATTTGGCTTTAAAATTAGAAAGATCATATTATAAGCAACAAGTGTGCTAAGTTTCAAGTTGATTGGACTTCAGCTTCATCAAAAACTACCTTGACCAAAAACTTTAACCTGAAACTGGCACTTTCATTTCTATGTTCAGTGGACCGTGAAATTGGGGTCAAAAGTCTAATTTGGCTTTAAAATTAGAAAGAACATATCATAAGCAACAAGTGTGCTAAGTTTCAAGTTGATTGGACTTCAGCTTCATCAAAAACTACCTTGACCAAAAACTTTAACCTGAAACTTGCACTTTCATTTCTATGTTCAGTGGACCGTGAAATTGGGGTCAAAAGTCTAATTTGGCTTTAAAATTAGAAAGATCATATCATAAGCAACAAGTGTACTAAGTTTCAAGTTGATTGGACTTCAGCTTCATCAAAAACTACCTTGACCAAAAACTTTAACCTGAAGCGGGACGAACGAACGAACGAACGGACGAACGGAGGCACAGACCAGAAAACATAATGCCCCTCTACTATTGTAGGTGGGGCATAAAAAGCATATGCTGAAAACAGGGTGGTAGTTCAAAGATCCAGAAAATATAAACTTCATTTTCTGGCAACACTTTAAAAAGTATGTAAAATGTTTAAAGATGTAGACTAGAATAGAATATTCTCCATCCTGTTTTTGTTAAACAGCAAGTAAATGAAAAGCACAGATTTATTTGATGAAAGAATTTTCTGGATTTGACTGAAATTCTTTTATGTCTAACTGAAATATTGCTTTCATGTACTAATTTAACAGTAAAATATACTAACCAGACATTGTATAGTTTTGTCTCCAATCACATTCTTCCTGTGGCAGATCTACATTGTCCAGTATTGTTGTGTTCTGTATGCAAGTTTCTCTTGAAGACATGCATACTTCCAGGGCAACTGACATTCTATACTTCCTTGCATAGTGTAATTGATGTATCTGGTAGCTGAAATATTCAAATACTGGTATAGGATAGATATTCATGAAGTGACCATCTACAAGATTTGCATGGACATATCAAAAGTATCTTGTACAACATCATGGCTAATAAGCTATTTGTGCAATTCATTCAAATTGTTACACCTAATAAGCCAAAGCTAATGTATCTCATGCAAGTTTTATCCCTCAACGTACATGAGAGTTTTGGGATAAAAGAGTGAAATATCTCCATGTTGCGTAATAAAGTAGATTGTGTGTCTAAATTAAAATGTATAGTTTTTTTAATAATTTGATAAAATGAAGTTTATATCATGTTGTTTTTTTTTTTAACAGAAAAGGTATGGGTCATTGGGCTTTTTTTCAAGCTACAGGTTGTGCAAAATTGTCATATTTTGTATAGATTATAAAGAAATAAGAAGATGTGGTATGAGTCACTCAGAGTGCCCATGAGCCAACTCTCCATCCAAGTCACAATTTTTAAACAGTAAACAATCATAGGTCAAAGTACAGCCTTCAACACAGAACCTTGGCTCACACCAAAGATCCAATCCTAAAATTACTACTGTAAAACATCAAAACAGGAAAACCAACGGTCTAATCTATATAAACAAGAATGTGTCCATAGTACACGGATGCCCAATTTGCACTATAATTTTCTATGTTCAGCTGACCATAAAATTGGGGTCAAAACTCTAATTTGGCATTAAAATGAGGAAAATCCTATCATAGGGAACATGTGTACTAAGTTTCAAGTTGATTGGACTTCAACTTCATCAAATACTACCTTGACCAAAAACTTTAACCTGCCCACTTGCACTTTCATTTAGTATGTTCAGTAGACCGTGAAATTTCGGTAAAAACTAATTTTGCATTAAAATTAGAAAGATCATATCATAGAGAACATGTGTACTAAGTTTCATGTTGATTGGACTTCAACCTCATCAAATATTACCTTGACAAAAATATTTAATCTGAAGCAGGACAGACGGACGAACAAATGGATGCACAGACTGAAAAACATAATTGCCCTCTACTATCCTAGGTGGGGCATAAAAACGATAAACAAAATACACTTATAAACCACATCAACAAACTATAACCACAGAACAACAGGTTCCTGTATGGAAGACCCAATTATGTGTGATAAAAAGAAAACTACAACATAGAATTTTAAGATAAAATATGAGAAGATAATTCTAATAATATGCTTTCAGATAAGAAAAATAATCAAAGAGCTGATAGCTCTGAGGTGGAAGAAGGTGAATAAAAGGTAACCTGAATTACCACAAAAGCAGCCCCACTTACCAAGGCTGCTTTGATCCATTATCGTTATGATGTATTTTTTTTTCTTCAAACAAGAAAAGGTCATAAGTACATGGATTTCCCATCCGTACAATCATTTTCTATGTTCAGTGGACTGTGAAAATTAGGTAAAATCTTTAACTTGGCAGTAAAATTAAGAAGATCATATCATAAGGAACACATGTGCACTAAGTTTCAAGTTGATTGGATTTCAACTTCATCAAAAACTAACTCGACCATAAACTTATAACCAGAAGCAGGAAGAACGGACAGACCAGAAAACATAATGCCCATAAATGGAGCATAAAAATAGTAAGGCTTGTTACATACCCGCTAACTTTTGAAATTTCCCATAGGGGTTTTTTGTGCACAACAACAATTTTAAGGTTACAATTTTAAGCGAAGTATTTTGCACGATCTGGATTGTCTAGAAAAAGTGTCATATTTGTATGATGAACTTACATGCCTTTTTCTTAAAGTCTGTTTGCATGATTCTAGTTATTAAATCGGTAGAAGAGATGAAGCTAGCAGATCAGTGTTATTTTCTTGCGTAAGAATATTAGATGCTTGTTGAAATTTCCAATTTTGAATTATGCACACAAAGATGGACCGTTAACAGGTTGGGAACAACACTCCAAATGAGGGGTAACCTTATTGGAAGAACATTACAACCCACTGTAAAAAATGAGCACATTTTTATTCATATTATTTGATGAAACTTTCCCCCAAGAACTATGCATCTATTAAGTACTAAATGGTCAAAATATGTCAAAAGAATTTTCTGTTGTTTCTAAACTTATATCTTCTTTATTAACTTGACCCCTCATTTAGAAAAGTTGTTCCAAATATAAGAATTTTCCCACTTTTGAGTTTAATAAAAAATCTTAAAAATGTTCTTTCTGTTTTTTCAACAGTAAAATGACCCCTTGTTTTAGGAACAGTTCCTTATTTAATGGACACCACTCATAATTGGGGGGGGGGGGGGGGTCCCAACCTGAATACAAAAATAAAATATGTTACAACCAGTATTATGTCAATAAATTAGTGAAAAAAAAATACTATTTACTATCTTTATCATGTTTATGGTAGTACAGTAGACTCCGGACAATCGGATACCCAAAATTTCAGCTAAAAATATCCGATTACCCGATATATTCAATTAGCCGATGAATGTATATTCAATGAATATTTTACAATAATAAGTAGATCTATTGCTTAATATGTGAAAGGGCTGGAGGATTGATGGAGTGATTTTTATCAGTTACATCACCACAATGTTTGCGAGAAAAATTATCAGCTGATTATGTAGCTAATGATTAAATTTGTTTCCACTTGCAGTTTTTAAATCCTATATTTATTAAAATCAATCAAATGTCCTGAAATATTTATGTAAATTATTATCTTCCATCCATAGTTTGTCTTTACTTGTTTAGTAAACAAATTATTTACATTTTCACACAGGTAAACTAATTTGGCTATAAATAGATCACAGCATGTCTGAGTAGAATCTCTTATCTAAAATCGTAATTGTTATAATTTCATTTCTTTAAATAATCAAATTTAAATTTATGAAAATAATCATGATTGATAAAATAGTATTGCATAAAGTTTACGCTTTCAGAGACTATTTATGTTTAGGTCATGGTTCTACAAGCTTCTTCACATATTTGTAAACAAACCAATATGGCCGCCACACGTGATTACCTTTGCACATGTGAAAAGAATATTTCTGACAAAAGTCAGATTTCTCTTGTGAATAGGGATTTATATTTATATTGCAATAAATTATTCAGAAGGAGGTACATTCAGTTTCAATTATATTTCTTATTCTATGAGCATTTAGAGTTTAATCAAATTCTCCCAACAGTAACGTACTGCTCTTGTCAACGGAGTCTTGAATAATTTTATAAATAGATTCAAACCATTTGAAGTAGAAAGGCATCTAATTCACATGACAAGGAAAACAATGAATAAAGACACCAATTTAATAAGAAATAGATCCTTTTTATTTATTAAAAACAAAATCTTCTTGTCTGCAAGATTTCAAATTCGTAACTTCAAGGGCGAACTTGTAAACAGGGCGAGTTGTCCCGATACCAAATTCACGCATGCGTACTACAAATATCTACAGTAAAAACATCCGGTTACAAGTAAACAAATAACGTTCATGGATTTCATGTGGATGAGATGAAATCTATTAATTTACATAAATAAAAAGGTCATATTTACGATAGTGATTGTTTTTCAATCCTAATTTACAAATTTATTGATTCAGATGCTTAATCATGTGTAAAAATCGGTGTGAGGAATCTTAAGTTGTTATGAAATTGTAATACACAGAAACGAATGCGGCATACAGAGGCTCAATGAGTTTAAAGTCGGTCCCATAGGTCTTCAGAAGACTTGACGTCTTCTTCCACCAAAAACTAGATTCACCACTTGTTTTCTTGCTAGGAAATTTGATTTATTAAATTATAGTTTATACACAATACAATGCATCTGTCATCAACGATTTCAGCAGGCAGTTATCTTAGTCTATTCTTAGGCATTTACATAACATCTATTTTTAGATTATTAGGAATAGTGCCCTAGAGGGGGTTAGAGTATTGTTGATGAAATTGAGAGAACGCATCAATGTATCGGATGCAAGTACAATTAGCTATTATCAATCATATAGTATGGAAATTTATCCAGTATCGAAACATTAACATTTAATTGACATGGAAATAGTTTTGGATATCTATTGAGTATTGACAGACTAGATATTTTCGCTAATTTTCAATTGTGAACAATATGGGTCCTAAACGCCAAGGTAGGAAGAGACAGGCACCCTATGATCCAGAACTGTTGGAAAACTGGACTGTAAATAGACTCCGTTCCGAGTTAATATCTAAAAACATAACATTTCCAACTAATGCTAGGAGAATGGCGTTAGTTCGTTTATTGAGACCATCGACTTCGAGTGTAGATGACGTAAGCGACGGCGGCCATGACACCATGTTAGCAGTTCATCAAGAGAGTAGTGCGCGATCCCAGAATGCAACACCAAATGTAAACAATAACAATAACGACAGAACGGCAATTTTAGTAGATCTCGTGTCTAAACTGTCTTCCAATGTTCAAAGTCTACAACAGAATGTTATTTCTTTGAATAATAAAGTAACTGTTTTATCAAACAATCTTCCGCAAAATAACAATATCAGTACAAGTCAGCTCGTACCCTCAAGTTCTCCAGTTGTAACTGCTTCTGTCGACGGCAGTCAACCAATTCAAAATACTAGTACTTCAGTTCCAATCACATCTCCCAGTTCTACAGGGAACTATTCCATTGAATCAGCTATGCAAAGCTTTCAGACATCGTCCTTCAACAGGCATGTTCCTTCCGCTGCTGCAGAAAGTGAAGCCCAGGCTCGAGAAATTGATACAAGAGGATACAAACGTACCTGTTACGGGTATTCTGCAGAATCACTGCCTTTGGTGGAAACTATTTCCCCTCAACTAAGACAAAACATTACAGCAGGTAGGGACGTTAATCTTGCATCCCTGTTAATACCTTTTTACGCTGGCCTGTGCAGTGATAACATTGAACAGTTTCCATATCCCAATAAACCGGATCCCAGATTGAATAGATCATTGTCAATAGGGGAATTTGTTCAAGCATTTAGTATCTATAAGAATGTGATGTGTTCAGCATATTCCCAGAGGTGGAATGAACTTGACCTTTATGAAAGAGATATAGTGGATATGGCTACCAGATATGGTGGCAGGGGATTTTATGAATATCACAGGCAGTTTTCTCTACAAGCTGCGGCACATTTGAATTATAACAATGTCATGGTTGATTGGTCTGTGAGAAACAATGCATTATTTTGTAACATTTTTGCCAATCTTAGGCCTAACACTTGTGAACATTGTCATAGCACACTTCATCTTACAGTATTTTGTCCCTCTTTAGTTCATAAGGAAGGTACTATGGGTACGCTCAACTATCCAACCACAAAGGGCAATAAGTCTGACACTTATGGTAGATCCAGAGTTTATCATAATGGTAGAGAAGTATGCAACAATTACAATGGGGAGAGAGGTTGCACCTATGCAAAGTGTAACAATCTTCACATATGTCTTTTATGTAAGAAAGACCACTCACAAAATGAATGCCATGGGTCAAAAAACGAGGAAGGGCCCCAAAAGAGTGGGGCGCAAATGTTCAGGAAGAGGTAAATAAGACACAAAATTATGATCTATCATTATTCACACCTATCAACGTTCACAGATTACAATATGAATTGATCAAACATCCTGATTTAAAATTTACTGATTACTTGATTCATGGGTTAAAACATGGTTTTCATACAGGATTAAGAAGTTTGCCTGACTTTTCTATAGAATGCAAAAACTTACTATCAGCAATTTCGCAGCCAGAGAGTGTCAACAGTTTAATTGATACTGAAATTCAGAAAGGTTACTTATGCGGACCATTTGACAATATACCGTATAAACATTTCCGTATTAATCCAATTGGAGTAGCCGAAGGCAAGTACTCAAAAAAGAAACGACTCATAGTAGATTTATCTGCGCCACATGATGATGAACTTAATCCTAGTTTAAATGAGTTAATAGATAAGGAGGAATTTTCTTTACGCTATGTTAAAATTGATGATGCAGTTAAAATCATTAAAAAATTAGGACAAGGGGCATGGCTAATAAAAACTGATATTACCAATGCGTTTAAAATTATTCCAGTGTCTCCTCATTTATGGCCTTATCAGGGTATTAAATGGAACAACAAATATTATTTTTTCAAACAATTAGTTTTTGGATCACGTTCAAGTCCAAAAATATTTGACAACATTTCGCAAGCAGTGTGTTGGATAGCTACTAACAATTACGGTATAAGGAACATTCTTCATTTATTAGATGATTTTTTAGTAATTGAACCACAGAGCGCTGACGCTGTTCAGACCAAAGAAACTTTGTTGTCTATATTTGATTCATTAGGAATTCCTCTATCAGCTAAAAAGACAGTTGGGCCTTGTAAAGTTATTGAATACCTAGGTATATTTTTAGATTCCGAATTGATGGAAGCCCGTCTACCTTTAGAAAAAGTTAACCGAATTTGTGAGTTCATTGAGACTTTTCGCAACCGCAAACATTGTACAAAGAAAGAAATCCTAAGTCTTTTAGGACACATGAATTTTGCTTCAAGAGTTATTTTACATGGAAGATCCTTTGTGTCACATCTTATTGCTTTATCAACCAAGGTAAAGAAACTTCACCATCGAATACAATTAAATCTTGACTGTAGATTAGATTTGGATATGTGGTTGTTATTTTTAAAAAAATGGAATGGTGTATCTTTTTTCATTAACGACAATATAACTGAAGCCGCTGATATGGAACTATATACTGATGCTACACAAAAATCATTTGCAGGTTTTTATAAAAATCAGTGGTTTCAGGGAGATTTTCCTTTAGAAGTTATGGATGAGCAAACATCTATGGCATTTTTTGAACTGTACCCCATAGTCATGGCTTGTGTTTTGTGGGGTCATAACTGGAACAGGAAGCGTATTTTGTTCCATTGCGACAATATGAGTACAGTTGACATTATTTCCAAAGGCAGGTCTAAAGTTAAGAGTATCATGAAACTTATGAGAAAGTTGACTTTTCATGCGGCTACACACCATTTTATTATTCATGCTCAACATATTCCTGGTATTAACAATAATGTTGCGGACTCTCTTTCTCGTTATCAGATGCAGAAATTCAGAATACTAGCACCCGAAGCAGAAGAAATACCAGTGCCTTGCCTCTTGCCTTCCCACATAATGATGTTTTAGAACAACAAGCACGTAATTTATGGGACTTGTCTTTATCTCGGAGAACTAAACAAACATACAGATCAGCCTTACAGAGTTTTATAACATTCATGAATATGAGCGGGATACAGTGCTCCTTTATTTGTTTACCTACAATTTCAGAGGACCATTTAATCTACTTCGCAACTCATTGTAAGAATAGTAAAAATCTGCAACATGATACTATTAAAATGTACATAGCCGGAGTACGATACCACTACTTGCATGCAGGTCATAATGACCCTACAGCAGGAACAGAAAGACTTCCGTATATCATGCGAGGTATTAAGAAATCACAAAACAATGTTTCTAGGAACAGATTGCCTATAACTTCAGAGGTGTTAAAACGTTTATGCAACTTGTTATCAACAGGTGTTTTCTCACCGTTCATTGATCTAATGCTGCAGTGTGCTTTTTTGACAGCATTTTTTTGGTTTTCTTCGATGTGGAGAGTTCACCTGCAAAACTAAGGATGATTATCTGAACTGCGTTATAATTGATGATGTTGAGATCAGCCTACTACATGATCAATTTGTGCTAAAACTAAGAACATCTAAGACTGACCCTTTTCGATTAGGAGTAGATATAACTATAAATGAGAATGATATATTTGGACCAGTGTATATTATGAACAAGTATTTGAAGTATCGCTTACAGATGGGAGCTTTAGCAAACTTTCCTTTATTTGTTGAAAGTGAACTTGATTTAAGTAGGCCATTATCCAGGGCAACATTCATTAACTATCTAAGACAGCTTTTAATACGTTTAGGTTATAGGGAAAGTGATTTCTGTGGTCACTCGTTCAGAATTGGTGCCGCTACTTCAGCGGCAGCAGCCGGAGTTGAAGATCATATCATACAAACACTCGGTAGATGGTCATCAGACTGTTATATCAGATATATAAGAACTGATAAGAGGGTTATTTCTAAAGCACAACAGAGAATGTGTCATTTTTGAAATTATTGTATTGGTAATGTTGTTTTTTTTTTTTTACATTTGTATTTGTTAGCATTATTATTTCTTGGGGGCTTTCATTCTTTCATTTATGAACTCATTTCATTTGGCCTTTTTAATTCCAGGGGAATCATACTCCCCCAATTCAATAATACATCAGATAGGTTCCTGTCGAGGAACAAATAGGTATTTTAAAGTAGTATTTTTAATACGCTGGGATCGCCCAGAAGCAATTAGGTTCATTCCTGTCGAGGAACAAATAGGTTCATTCCTGGGGATCGCCCCAGGAACTAAGTTCATTCCTGTCGAGGAACAAATAGGTTCATTCCTGGGGATCGCCCCAGGAACTAGGTTCATTCCTGCCGAGGAACAAATAGGTTCATTCCTGGGGATCGCCTCAGGAACAATTTTTACTAATCGTTTAAGGAATTTTTATTTTTCTCATATTTTGATTAGTTTGAAATATTTATTTTTCTCATATTTTGATAAGCTTTAAAAAATTAAAGCAAATTTTTTAAGTGAATGAGTAGCCCCAAGAAAGCCAATAATGTATTATAGTGTTAATAGTCATCCAATGTAGAAAGATATGTACTGTTATGTTACAGTTTATATTATTATTATGTGTAGATTTAGTATGTTTTGATATTTTAATTAAAAACATTATTCTTAAATTGTGTTGTGTATAAATTATAATAAATAAGGTAATTTCACAACAAATTCTATTATTATCTGAGTTATCTTCTCTTATATCTGAGTTATCTACCCTTATATGGCAAAGTTTTAAAAAAATGAATCAAACAAAAATATTCTGTTTTTTTTGTAAAATACAGCTGAAAATAAATTATCTAATTTTCTATATAAACATGAAAAGTCTTACTCAAGAACTACATACTACACTCGAAATCTGCACATTTCAATAAAGACTTAGACCAATGGTTATCTGCTATTTCAAAATCCTAGATGGAGGAAGACACCCAAACTACCTTAATTAACATTTAATCCACGTACTGTATTCTAAATATTCCATTTAACCAAAAAGACTGGTTGCTTCCCCATTGGTAGTTGAAAATCATCTGGATATAATGCAGTTTTTCTATCCCAACTGTTAATTTAAGGTCACAGGTATCTAGGTGTAAGAACATGTTGAATGACCTCTGAAGGTCAGGAACTTCTACACAACAACTGATGTTATTGCAGGACTCATAGAGTTTGCATTTTGCTGTGGATGGTAAAACTGGTAAATCTTTTAAAGCTGAGCATTCTGAAATTGAGGGTTTATAATATACATATATAAAAGTTTTAGATGTAAAATTTAAACTAGATGTGTTGAAACGACACTTATGGCATGCACGCAACAAAAGCTTGAAGTAATTTTTTAGAATGGAAATTTGATAACTTCAAAGTCCAAAGCCAGAAGTTTCATAAAAAAATCAGAGAGCAGAACTAAATGTAACCTTGATATGAAACTCATTATAGTAGACCTAATTGTTCTTAAAGTCCTTAATTGTTCTTTTTAAAAAATTAGTCCTTGATGGTCCATTGCAGAATGACACACAAGGGTAAAACTTTATGGCCACAACTACAAAGCTGCAAGGCCATAAAAAATCAAAAGCATATTCATTGAGTAAAATAAAACAATTAAACAATTGTGAATAAATTGTTAGAGGAGGTCATATCTTTGGAATCTCAAAAAAAAAGAAATTTTTATACAAGATTCTGCTGAAAATAAGTGGGCAATTCAAATTTTCCTTACCTTAATCTAAAATCACTTTTAGAAAATTTTCATTAATAAAATAAACTTGTTTAACTTTAATTACCCAAATCAAATTGTTTGATTTGTGTTGTGCTGTTTTCACAAGCAGTTGACAAATACCACCCAATGTCTAAATCATTATATAGTCTCAGAAGATCAAGCTGACTAAGTGTTGTAGAATTAATACTTCTTTCAGTCATCCAATCTGACAGATCAAAATCTGCAAATAAATACATTCATTAGTATTCATTATCCTTTCTTAGAACATATACTTCTTTATAAATATAAACTAAAAAAAATGTATTGACACGTACAGAGGTATGTTTCACCTGTACAGATTTGAAAGTCAATCAAAATTGCAATAATTTAAAATGTAAACTATGCAATACATTTTAAGTCAATGAACAGTGACTGAAGGTGCAATATTAAATACTTTGCTTGGAAAACCGATATGCCAATGCTTATACAACTGCATTTCAAATATCATTGACTAATCATTAGTGGTTCTCTGGCCTTAAACATTCTTATTACAAACTACTCTATGTAAACTAAGCAAAATTTTACAACATAAATGAAATTACAGCATTGCTCAACCTACCCAATAAAGATATTTTTAAGGTGTTTCATGTTTTGGGGTTACCATCTTATTGGCATGTCTTTGATCAGTGAGGAGTAGAGAGAATGTTCATGAACTACTATGTAGATGAAGGACATCATTCTACCACTGTATGAACTAACCAGTTATTAAAACTTTAAAATATTAGTACAATGAAAACTTGTTGTCCCCTTATATACTTACTTTTAATTCTGAAATCATTCTGTAAATTTCTTTGTAGTTTTGGAAGTCTGGTACTTTGAAGTATATATCCAGACCAGGAACAAGGTTGGTAACTTTCCCAACAAACAGACACTTCCAGGGTTACCAAATACTCATTTTCACTCAATAAATCATATATGTTGTACCTTGAATTATCATTAAACAATTACTTGCATGACTGACAAAAATGTGGTTAAAATGTTTCTGAGATTCACCTCCTATTGCACGAACTTAGTTGCAAAGGGGCGTATGACATTTGCACCAATTTAAAAAATGTTGATTCTTACATTTGCGCCGATTTCAGATTTTCATTTGCGCCGATTTTATATTTGCTCCTAATTAGATTTACAGGTAAGTTAATACTTGCACATGTACTATACCATTGGTAAAATCTGTTATTCATTGTTATTAATTTTGTTCACTTAGGTTTAATAAATAAGTTAATTTTGATTGCACACTAAAACCAGCCGAGGAGTCAATTCTTTAATCGTCAATAGTCATACATATCAGAAGGTCAGTGTCCTGAAACATAAAAAACATATCTTACTGGTGTACCATAAAATCCTGTAAAGCTAAAGTCACCACGGATTCAGCTGATGGTCTGACTACTGTCAAACCACAGAACAAGCATAACCGTGTGGCAGATGGCTAAAGAACTACGGGTACGGTCAAGATAAAAATCTGGAGATGTATCTAGTTAGCCTTCTTCCACCTCCATGTGGTGAGCAGGGGACAACAGTTATATACATGTTATGATTGACAATTCATAACATTTGTACAACTGGCTAACGGAAGAGATCTATAAATGAAAAATAACATGATTTGGATAAAGAGTTGTCTCATACCACATCTTCTTCTATCTACTCACCTGTAATTTACCTATAAAAATATCGGCGCAAACGAAAAAAAAATTCGGCGCAAATGAAAGAATAAATCGGCACAAATGAAATGCAGATAGGCGCAAATGCAAAACGCCGTTGCAAAGGGTGCTGATTCCCATTTTGACCTAGACACTGAACAAGTATATTTTTTGGTTGTTCAAAAATGTGAAAAATTACCATTGTTAAACGTTGAAATGATTATTTCGTGAGCAAATTAGGTGACTATTAAAAAGATTTAAATTATATACAAAAAATATTTTGAAGGGTCTGAAAGTGAGCGCTGAAATAAGGTGACCATTGAAGCAGGTTTGATTGTATTTGATTTAAATTGGTTCCACTGTTTCACTATAATTATATGTTCTGGCAACTCTTTTCTCTCAACATAAGGGTAAGAATAAGTCAAAATCAAAATTCCTTTGGCCAACACTTGGTTATAATGAAATAGTGTATGTTTAGGATAACTACCCAATTTTTTTTCTCGAAAATATCTGGTATACAAACAAAAAGCAAGTCATAGAAAAGCACACAGCTTAGCAATGTTGTATGAGGAAAATGATTAAGTGATTATCTTACATATATATTATTCGAGTATAATGCATACCTCAATCTGAATACATTTAGAAGTCTGAACTCATGATCAACTCCTGAAAAAAAAATTGCCTGTTTTAAAATATCCTTGTTTTAAAAAATGTCTGCCATGTAGTTGTAGAAACTACAGAAGGCCAATGGCTGAAACCTCTTAAAAAATTAATACAACAGCTCATTGTGACTAAAATTATATATATTTGTGTTATTGGCAATCAACTTATATTCTTAACCAAACTGAGGCTGCAAAGATTTGTCTGTCCATCTTTGCAGGAAAAGTAAATACAGTAGTGTATCATAAAAACTTCTACATAAACATACAAAATTAGTAAACTTTAAAACATCTTAAGGAGTAGGTCTGGTAAGGACCGATTTTGGCCTCAAATTTCAGGTTCATCTGACGAGAGATTTTGACCACTTTTTAAAGACTGAAGTGTCTATTTCAATTGATTCAATTAGTTTATGTGTAAAATAAACTACCAAATCTACCAAATATGCTGAAAATGTCACTTTTCAGATGGTTTTTGTCAAAAATGAAAGTGGCCGCATCCATGTTCATCCTCAACCTTTATATATGTTATGTATTATCATAAAATACAACTTACATTTCAATATTAAGGATGAACACAAATGCTGCAACTTTCGTTTTACACGGAAACCATCTAAAATTTTAACTAAAATGCTTGAATTGTGAAGATTTCAGTAATTTAGCATGACTTAATGGTGCTAGTACCCGATATATGTGCATTGTATTGTCAAAAACAGCACATATTTGTGTAGCAGAAGCAGTCTACTGTTCAATAAATAACTAAAAGTTTACATTTTAACAATTTTGTAAAACTCCTATATTTTGGGGCCAAAAAGGGGTCTTACTGGACCTACTCCTTTTAAGTTTGACATCACTAGTTTATATAGCAATTTTTCTCTAGTAGTCTCTTAGAAATTTTCACCGCTTGATCAGTATATAGAAACGAAATCTGGATGGAATCATGATTATTTTTTACATTTTATATGTGAAAGGACAAAACCTATTGGATGAGCCCAAAATAAGATTAAGGGTTCAAAACAATATAAAATTATTAAAAATACTTTTTGAGTTTAAATCTCACCAAAGTCAAATCCAAGAAAAGAAAACAACAACTGATGTTTTCCAATTCCAATTTCAAGTAACTGCAAATCCTGGTTCAGTTTAAGATAAAGTTCTATGGTTTTCTCTATGAAGTCCACATACATACAGCATGATATTTCAGTACAGCTACTTTTCAGGTGACAAACAAGAGGGTAGGATGATATATTAGGTGAAAGTATATTTTCATTACAATCTGTAAAAAAAACATAACTAGAAGCTCAGAGGAGCATTTTTTTCTTTTAATGGTTTCAGATGTAGTGCTAAGTTTTAACACAATAGTTTAAAATGCAAAAGTAAAAATGGATAACAACTCCTATGAAGATGCACATCCCCTAATTTTAATCCAGATACTGATCTGAATGAAACTGAACAGGAAGTATAAATCACAGATTCAATTTACAGCTTTTCTATAAAAGCATGCACAACAAAACTTTATTCAACTTGCTTGCTATGTTTGCTTGGATGTTTGCAAACAATAGGTTTCAGTCTGTTTAATATATACCGGGATTTGATTGGACAATAACAATTGACATACAATGCGGAAATTAACATTGAAATGAAGTTAATGTATATTGTCAAATCAAATTCCGGTACATACTAAACAGACTGAAACAGACAACCTGTTGTTTACACAAATTCAAACAAACATAGCAAGCAAGTTGATCAAAGGTTTGCTTTGCATGCTTTTATAGAAAAGTTGTAAACTTGCAGATTAGTTCTTTTTAAGTTGAAAATATAGAATAAAATACCACACATAATGAACTATTCTCTCACTGGTTTACACTAATCATATTCAATAGAATAAAATACCACAAATATTTACTTCTATATAAATGTATGTGTATGGAAGCACCAATGTACCTAGTTCAAAAGTTTAAACTAAAATCAGATAATAATCCTTACTCCTTAAGAGGTGTCACTCAAAGTAATCTGATTGTTCCTAAGCCAAAAGCTGAACTATTTAAGAAATCCTTTGCTTATTCTGGATCAGTATTATGGAATGGACTACCACACACAATGCGTAAAGCTCAAAACACTTTTACTTTTAAGCAAAGTATCAAGAAGTACCTAACACAACCCTGATAAGAAATGTTTTCTACAATGTATTTGTATATTTTTTATTTTTTATTTTCATTTGATTTTTTGACTACATGTATACATCTTAAACAGCATTATATCTATGTTAATAACAATACATTGAACTACATGACTGTAAATTTACTATGTGTAAATATCTGTTTTGATTGTATTGTAATTTGTATGTGAGGGCCTCAGGGAAGATTAGTTTATTGTAACTAACTGAGTTTACCCTCTTTAAATAAAGAATTTATTATTATTATTATTATTATTCCATTATTTTTACAATGTGTAAAGAATGACTGAACTTATTCAATTTTAAAAACAATGTTTTACCCATTTTCCAAGCATTGCCATCTACATCATGAGGCTTCACATGACAGGTATTGTCAATGAGATAGCTTGTCAATCCAGTTTGTTCTAGTAGTTCAGATACATAGTGCCCAGGTAAGTTTGTACCATACAATAATTTTCTTTCTCTATACCACTGTTCAAGAGAAAATCCTAAAAGAGAAGAAAATAAATTGTGTACTTCAGTATTTCTTTGAATAACTGATTTTCTACAAAGACACCTCATGTTAGATATATTTAGTCCATGCAGCTCATTGTTAAACATCTCTTAGGAACTATCAAAATAAAAACCAGCTACAAAAGTATTATTTCTTTAATTTTCTCATATTATGACAACATGCACGGTATGCTTTCATGAAATTTTTAAATATACATTGTAGTTTTACTTTAGTTATAGTTTAAGTAAGATATTGGTGCTATATGTTTCTATTAAATAATTTTATTACACTATACCTTTTGTCAGAAAAGATGTATCTGACTGACACACAGGTTTGGGGAATATCATGTCTTCAAGAATAGGTATAATCAGTTCACATGGACCATTTGATTCCAGACAAAAACTAAATGTCAACTGAAGAATGAACATTTCTTGTTGTCTCAGATCTTCAAGATTATACCTGAAAATTAGATTTTTCAATCCTGAAGTATAAGAATTTGAAGCTGAGAAAAAAAAAATAAAAAAAATGCTGAATTAATTTTTTAAATCCTATTTTAATAATTTGGAAAAGTTAAAATGAACAAAACTCAGGTTAACTTAAATTTGTCTACGTAAATATGGTAATGTCATGATGAATGTGAAAATAAATTTCTCATCCAGTGATTCAAATATTGTTTTAAAACATCTCTGTACCTGTTTATATGTAACATCTTATATGCATCTGTTTATATAAAATACATACTTGAGTCTTGTTACTCCAAACAAATTAAAGTTTTCTGTTTCCCCAAAGGTATAATCTAACAAGCTATATTTGTGGTACAATCTTTCTATTCCAACAGTAACACTAGAACGGCAAGTGTCTACGTCTAGATAGAAATTCAGTGTTGTATTAAGCAATGGTATCTCTACACAACACTCTATACTTGTACATGTCTCAAAAACATGACAAGCAATGTTACTGGGCAGAGCTGGTAAGGTAAGATCATGGTTACATTCTGAAATATATTAATGATTGTTATAATGGTTGTAGAGGGTAACATAGGGGTCCACAATATAGAAGCAAAAAACAAGTGATGGAAAACTATTGTTGTTGCTATTAAATTAACATTCAGAACAAACATGTAATGCATATTCAGTATAAACAATAACTGGAGAATGTGTCTATGGGCCACAGATGCCCCACCCCCTCTTGTATATATGTAAGAGTCAATGTACTAATTTTTGACATTTTCTTATCTTTTAAAGTTAATGACATATATTACTACATGTTGTCATTAGATATTGCTTGCAGGTTTGAGTGCTCTCATTGTTCAATAACATTTGGTTAAAAATTAGAGAAAGGAAACGACAGATTTAGCTTTTTTTTTTTACTTATAACGGGGCATAACTCAAGAACAGTAAAAGTGACGCCACCCAATTTCATATTTGATCTGTGTTTTGTGATAATAAGCATTGTTAATCTCACAACTACTCTAGTATTGTTACAAATGAATTTGAGTGAAATAATATAAAGAAATGAACAAACCACTTATCCATCCATCTTGATATATTTCCTCCTCCATGTGACAGGAGTTATCTATGAGGTAAGCAGCTACATGGAGATCAGACAACAGCTGTGATACTGTGTAGGCTGGCAATGGAGAAACGTCAGGGAAACCTTCCTCAAGTAACCAGCTTTGTAAAGAAAAATCTGAAAGGAAATAAGAATATCAGTATAGTACAGACACGGTTCTACTTTCAGACATATTATAAACTAAGATGGAATGTCGGACATCGGTAAAACTATATTGCCCCGACAATATCGTTGCGGGGCCATAAAAATCTTCTTGATAATTAGTATGGTAATTTAAATACACATCATATTGTAACTTGAATATCTAAGTATAACATATCATTAATTAACTGCTTGGCATTGACTGGATATGATCTAAAGATCTCACTTCACTGCACTATTTTGTTTGAACTATGAAAGATAGTACTAAATCTTGGAAAATTTAGATATAAAGTCAGTACCAAAGGGTTTGGATTGCATTTCACGCAATTTTTACCAATCAAAGAGCAGATTGCTCTGAAAGATACGATTGCCATTGTTTTCATTGACACATGTATACATGTAGCTGGATAATATTATTTTCAAAACTAATTCAACTGCACATGTAAAATGTAATTAACGTATAATCTGAATAGTTACAAAATAGCCAATCCCGGATACAAGTGTAATAGTATGAACAATGTACTTATTGTGTTTTATTTTTGTACTATCAATTCCAATAAAATTGAGAATGGAAATGGGGAATGTGTCAAAGAGACAACAACCTGACCATAGAAAAAACAACAGCAGAAGGTCACAAACAGGTCTTCAATGTAGCAAGAAATTCCCACACCCGGAGGCGTCCTTCAGCTGGCCCCTAAACAAATATATACTAGTTCAGTGATAATGAACGCCATACTAATTTCCAAATTGTACACAAGAAACTAAAATTCGTTTACTTTCCACAGCAGTCACTGAGACTCAGAGCAAGAGAAGGTATTTCATTTCGTATCTTATCACCTATAATTATTAATTTTTCCTACGTTAATTTTAGAAGGAACCCCATTCCTAACTCTTTAAATATTTAATTTCCTTTGGGTCAGTGGTCATGACTCCTTTCCGTACACATTCATGGGTTTAAATTGCGATCGTTTTTAATATAATACGACGTTAATCGACAGAACGAGTTAATTTTTCTCAACGTATTTAGAGATTCAGAATTGACGGAAGTGACTACAGGAAGGGAGACACTTCAAAACGATAATATGGAAGACTCCATTTCGCCTGAAGGGGTGTTGTAGTTACACCTTTACGATGTGGACTACATTTATTTTAATTTAAATGATGCATATGATTTAAAATTATGCAACAACAATAACTCTCAATAGCAGACATACATAGAAAGGATGCCACAAGTTTTAAATTAATCAATGGAGTGGGGAATCCAGAGCAACCATTCAATCTAATACCCCTTGAAGTCAAGAAAACTATACGCATGCGCATAATTACCTAAACAAACTCTGGAGCAAGAACGTATATTAAATGTTAATTTAACGACCTAGATGGTTCTCTATTTCTTTATGGAAGTACAATATCAAATATCAGTTTCATAACGGTGACATATAAGAAAAACTCCACTTCAGTTCTTATATGATAGAAATAGATTTATCGGAATTCAGAGAACTCTCGCATGTTATCAAACCTGGGGAATTCCCTCTGACGTGTTTCTAAATTTATAAAAACACTAAATATAAATACTCCTTAATTCTGATTTTCCGTGTTGTTAAAAACACGCATATAAGTCAAGGAAATATCAAACATGAAGATTATGAAAAGAACATTATAGGAAAGTTGATTAAGTTCAATCCCTTTGTTTGTTTTTACCTTTTAAAGCAAGACAATCATAAGAATCTGAGATGTTCCTTCATGTTCAGAATAAAACCGTTGACTTGAGGGCATGGCCCTGAGCCAATGGTATAAGTCTACAGATTGCTTGAAAGCAATCGTATCCCAAAAACTAAATGTCATTCAACTTATAAGAGAAACTTCATAAGTACTCACTTTCAATAAAGAACCCTGTATTCCAGTTACACTTTTGTTTAGGCAGTTTATATTTGTTGAAAATTTGGACTGACAATTCACAAGGTATTGACTTGTCTGCTTCAATACAAACACTCAGTGTTAAATCTATTAGATACTGTTCTTCTGCAGTCAAATCTACTATGCTTAATCTGCAAAAAACAATAATGTACAATACTAAGAATGAGTCTTTCAAACTACATAACATGAAATTCAACCCTATAATCATAATATGAATACTTCTTCACAAATCAGCTAGAAGAAAACTTTAATTTTCAAAAATATAACCCCATCTAGGAGAATTAGATTGAAGCCTATATATTCAAATTGTCATTCGTTTATTTATCTTTAAAAGTAAACTAAGCTTGCTATATAAATGCAGTATGGGTTTTGCTCTTTGTTGGATGCTGTACCATGACCTATATATAGTTCCTTCAACTTCTACATCATAGGTCTCTGGTGGAGAGTTGTCTCTAATGAATCATTGGCAATCAAATTCTTATTTTTATATTTTGTATATGATAATTTATAGATTTCAATGCTTTTATTTCAAACTTCTTCATTAAACAGTGTAGTTTTAAAGTATTTAATAAAGGACAATGCATGATTGATGTGGATGGTCCATCAGCTACAAACATTTTTTAATTTCTATTAGATTTTGAATTAAAACAATAAGAGAATTACAAAAGAGGAACGGGTGGGGGAGCAAATAACCTCTAAACAGTATAAAACAAAGACTATGTGCAAATCATGTCAAAACTAGATGTGTCAAAGCGACACGAATGGCCCCGTCCCAAAAGTTGAAAAATCTGTAATTTCAATAACACATGTGGACACAAACATGATGGTAGTTTCACATTGATATGTTCATAATTATAAATTAACTGTCAACAAAACTCAGCTCAAAATGTGGAGGCCTATAGAAAAAAAACTTAAACTTGATCTGTAACTCATCATGAGTAACTCATATACCAAAAATCAGCCCAATAATAGAAAAAAAGTATGCATAACTGTGATTTTCAACAATTTATCAAAGTCCAAATTTCGGCAAAAATTAGCGAAGCGGAACGAGCTTAAACTTTATCTGTAACTCATCATGGTTAACTCACATACCAAAAATCAGCCCAATGTCTGAAGGAGTTTAGAAAAAAACTTCGTATAATGGTTTGTTGCGGAATGACGGAATGACGAAATTTCGGAATTACGGAATTACGGAATTTCGGAATTTTGGACAAGGGTAAAACTATATGGCACCGACAACTTCGTTGCGGAGCCATAAAAATTCATTCACAAGCAGTTTATTGTAGACTATTTTTGGTTAAGACATGATTTTTTTATATGCTTTTTAAAAAAGAGTTGTGGAATAAACTTACTCCATTCTAATAAATCCAAATAGCCAGACTTGGACAGGATATCCCCATTCATAGTCAAACAACCATTTACTGAACTGTAGTTGTTCAATGGCAACAGTCAGTTTGAAGAGACAGGGTTCTATGTTGACAAAAGTTTCAAATGACCGGCCGATCTTCTCCAAAGTTATACAACAGTCTACTGCATTACATGTATCCCCGATGTGGCATCCTATAGGTCCTGTGTTACTGGGTAATGCAGTCATGGACTGATTACATTCTGTCAAAATATAAACCTTATTATTAGTCACAGAAACCACATCTCAAAGTTTTGAATTGTAAATTGCATTTTAGAATTTTTCACATTGGCTATACCTATGGTCCTTTTAGCTTTTCAGCAAAGGTCTTTGACTATTGATTGTGATTGCTACATTTATTTTTCAAATTATAGCTACTGAGGAAAACAATGCTTTGATTAGTAAAAGCTCAAATTTGTTTTTTCTAACTGTGTTTTACTAATTGATCCCTTATTTATCTTTAATATCACATTAACAATTCTGGATTCAACAAATTGTGAACTTGAATTCTTTGCTGAATCAGATATACATCTACAAACTTTATTTGGATTTTACCATTTATCCATTCACTTGTTGTGCATGGTTGTTTTTGTAAGAAATCTGTGATACCAAGTGTGTCCATCAAATCTTTCATGTCATTCACACTTAGGACATGGTCTTTGGTTAAACCTTTCCCTTCCAGAAATTCCTGGTATGAAAAATCTAAACAAAAAATAATAATACATAGAATTTTAGTCTATGTATTATATTGTTTAATTAAAATACAAACAAGAATATGTCCCAAGTACACGGATGCCCCATCCACATTATCATTTTCTATGTTCAGTGTACCGTGAAAATGGGATAAAATTAGAAAGATCATTTCATAGGGAACATGTTTACAAAGTTTCAAGTTGATCGGACTTCAATTTCATCAAAAACTACCTCAACCAAAAACTTTAACCTGAAACGGGACGAACGGACGGACAGACAGACAGACAGACAGACAGACAGACGGACGCACAGACCAGAAAAACATAATGCCCATAAATGGGGCATAAAAAAAACCATAAAACCAAAAATAGAAATAACATTTTTTTACAGTCTAAATACTGCATTATTGTTTCAGTCAGAATCAAGAAAATTTTAAAATAACACAACTGGTTTGCTCATTGGAACAGAAAAGCCTGTGTTTTATGTGCTCCTATTAAAGTTGACAGCAGTAATAATTCTGAGTCTTCTAAATTTTTGAAAATATGAAAGCATGCTTTCTGTTGAAATTGATAAGAGATTAAAAGACTTATAACATCTCATTATTTTTATTATCCTTTTTCTTATGGCTTACAAATAGAAATCTTTATTGAAAAGGTACTCACTTGGATCAATGAAATCACTTTTCCACTCACATATGGTCTTGGGGAGGATGGTTTTCCTCAGAACTGGGACTGATATCATACAAGGTGAATCTGACTCGAAACAAATACTCAGATCTAATGTCACTTCATACTGTCTCTCTGTTGGATAATCTTCTATCAAAAGGCTAGACGAAAAAATGTTTTCAATCTTACTATTAAACATATTCAGAACAAGAATGTGTCAAAAGTATATGTATACACTATTGCCCCACTCACACTATCATTTTCCATGTTCAATGGACCGTAAAATTGGGTAAAAAACCTAATTTGGCATTAAAATTAGAAAGATCATACCATAGGGAACATATGCACTAAGTTTCAAGTTGATTAGACTTCAACTTCATCAAAAACTACCATGACCAAAAAAAACTTTAACCTGAAACTTGCACTTTCATTTTCTATGTTCAGTGGACCGTGAAATTGGGGTCAAAAGTCTAATTTGGCTTTAAAATTAGAAAGACCATATCATAAGCAACATGTGTACTACGTTTCAAGTTGATTGGACTTCAATTTCATCAAAAACTACCTTGACCAAAAACTTTTTCCTGAAGCGGGACAAACGGACAGACGGACGAATGAATGGTATGATGGACGTACAGACCAGACTATCGTAGGTGTGGCATAAAAACTTTATTAAGTGATTGTTACGTCCAAAATAATTAATGCACTCTGAAGAGGACATATTTTGAACAAGTTATTTGCATCAATAAGTCCTTAGTTGGGTATTAAGTTTTGCTATAAGAATCTACCTTAAGTATCTTATAACAGTAATTTTCACAATCATAAAATTTTACCCAGTACAACAAAAACTTACTCTAATTCAACAAGTCCAAATAACTTTATATGTTCTTGCTTGCCAAATGCATAACCAAACAGACTGATATTCACAGTATACTTTTCTATCCCTAAGCTCAACCTTCTGTTACAGGGATCCAGTGTTACATATGTATTTATAGATCTGCCAATGATATCTACATCAGTACAACAGGTGATACCAGTACAGTAGTCATAGAGATGACAAACAGTAGATTGGTCCAGTGGTATTGTATTCACCTCCTTCTGACAAGCTGAAATTATAAAACATATAACAAATGCAGCTTGGTAATAATTTTGCTTGTAAGCATAGAGGGTAAAGATTGCTGTTAATCTGAATTGTAAACTTGAGATAAAACATTGCATTGTAAAGCATAGAAACTTTTCTGGCAATGTTGTATTTGGAGTTATATCCCTTTATCCATAAATTGTAGGTAGAACATCAAAATCTACTTGCACACTCTGCATTATTATCATTGTCAAAACATTTTAAAACCATTCAAAAAGGTAAACATTTCATATAATTTGTTCATTTCAACATGCAAGCACTTTATAAATGATAAATGAATCAATAACTGTCAACCTCTAAAACTGAAAATGCAGGTCATGATCTGCATTGAAGAACAGAATGTTAGGTCATAACACGTATTAACTGTTTCGGTCTAATTTTAGTATTGATAATTTTTTTTATACAATATAACCTATACATGTACCACTGAGTTTCCTAAAAATAATCCTTTTTGTATTTGTTCAGTATATATATACATAAACATTTATCATTGTCAATTGTTTACCTTTTCAAAGAAAAAACACAAAAACTGAAAGTATATTTGACTTCTAAATACCGGAAACAATACCAGTCAGAAAAATCCCATGTGAAGGGGAAAATTCTCCAGTGTGACCCGCAGAATATGGGTCAGTTTACAGCCATGATGAATCTCTGTCTCATGTTCAGCAAATCTTTTAATTCATGCAATATGTAATAATATATTATGTCATAAGACCAAATAAAATAATACTGATGTTTCCTATAACATCTTTGAAACAGATGCTCTGCAGGGTGCAGCTTTATACGACCGCAGAGGTCGAACCCTGAACGCTTGGGGCAAGTATGGACATAACATTCAAGCTGGATTCAGCTCTGAATTTGGATTTTGATTAAATAGTTGACACAGCATAGGTTTCTGACACAGAATGAATGTGGTCTAATGAACTTAAACATTATTTTTTGCTTTTGAGCAATTCACTTTGCTGTTGAATATTAATCCTCTCTAAAAAAAAATGTTTGAAGAAATTTTATTTTTATTTCTGAAATCTGAAAAATTGAACCCCCCCAAATTTTTGTTCATCTCCCCCTTTCCCTTATTCAAAAAATGATCTCAATTCAAATTTCTAATGGAGTTTGCAACAATAACTACTCATTTAAATACATCATAAAATATTAAAATATCAAATGTCATGGTTAAAATTAATTTTAATTAATAGTAACTTTTAAAACTAGAGGCTCTAAAGAGCCTGTGTCGCTCACCTTGGTCTATGTGAATATTAAACAAAGAAAGCAGATGGATTCATGACAAAATTGTGTTTTGGTGATGGTGATGTGTTTGTAGATCTTACTTTACTGAACATTCTTGCTGCTTACAATTATCTCTATCTATAAGGAACTTGGCCCAGTAGTTACAGTGGAAAATGTTAGTAAAAATTTACAAATTTTATGAAAATTGTTAAAAATTGACTATAAAGGGCAATAACTCCTTAGGGGGTCAATTGACCATTTTGGTCATGTTGACTTATTTTTAGGTCTTACTTTGCTGTACATTACTGTTGTTTGCAGTTTATCTCTATCTATAATAATATTCAAGATAATAACCAAAAACAGCAAAATTTCCTTAAAATTTACAATTCAGGGGCAGCAACCTAACAACGGGTTGTCGGATTCATCTGTAAATTTCAGGGCAGATAGATCTGGACCTGATAAACAGTTTTACCCTTGACAGATTTGCTCTAAATGCTTTGGTTTTTGAGATATAAGCCAAAAACTGCATTTTACCCCTATGTTCAATTTTTAGCCATGGTGGCCATCTTGGTTGGATGGCCGGTTCACCGGACACATTTTTTAAACTAGATACCCCAATGATAATTGTGGTCAAGTTTGGTTTAATTTGACCCAGTAGTTTCAGAGGAGAAGATTTTTGTAAAAGTTAACGACGACGAACTACGACGATGACGGACGATGACGCCTGACGCCAAGTGATGAGAAATAACAAGCTAAAACTAAATGGGGAATGTGTCCAAAGGGACACAGATGATGCCCCACTAGCATATAACGTTAAAAAGGGAGTTAACTCAAGAACTGTAAAAGTGAAGCTGCCAAAACTTGAACTTGAACTGAGTTTAGAGGTACTAAGAATTATATAAACATTTCATTAAATTTAGTTGAGACAAACTTAAGTTAAGTGAACAGAGACGAAAAAAATCTTCAATTTTTCCACTTGTAAAGGGGCATAACCCTAGAATGGTAATCAAAGTGCTTGTAATCACTGAATGGCAAAGATTGTTTTAATTTATCAGTTGGGAGTAAAAGTGAATATTGCATTGTATATTGTATATAGCATTGATTTAAGTTGATTCAACTACTATTTTGGACAAAGAAAGATAACTCCAATTTTCAAAGAATAATAATCATGGCTAAAAATAAACAAAAAAGCTTCATCAGCAACATTTTTTATTGGCAAATTTCCAATGAAGTTCATTAAACTAAAGTTATTGGCAAATTTCCAATGGAATTTATTAATAATAAAGTTTTTGGCAAATTTCCAATATACATAATTTAAAAGCAGTTTAGGTGAGATATTCAAATGAGTTTCAATTACCAAACCTTACACTGCTTTTACATTATGTTTTGTACTTAAGTTATTGTCCATTAACCTGGAAACCCTTTTCCCCCCTTTTTTGCACCTTATATTCCTTAACGGTTTGAGCCATAACTCCCAAAGACAATTCTTACCATCCCTTTTTTGTATTCCAATATTCAAAATCTAAATACATGGTTAGATTCAGCATATCAAAGAACCCCAAGAATTCAATTTTTGATGAAATCAAATAAAGTTCAATTTTCGACCCTTTAGACCTCACTGTGGACCAATTTGATATCTGGGCCCAAATATCATTATCTAAATACAGGGTTAGATTCAGCAGATATCAGAGAACCCCATATATTCAATTTTTGTTGAAATCAAACAAAGTTTAATTTTGGACCCAAATTTTGACCAACTTGAAAACTGGGCCCATAATAAAAAAAACTAAGTACATGTTTAGATTCAGCATATCAAAGAACCCCAAGAATTCAATTTTTGTTAAAATCAAACTAAGTTTAATTTTGGACCCTTTGGACCTTAATGTAGACCAATTTGAAAACGGGACCAAAAATTAAGAATCTAAATACACGGTTAGATTTGGTATATCAAACCGTCCCCCATAGTTCAATATTTGATGAAATCAAAAAAAGTTTAATTTTGGACCCTTTTGGCCCCTAATTCCTGAACTGTTAGAACAAAAACTCCCAAAATCATTCCAACCTTCCTTTTGTGGTCATAAACCTTGTGTTTAAATTTCATAGATTTCTATTTACTTATACTACAGTTATTGTGCGAAAACCAAAAAAATGCTTATTTGGGCCCTTTTTTAGCCCCTAATTCCTAAACTGTTGGTACCAAAACTCCCAAAATCAATCCCAACCTTCCTTCTGTGGTCATAAACCTTGTGTTAAAATTTCATAGATTTCTATTTACTTATACTAGAGTTATTGTGCGAAAACCAAGAAAAATGCTTATTTGGGCCCTTTTTTAGCCCCTAATTCCTAAACTGTTGGTACCAAAACTCCCAAAATCAATCCCAACCTTCCTTCTGTGGTCATAAACCTTGTGTTAAAATTTCATAGATTTCTATTTACTTATACTAGAGTTATTGTGCGAAAACCAAGAAAAATGCTTATTGGACCCTTTTTTGGCCCCTAATTCTTAAACTGTCAAGACCAAAACTTCCAAAATCAATCCCTACCTTCCTTTCGATGTCATAAACCTTATGTTTAAACTTCATAGACTTCTATTAACTTATACTAAAGTTATAGTGCGAAAACCAAATGCCTTCGTACGACGACGCGCCAACATCATACCAATATATACGACCGCAAAAAGTTTGCGGTCGTATAAAAAATAGAATAGGTAGGAAGGGAATTTTTTTTATTTCCAAATTTTTTATTACATTGAGTGTTTGGGAGAGAAATTCTGATTTTAACAGTGCTTATTGAAAAATGACCAAAAAAAACTTTAAGGTAGGCTTAACCCTTTCGGGTTGTTGTCTCTTTGACACATTCCCCATTTCCATTCTCAATTTTACTTCTGAGCTTAAAATAAAGCGTAGGTAGGGAAATAGGAATCACACATATTTTTTTCTTTGGCCTTAGCCAATTATAGTTTCCTCAAATATACAAACCAATATTCCATCCTCTTTTCTTTGGATAGTATGGTAAATTACTGGCATCACACTGCTGTTCAAGCAGGAATGGAGCCACTCCAATGTCATGTAGAAGTACTGATGTGATGTAAGGTGATAGCTGTGTTCCATCTGAACTCAGTCCTTTTTTATCCAGGAATTCTGTTAGTGAGAAATCTATAAAAAGAGAGTTTTATTTTTAACCATCATAATATAGATATATTTATAAGCTAAGCTAAAATTACCTTGTCTAACTGCACATGGTTAAACATTCTTATGTTGGCTAAATATAACTAAAGGAAAGTTGTATATTTTCAGATACTAGTTCTTGTAATGATTAAGATGACCATAAATAAAGAAAATGTGGGTACAAAACAAAAAAACTGTAATCTGTCAACAAATTAACTCTGAGACATCTAGTGGGCAATATACTGTCTTCTTCAAAAGAAAGGACAAAATATGTGAAATTCTAAAAAAACATTGTGAATTAAGTTTTTTTTCTGTACACGCTACATATTCCTAAATATTATACTGATTCTTTTTGCCAATGGAAAATTTCAGTATCAAATTTTAGTAATCTAAACATTCTAAACACTACATAAATTACAGTATTGTGTAAATGGAAACTTCAAGAAATAAATGACAATCATTATGATTTGAAATTTTATTGAATTTCCAATAACATTATTTTGAATACAGCTAAATACAATGTCTTACTTGCTATTTTAAATCCCGAGTTCAAGTTACAATTAGGTTTAGGTAGTGTAACGTCTTCCATTAATCTTTGTTGAAAAAGACAATCAGCTGATGTTTCCAAACAGGATGAAACATTAACAGTAAATACAACCACATCATCACTGCTCAGATCTTCTATCATAAAACTGAAAAAGAAAATAATAGAAAATTATAATATCATTTCTAATGAGCTCAACCAATATGCCTATATACCCATACTGAAATGGTTCAATTTTTGATACAAGTGCCATGGTTTTGGTTTATATTATTCAATACATTTGTTAAATCTTAAACCTAAATATGTCACATAAGTTGCATTTTAATTCAAACTTTATTGACTAGGATTGCCAGTTTTCTTGCAGAAGATCATTGGTTCTCTCCAAATAAAAACTATTAGCCAAGATATAGCCAATAGTGCTTAAATTAAGGATGTTTGCTCTCTATTTTTTGAATTTTTGCCAGATTTTCGGAATCCTCTGGTTTTATCTATGTATTAACATTAAAAAAATTTGCCAACTAACCCCTACTTTTCTTTTCATATTTTTATTACATATTGGTACCTTTTTTGTTTAAAAAACTATGAAAAAATAACAAGGATTTCATAAGATTTTGAAATATGGCTTTTTAAACAATATGTCGAAAACAAGCACACGGACCCTTGTTATTTTAAAACAGAGTAGCGAACATCCTTAACAAAAGTGTTTGCTCAAGGAAGGTGACCTGTAAAACGAGGGACTTAGAGATGAAGTCAACAGCGATAAATATTCTGTTCCTTGGTTTTGAATTTAAGGTATGGAATATTAAAACACATTCCATATTTCTGTTTCAACCTATAACTATACCAACCTTAACTCAAATAATCCGTTCAGTGAAAAAAATTTCCAGAATCCAAATTCATAACCAACCAATGTGTATTCTAGTGTAACCTCTTCCAATGTCACAGTAAGTTGATAGTTACATAGATCTAGATCTATTATTGTTTGTACTGTGATATTTAGAATTGGAATATCAGTGCAACAGTATAGAGCTGTACATTTCTCAGGGATATAACAAGATGAATGAATGGAAATATTTTCATCTAACATCAATGCTGATGGGCAATCTGAAAGAAAATGATTTTTTATTATACTAAATTGGCTTAATTTGGTCATAGAATTAAAATATAACACATCCTTTATTGTGCACACCATTGGCTCAAAATAAATCAGATAAATATGCAAACATGAACATGGGCATATTAAAACATATAGGAAAGCATGTTTTTGGATCATGTTTTCTAAAGCAAATTCAAATATATAATATTATTAAATCAAAATAAGGTCTATGGAAATGAGATGTGATAAGGCTAAAACAAAAGCAATACCATTGCAAGTGTCATTAACTTACCAATAGTTTTTCCCTTTCAACTGGCCTTATCACAAACTCTGACACTCATGAAGCCACTGTCCCCAGAAACGATTTTTTTTTTGCTGCTTCATCACAAGCAAGACATAAAACTGAACATTATTCATAAAAGTTTTTTTTTTTAAAACATAATACATTGCAGGGAAAATTTTAAACTCATAAATACTACCTTTAAAAGAGGTGAAATGCTTTCAAACATATTTATTCTTTGATTAAACAATGATTAAAGTTCACTCAAGGTAGAAGAGGGGGCTAAATTAAAATCAATCAAATTTTTAATAATTTGTCAAAATGTAGTTTACATTATGCTTTTTTCCAAAATATAATAAAAAGTATGGGTCACCTGACTATTTCTCGCTACAGGTTGTGCAATTGTCAGATTTTGTATCGATAATGCATGCATATGGGAAAACGCAATTTTGTGTGATAAAAAGAAAACTGCATAATAGGATTTTAATATAAAATTTAAGAAGATAGCTCTAATAATATGTTTTTAGATAAGAAAAAGAACTAGAGGCTCTAAAGAGCCTGAATCTCTCACCTTGGTCTATGTGAATATTAAACAAAGGAAGCAGATGGATTCATGACAAAATTGTGTTTTGGTGATGGTGATCTCATGGATGTGTTTGTACATCTTACTTTACTGAACATTCTTGCTGCTTACAATTATCTCTATCTATAATGAACTTGGCCCAGAATTTACAGTGGAAAAATGTTTATAGTGAAAATTTACAAATTTTATGAAAATGGTTAAAAATTGACTATAAAGGACAGTAACTCCTTAGGGGGTCAATTGACCATTTTGGTCATTTGACTTATTTTTAGGTCTTACTTTGTTGTACATTATTGCTGTTTACAGTTTATCTCTATCTATAATAATATTCAAGATAATAACAAAAAAACGGCAAAGTTTCCTTAAAATTACCAATTCAGGGGCAGCAACCTAACAACCAGTTATCCGATTCATCTGAAAATTTCAGGCAGAAAGATCTTGACCTGATTACCAGTTTAACGCCGTCAGATTTGCTCTAAATGCTAAGGTTTTTCAGTTATAAGCCAAAAACTGCATTTTACCCCCATGTTCTGTTTTTAGCCATGGCGGCCATCTTGGTTGGTTGGCCGGTTCACCGGACACATTTTTTAAACTAGATACCCCTATGATAATTGTGGCCGAGGTTGGATTAATTTTGCCCAGTAGTTTCAGACGAGAAGATTTTTGTAAAAGATTACTAAGATTTTCAAAAAATGGTTAAAAATTGACTATAAAGGGCAATAACTCCTAAAGGGGTCAACTGACCATTTTCGGTCATGATGACTCATTTGTAAATCTTACTTTGCTGAACATTATTGCTGTTTACAGTTCATCTCTATCTATAATAACATTCAAGATAATAAACAAAAACAGCAAAATTTCCTTAAAATTACCAATTCAGGGGCAGCAAACCAACAACAGGTTGTCCGATTCATTTGAAAATTTCAGGGCAGATAGATCTGGACCTGATAAACAATTTTAGCCATGTCAGATTGCTCTAAATGCTTTGGTTTTTGAGTTATAAGCCAAAAACTGCATTTTAGCCCTTTGTTCTATTTTAAGCCATGGCGGCCATCTCGGTTGGTTGGCCGGTTCACCGGACACATTTTTTAAACTAGATACCCCAATGATGAATGTGGCCAAGTTTGGTTTAATTTGGCCCAGTAGTTTCAGAGGAGAAGATTTTTGTAAAAGTTAAGGACGACGGACGACTGACGCAGGACGACCACGGACGCAAAGTGATGAGAAAAGCTCACTTGGCCCTGTGGGCCAGGTGAGCTAAAAAAGGGGATCACCATTTTTATCTTGCTACATAATAAAATAGGTAAGTTCACAACATTCTATTCAACAGTTACTTTATCTGAGTTATCTCCCCTTATGCAGCAAAAAGTTGAGAAAAAAAATGAATCAAACAAAAATATTCTAATATAGCAATTATCATATTGAATATGTTTCCATGTAATTATTTGCTTGTTCTTAAGCAGACAACTTTTTATCTATATGAACTGATATGCATGTACCGTTTAACCATCCTTTACTATTAACAGTATTGGGTGTGCTGTGTCTGTCACAAGATGGAGACTTCAAGTACTGGGATACACCAAGACTTTCAAGCACTTCTGATACAGCCATCTCATTTAACCAAGTCAATCCATTGTCTGACATATATTTAGAGATGGAAAAGTCTGAAATTAATGTAGAAGTACTGTACATTTAGAAATTATTGTGACCATTTATTATTGCAAATCATTGACCTAAAGTAATAAATGAGGAATCTAATTAATGTGATTGTAAAACTTCTATGAAGGAAAACTACTACATGTACTAAAATTGTGAATGTGTTGCTGCCTGATACTATCACATTTTTTGTATATAAAACAAAAATGTAACATCGCAATAATTTCTGAATTTATTTTTCTCATTGAAATCACTTGACTTGTAATAATCATCATAATAAAGTAGATATTTTTTTTCTTCTGAATGTTTTCAGTGGCAAGTAGAGTTTCCTAATTGTAGTTTTTTTTTTTAATGATTTGATGGATTGTTTCTAAATATAGAAGATTTCCTCATTTGAAAATATATACATTTCTAAATAACAGATTTTTAAACTTGAAGCTAAATTATATGTAGAATGAAGGACAATGAAACATTATAACCATAGGACATAACGTGAGGGTACCTACATTTATTTAAAATCCAGAAAAAATAATCGATTCTATTTATTTTGTAGATATATTCTTATGTAATATATAGTTCATCAATTTAATTTTGAATCCATATTGAACACATAAAAATGGGTTTGAACTTACCTACATTGTTACATCCATGCTTTGATTCAAATCGAGAAAAATCGAGAAAAAAAACTAGATTTTACTTTTTAAAGTTGGAGTTAACTTCATCTGTTGATATATACTTTGCATTTTTTGTATTTCAAAATTTATTAAGATATGTTGAAAGAAGTGAATAATGTCATATCATAACAAGAAATGTGTCCCTAAGTACATGGATACTATCATTTTCTATGTTCATAGGACCCTGAAAATGGGGAGGAATCTCTAATTTGGCATCAAAATTAGAAAGATCATATCATAGGGAACATGTGTACTAAGTTTTAAGTTGATTGGACTTCAACTTCATCAAAAACTACCTCGACCAAAAACTTTAACATGAAGCGGGACAGACGGACGGATGAACAGATGAACGAAGGAACGGACGGATGGACGCACAGACCAGAAAACATAATGCCCATAAATGAGGCATAAAAATGAAAAATGTAGAGCCTCTACTTGTAAGATTTCCATGGCTGTTGTTGCTTAATAGGTGCAATTTGGGTACTTGATGCAATTTGAGTGTGTAGACGTTAAAGAGACAACAGATTCTAAACATGCTATTTTTGTTATCTGGGACTTTTACATTACTTTTTGGTCCTAGTTTGTAAACTTCAATTCAATAAAATACTAGTAACTACTTATTTAACTAATCTAACAAAAATTTTAAAGAACTCACCACTTATTATAAATCCTTTATTCCAGTTACACACAGATTTAGGTACTCTATTTTTATCAAGGATGATATATTCTTGACATTCCCCATTGGATTCCCAGCATACACTGATGATCATAGAAATGGCATATTGTTGTTCAGCAAAAAAGTCGTCAACTAGGTACCTTAAAAATTACATAATAAACAATTTATATGAATAAAAATGAAGCCGCAGTAGTTCAGATGGATAATTTATATGGAATATTTAGAAAGAAATGGATCATCAGAGAGAACTTGTCATCATATCTACAGGTATTATCAAAAATATTAATCATGAGTTGGTTGTTGTGACATACAAACCTAATCTTGAGTACTCCATACAAGTCCATCTTTTCCCATTCACCCCACTTATAACTATCCAACAAAATATTCATCTCCAATCTTTCTATTCCAAACTTAATCATATAGTTGCATGGCTCAAAGTTCACAAAAAAGTGTAAAGATCGGTCAATAAATTCCACATCAAGACAGCACTGGACACTATTACAATTATCAGCTAAGTAACATGTTACAACAGATGTATCAAGAATTGGCAAAGATATGGAAGTTGACTTGCAATCTGTAAAAAAATATATTCATGTGTTGAGAAATTTTTTCTTGTGGAAGCTAAGTAATTCTATTCAATTTAATTAAGGTCAAGGTAAAGATAAAATAAATGGTATATTTCACAGATTTTGGTAAATTTTGCATAAAACTTTGGTCCATTGATATAAAACAGAAAATTGGAAAAAAATAATGCGACTATCTCTTTTATTTTCTGAAATATTACTGATAGAATTTTTCCTTAGTAAGTGAACATTTTTATAGAAAGTATATAAAATTGATAAAATATGTTCATATAGGATTTTAAAAGTTCTGTAAGATCCTAAAATGGGCCCCTTTTTTAGTGTCAATTTCTAAATAGGATTTATTGACCAATATCAAGATTAATTATAGCTCATACAGTGACAAGATAGGAAGAAAATTTACATTTCTGCGTTTTATTATGACTTCACAAGTTGTACTCATTGATTTTCCATGAAAAAATAAATGGAAATGGGTAAATTTCCACAAATTATATGACAGGAAACAAACAGCTCATACGGCGACAACAAAGATCTTTTAAAATTATGTTTGTGATGACAGTTCACATGTCTTATTTGAAAATTTAGTTTGTCAACGCCTGTGTTCTGTTTCCTTGTCCTAAATTTTGTTAAAATCCAGCTGATTTTGTGAAATTTCACCAAGATCTTTTATCTTGACCGTTTTGAGGTGTAAAAATCAACGTGTTAGAATTAAACATTGACAAAAATAGTTCTATTTAACTTTTTCACATGTCTTTAAGTCATCTTTAAACATTTTTTGTCTTGTAACATTGAACTTTATAATCGGGGCCAAATATGGCCCTTACTCCTTTGCATAAAAATGATCACATTTATAATTTCAAATCCATAAATCAAAAATTATTTGTTGCTAATGCATCAATTTTCGTTAAGCAGTGTTTTTTCTCCTTGTTCAAGGCCAGATGGTGGCCTATAATTGCTGATATCCATCTCATTTGAACTCTGGTGGATAGCAGCTTCCCTAATCAAGGGTTACAATCCAGTCCCCTCATCTCTACCCTTGGTAGTCAGCTTGGTAGTCAGATTAAGCCAACATGTGTGGTCACAATACAACTACATCATTCTTGACCAATGGCATCACTCTTTTCAGTGTGGAGGTGTAAAAATGGTTGTGTCTAGTGTTTACAAATTTAGTAAAACAAGAACCAAAATCATACGCTGACATTCCAATATTTGCTTGATAAACATACCCAGAAACTCCAATTAGTTGATTAAGAAATTTAAAATTGTAACTTAATATTATCCTATGTTTTGGAGGAAAAAGACTTGTTGTACAATCAGCACATGATCATCTTAAAGGCACTTTTTGATTGAATACAGCCAGTTACAGCTGCGACCAATAGAAATCATTACCTTGTGAATCTAAATTTCTATCTTAATCCACTAAGGTTGGAGATTAGGGGACTGGATGATAACCCTTGGCTAGCAAGGATGGTGGATAGTTGTTTCATTGGCAATCATACCACATCTCTTTATTCAAATAAATTCCATGCCCTACCTGTACTCCATCCCTGGTACTGAGCTGCAAATACTGAGTTGGGATCATGTCTGCTGCATTGTTTCTCTCTTAGAAAAGATGCTAACCCAAGTGTATCCATTAGTACTAATATTTCATTTGTTGACAGTTTTTCCAGTGGATTAATCTGCATATCACTGTACCATTCTGATAAAGACCAGTCTGTAGTAAAAGATAAAACATTATCATTAGTTGTGCAAATAGTTAGCTTGTGTTGACATTTACTGCTGTTTCATTGGTTTTGTAGTATTATACTCTGATCAACCGTGTTACTAATTCACTGAATCTGAATTTTCTGCGTAATTTAGTTCTTTGTACATCAAAATAAATTTAAGATTATACCATTGGTTATGTATTCAGTGTTTAGCACATTGTTAACTAATCACAATGTTTTGGTGTACATTTTGGAAAATAATAACCAGAATGCATTCTGATATGACAAATTAGGAAGGTATCTAATACCTGTTTATCTGTTACAGCATATGGATTGATTGATTGTGGTTTAACACCATTTTCAACATTACTGGCTATTTCGTGGCAGAAAACTGACTATCCTTGTCAATTAGTCAAGAGCAACTGCCACATGCAGGATTTAAACTCTCACCCTCAGTGTTGACAGGCTAGAGCTACAATATTTGGACTATTTGACACTGGGACCTCACCCCCACCTTTCCCCCTGAATATTTACATACAGTACTAACTTGCATTCAAAAATCCTTTAGTCAAACCACAACGAATCTTTGGTATTATTGTATTTGAAAAAATTGTTGCCTCCAAAGTACAAGGACCTCCATCATTGAAACAGACTTTGAAATCCAAATCTATGTAGTATAGTGACAATCCCTTGAAGTCTGTAATTTTGTAACTGTTAAAAAAAAAACATAAATTTTCAAACATTTAAAAAAAATATCTATATGAGTTAGTTTCCTTTGATTTTTTTAAAACATATTTATTAGTTTACTGCAAGAATGTAAATTTAACAGAAGTAAATGAAATTCCACTATCAATAACTGTTAGATATTGCTTTCCATCAAGGATTTGAAGGTAAATTTACAAGATTTTGGATTAATTTTTATTTGAGTTTCATCAATTCCATCTATTCTGTATACAGAACAAAGAAACAAATACAAGAAACAAATTGGCAAGAGAGGTTTTCAATAAAGAAAAAAAGTGTTACCTTATTTATATAGCTTGTTCACAAACCAAAGAACAAAATTGAAAATCTTTTTCTTCATGTAAAAAAAAATCATCATTTATCAAATAATTCTTGATGTTCTATGTGCTTGGGTCAGTAATTTAAATCATTTTATAATTAACAACACAAAAAAGCATTATAAAATTAAATAGGACCCACTGACATCAATGGCTTGTCTTGAAAACAAACAAATACAAGTTAATAAAAATATTACAGTATCTTTAAAATAACTTAACATATGCTTGGATGAATTCTGGCATAATTATTTAAAGCAATTTCCTTAAAAGTAAAATTTCTGGAATAAAATTAGGGAACCATATACCTTAGTTCAATGACTTTTCCAATATGGAACTGTTTTTGGACTCCAAACTCAAAGTCCATCAGGAAAAATTCATACTGGTATTTTTCTATACCAATATTTAGTCTATAGCTGCATGGGTCAATAGTCAAGAAGATATTTATGTTTCTATTGATGAATTCAACATTTGCACAACAACTTAATCCAGTACAAGTGTCATCAAGATAGCAAAGTACTGAATCTGGAAGATCGCTGAGACTCGTGTCTGATGCACAGTCTGAAAATAATGAAGTTAATTAATATAAATTTTTAATGAAAATCTAGTTACTTCTACTGTTGAGTACCATTTCTCGTGAAAATTATGCAAAATATTTTTCTTTAATATCAATTTACAGAAACTCAATATGAAAGTATGCTTGTATTATCTGAAATATCTAAAGCTATTTAATTAATTCATAAGAATTTACATATATACACATCACATCCATTTTTTTTAATAAAACGCCAAGTAACAACATTGAAATAAATACAAGTCTTTATGAAAAGAAATTATTCCGAAGCAAAAACATAATATTGAAGTGAAATTATTAAGATTAGTTATCCTTATGTAAAATAATGCCAAAAAGAAAAGAAACTAGATGTGTCAAAGCGACACAAATGGCCCCGTCTCAAAAAGTTGAAAAATCTGCAATATCAATAACACATGTGGACACAAACATGATGGTAGTCTCACATAATGTATCAAAAATCAGCTCAAAATCTGGATGCTTATATTAAAAAAATCTGTATAACTGATTTTCAACCATTTTCAAAGTTGTAAAGCCTTAATTTTGGAAAAAATTAGCGGAGTGGAATGCAACTTAAACTTGATCAGTAACTCATCATGGTTAACTCACATGCAAAAAATCAGCCCAATATCTGAAGGCGTTTAGAAAAAAAGTCTGTATAACTGTGATTTCAACAATTTATCAAAGTCCAAAGCCCTTAATTTCAGCAAAACTTAGCGGAGCAGAACGAAACTTAAACTTGATCTGTAACTCATCATGAGTAACTCACATACCAAAAATCAGCCCAATATCTGAAAGCGTTTAGAAAAAAGTCTGTATAACTGTGATTTTCATCAATTTATCAAAGTCCATAGCCTGTAATTTTGGCAAAAATTAGCCAAGTTGAACAAAACTTAAACTTGATCTGTAACTCATCTTGGTTAACTCACATGCCAAAAATCATCCCAATGTTTAAATGCGTTTAGAAAAAAAGTCCGTATAACTGTGATTTTCAACAATTTATCAAAGTCCTAAACCCGTAATTTCGGCAAAAATTAGTGGAGCCGAACAAAACTTAAACTTGATCTGTAACTCATTATGGTTAACTCACATTCCAAAAATCAGCCCAATATCTGAAGGCGTTTAGAAAAAAACTCCGTATAATGGTTTGTTGTGGAATGACGGAATTACGGAATTTTGGACAAGGGTAAAACTATATGGCACCGACAACTTCGTTGCGGGGCCATAAAAACATGTGAAACTGTGAGCTACTGCTCACTGATGATACCCCACCCTCAGTTAACAGGAAGTGGTCGAGTGATGAATCGGAAAATTCATCACATGGTATAGCTGACTTATTTAAATCCAGAAACCAAATTTCAGAAACCCTTGTAATGTTGTTTCTGAGAAAGGTGAGAAAAAAAATATTCATAGGACGAACAGACAGACAGACAGACCGTACAAGGGACTGACAGATGGACAGACAGAGGTAAAACAGTAAACCCCGACTTTATTAAAATGGGGTATACATTTGTAATTACCTGAATTCCATCCATGGTTATTTGTAAACTTGTATTTATCAGCTGATTGGTCGCATGAAGGGTTCAAAAGGTAACTAGCTATGTCCAGATCTTCCATTAGTTGAGATGCAAGGACTGATGGCAAAACCTTCAAAGAGCTACTTAGTCCATTATTACTCATCCAGCTATCTATTTGAAAATCTGAAAAGAACAAGATGTATTGTGAGCTATTCCTCACTTATTCCCTTGCTCACAAAATATTTTTCTTGTTGGCAAACTGGAAGTAGAATATTAAAAGAACTGAAAACAAAAACTCAGTGTATGACATCACTAGATGAAAACCGTGAACAAAACCCAAAGCCAAAAAATAACAATTTAGACTTGTAGATGAGATAGAAGCAGGGTAATAAAATACATACTAAGAAATGGGTTAGAAAATTGTGTACCATGATTGTAAAATTTATTTAATAACTTTTGAAATGGTAAATTCTATTCATATGGTGGTATAATTGAAAATAACTTTAAAGTCATAAGAAACGAGTGACTGGTGAAAAATAATGTTCATCCAATTCTTGAACCAATGCATGTATATATCATAAACTAGGTCCTTTGTGCACGATTTTATCATTTTTTACGCAAATATATCGTATAATCGTCAATTTATTTTCTATCTGTCTGTTATGATTTAACAAATATGGCTACTCATTAAAAGCCGTGTTTTTAAGCCGAAGTTTACCGATTGTCACCTTATAAAAAATAATCAACAAAAAGCATGGGTAGTTAGCACGTGTTTAACATATAGAATCAGGTAATTGTTTATTTTAATAACAGATTCATGCGTATTGCGACCACCGGATTTTTACGAGGAGGGTCACGATTTATATATAGTAGGTCACTATGCATACGGAAAATATGTCGGAGAATTGCTTCCTGGCAGCAAGCAATTAAAAATAAGTAAACTTCTTCTAAATGTGGACAAATTAAAGAATTTTCCTCAGAAAAAAGTATATGTACATAAGTTGTATAATGAAAACTATCCATTTAGTTTTAAAAAACATATGCATATTTTTTTTTAATTTGAAGTTTCATATGACTTTAAAGGTAAAATGTTTTTACTAATTTTGAAAAAAAAAAATTAAATGGTTGTTTATCATTATACATATAATAGTTATCTCAGTTAGAGTTGGATTAGATGTTTTACATTACTTGCCTGGGATAACAAAATTGTCAGACCAGGAACAAGGTTGTTTTGGTATCCGTACTCTATCCAATATGTCAAAATTGTATATACAGTCGCCATAGGTCTCAAAACAAACACTGATCTTGGCATCAAAGAGATAGATCTTTTCAACTGTTATTTCTTCTATTCTAAATCTTAAATAAAATCATTACTACTTATATATATATGTCATTATCATATCATATCTAAAGTTTGGGTAATTTTTTCATTCCTACATTATATCTTTGGAATCCTAAATTTAAAGTCATAAGAAACCAATGACTGGTGAAAAATAATATTATTCCAATTCTTGAACCAAATGAATGCAAACAAACATCATAAACTTAGTCTTCTGTGCATGATTCAATTTTTTTTTCAATCGGTCTGTGTTGTTGTGAAAATATGGCAGGTAATTAAAGTTTGTGTTTTGAAGCCGAAGTTTAACGATTGTCACCTGTTTGTCAACAATCACCAAAAAGACTGGATATTAAGTACGTGTTTAACATGTACAATCAGATAATAGTTTATTTTAAGGACATCCATACGTATTGCGATCACCAGATTTTTACGAGATGGGTCACACTGAGGTCACTTTGCATACGGGAAATATGTCGGCAATTGCTTCCTGGAAGGAAGCAATTCCAGGAAGCAATTTAAAATAAAGTAAACTTCTTCTAAATATGAACAAATTAAAGAAGTTTCTTCAGAAAAAAATATATGTACATAAGTTTTGTAATGAAAACTATCCATTGAGTTATAAAAAAACATATGCATTATTTTTTTTAATTTGAGGTTTCTTATGACTTTAACTTCGATTTTGAATAATGCACTTTTGCAGAATGAAGTACAACAACATTTTTTAGGTAACTTTAATACTTCAAGGTCACTCTAGCTATATTTACATAGACTGGATATTTAACATACTACCTGGTTGAACAACCTTTCTACTCTCAAGATAAAATTTCTGATGCATTTCTGGAATTTGAATATTTAATTTTTAGTATACTTTGATGAAATATAAAGACTTACTTGAGCCTAAACAGGTTGCCCAGAGATATTGTTTTCCATGTATTAAGAGTGTAGTCAAACAATGATTCATTGATTACAAGATTTTCAATTCCAATACTGAGTTTATAGGCACATGCATCCAAAAGCACATGCGTTTCAAATGTTGTTTGGAGCAGAGGTACCTCTACACAACACTGCAAACCTGTACAGTAACTTGGCAGACGACAGCTAGCATAAACTGGTAAGGTTGGTACTGAAATATCTGCTGAGCATTCTGAAATAGTAGTATAGAATTATTTTAGTATTTCATATTTTTCTTTTGATAGACTGTTTCCTGAAAACAGTTCGAGTTAAACATAATTTTATTCAAATACTACCTAAAAACACCATAACAGCAGCTGTTAATATGAATAAAAAGGAATCCCGGGTATAATCAATAAGACATTAACCAAACAACACAAATATCCAAAAGACATCTAGAGGTCAACATACAGTCTTCAACAATACACATGTACAAAGTGTTGCGTCCTAAATCACCACAAGTCAAAATAAGTTGTGGATAAATTTTACAGAGGCTATCAAAGGTCTATCATCCAGACAAAACAATAATCAAAGTGCTTGTAAGCATCAAGGATAAAGATTGCTTCAATTTAATGACAGTGGGAAGTAAAATTAAATATTGCATTGGTTGTAGTTGATTTGACAGCAATTCTAGACAAAGGAAGATAACTCCAATGAGTCTTAAAGATGATGTTAGCAATGACATCATTTATATTTTTAGAATAGATATTAGATTCCTGCACCTTGCAAAAGTTATGCAATTTTCTTGACAAGTGTAACATCAATAAATTTCTGGAAATGATCATGGATAGGATGTATAGAATGTTATGATCAATGCACTATATTTTGTGTATCAAAAAAGGTAGTGATAAGTCTTGGAAGATTTAGATATCAAGTAAGTCCCATAAGGTTTCGATTGCATTTCATGCAATCTAATTATCTTTACCTAAAAACAAGTAATTAGCTGTCAAATTGATAGCAAACCAGGTTTTCTGAATTTTGAATGTAACCTTTGTTCGAGCTTAAGGTGGCTTGAGGGCATAAAAAGTTCAGAAAACTTTGCCTCTTTGATAATTTTTCAAATATCTTAATTATTATAATGTAAAGAGTCTTATAACAACAACACTGTAGGGACTGCTGCAGAAATTTATTGATCGACATATTTCGATGCCTAGGGCACCATCATCAGGATAAAAACAATACATAAAATCATGCTGAAGTACAAAATTGGGTTGTAAAAATTTAAACGTCACAATGTTACAATGGTAGGTAACGTTATCAATAGCAACTGAAAGTGAAAGTAAAAGTTCTATGTAAGTAAACTATAAAAAGAAATTAAAACAAAAATGTTTTTGTCGTGAAAATGTTGGTTAAAATTATTCTGCCAATTTGTGTTTGTCCTCTTGCATCGTGGAAAGAATAATACAATAAGTTGTCAGGCTGTGTATAGACGGTCTGAATGTTCATTTAACGTTCTTCCCCAAAATAGAAGACATTTTACCCGCAATTCCATACTATTTCGACTGGCTTCCCTTGGCCAGAGGTACTGCTTCCAACCGCGTCAGGAATGCTGTAAAATGTTTCGGTCGCTGAGAGTAAAGGACAAAGTATAAATATCACTAGTCTATGCTGAATTTTAACTATGTGTTCGAGGGTTGTATGTTTGAATAATATATTTTCGGGAGCATCAGATTGAATTTGAAGAATACGAAGTCTGGTGCATTTAATTTCAAATGAATTTTGTAAGAGAGAAATAATTTCCTATCACTGTTCTTTTCCTCCTTAGCACTCGTTTTTTGGTTAAGATGGTCCAATATTATTATTTCTTTTCCTGTGTTGGATGGCAGCATTATTGGAAGGTTCCTGTGGGTGCCTCAACAAAATATAACTTTGTTTACTCTATGCGAATGGCTAGTATGATAAGCGCTGGTTGCAACGGCGGTTTCCTTACGGAATGCAGGGGTTCACGATAAAAATAAAATCAATTACAAACAAAAGTGAACCAACGCCTGGTGAATCTGTAGTACGGTAGAGTCCATAAAGTGTTGTTGTTATAAGACTCTCTACATTTTATGTTTTCTATCATAACGACCCTGCATACCCGAGGTATCCACTTAATTATTATAGTTTCATAGAGTTAAAAATAATGAAGAGAACTTCAAGAGCATTGCTGAAATACATAAAGAATATTCATTATATATACCAATTATTCAACAAATGTTCACAGAAATATTTACCTGAAGTATTCCAACCTTGAATGTTAGAACAGTACATGGATTTTGCACATTTAGGATCTTGAAGATATCCAGAAATTCCCAACTGATGAAACAACAAGTCTACTGCAAACCCTGGTAAATTCCTACCAATTTCCAAGTCATGGTGCTGTAGCCAGTTTGTCAGTGAAAAATCTAAAATGAGAAAACAAATTAGCATCTTTTACTTTTGTTTTAACTGACTTTAATGTCAAAAAGAATGTACATGCCGGCATGCTAAGCAATAACATAGCAGCATTTGAGATATATATATCTAACTTTAATGTCAAAAAGAATGTACATGCCGGCATGCTAACCAATAACATAGCAGCATTTGAGATATATATCTAACAAACAATCAAAATACAATCACATTTGAAATATATATTTTCAATACTTTTTCTTTTCAACATTTGTATACCGGTAGTAAAACTTGGCTGGCCTAATTTTATTCCTCTTTATCACCAACTTTCTACTGTTAGTTATATGTAGAAACATGGCATTGACCTATTGTTATTAACTACTTAAAGGCAACTGTGAAATACTCAAGCAGTTAATTTGTTTCTGAAAAAAAGATATTATTCTGTAATCTTTAAACAAAAAATAATTTTTCCAATTGCCTCTCGTGTAGTTTAAATTTAAAATGTGTTTGAGGTTACTTTTTTCAATGAACTTAATCCTTTAAAATGATAATCTTGCCTTTTATGAGAAATCCCTCATCATAGTCACAAAGAGGTTTGGGAAGTTTTGCATCCTTCAGTATTATTTGCCGAAGAAAACATCCACTTGATTCAAAACATAAACTCATGTTGATATTAGCAACATATGTTCTTTCACTAAGAAATTCATAGAACTGGTAGCTAAAATATATAAAACAATCAATGATAAATAACTTTTTCACAACCTGCAAAAATTAACATCATGGATTTCTATATAAAACAATCATTGTATAATAAGTATTAGTTTAGGGGGAATATGTCTTTCCTCCTTTGAGTTGTTGGATTGCTGTCCCATTGATGAATAAATAATGTCTTCGATTCTCTTGGACTGAATTTTACTATGCGTATTGTTGTGCGTTTACTTTTCTAAATTGGCTAGAGGTGTAGGGTAGGGTTGAGATCTAAAGAAACATGTATAACCTCGCCGCATTTTTGCGCCTGTCCCAAGTCAGGAGCCTCTGGCCTTTGTTAGTCCAAGTATGATTTTTAATTTTAGTTTCTTTTATATATTTTGGAGTTTAATATGATATCCACTATCATTGAACTAGTACACATTCTTGTTTAGGGGCCAGTTGTTGCACACCTCTGGTTGCAGGATTTTCTCACTGTATTGAAGACTCATAGGTGGACTTCAGCTGTTATGTTCTAATTCGCCAAGCTTAACCGAACATAAATTATTTAGTCAATAAAACTCAACACATGTATACTATAGGAATGAGCTCTCCTTGTGAGTAGCACACTTTAATACTTTATTTTTTCTTCAAACATCAAAACCATTTCATATATTCATATTTCAATAGTCATTCAAACGTCCATCTGCATCTAATAACTCATCCAAGAAAATCACACAAGTTTCCTCAATACAACAAAAGTCCGTATCGGGACTCCATCCCACTGAAAATCAAAATCAACAACAATCTACAAAACACAATAAATACATTATTATTACAATTTATCTTGTCACATCATTAAACTGTCTAATTCAAATCTATCAAATGGGTGGGGTGGGTGGGGGATATGTGTATAACGAAACGGAAGGTATGCTACTCGGTAAAGGCAGAACGTCGAATAACTGGTTATAATAATATCTTATATTTATAATAAGATTCTGCACGAGAATCACGATCCTACCCTCGTACAAACGGGTAGGATACCTGCATTGCGACATACAATAACCAATCAAATCATACAATAACATTAAACCAGGTATGCAACCATGTGCTCATCAACACGTGTTGAACATAAACAAACACAGACATGTGCTTCCGATACTATTAATAAATATATTTATGTTCTAATTCGCCAAGCTTAACCGAACATAAATTATTTAGTCAATAAAACTCAACACATGTATACTATAGGAATGAGCTCTCCTTGTGAGTAGCACACTTTCGAAATGACAAAGTAGATAAGAAAAATCGGGTATGAAAATTATAAGCCAAGATTCTTAGTAACGAGTATTTTTTTTTTTTTTTTTTTTTCAGAAATGTTTTCACGCACATATCCGTCTTTTGCTGTATCTGAAGACCATCTACCGTGTTTCTTAAATATTCTATCTCGAATACCAGCAGCAGCCGCAGCTGTTGCTCCACCTGCTCTTAAACTATGCAAACCAACTTTTGATTTGTCTAATCCAAAAGATTCTAAAGCCTCTAACAGTACTTCTCTGGCTCTTGTACAAGACAAAGGCGTATGACCCCTTAGCACGTACGTGTTAGTCTTTTTCACGATATACATGTAGAACTGATCTAAATATGAATTCTATAGAATCGTTTTTAATGTTCGCTTGGTTCAAGTATGTCTCTAACATTTGAACTGGACAGGTTACCGAATATGTTTTGGAAATATAAACATGAGTTCCTGCTCTTTGTTGGTCCGTTTTGCTTCTTTTTTTTTGCTTTTTTTTTTTTTTTTTTGATGAATAAAGACATATATAAATGAATGAAATGAAAACATCTGACCTTTTTGAATTAACTTATTCTGAAAATCTTTAAAAAATCCGGCATAGCTAACGAGACACATTCATGCTATTCTTCTATGGTTAAAAGTACTATTTGTATTGCCATATTTCAAAACCAGTGATTAAGAATATGAGGAGTTATAATTGGTTCCTTCTTATTTACAATGTTATGACCGATTGACCTTTGTGTACCTTCTTTTACGGAAGTACAAAGAAAAGAATCACAAGGATTTACATATCCAGCTATTTGTGTGTCCATTGAATGGCATACTATATATGCTTCATCTATCTTTGCAAAAGAATTATAACTTTTTCGTAAGTGAATTAAATATAATGAGACATTATAATTTGATGCCGGTAAAGGCTTTATATTAAATAAATTACACCATTTACAAAAGCTATTAAATGTATACCTGTATTTCTTTCTAGTATTATCAGCTCTAGAATTTAAACAATGATCTGGAAGATATTTTGCAAGGTTGCTAAGAGCTTCATTCTGTGGTATATTATCCTTAGACCAACGACCAGTACTAAAAACATCTGCAAAACGTATAAATAAAATAAACAAATAATAACATTAAAAAACTTTTTTTTTTTTTTTTTATATATAATTTATTATCTCATGTACATCGTACTAGTCACTAGACCTTGCTATATCAACATACATAGCCGTGTCAGAACCAAATTTGCATTACAAATTTGCATTACAAATTTGCATTACAATGCAAAGTTCCCATATTGTAAACATTTAACAATATGTACATATAAATTCGAACATCATTAAGTCGCTTTCATCTTGATTGTCAGTATATCAGACTTAAAATGCTTGGTTCCGAAAATGGAGTTTTTATTCTGTCCTTGAATAAATATATATTGACCTCATGAAAAATCAAGAACTTCTATAACGTAAGGTTGAAATTCCAATCTTCTATTAAAAATCAAAGACCAAAATGCCGATGATGGCCATTTTGGAACGATCAATGTTCCCTCAGCTCTACAGAGAATGAGGTGTTTAATGCTTTTAGCCACTAAACTTATCGGAGGAACCATCCAATTATTTTCCATTATCCAATTTTTGGATTCTAAAATTTTGAGTTGAACCTTTTCAATTTTTTATTATGAAAATTAGCAAATCTATCTATTGTGTAAGGACCCCAAATTTCATTCATGAAAGTAAAAAAAAAATGAAACGAGGTTTGCCAGTCATCAATATCAACCATTTTAGATATGAAATCAGCTTTGAAATTTTCACACCGAGGTATCCAAGTAGGACACAATGTGATACCCGACCTTGTACATAATCTAAAAAAATCATAAGCTATATGTTTTAAATGTAACTTTGTACTGCCTTTATTGATTATATTTACACAATTTAGATTGTCAGTATGCCATTTAACTATTTGACATTTCAGATCGGGTTCAAACGAATTCAACAATAACTGAATAGCCCTGAGTTCACGCCAAGTGGAACTCAATTTTTTCTCATTTTCATTCAACATACAATGAAAAATCTTTTCATTCGATTCAACAGTATATGCACCTAAAGCTACATTACTTGCATCTGAATATATCACAATTCTCGGTAAAGAATCATTCAATAACGCTTCTCATTAAGCGCCAACAAATTTTCCTGCCAAAATTTCAATTCAGCTAATACACATTTTTCATATACTAAATATAGTTTTGAATCCCACGTTTTTCTGTTTTCTATCGCAAAATACATATGCCTCGTCATTAAATTTTTGACATTACTGGTGACATTGATATAATTCTTCCGGCAAATTGAGCCAGCATACGTGCGTTCAAATTTGAAAATGACTTTAGCATAATATCAAGAGAATCTTTAGTGTCTTTAATTCTTCGCTCTAGCACCTTTGAAGTAAAATATTTTGAATCACAAATCAATCCTAACCATTCTAAACACTGAACTGGTTCATAAAATTGATTTTTCTTCATTGACAATAAATCCAGCCAGTTTTAGTGACGACTTTACAAATTCAGAAGTATCTTTACAATTTTATAACCTTCATCCATGCCTAACCCATCGTCCAGATAAAGAACAATATTAACACCATTTTCTCGCCAATACTTTACCATTGGTCACAACATTTAGTGAATATATAGGGGGCGCTACTTACCCAAAAGCTAATACGGAAAAGCAGTAGAACTTGTTATTCCAGGAAAAACCTAAATATGTTTGTTTTTCTTTACAGATGTCCAAATAAAAATATCCTGATTTTAAATCAAACTTAATTAGAAAATTATCTTTTTGGAAGAATTCCATTGCAATTTTCCAATCTTCAAATTTTACCTTGTTTTTCGAAACATAGAAATTCAATTCACTTAAATCTAAAATCTAAAAATCTAAAATCAAACGCTTTTTACCAGTCTTTTGTGTAGCAACACTGAGAGGATTAACGACGAATGGTTGAAATGGTACTTCTAGAATACAGCCATAGCTAATTAGCTCGGTTACCGCTTCATTTACAAACAAACGATTTTTTAAGGCAGATTTATTATTCCGAAATTTCATTGGAGGGGGTTGTTTCATAAATGGAAATATATAACCCTTTTCAATGGTGTCCAACACAAATTTGTTGGCCCAAATATGTTTCCAAAACTCTATATGTTTAAATAAGCTTGATTTTACTCCTTTAGCGATTTTTGAAAAATCTTTATTATCAAAATATTTAACATGTTAAAAGAGAACATTAATATGACCAAATAACATTAGATTGTCAACAAAAGTAATATACTCATCTTGTATCTTTTCACTTTGACAAGGTTCCAAAGGTTGGTTTGTTTGTATCTTTTGGGCAGTTACTCTTGAAGTGGCCAGTTTGATGACACTCGTAACAGGTGTCGTATGGGGTCGCCATACGTCGACGGAACCTCGGAAAGGGCTGCTGGGTAGCGTTGTAAGGCTGATAATAACTGTTACTAGTATCAGTAGAGTTGGCAGGTCTAGAAACGGAGGCGGACGGTTTTTATCACTTATCTGTGGTACAGAACTAGACTTGGCACCTGAATGTACTGGTGGCACGTGCAAAAGCAAAGTATCCTCGTCGTCTGAGTGGTTTTCGGTCATTATGTGTATAACGAAACGGAAGGTATGCTACTCGGTAAAGGCAGAACGTCGAATAACTGGTTATAATAATATCTTATATTTATAATAAGATTCTGCACGAGAATCACGATCCTACCCTCGTACAAACGGGTAGGATACCTGCATTGCGACATACAATAACCAATCAAATCATACAATAACATTAAACCAGGTATGCAACCATGTGCTCATCAACACGTGTTGAACATAAACAAACACAGACATGTGCTTCCGATACTATTAATAAATATATTTTTCCTCTCTTTGGACAGGTTGTTGGCTCGTTGACACATTCCCCATTTCCATTCTCAATTTTATCACTGGTTTCTAATACATGATGATTTCTATCACTGATTACTAATATATGATGATTTCTATTTACTTATTACTAATACATGATGATTTCTATCACTGATTACTAATACATGATTATTTCTATAACTGATTACTTACTAATGTTGATTACAATCACTGATTCCTTACTTATGCAATACCTGAATGATTATTTACTAATGTTGATCACTATCACTGCTTACTTATTCTTTCTGATCACTATAACTGATTACTAACTAATGTTGATGACTATCAGATAACTTACTCATGATGATTACAATCACTGATTACTTACTAATACTGACTTCTACCACTGATAACTTACTTATAATGTTTACTATCAGATTACTTACTGATGTTGATTAGAAACACAGATTACTAACTAATATTGATTACTATTACTGACAACTTTCTTATAACTAATTATTACTATTGATTACCTACAGATTTTTATTACTTACTCAATTTTTAGAAGTCCCAAGAAGGAAAATGTTTCCACTGTTCCAAATCCCATACTAATGATTGATACAGTTCTTTTCAGGTTCTCAATTCCAAATATGAATTTGTTGTTACAGGTATCCAGCATAAAATAAAAATTGAGAGCAAATCCAAGTTTTTCTACATCTAAGCAACAATCTATTGCTGTACAACTGTTTGTCATGTGACAAGACAGACCTGACTGGAGTGATGGTAATTCCTCGTTTATTCCTTCACATTCTGTTCAAAATATACAATTGAATATTATATAATGCATGGAAGAAAGCCTAAGATAAGCTAAATGGTTCATGAAAGAATTCTTTTCACAAAATGAAGCATGTAAATAAAAAAATTTCTTAAATGTTCAAGCTAAGAGAAAAAAACAAGAATGTGTCCATAGTACATGGATGCCCCAGAGGCACTATTATTTTCTATGTTCAGTGTTATGTGAAATTGGGGTCAGAATTTAATTTGGCATTACAGTGAGTTGCTTGTAGGTGTTATGGTAAAATTTTACCTATAGCTCAACCTGTTTTTAAAATTGTCAACACAATAGGGACATTTAAATTGACCAGTTGGTATTGTTAGATTTAAATCTACCTTGATGCTACCTGTAAAAAAATTTATTCACCTAACCAAAAGTTTCAGCATGCTTTTTTCCTGAACTTTTTTTTACCTAGGATTATTCTATTGAGAATTTTTTTTTTTTACTGTCATTCAAAATCTTATGAGTGATTAAGCCAAACAAGAATGACTATATCATATATTTTATTTTCTTGCAGTTACATGTAATTTAAAATTGCATGACCTAAAATGCACTGCATTTCATCTAAATGTTTGCATAGCCACTACTAGCAGTGTTTAATACCCTAAATAATCCAGTCGTAATATTTCACTCACTTTAATGAAACCTCAAAATCATATTTGAATAAACAATTTCATTAATTTATTTACACTAATATTTGACATCTCATCCAGAATTCCAATGATTTTAAATAATTCCCAATTTTATTCATTTTTCACTACTTCACTAGATTTTTTTCTAAATCCATAGTATAAATTCTGATTAACTTCCAATTATATACATCCTAATTTAACAGGTGCAGAATCTATACATAATTCAGAATCATTTCCATTACTATATTCCAAATAGTTATCCTCACTTATATTTTGTAATATTTTATTTATATTTTTACTATATATCACCTGATTTTAATATATCCACAGTAAACATTTTATTTCATTTCCTATAATAAATTTCCAAATCAAACAATATTTGATTCAGAATTTTATAATGACTATTTCCAATTTCACATTCACTTAAAACATTTCCTCATGTTAGGAATATTTTAGAATATTTTACTTTCATTTTTCACTTTATCACTAGATTAGACTATATCCACTGCATTACTTTAACATTTTATTTCATTTCCAAGATCCCATTTAAATAGGGAATCATCTTAAATTTGTAATAGATCCCAAAATTAATAATGAATATTTCAAAAATCACATTTAAAGCCACAGAAACATGTTGGATGAACTCATACTATATCTCCTACTTGAATTCCAGTTTTGAAATCTTTAAATCTTTGACATAACTAAATCCCATCGTATGAAAAATTGAATTCCTTTAGTGAACACAGCATTTTATGCACAAAACTCCCACTAATATTATAATAGATTTCAAAGAAAAAACACAGCAAGGTATACTCCAAAATTATTTCGAATTTTATATGTACAACATCATATGTAAGCCCCACAAAACGGTTTGAATGAATTATTTCCTCCTTGATGTCCTTCATGACAATAAAATCTTGAAAGAAACACATCACATTTTAAGAAGCAAAATTGCTATAAAAAGTCTGAGTAGTGAATTCAAATAAAATAAATCCAATATTGTATGCACAATGACACCAAAAGATTTAAAACATTGCAAATAATAATCCAAAATGAGAATCTTGAAGGGTCATGTGAAGAAAAAAACAACATATCCCTCTGAAAATTTAAACTGTAAACACCCTGAACAGCTATTTCTTGTTTCACTGGCAGCTGGACAATACTATGTATAAGGGTTCGAATTTTAAAGAAGCATTTTGGTGTAAAAACAGTTTAAATTTTCAAACATAGTAATACATATTTATTTTAATCTTTTACTGATTTAGAATTTTAGGTAAAAAATAGATAAATCAAATATATCAGGGATTTAAAACAATGAAAACCAAATTATTTTCTTCCCTATCAATTTTTAATAGAATAATCCTAGGTAAGAAAATCTTCAGGAAAAAAGCATGCTGAAACTTTGGGTTAGGTGAATAAAAATCTGTACAGGTAGAATCAAGGTATATTTAAATCTAACAATACCAACTGGTCAATTTTAATGTCCCTATTGTGTTGACAATTTTAAAAACAGGTTGAGCTATAGGTAAAATTTTACCATAACACCTACAAGCAACTCACTGGAAGATCAAAATGAAGCATGTAAACAAAAAAAATTCTCAAATGTTCAAGCTAGGAGAAAAAAACAAGAATGTGTCCAGAGTACATGGATGCCCCAGAGGCATTATTATTTTCTATGTTCAGTGTTATGTGACATTGGGGTCAGAACTCTAATTTGGCATTAAGATTAGAACGATCATATCATAGGGAACATGTGTACTTAGTTTCAAGTTGATTGGACTTTTAACTTAATCAAAAACTGCCTCGACAAAAAACTTTAACCTGAAGTGGGATAGACAGAGGGATGAAAGGATGAACAGAAGGATGAATAAACGGTGGGGTATAAGAAGAAGCAGTTTCAACAAATGTTGAACGTTGTTGTTTGTGGTTCAATCAAATTTCATATGTTTCTTATGTAACGAAAATACATGTTGTCTGATATTTTACAATACTGAGGTTAATTAAAAAAAAGATATTATTTATAATTGTAGATCTTACGCACCATCATTTATGTTCCATCCATTGCTGTTCAGTGGTACATATGGGTCTGCGTTTCTGTCACACTGTGGATCTTTTAAATATGTTCTTAGTCCCATTTCTTCCATCAACTGTGTCACCACAAAAGTATCCAGTGTTTGTTTGTTATCATACTTGGCATCAACCAGCCATTGATTCAATGAAAATTCTGCAAGGCAGTTTTAATATAAAAAAATCTGTCAACATATTTATGCATAAAATAAATTTACAGAAGCAACATTAGTGAATAAGCTTTGATGGATGGCATAAAATAATAATATGTATAATAATAATTCTGAGGTGGTTGATTTGTGATCCATATTCATAAACATTTTAATTTACCTAAATAATATTTTCTTTGACAAAAAAGAATCTTTTGTATATATTTGCAATAAGTGTATTGCATTCAAATATTTTCTTAATGTCACCTCTATTTTGCACTTATTTTCATTGTCAAACAAAACTCATACCTGGAATGTGAAATCCTCTGTCCCAGCTGCACAAGGGTTTCTGAAATTTCTGTTTTCTTAAAATGTGTTGATTCAAAATACAGTCACTAGGATGAGAATACTCCAAACAGAGCTGGAATGTCAAGTCTATCATGTAGACTCTCTCAGTAACCAGGTCAAAAATCTTATACCTGAAAGATATGACAATGATACAATAACATATCATCAATTTTGATTAGACCCCCCCCCTTTTTCCCCAAAAACAAATTTCAAATTTTAAGGGAGAGATTTTCATTTGTAACAAGTGTGGATATTTACCGAAATGTATTGTTTAAAATTGTGTGTGTGCTTACTGAAGTGTAAATTATTCTAAAACATGATATAATGGTATATTCATCAATTGGATTAGAATTGAGATTACAGTATTGTATTTCAAAATTTGATGGCATCAGTTTTTGATAAGATGGTCACAATGATCTGTTACATGGGTCTGCTAACAGATTACCAGTAAACTAAATTTGTTATCACAAATTTGTTGATTATCACACCAAATAAACAAGATGTAATACTAATTTATTCATCAATATTTTACTTCAGTTTGATTCCTCCCTGAAGAGAAAAACTTTCTTCTTCTCCCCATGGGTATGACAGCAAAGACTTCTTTACATTTAAACCCTCAATTGAAATTTCCATTTCATATAAACAAGGATCTAATGATACAGCTATTCTGATGGTTTCATTAATGACAGGAACACCTAAGCAACACTCCACCGCAGAACAAGAATCAGGAACAAAGCAGGACACATCTGACGGTAAATTTGGTACATTATCAGTTGTCAAGGAACAATCTGAAAAGCAGAAACGGATGCGTCATAAAGTCTTCTTCAACTAAAAACTGTCTATAAATATCCCACAAACTATTGTACAAATTAATATTCTCCCCCCTTTTAAACAGGAAGGTCATATTCAATCCAAAATAAAAACTTAAACATGACAAATTTAATGGCACACTATAATTACCACAGTTTGATTTTCGTTATTAGGCTTTCTGTCTACTTACTATTAATCCAGGAATACTCCTGAAAATCCGGTGGTAATTTTTGTGAGCAAGATGGTGATAGTAAAAACTGTCGTAGTCCGAGTCTGGTAAAAACAATATCAACAATACCAGAAGGTAATACATCAGTGATTGTCTCAGCTGTCTCCTTCAGCACTGTTGACAATGAAAACTCTGAAAGAAAAATGAATCAATAGACTTGTATCTGCAATGTAAACAATATACAGGTTATTATTTAATTTATTACAAACAAATAACACTTTGAAAGTAACTTATTGCAACTTCTTCCCCAATGCTCTCTAGTAGATGGTTGTCTCAATGGCAATCAGACATGTCTTCTTATCTTTATATCAAATACTTTAGAAAATTTATATGGCATATATCTCTTCTTGTGAGGTTATTCACATTATAAAATTCTCATGAAAGCATATAAAAATACTCTGGAATCATAAGTTTAGAGATTCATAAGTACCTTGAGGAAAACTAGTCCCCCAATCACAAAACACCTTTGGCAGTTTGGTATTCTTGAAGACTTGAACAGTTGTCAAGCAATCTTGGTAAGTTTCAAAACAGAGACTTATATTCAAACTAAACAGGAATTTTTTCTCAGTTGCAAGATCATCTATGATGTACCTTAAATAAATAGACCAATGAAATACTTTATTCGAATTTCATGCAGTTGTCCTGAAAGTTATTTAAGTTATGCATATATTTAAACATTTAAGAAACCAAGAGAAGTAAAATGTAACAATTACCAAAGTTTACACAAATAGGAAGTTTGCAAAATGATTTAAAGACTCAACAATTAACAAAATAGATTTTTATAAATATATTTGGCACTTTTGCTTAAAGAAAATACATTTTTAAGTTACACAAAATAAGTTAGGTGTACCTCTTCTACATCATTTCTATAATTAAATAATTCTACATTAAAATTCAATGTTTTAAAATCTTTGGTCAACTTTAAATCACAGAGCCTTTTCTCTTATGAGTATGATAATTATGTTATTGCTATAAATAAGAAACAATAGTTACAGCAGATTCCAACGAGTATGAAGCTACAGGTAGATTCTTTGGTTAGCTTCCTTGTTAGCTCAACCATGAAATGATTATTACCTCAAAATTGGGAGGAGCATAGCACCAATTCATCATCCAATGAAAACACTCATATCAATGGCCTGTTTATAATATGTATGTTTCATACAAACAGGTTCCCTAAACAATTTTGCAAATTGAATTTAATTTCTTATAGTTTTTGATTGAATTAAAAAATTCTATGTATTACAATAAATAAGAAGCGGAGTTACGGTTTATGTTTTGTTCAAGGATGATGTACCCTTGTGTTGATTCAATACTAAATAAATGGAAATTTTATAGAAAATCCACAGCATTTCCCCTTGCACTTTCATAGTTGGCAATTTAGTACTTGATATATGGAGGATTTTTTGCAAGCAGTGCTAGCAATGAATTCATTAAAACAAGTTTATAAATTTAGATATTGGTTTAAACAAATATAATTTATATATGGACCAATTCAAGTACACCTTCTAGGGTGCGCTCGAATTTCGTGACTTCGGACGATTTTTTAAAATTTACATTAACGGTTGTCTTGGACTTTTTGTAAACAATAAACGCTAGCACATCATAGAAAATCAAGTGAGTAATCTATGCTTAAAATTTTATAACAAAAATATCTGGATTTTCTTCTAAAATCGTGGTTTATTTGCCACAAAATCCCATTTAACTTTTAAATGCAATAAAACTACAAATAATAATGCTTGATTGAAGTTTCCTCATTGTAAATGTACAAAATGACCCATCTCTATTATAATAATAATTCATTATCTTTGCTGTTTTTATATTATTGCAGTTTGAAACATTCGTAATTCAAAGGCTACAGAAGGGGTCATTAACCTTATACATACACATAACTGGATTTATAAATGAACTGAGTAATTGATTGAAATAAAATTGACAAATCAAACACACCTACAACATGCGTGTGAATTAGCTTATAATTATCGATAAATTTTAAATTTAGATTGAACTTATTTTTAAACTGACTTGTAAAACTAGTTTTACACTATTTAATTCTGTCACTAGTTCTGATTGGTTCTCTGCTTAACTATTAACTCCACCCAAATGATTGTTGTACCTTACCTTACAAGGTCTAATAATGATTTCATGGTTGAGCTAGCAAGGAAGCTAACCAAAGAATCTACCTATAGCTTCATACTCGTTGGAATCTGCTGTAAAGTAAATTTTAAGTTTCTATTACTTACTCCATCCTAACAACATTCATTAGGTAAAGTTTCTGTATGGTACCTAGAAACAAACAAATGATTAATATCATTGTTAGAACATAATATATATTTTTATGTTTTTCCTTTCAAATATATTGAATTTAAAGCACAGCTTTCCAATTTTCCCCATGGTTGCATTTATCTTAATCTGTCAAAGGCAATAACATAAAATGTTTGGGAATGGTGTTAAAACTTTTTCATCAATGTCCTTCAATAATGTTGACATGAGATTTCTAACAATGCAATATTTCAAATAATTTCTTTTCCAGAGAGGAATAGCTCGAATGAAAATGATTTTGATCTAGTTTTTTTTTTTTTTTTTTGTATCATTCTAATCAACTCTCTCAAGACTCTGGTATATAAAATATTGATATACATACCAAACTTGTAATCTGTCAAATTTAGTGTCTTCTGGTATCTGTCTATTTGTAGGTGTAACTGATGATTACAAGCATCAAGTTCAAACAAAGCTTTGAATCTGTGTGGTAAAAATTCTACATCCAAGCAGCATTCCATACCTAAACAGGACTGTAGAAATTTACATCTTGTATTGTCTGGCAAAGTTGGTAGTGTCACTCCCTCTTCAAAACAATCTAAAATATGTAATGTAATAAATAAAAAAAATTCCAAAAATAAAAATAAACCAATTTTTTTTTTAATAAGATATATATAATTGTTTGAAAGTGTTGAAGAACTGTAAAATATTCTAAAATTGAGAAATCAGCAAATCTCAATGATCCTTGCACTATTTAAAATTTGTTAAGGGGAAATAATTGTTGTCTTGTTACCTTTGATCCAACCATCTTTATCAGGTTCATATTCTAAGCTATAAGAATCACCGCAGTTGCAGAGATACAATGTTATCAACATTTAGCCAATGAAATTTAACTTGTGCTTTGTGTTGAAGACTTCACTGTGATTTTGTTTATCAAGTTGGCAAAGTGATAAAGCACAATATTCTTCATTTTTATTAATTACCTTTGATCCATCCATCTTTATTAGATTCATATTCCAGGCTACAAGAGTCACTGTTAAGATAGGATGATAGCCCTAACTGTCCCATTAGTTTCTGCACAATGTCTTCTGGCAGCAGATTGTTTATATTATGGCCTTCACCAGTCAGAAAGTTATTCAAAGAGAAATCTGTTTAAAAAAAAACAAATAAGAGAAAAAACAATGTTGATGGTCAAGAGGGATGGGATTGGCCCTTTTCTGTAGGTATTCTTAGTTTTTGTTTAACTGTATTTTCTTTAATTTTTGTGAAGCTATTCTTACTTTTGTAATTTTTCTGGAATTGAATATTCTCTAACCATTAATTTGAATTTAATTTTTCTTCCTAATTTTAATTGGTCCGAAATCACTGCTTTAACCTCCATCAGAGTATTTTATTCGAATAGCAAGACATAGAATTAACTGTTGTGTGTAAACAGTTAGTGCCATCAAGAAATAAACAGGCATAATCTCCTACCCCTTAACCCTAAAAAAAAAAAAGACGAATGTTTCTTTGCTCATTGTTGAAGGCTTTACAGTGACCTATATTTGTTACTTTTTGTGTCATTTGGTCTCTTGTGACGAGTTGTCTCACTGGTAATCATACCACATCTTTTTTTTTTTATATAACTAAGGATACAAATGTCCCCACTCAAGGAGCATCACTCTAGAACTGTCAGGGACTCACTGCCCAAATTCAAACTATGTTTGCAGGTGTTGAGTGCAGAAAATGGTGGGGACATAAATATAAATATGAAATGTCAGCAAATATTGGTGCTTAGCATTGTGTATGAGTTTCAGAAAATTTAGATTAGGAAAACTTAAGTTTAGAGTGCAGAAATGAAAATGGGACGGACAGACAGTCAAGTGTAACACTTAATTTCCCCTGTTGCCTACAGCTGGGGAATAAAAATTAAAATGTACTGTTTGTACTATAGACTGCATGTGTCCTCATTTTGCCAGAGGTTTGAGGGAACTTTACCCAAATTTTCATTTTTACTAATTAGAGAAAAGCATTTCACAGAAGGTAATTTGATGTAGTAATGATGGTTTTATCCTGAATATTAAATATCTGTTATTCAAGAAAGTTATATTCTAATTATTATTATATCTTACTTTGAGTAAAATATGAGTTTGCTTCCCAGTCACAGAGAGGCTTTGAAACAAGTGTATCCTTGAACAGTGATATATCATACAGACAAGGTCCAGTTGACTCAAAGCATATACTGATATTCAAATTGATTCTTAGCTTCCTGACTTCATCAAGATCATCAATTTTGAATCTAAAATAAACATTTTAGGTAATCCGTAGCTGTTAAGATATGCCCAACTACCTAGCTTCTTCTCCACAATAATATTGCCATCATCATATTAAAATATTGCAGATTAAAGATATATTCACATCTGTTTAATTCTAAAAGATAATTGCACATTCTTTCCAAAAAATCAAAACTGAAATTTATGTCTATTAGACTTTTTGTTAAAATATATTTCATTACATTTTTTTAAAACCAATGTAGTCTTGTTGCATTAACCCTTAGACTGTTACGCGCGACTATTGTCGTTCCGATAAAGCAGTCCGCTACTGCTAGTCGTTTTCTGTAACTCGTTTGTTTACACAGTTACCATGGAATGGGCGGAGTCAATATTCATGAGATCGCGGCAGTTTCGACTTGTATGGATTCTGATTGGTTAAAAATCTGCGTTCTTTCAAGTGTCTCTTGACAATCAGGTATAAGCGATAAAACCGAAAGTGAAAATTTTTGATGAAAAAAGTGACAAAATGGCGGATATTATTTGGAGAAATGGCCAACACGTTCAGAAGTATTTCAATGATAACTATTTAACAACGGCGGACGATAAAAAGGATTTGGACGAGAACAGAAGATATAATAGATGGAAATAGAAATATTCTATCAAAACTGCGAACAGAAGACTTTTAAAGCGAGAACCACCGGGATTCCCAGACCTTGTTCAAAATGGATGACATGAAACATGATTTTCGATGTTTATCATTTCGCCTTTCAAATGTGAATCAATATTGACTGACATCGATAGATCCGAACTTTAAGTTTGTCAAGATTATTTATTGATGAAAGCCAGAACAATGAACTTGTCATATAAATATATTTGTACATGGAAGTAAAAGTCGGCGCAGTGAAAGTCGGAGGAAAATACCGGAAAATATTTGCATTAAAAAGGCTGTTGGTTCTAGAAGAAACTTTTTTTTTTGATAATCACAATGGAACTAGTTCTTAAAAGAGATTTTTATATATTGGTTCAATTCTGAAGTCATGGATACTTTTACATTGATGGATTCGTTAATAAAACATGAACAAAATAAGTTTACCTTTGTTTACCTCTATTTGCACCTGTACAGGTAAAAAATGACCAGAGACTCACACAAAAATAAAATAAATAAAAAATACAGAATCTAACAATACTTTTTTATATAACTTTTATTGATGAATATTCAATATTTACAAAGATACAGCAATTGTAAGTGAACATGTTTATTTCATCAGTGATTAAAATTTTATTCAGCAATACACAAAAGTACAATAGAAATGAATGCAGCAGTCTAAGGGTTAATATTGAGTGTTCTAACTCAAGCTTGGTCAAGAAAGACTTTGAAATTGTGAATTATCACTCTCTATTCTCAGCATGCACCATTTAGGAATCAATAAAACAATTTGTTTCATTAGGAGTAGTAGAAACAAATGGTTAGCTCAGTAGTGGCTTTCATAATATGTCAATTTGACATGTTTTCTTGTGACTTTTACCAGGCTAGCAAGCAAATTAAAATGTCTGTCTAGTACAAAACATGCTAAATTTCTATTATATCATTTATTGCTACAAGACATTTAAATAAACTCATCAATGAAACTTTTATATATAAGTTAATTGTTATGAAAAAAAACTTACATTATTCTGAACATTCCTTTCAAGTTGAAGTGCTTGAGTGTACCTAAAAATAACATTTTTTTTTCTCTCAAAAAATATTATCAAAAGTATGAATTAGCAATTTTGCTGATAATGTTTATTCATTGGGCCAAAAAATAAACCAAAGCAGAAATAAAATCTTAATCAAATTTCCAAGAATTTCTAAACAAACCACTAAAATTGCAGTAAACTTTCTTACATATCATTACAATTTACTACAGTAAAATTATTTAACTTTTATAAAAAAAAAAAAAACATAAATTTTGTATTTTGCATCCAAAACCATACAATCATGTAAATCAAGCAATTTCAGTGGTTTGCTTTTAATGTTCCTTTTGGTGTCTTTTTCCTTTTTTTTCTTCTTCTCAATTGAACTAAAAAATTGCATTAAAATTGGTTAACAAATAATGCCATTATTTTTATAAGCATATGTCTAGAAAAATCTCTAGATCTATATCAACTTATAGGTATATATGCTTTTCAAACATTTACGTACCATATTCATAACCCAACAAACTTATTGGATCAGTCACAAGTTTTTCTATTCCTACAGTCATAATATTTGTACATGTGTTTACATCCAGGAATGCATTAAATGATCTGTCAAGAAAGTCTACATCGATACAACAATCAACAGCAGTACAGTGTGTGGGAATCATGCAGGATATAGGACTGGTCATTGGAGTCAAAGAAACATCCAATGGACATTCTGAAAGTTAAAATGATTTTTATTCATAAAGCAATATAATGAATAAGATGTGCTACAAAATAAAAATATAAGAATATCAAATTGTATTTTGGATTTCGTTAACCAATCACTATTTAATCAATCATTTATTTTTTTCCATAGATTTATCCTAATATTTTTTTTCTTTCTGTTTAATAACTTATTTCATCATAACTAATATAGTCCTTTGTCATTTCTTTTTTCTTTTTTTTTTTTATCAAATCTTGAGTATAATACAAAATTCAGAAATTTCTGTTAAGCTTTTATGAGGGCAAAACAAATGACTTAACCCAATTTGCAATTGCTGAAACTAGCATTTCAATAGATCTCTAACATAACATTAATAAAATTTGGATTTCACTCAACATTTTAAAATCACCTTTTGTGTCATTTTGGTTTCTTGTGGAGAGATGTATCATTGGCAATCTTACCACATATTCTTTTTTGTATTCAATAAATACAACAATTGTAATAAGTAACAAATTAGCCACAAGTTCAATTTGCTTACTTTATGCAAATAATAGATAAATTATATTCAAATCAATGGAAATTTAAGAAAAAGGAAATAAGAATTACCTTTCTTCCATCCATCTAAAGCAGGACTGTATTTTGAGCTTGATCTATGACAAGACTCTCCATTCACAAGTCTACCAATGCCAAGCTCCTCAAACAACTTATAAATCACAAGTTTTGATAACTGTTGTCCAGAAGGTATACTAGCCTTTTCAAGCCAATTTTGCAAAGAAAAACCTGGTGATAAATCAAGGAAATTGTTAATTTTTATGGGAAGTAAAGACAATGTTCTTTTTTCCTAGGTCATAGTAACTTTTTAAAGGTTGAGGTTATACTTTTCTAGATATTTTGATCCACTCCATCAAAACTACAGAACACACCAAAAAGACCTAGGTTTGCACAAAACAATTTATAAGGTATATCCCTCTCTTACTTACATTGTTAGAATTGCTTTAATTTATAATAGCACAAAATAGAATATCTATAGAATAATGGCATTTTTGTTTTTTAAAATGACCTTAGCTCGAATATCAAGTGATTCAGTTAAGGCTAACTGATCTGATGAAGTTAGTATCAAAATATAAAATGCCAATATTCTTTTATTAGTAATTTGTTTTAACTGAATGTTTTATTTTTGGTAGAGAAAATGAAGTAAAATGAAAGTAGTAAGTAAAACTTAGAATGGAAATGCAAAATGTGTAAAAGAGACAATAACCCGACCAAAGAGCTTGAGGTGTGCTTCAGCTGGCCCCTTAACAAGAATGTATACTAGTTTTACAGCTAATTTCATAATGCATGTAGAGTAAGACTTTGGTAAGCTTGCTTGCTTTATTTGTATATTGTACAATTGTAAATGGTATAATGTCCAATAAAATTTATATTTAATATATGCAGGTTTAATTATGCCCATATATATTGTTTGAAGATGTTTATCTTAATTATAAAGCTACAGGGTAAATGATAATACAAACAAAGCAAGCATGCCAACCAAAATTTTACTCTACAAGCATTAGGAAACTAGCTGTAAGCGTTTGGATAGTTGTTTGGTTGTATGTATGAAGTCGGGTGCATTTCATTGATAAATTGATGAGGATGGACTAAAATCTCATGACGTTGCTGCACTTATACACGATGTTGTCGCCTGATATTTTTTAGTACACAGCTACTTTTGCATAGGTACTATTTCTGTACTAAAAATTTATAGTACTGGAAATCTACTTTTAATATTCAGTACTATTTTGTTACTCTAAAATTATTGTAATATTTAGGTACCTGTATTTTACAGTACTTTATTTGTACTTGAAATTTAGGTACTACAGATTTTTTGGTTACTACCGTTACATTTTCAGCATTTTGAAAGTTTTTCTATTTCAAATCTCTTAAAGTTATGATTTTCCAACATTGACTATTGTATAATTTCTGTACCAAAATATTTAGTACAAATCAAGTACTGTAAAATACAAGTACCTAAATATTACAATAGTTTTAAAGTAAAGAAATAGTACTAAATATTAAAAGTAAATTTCCAGGACTGCATTTTTTCAGTACAGAAATAGTACCTATGCAAAAGTAGCTGTGTATCAAGTCCTGTTCATGATCTTAAAAGTATATTCGAGCATGCCGATGAGAGCGGACGTGAAAATTTTTGCAGAGACAATCCATCAACATCATTGAAATTGTTTTGTCAAATTGATTTCATGGATAAATATTATTATCCTTACATAGTATATTTTATGATTTGGATTATATTTTTTTGTTGAGAAAGGTTTCTGCAGATATTTTCAGGTTTGTTTGAGACATGTAGTCAGATGGGATCAATTAGTAGTTTCCATGTGGGAAACTATCAGACCAATCTATTTGATGTCTGAGGGTTTTAGCTGTTCCCCTAATGGATCGGTAGTTTCTTTCCGAGATCCTTTATCATAGGATTTTCGGCTTTCCTCTACCAGGAATACAGCTGGGCATTTAGCGGTATTGGTTTGGATTCCAAGTATGTCCTCTCCGGTTTCCCGTTCGTTGTCTAGGCATTTGTGCGGCATCCGGGGTGACCCTATCCCTTATTTTGTATATAATGTTTTATTATATTATGCATTTTTTTTATTTTTGAGGATGAGCGAGTCAGGTGAGTGGGTGTGTTCGTATGCTTTATTTCATTGTACGTATTGTTTTGGGGAAGGTTAACTTTCTGGTTGTAAGACCCGTCACGGCCAGGCTTGGGAGACTGGATAGGCAAATGCTCACATTAAATCTGTACCTTTACAGTGTGTTAAATGTCTTCCTTTTTACAACATAACCCATGGTGGTGCTCCTACTAAAGGCGGGAGATACGGAACATACATACATACATTAGGCATTAAGATCAAATGGAAAATGTACAAATTGCTGATAAATCATTATCCTATAAAATAACAAAATCCATCCACTATATTTATTGAATCCAAGTGCTCTTTACATCAGATTTCATGAATACTGAAAAGAATTTTTTTTCAGTAACATATGTATAATTATAATATATGTCAAATTTTACCTTCTACATCAAAATCAGTGTTCCAGTCACATGGTATTTTGGGAAGATGTGTATTCTTTAATACAATCCAGTGGAACATTGTCATCCCAGGATCAAACTGTATGCTGATATTTAAACTGAATATGAACTTCTTCTCTTCTGCCATGTTATCTAAACTGAAGCTGAAATTTAGAATCCTTTATTAGTAAACAGTCTGCTATATAAATGGATCAATAGACTAAAACTCACATTAAACTCAAAATATAAGTATGGACTTAATTTGAACATAAGCCTATGGATCATACTATGGAGCAATTGTCACACCAATCAAATCACTGTAAGCGACTGATTTATATTTTAGTTTAATAAAAAAATCAATCTGTACAGATTAGGCAAACTAACAAGTGATCTTTATGCAGGTTTCATTATGGTTTTTTGTTGTTTTTAATTATCTTATAAAGCAGTACTTACTCTAAATATATTGCTTCACCTAATTTTAATCTGTCTTTTATACCTGAAAAATATTTAAAAAAAATTGAAACCTCATGTTATATTGGGACCTCTTACCTAAAATCTTTTTTTTTTTGGTCAATTTATTTCTCCTTCTTTCAAAGGTAAGCTGTTTGATAGAGATTTCTATGCTGGGCCATGTTCTATAACCTTTATGAAATGAATTGTAAGACTTGGCAAAAAAAAAGGTGCAGTTTGAGCTCAATTTTCAATAGAAGAAAATGCAATTTTCAAAAATAACGGTAAATTTCTTTTTCTAATACAAAAAAAAAATCAATAACGAAAAAAATAGTCAAATAGAGAATATCATGTTTTAAAATTTAGGGATTATTTTGGTTAAGGTTTGACAAATACAACTATTTTAGATGTTTTTCACAAGACATGTCGTAATACATTATAAGAGTTCGATAAAGCCTTTGTAACCGTGACTTATATAGATTATGTGATGTCCTACAGATTAGAGGTTCGATAAAGCATTTGCAACCGCTACTGATATAGATTATGTGTTGTCCTTACAGATGAGGGGTTCGATAAGTATTTGCAACCGCTACTGATAGATTATGTGATGTCCTACAGATTAGGGGTTCGATAAAGCATTTGCAACCACTACTGATATAGATTATGTGATGTCCTACAGATAAGGGGTTCGATAATTATTTGCAACCGCTACTGATATAGATTATGTGATGTCCTACAGATTAGGGGTTCGATAAGTATTTGCAACCGCTACTGATATAGATTATGTGATGTCCTACAGATTAGGGGTTCGATAAAGCATTTGCAACTGCTACTGATATAGATTATGTGATGTCCTACAGATTAGGGGTTCGATAAAGCATTTGCAACCGCTACTGATATAGATTATGTGATATCCTACAGATTTGCAACCGCTACTGATATAGATTATGTGATGTCCTACAGATGAGGGGTTCGATAAAGCATTTGCAACCACTACTGATATAGATTGTGATGTCCTACAGATTAGGGGTTCGATAAAGCATTTGCAACCGTTACTGATTTCGATATCATCAAGGATGTCATTGAGTGTATTACACATACTATTTACCACTAAGTAAATGTATATAATAAATAATGATACTTACCCCAATGGAAGTTTAGTGATGAGTATTCAAATCTAAGTTTCTCAACAGTAAACAATATTTCCCTTGAGCAGGAATCAATGTCCATCTTAATGTGGAAATTTCTCTTTAAAAAGGCAATATTGAGGCAGCAATCTACAGCTGAGCAACTCTTCAACAGAGTACAAGAGATTTTGCCTGTTAAGGATGGTAAAGCAACAGCATGGGGACATTCTGAAAATAGAAAATAACATGTTGAATGGTAAAAAGGCAACAGGTGATCCCTGGATAGTGTGCAGACAGATCAGCAAAAATAATAAAGCCAATAAAATTATAGTTTACAGCAAAATGATGACAACTTAAATGTAGGATCATGCTTATGTCTCAATATCAAAGCGACTAGTCAAAACATGAAATTTAATCAAGACATTATAATCAGAAACCGATTGTTTTATCAACAGAGACACAATCTGACAGCATTTATATGTATAAAAAAAAAGAACTTCTGAAATTCCTTTTTAAAACATGAAAAAAGGCTTTCAGTTAGTGTGTTTTCCCCTTAATATCAAATTCAAATTATCAAATAAAAAAAAACTGTATTACATGTAAAAAGTTTATGTTAATTACTAACCATTATGCCATTTTTTTGCAGACAAATGACATTGAGGAGTTTGTAGATTATCTGATATTCCCAGACGGTTCATTATCTGTGTAATGACAATGTCATTGAGGTTATCATTCACAGTCAGTCCTTTATTACTCAGAAAACTGCTAACAGAGAACTCTGTAAAAAGATTAGTTCTGTCAGATTAAACATATATAAAATAAAAAGATTTGTTTTTAAGCCAAGCTCATCAATTGATAACCCATACTCTCAAATTTTTATACTAATAATTTTCAGATAGACACTTCCATCACTTTATACTAACCACTTCACAAACAATGAAGAAATAACTCAGGTATAAAGATACTTGTTTGCATTGGCATTAAGAAATAAAGTTCAAAATCATTCAATGTAAATGAAATTGTTACCAGTACATTGTAGTATGTTCCAATGAGTTCATCATGAAAAGAAGATTTTGGCTTACATTATAATAAACAAGAATGTGTCCACAGTACACAGATGCCCCACTCGCACTATCATTTTCTATGTTTAGTGAACCGTGAAATTGGAATAAATTCTCTAATTTGGCATTAAAATTAGAAAGATCATATCATAGGGCACATGTATACTATGTTTCAAGTTGATTGGACTTCCAACTTCATCAAAAACTACCTTGACCAAAAACTTTAACCTGAAGCGGGACAGACAGACGGACGAACGGACGGACGAACGAACGGACTGACGAATGAACGGACAGACGAACGAAAGGACAGACAGACGGACGAACGGACGCTCAGACCAGAAAACATAATGCCCCTCTACTATCGTAGGTGGGGCATAAAAATCGACTTATTGATACTTGATCTATTGGCATCAAACAACAATCTCTTTTGTACTTGTGATGCCAAATTTTACATAAATGACTGCCATATCCAATAATGGAAGATAAATACTTTGTATTACTATCATAATTTACTAGAAAGAATATTACATTTTCTAAGAGTTTTTGGTATTTTTTCAAAGCAAGAAGGGGGGAAATGTATATACCTGACAAAGTGGAACTCCATTTACAGAAAGTCTTCGGTAGATATACATCCTGTAGTAGTATTTGTTGTATGAAACAGTCATCAGGTTCTAGACAGATACTGACATTCATGTTCACAAGGAATACATCATCATCACCAATATTGACAATAGAATAGCTAAAATATAAGAAATAACAAGAATGTGTCCATAGTACACTGAAGCTCCACTCGCACTATCATTTTCTATGTTCAGTATACCGTGAAATAGGGGTCAAAACTCAAAATTAGCATTAAAATTAGAAATTTCAAATCATAGGGAACATGCGTACTAAGTTGGAAGTTGATTGGAAATCAACTTCATCAAAAACTACCTTGACCAAAAACTTTAACCTGAAGCAGGATAGACAGACAGACAGTTGGACAACGAATGGATGCACAGAGCAGAAAACATAATGCCACTACTTCTATTGTAGGTGAGGCATAGAAATTATACATATTAAGGTTGAAATATGAGCATAAAAATTTAGGGTGAACATTTAATAATAAATACAATCTTTAATGATGCACACAAGTCTATATCACATGTCTAGTGTAGACAAATTGGGAATTAATTGAACATGAAATACCAAAGAAATGTCAGCAAGGCACCTATTTTTTGGTTGCATCAACTTTAATATGGATACTTACTCAATAATAAACATTGATGACAGCTTAAATTGCTCTACTATTCCTGAAATAAACAGAGCAAATCATTATAAACAGTACTTTCATAGTATCATATGTTCATATAATGACAAAGATGATGATGATGGATGGCTGCTTAACGTACATCATTAGATTAATATGCTTATTCAGGACAAGAACATAGTAATGTAATTTGAATATAAACCCTGCTTTGTACTTGACCAACATGCTGAGCCAAATTTTTAATATACTAGTTTACAAGGTTACAGTCTGCAGGAAGACATGTCACATTTCCAACTCCGAGCAGACCAGTCTTTGATGATTAAATTTGACTTTAAAAGGCAATAACTCCTTGTGGGGTCAATTAACCATTTTGGTCATGTTGACTTATTTGAAGATCTTTCTTTGCTGAACATTATTGCGTTGTTTACAAATTATCTAGATCTCTATCTATAAAAATATTCACAGATGATGCCCCGCTAGCATATAACATTATAAAGGGACATAACTCAAGTACAATTAAATGACGCTACCCAATTCATCCTTGATCTGAGGCAAACTAAAGTTAGAGAAGGGAAACCAATTTGGAGATGTTCGGAAGTACAGACGTACTGATGAACGGACATACAGATGAACAAGGGTAACACCTACTGCCCTCTTCACTACTGCAGAGGCATAAACAAATTAATATGTATAAAATTTAAGCCTTTTAAAAATTACCAAATTTATAATCAAATAATGAAATATTGATTTCATATTTTTCTATTCCAATCCTCAATCTGTTAGAACAAGCATCTATGAATATAAACAAATGAAATGATCGTCTCATGGGATCCACATCAATACAACATTCTACTCCTGTACACATGTCTGGTATGTGACATGTCAGTGGTCCGGTCAGTAACTGTAGATCAATTGGTCTGTCACAAGCTGAAAGAGAAGCACATTTAATATCAATATTATTTAATTGTCATATTGAAAATCAAATGAAAATTTTACAATTTTAAAAATTTGTGCATCTCACATTTCCCAATATCCTTAAATATTTTGTAACTTCTAATTTTTTGTCCTAGGCTATCCAATCAACCATTTAATTTCTTTTAATTTTTCAAAAACAAGAAAATTCTTACATAATTGACCACAACTTCATGGTAACCAAAAATGTACTGGAGATGTAAGAATTGATGCTCCCACTATTCTTATACATCACCAGTAAATTTTTGGTTATAGCAATGATTTTTCAAACACCAATGGTCAAATTTAATTCTGTTTAAATTGTAGGGTATGAAAGTTATGAAGGGTTCACTAGATTTTCATAATCATGATAATAATTCAAATTATGGAAAGTTAAAAGATAAGTCTGTGTAATCATGATATAATTTATTAATACCTTCATTTTTGAAAATCATGTATTTGAAAAAAAAAAATTGACAGAAAAAAGGACATCTCTGGATTTTTGTTATGATATCTATTTGAAGAATACAAATGTTTGAATACATGCAAACCAAGCTGAACAATAAATCTGAAACTCAATATGATTGTATGAGGTTTTTGGGTACATTTTGTTTTGACTTCTTTTCTGACCTGGCTATTGAAGTAAGCTTTTAACTAATAAATTACTTTTATATTTTCTTACTTGTATTCCAACCATCAGTACTAGGAGTATAAGGAGAAGCTTCTCTGTTGCACTTTGATTCTGATAAAAACTTAGCTATACCATGCTTTTCAAAAAGTAAATCAATTGCATAGTCTGTTACTGACTCAGAATTTAACTCAAGAGATTTGGTCCAGTTTTTCCATGAAAATCCTGTAAAAGCAGAAATTGAATAAGTTCAACAACAAAAAATAATATTGAAGGAAAAGGAAGCCAGCTACCTTTTTAAGAAGAAAAATAATAAACTAAGCGATGTTTTCATTCAAGGTCTTTAATTCTGTCTGCTTTAGAGAGGCCTAAATAGGTTTTTTTTTTCAAGAAGCCATTTTCAATCAGAGCAGAGTGTTTTTCAAATCACAGATTTATCAAAGACAGATGCAGCATCTCTAAATCAAGTCAAGTCACTAATATATCTTTGATTAACAGCAATACGATTTCACTGCATGACTTGCACATACCTTCACTGAATGAACTATCCTGCCAATTACACAGTGGTTTAGGTAGAAACACATTCTTGAATATACTGATTGTAAATTCACAGCTACTTTGTGATTCAAAACATACGCTCATTTCTAAGTTGATTAAAAATACATCTTGTGATTTCATATCATCTATGGAATAACTGAAATATAAAGATTTACCTAATTAGTATCTGTCCTTAAAGCAACTGATTTGTTTTTTTATGCCCCACATATGATAGTAGAGGGGCATTATGTTTTCTGGTCTGTGCGTCCGTGCGTCCCTTCGTCTGTCCATCCGTCCGTCCATTCGTTCTTCGTCTGTCCCACTTCAGGTTAAAGTTTTTGGTCAAGGTAGTTTTTGATGAAGCTGAAGTCCAATCAACTTCAAACTTAGTACACTTGTTGCTAATGATATGATCTTTCTATTTTTAAAGCCAAATTAGACTTTTGAACCAAATTTCACAGTCCACTGAACATAGAAAATGAGCGTGGGAGTTTTAGGTTAAAGTTTTTGGTCAAGGTAGTTTTGATGAAGTTGAAGTCCAGTCAACCTGAAACTTAGTACACATGTTCCCTATGGTATGATCTTTCTAATTTTAATGCCAAATTAGATTTTTTACCCAATTTCACGGTCCATTGAACATGGGAAATGATAGTGCAAGTGGGGCATCTGTGTACTTTGGACACATTCTTGTTTATTTCATTAATCAATACATGTCTAATTTGATTATTCTCAGTTTTTCATTTGTCAGAAGTAAAATTCTGAAATCAAATATTCTGGTTTGCAAATGGTTTTTCTATTGTTATATCACAATGAAAGGCTACCAAACCAAGCCTGATAACATCTAACAGAAAGTAAATAATCTTTTTTCAAACATTGTTGAAACAGAATGCTAAAGTTGCTTACCTATTGCCCATTAGCTAAAGTTTTCCCAAATCATATCTATTCTATATTTTAAAGGATTCTTAAGTAAAACAAAAAAGAAATATATAATATATAACTTATTTTTCAAGTCCTAAGGTTGCTGCCTGATTGGCCTATACCCAACATCTCCTTTTATTCATATCAAGTTCTTTAAGACTAAAACTTATGCACTTTTTTGTTCAAGCATTTTTTTTAAATCTGATAGTAAATTGAAATAGATTAGAAGACATGAAAGCTTACAGATCCTCACATGACAAAAATATTATACTCACTCTATTTGTATGACATTCAACAGACTAAATCTTTGTTTTTGATCAAAGTCAAAATCCAGTAGAGACTTCTTATATGAGAGATTCTCTATTCCAATTTCTAAGCTGTAACTACATGTATCCAGATTCAGATATGCACTGATGGACCTGCTTAGCTGTTCTACATCAATACAGCACTGTATACCGGTACATGTATTTATCAATTTGCAGGTGGCAGGACCAGACAATGGTGGCAGACTTGGCATAGATGAAGAGCTACAATCTATAAATTATATGTCTCTGTCTTTACTCATCCTTGGTGTGTTACATAGACAATATGATTATCAGTTATCTTTATCCTGTCACCTGTTTATTGTTCAATTAAACTATTATCACTTGGTTATTTATAGCCCCCGGCCTGGTCAAAATATAAATTAAAATATGTTGCTTAATCAGCAATGTCAATTCACTGCTGGATAACTCAAGACTAAATCAAAATCGGCCTATCACAAAATCGGCCTATCACAAACTCAGACTAGAACAAACTCGGACTAGGAAAACTTAGGAATAGAACAAACTCAGCCTATCGTTATTTATATTATAAGCAGAAATATATTGAACAAACTTGGACAACAAATAGCAGTTTATGTGGTTAACGATCATTTCTCAATTTACTTCATATAAAATATATACAAATTTTGTTATAGTTTGATTTTTGAGGCTGATTATGTTATAGGCAGAGTTTGTTGAGGGTGGTAAAGGGTTATTTTCGTGCAACGTGATCGCCGTTTTTTATTTCACGTTCAATGTGTTTTTACTTTTTTATTTGATGTTCAGTCGTGTAAGACGGGTGCCTCGTTCAACGTGTTCTGTTTATTTAATCTTACGTGCATCGTGATTTTCAACGTCTTATTTTGCGTGCTCGGTAATTTTCAAATAGAATTCAAACACTTGGCAGGGATCTTCAAAAAATACTTTTTCTAAAAGCCGTAAACCAATTATATCATAAATGTGTATACTAAATCAGGAATATCAAGTAAAACAAAGAGTTAATATATACAAGAAGACAGTGACTCAGTCACAAAAGGTTCAAATAAAAGTATTTATTTTTTGTGAAACGTTCATTACAGAAGTTATTTCACGTTCAACGTGAAATTAGGTCTTATTTCACGTTTTCTTCGTGCAAGCACCCCCTTTACCACCCTTTTTGTTACAGTCTGAGTTTGTCATGGGTCGAGATATCAGGATAAGTTCCATTCACTTGGGTTTTCACGTCAATAATAAACATTAGTAAATATTGTGTTAAAAAAATAGCGCTGGAAATTTTATTCATGAAATATTTTAAACACAAAATTTATTTTCTCTTCCATGGGAGGATGTAAGAAGACCCCTGAAACCATTTGAATTGTCAATGACCATGGTGAAGATTCAGTCCAAGTTTATCAAAATAGAATTAACTCAAAATTTCAAAAGCATATTCCTAGAATTAATATCCCAAAACTAGTACTACATTATCCAGGAGTGAGAATACACATTCTTAAGTAAGATAGTCTGTCCAACTTCTGGTTTGAGGCCGATGCCATAGGAAAGTATATTGCTATAGCAAATTTTCCAAAAACCATGGTCAATACTTTTAATCATTTTTTTTTTAAAAGCATGATATAAACTCCATTCTGATAAACAAATTCTATGATTCTACTTTGAACCCCTCTATCTACCTAAATCAATTTAACTTACTATTTGTCCAACCATTTGTGGAGGATATATAGGGTGGTAAGTTTCTACTGCATTGTTCTACTTGAAGATAAGTAGATATCCCAAGTTCTTCCAAAAGTTTCATTAACATCAGACCTTTCACATTTCCTATTATACTGTTGTCAGTTTTAAACTTTGTCAGTGAGAAATCTATACAAATTATATAAACATAATTAAAAAAAAAATATTTCAAAAACTTATATACAACTGATCAAAGTGATTAGTTATCTTTTATTTTTATCTGCAGCCTTAAACAAGTGAAAAGCTGTTGACTTAAACTTTCAGAACTGCATTTTTTATTCAATAAGAAAAAAAAAGAATTTCAAGAGTTCAAAAATACTAGCACATGGTTGGATGTACCTTGACCTATATAAATGTGTTGCAATTCATAAAGCACTCAAGTTATCTCCAAAAACATTATGACTAGGCAAGGATTGTGAGCTCCAGTGAGTACATAATGTCAGATATCTTGAACACAAATTGTTACCAATACTTCATTGTTTTGAATTTTTAATTCTTTTACTGAGGATTCATTGTTATTTATGAAATATCAGTTTTTGTGGATTTCTTGGGTAAAAAAGAACTAGAAATTCAAATGTTCAACGAAATATGAATGTTCTATAGTATTGTGTGCAGAGTTTGGCAAAACCACGAAATCAAATATCCAAAAAAAGCAATGTTTTCTCAATCAACAAAATGGGACCCATAAAAATAAATGAATCCGCAGTATTTCACATTTTTTATTAGCTTTCTGGCATTTATAAAAAAAATTACCTGGAATTTTGAATCCTATATCTAACCAGTTACAAGCTAGTTTTGGCAGTTTTATATTTTCAAGGATTGATGTAGACATCAAACAGGCCCCACTTGATTCTAAACAAACACTCAGTTTCATATTCACAAGGTATTTCTGTTCTCCTTGTAGATCATGGACAGAAAATCTGAAAACAGTAGAATTATTTCTTCTATTTGAAGGCTGTTGACAAATATTCTGATGTAAATGGATGTTTTCTGTGTAGAATTTGTAAATTATTGTTTTTTTCTTTTCATTGTTTTTTTTTTATTTGTTTATACATATATAGTATTGACAGATTTTTTGTTAACTTTAAAATGTATTTTAATTGTCAGTTTGGTGCCATCTGCTACTTTGAACAATCCAGAGACTGATACTCGTTACTTAACATGATGCTTAGCATCTTTTAAAAATACTTTACCTTAACTTTATAACATTCAGCAAACTAAAAGTTTCTTCAGTCCCTGCAATTATAAGACTTGTATGAAACTAATGTTTATTTGAAAAAAAAGCAATTTATTAAAGGAAAAAAAATGTTTCTTGAAAGATTATATGAAGAGAAATTGCAAGCATTTTTGTACAATAAAAAAATAATACTCCAAATTGACAACAACACTTCAATTGGTCTGCAATTTTATTTGCTATGGTCTACATGTTTCGCCTGCAAGGCAGGCTTCATCAGGACAATTTTTATACAGAAATTGAGCCCCTGAAGTACTCAAAGTGGTGCATTGAATTTGACGTCGTCATGGTGAGAGAAACAATGAAAAGTGAAAGTAGCAATACAGAGTTATAAATAGATAAGATAAATATAGAAAATTAAAGTTTGTATACAATGTAACTTGAGTTCGTTTTACTATTATATGATACATTAAATTGTTCTAAAGGCTTGGCATCTAATAGGACGAACTTAGATGCCAAGCCTTTAGAACAATTTAATCGTACCACGGGCGCCGGTCTTAAATGAACTAGGAATTCACAACTATGCCATTATACAGACCAACTACTGCAGACGATCCAAAAATTATATAGTCACCAAATAATTAACAAAGGAACAGTTTTTGACAATTTTATTATCCACAGCGGCGATCATAATCTTCCTATTGTTGCCGAAGCGCCGGGAAGTAGTAACCTCCAACTATGGCCAGGTTGGAAGAGAAGCCTTGCAAAGTGGTAGGAACCATGGGAAGTTCGTCCTATTAGATGCCAAGCCTTTAGAACAATTTAATGTATCATATAATAGTAAAACGAACTCAAGTTACATTGTATACAAACTTTAATTTTCTATATTTATCTTATCTATTTATAACTCTGTATTGCTACTTTCACTTTTCATTGTTTCTCTCACCATGACGACGTCAAATTCAATGCACCACTTTGAGTACTTCAGGGGCTCAATTTCTGTATAAAAATTGTCCTGATGAAGCCTGCCTTGCAGGCCAAACATGTAGACCATAGCAAATAAAATTGCAGACCAATTGAAGTGTTGTTGTCAATTTGGAGTATTATTTTAATGTTGCATTCATTTGCATAATTTGACAACCCTGCATACCAAGGTTTCCACTTCAGGGACTCTATCGAAATGATTCACACAGGCGTTCGTTCACCTCGAGGTGTTTAATAAAAAAATAAATAACACTTTTATCTAAATTAAATTCGATTTTTATGGCTGGTGTGGACTTTAAAGCCACTTATTAATTTTGTATTATGTGAAACATTGCTTCTTTATGAAAATACTGTTTATACACTTTAGAACACTCACTAACTAAACAATTGTCTATTAAAGATTTTTAAAATATTTCAAATAAAAGTTAAAATAAATTTACCCCATTGGTAATTCATCAGAGAAATTTCAAAATGTCTCTTTTCAATGCCAAATGACAATTTCATGTTGCAACCATCAATCTCTGCATTTACTGTGTAGGACTTCTTAATTTTCCCAACCTCAACACAACATCGAACTCCTGTGCAATAGTCTGGAAGTGTACAACTTATTGTACTCTGTATTTTAGGCAAAGACATGGCCAAAGGACAAGCTGTAAAAATTATTTGTATTTATTTACACATATTTGATATATGCATGCATTCAAGAAAACTTAACAAATAAAATACATAGCTTCTGTAAAGAAAAAAAAACATCAATCAAAAAGTCTGAAATGGAAGTTGTTGCTAAAATTCGGTAACAGTATCACACCACATGTAATTGTATGCCATGTTCAGATAACCATATACACCATATTTCAGAGAACCATGTGTACTGAGTTTAAAGTTTATGGAAAGCTATCAAAGTTTTGATAATATTATTGTGGTTTCATTTGTAATTGAAGTCCAATTTCCCACTCTAAATTCAGTATAAATCTATCTCAAGTACATTTTAGTCAATGTTGTAACTTTGTAAACTGCACATATTGAATTCTTTACTAAAAAGGTAAGTGAATAGTGTTGACCAACTTTCTTGTAACTGATGATTTCTTCAATAACAATTAAATTAAAAACTGCTTTATAATTGATTATAGTAATTGAAAACTAAATTGCTCCATCAAGTCACATGAAGCAATCTGTTTCCTGAGCACTATATACAATAATAACTGTTTCTATAGCTCTTAAATAATTAAAATTATCTGTCAGAGCAGAAGAATTTGTTAACACATGTATGATTTCGATCGTAAAGGCTAAATTCGAAAACTGGCAATTCCTACATCAAAAAAATCACTACTGTTCGATAAGATACCTGTTGTGTTCCAACCATTTAAAGCATCTTTATAAGGTCTTTCATTCCTATTACATGGTACTGCATTTAAGAATGGATTTAAACCAAAATACTCCATCAATTCATTGGCAAGTGATGAGGTTAAACTTTGTCCATTTTCAAGACCTTTAATTTTCATCCAGTCAAATAATGATACATCTGTAAAAAAGAAAGTATACTTACAATTTTAATCTTATTTTACAAGTTCAGATTTTCCTAGCATTTGCATATAAAAGTTTCAGCTGCAGTTCTTTTGCGCCAATAACTATTTTTCAGGGGTATCATTTGCGCAAAATTTTGTTTTCCAAATGAATCAATTGCGCCAATATTTGGAACTGATTTGCACCAATTTACCTGTACACATATCTATCATAAATATTGATGATTAATATATATTTATTCCTATTTTTGGCTTAAAAAATCATATGTTCGGAGATATTTCACCATGAAGATGGGCATCTGGTGAGAAATGACTTAAAATGCATTAGCCAGTCCATGTACAGAGAGAAAAGAAAACTCATTGCTTTGTTGAATATTTTATACAAGATAAGCCAAAAGAGAAGAAAATAGAATCTTTTGCTGATTATGTGTTACATATATTTCACAAGTTTTATATGATAAGTGGTTAACACAAAGAAGCTACAGTATTGATCCCCTCCCCTGTTAACACAAAGAAGCTACAGTATTGATCCCCTCCCACTGTTAACACAAAGAAGCTACAGTATTGATCCCCTCCCACTGTTAACACAAAGAAGCTACAGTATTGATCCCCTCCCACTGTTAACACAAAGAAGCTACAATATTATTTTTTTGGTTTTAGGTAATTCATAAAAGAACTATAAAATAAGTTTATCCTTTAAAATAAAATTCTGTAAATTATACATTAAGTTGGGTACAGAATCATAAATATTACTCTTTTGTATTTAGTGTCCTAAAAAATGAACTCAACACAAGACATACTTTTGGATTTGAATCCCATCTCTAGGTCACATACAGGCTGAGGGATCAGTTGATCTTTGAAGATTGTCAAAGTAGGATCACACAAGTTTTTCTCAAGACAAACACTGAAGTCTAAATCTATTATAAACTTCTTCTGGTCAGACAGTTTATCGATTCTAAACCTATAAAACCAATGTGAATTGCATATAATAAATTTGTTATTTAAAATACAATTGAAGATATCAAACATAAGTTTTGATCGATCATTAAAGTATGAAAATTTATATTTTTAAAGTAATTTATACAAAGTATATACTTATATTATAAAATAAAAACAATTTGATATTAATTCAGAATCATGCAATGGCTTGCATTATAATTGAAGAAACTACTGTTTTCAATCTTATACTTTTATATTCAAATGCTACTTTACATCATATTTTTTAAGACAGAAAAATCAAGAATGTGTCCCAAGTACACAGATGCCCCATCTGCACTATCATTTTCTATGTTCAGTGGAGTGTGAAAATGGGATAAAATCTCTAATTTGGCATTAAAATTAGAAAGATCATATCATAGGGAACATGTGTACTAAGTTTCAAGTTCATCAAAAACTACCTCGACCACAAACTTTAACCTGAAGTGGGACAGATGGACGGATGAACGAACTAAAGAACGAACAAATGAACAGACTAACAGACACACAGACCAGAAAACATAATGTCCATAAATGGGGCATAATAAATGGGGCATAAAAAATTATAAAGTTTAAATGCCTTTTTTTCCAATGATACATTAATGCACCAAGAGAAAATAGAGCATATTTCTATGGCAAACCATACCTTATTCTAAAGATCTCCTGTAATCTCTCCTCCTTTATATCACCTTTATAAAGAAATAATACAAATTGAAATATCAAATGTGGTCCAATTTATCAAAATTGATAACAGTTGTTTGCATAAGGTCCTAAACCTTAATGCCCGTGTCACACTGTCCCGATTTTTATATACGATGGACACCCGAATGCGAAAATTGTAAGTTCGTACGAAGTTGGTCCCGATCTCGTTAAAATACCAAAAAGTGACCGAAGCAAGTACGATGAATAACGAAGTCTGTACGATGGTGCCGAAATTATATACGATAGCAAAAGATGGACATACGAAGGTTAACCGAAGAAGGGTATTTAAGCTTCATATCTCAGCCGAAGCCTACACGATGGATCACGAAGGTTACACGATGGATTACGAAGGCTACACGATGGATTACGATGATGGCGCGATAGCCATACGATGTCTAAAAGACGTCGTGTACAGCTTACGATGCATTTGTCCATATGTGTCCCCAATATGTTACATACGAGGGGATGCCACGCTCGGCATTGCCTTGTTTGAACTGTAAAATGTGTGCACTAGTCTGAATAATCACCCATAATTATGCCCATGTTTACTGATCTATCTTAAAGGTAAGGTAATGGGTTCGTTGGTCCCTTTTATTCAAAAAGAGCTCTTTCCAGGAGAATATCATAATAATATAGACAAAAGGAAGGATGTTGGGAAAGCAACAAATACGGCAAAATATGACATATATATAGAAAACAAAATGGTTATGGAGTAAACATTCGTGTGACAACAACTCAGACGATACATAAAAAATCAGAATAATGAAGAAAAAGTTGGTTTCCCGTTATACGTGTACTTGCAGTGTTGGTGTACGAGGCGCGTTTATGATTTTCATTATGTTACTTGATATGAAAAATTGACAAAAAATAATATTTTACTTGTAAAAGTAAATCCTGAGCCTGTAATAGCTGCTCTTCTTGTTCCATATGAATTAATAGAAACAACGCTGTCGCCTTTCTTGTTCTCATAGAATCATATGATAAGAGCTCCATGTTTTGTGAACGTCTTTCTTAACTGTCGTATTAGACTGACCAGTGCATATCGCGCATGGCACTTTATTTTAGCGCGAAAATTAACTTGTGTGCATATTTTGGCGTTAATACTGAGTCACTGATAAGGTCTTTGCATCGGAACTAAACACATTTATTCTAAAAACAGTTATTGGCATGACACGGGTTATGTTCTTCTCATATATGTTATGATGGTATGATACTAAACCCCTAACGGGAAGGATTGTGCCTGATGTTCATATGATGAAATCATAATCTTTCAGTCAGTTTAATTGAAGTCTGGAGCTGGCATGTCAGTTAACTGCTAGTAGTCTGTTGTTATTTATGTATTATTGTCATTTTGTTTATTTTCTTTGGTTACATCTTCTGACATCAGACTCGGACTTCTCTTGAACTGAATTTTAATGTGCGTATTGTTATGCGTTTACTTTTCTACATTGGTTAGAGGTATAGGGGGAGGGTTGAGATCTCACAAACATGTTTAACCCCGCCGCATTTTTGCGCCTGTCCCAAGTCAGGAGCCTCTGGCCTTTGTTAGTCTTGTATTATTTTAATTTTAGTTTCTTGTGTACAATTTGGAAATTAGTATGGCGTTCATTATCACTGGACTAGTATATATTTGTTTAGGGGCCAGCTGAAGGACGCCTCCGGGTGCGGGAATTTCTCGCTACATTGAAGACCTGTTGGTGACCCTCTGCTGTTGTTTTTTATTTGTTCGGGTTGTTGTCTCTTTGACGCATTCCCCATTTCCATTCTCAATTTTATTACATTTAGCTGGATTTATTGCCGTCGTAGTTCCATCTTGTCGCCTTCGTACTTTTATTCGATGGCAACACGACGGGATTACGAGGTCTTTACGAAGTCGTGTTGTCATCGTAAGACCTTCGGGTAGCTTCGTGATTCATTCGTGTAGACATCGTAATGTCAAAACTGCCCGATGGAAACGATTGAAACACGAATGCAATACGATGTTCAAAGATGCATTCCCGGTGACATTACGATGGTGAGGATGGTGATACGAACTCAATACGAACCCTCAACATCGGACGCACCTTCGGGGATTTTTTAACATGTTAAAAAATTTAGAACTCTTCCCGAAGTTCTCCCGAAAGCTAGAAAAAGTGGCCGATGGTTCTACGATGGTTAAAGATAGCACTACGAATAGCCCGATCTGGATACGATCAGTCCCGATTTTGAAAATTTCCAATATCGTGTTGCCATCGGTGTAAAAATCGGGACAGTGTGACGCGGGCATTACCCCCCTCCCCCTCCAAAAAAAAGTTGTGTCTAAGGATCAGTGTATACACCTTGGCTATTTTTGTTAACAGAACATGATGGATTAGCATGTGGGGCAAACGTTTTTCTGAAATTTTAATGTCCAATAAATATTCAAAATAATTGTATTTTGAAAACGAACCCATGTGCTGACTTTGGAAAACATAATGTATTCTTCTGAAGAGATTTGTTCTACTTGGCAATAAGACTTTTGAAGTAGACGTTTTTAAAAACCAAAATGTGGCCTTTTATATATCTAATGAAACAGGTGAAATTCAAAGCCAATTTTGCCAAAAGCGAACCTTGTCCAACACAGTGACATTATAATATGGATATTCCAATCAGCATTAGTTGTTGGCCTTGCTTCTGTAATAATTATTTCATATCTGTTTATATTATTTGTGTTTATTTGCTTTGACCTTGTTCAGAAGTTTAATATAATTTAAATTAATCTTGTACATGTTTTAAATGAACCAGGAAACCAATCTGATGGTTCTTTTTAAGGATTTAATTTCAATATTTAAACACATTATGAGATGATTTGGCAATGTTTGCACCTAAAATAAAATTACATTCCAAGAAATAAAACATGAATAAGTTCCATAATTATACATAAAATAGGTGATCCTTTGTCATTTTTTGAATGTGTTGTTCTGAAGAGTTGATTTTATGTAAGAGTCATAGACAAGATGGTTATTGGTGAGGATGTCCAAAGAAAAGGAGATTACAGTTTATTGCAATTTTTTCACATTCTACATTTTCTACTTTTATGCCATTATCTGTCATGTATACATGCTAGACTTACCCCAAGTATAGTCAAAGAATGTGATCTCAAAGTGAAGAGTTTCTATCCTGCCTTTTATCTGGTAATTACAAGTATCTATGTACAAGTTAATGTTAAGGTGTAGGTCCAGGTAGTCAAAGTAATAACAACAGTCTATGCCGGTACAGTAGTCTGGCAAGTAGCACACAAGGGACTCTGGTAAGACTTGTAGTGCTGATACTACAGGACAATCTATCAAAACAAATCATTCAAAAGCATGTTGAACTAAATAAACAATCTGTGTTTCTCTCTAAATGTGTCTCCTCTGTACACTACATATAAGAAATTGTGTGTACAATAACAATAATTTGTTCAATTTTTAGTTTTTCATATGACAATGATTTTGTGCTGCTGAAAAACTTTAAATGAAAGAATATATAAATTGTTAACACAGAGATACAGTCGTCCACCATAAGTATTCGTAAAAAAAATATGCCTGCCAGTCAATGTAAATCTGCACCTGAAAAAACTTGGAACTATTTAACAAGTAACAAAATAAAAAAATTCTTACCTCAATACTTTGTTATGGTTCCTTTGTTCCTCATTACTCGTAAAATCCTCCTAGGAATGCTGTCAACAACGATTTCAGGTAAGTAACAGTTAATTTGTCCCATATGTTACGAATTTCACTTTCCAGGTCTTTGGTATTATTTATGTTTTGAGTTCGTTTTTGCAGTTCCCTTTTTAATACCCACCAACAATTCTCAATAATATTGAGGTCGGGACTCTGAGCTGGCCAGTTCATGCTTTTTAGACCCGTTTCCCTACAAAAATCTTGAACAGATTGGGCTCGATGGACGAGGGCATTATCATCTTGAAAAACGTAGTTATCATCTGGAAAATGACGAACAACCACTGGCCACAAGTTATTGTCAATAATGTCAATGTATTTTAAGGCATTTATGTTCCCTTCAACAACAGTAATATATCCAACACCATGGTAAGTGATGCACCCCTAGATCATTAAACTATACTTGCGCTGAGATGGATGGCAAATACAATCCATCAGCCACTCTTCTCCGACCTTTCTCCAGACACTGACACGAGAATCTTGCCCAATGACTACCTTGCACTCATCGCTGAAGTTTACTTTACACCAGTGTGCATTAACAGTTTTATGTAAATTTCCCCTGCAATATGCCACTTTTTTTTTCTTGTTGACCTCACGGATACAAATTTTTTTCTTTACTAACCGCTTGTGGAACCCATCAGAATGTAATTTACGTTCAACAGTTCGTTTAGAGAAAGGGTGATCAATGCTCTCATTAAAAAAATTAGTAATTTCAGATAAAGATTTACGGCGATGTTTTTTTACACAACGGGAAAGTTTTCTCATGTCTCGTTCATGAAAGGATTTTGGTCTGCCTGTTCTCTGATTGTTTTCTATATCACCCCGGTGCTCATACCTCTTCAAAAAACTGTAAACAGTACTCTGTTTAATGCCTGTCAATTTGACGATTTCACTTTTTCTGTAACCTGCATCATTTAATGCAGCGAGACAACTTTTCTGATCAGATGTCAGTTTATTTCCCTTGCGACCCATTGTGTTTACATTAGCTACAACGTAAGTGCAGACGCCTCTGACGTCATCATGCACGTGTCACATGACAACCACATGTTTTTCCACATGACCATCTATATATAGATTCATTGCAATCCCGATTGTGACATGGAGACGATGAGCAAATCTTGTGTACCCTTCCGTGACGTAACCACCATTGTTGTTTTACGAATACTTATAGGGGAGTACTGTATATCTTGCATTTTGTAATTTTGAAAGTGTAATAGAAATGTTGAAATTGAAATGGCAATATTTAAACAAATTTTTACTTGTAAAACTATTAAAAAAGTTTTAAAGTCAATGAACCATGATGAGGGGTTGGGGCCATATTATCCCCATTGAGATCAGACTTTCAAATGCCAATACAACTGCATACCAAATATCATTGACCTACTACATGTGGTTCCCCATAAACTAACCTAATCACAAGGTAATACATGTAAACTAAGAAAAACTAAAGTCAATAGACCATGACTGAGGGGAAGGGGCCATTTAATCTCTTAGGAAATAAAATGTGCCAATCATATACAACTGCATACTAAATATCATTGACCAACCACAAGCAGTTTCCCATATATTGACCTAATCACAAACTTATACATTGTTGATGCAGCTGGACAATGCACGCTTAAGTCTCGCTTTTGACTCCTCACATCCATTGAAAGCCTTACCCATTTCCCAAACCAAAATCATTCATTCATACATTTAAACGTAAAATATTCAACATATAATTATTATAATACTATAAGGTGACTCCAACCTTTTCTCTTTATTCACTCGGAAAATAAATCAAAGTGTAATTGAAATGCAATATCTTACAGATCTTAAAATTAAATCATACCATTTTTCCATCCATTGCTTGATGGGTAATACAAGTCATCTCCATGACTACACGGTGGAGACTTCAACAAAACATCCAATCCAAGCTGTTGTAGTAACAGTTTAATGTAAGATGGCTTCATCTGTCCTGTAATGTTAATTCCTAAGTTGTTGGCCCAGTCTTCTAAGGAAAAGTCTAAAAATAGAAATATCAAACTTAAGACAAAACATCAAATCCAACATGATGGTGGAGTAAAAGTTTTATGTATGATGGCTTCATCTGTCCAGTCTGCTAAGGAAAAATCTAAATTCAAAAATCAATAGATGAATGGCTGCTTAATAACATCCAGTGAAAAATTAAAATAGAATTCTGGAAGAAAACAAGTTAATGCCATATGAACCTTACAATGTACTATACCGACACAATGAGCTTGATTTTGAATGTACTTGTTTACATGGTAACAGTCCATATGAAGATATGTTATCTTACACAAACACATTCTTCTAAATTTGAGCTGACCAGTCTTTGCTCTTACTTCTTAATGCTGTTTGTTAGCAGAGAAGCAGCTAATACCAAAATTAAAGTCTGTGGTTTGACCCCGTCAAGATTCAACCCCATGACTACATGGGAATAAAATGAAGTATTGCAACCCCTTTTTTGTTTCCATTTTCTAGAAGTTATGTATACGAAGTAACTTCTTTAATATTTCAAAATTGAACATTTGATCTTTCTCCGATCAAATATCAGTGCATTTCCCTTTAAAAAAAAAAATTGTACAACCTTGAAAACATACATATAATCAAACCATTCTTGAAATCAGTGCTTTGTTTATATTACATATAGAAATCGTTACCTTTCAAATCAATCTCAGCATCCATATCACATACAAGCTGAGGAATCTCCGTGTTATCAAATATCTTTATATTAGGAACACAGTTGGAGTCATCACCTAAACAAACTTTAATACTCAAATCCAGGATGAACTTCTTGAAATTAGGTGGCTTCTTGACAGAAAACCTACAAATTGCACATGTAAAATAGTTAATCCAAATTTATAGACAAAATAATAAAAAGTTAATATGACATGTAATGTATCTCAAAGTTGAACCTAAACGCTAAAATTTCAAATAATTTTTTAACATCTTTATCAATCATACAACATCAAAATAGATGAAACAGTCAGCAATTTGGTGATAACATATGGTACAAAGTTTTTACTGTACACCATGAAATTTTCAAGAGGTAGTTATCATCGCCAGTTTTGGATTTAAGATCACATCCCTGACAAACATTTCCTCAAGAAAAATTTATCTTTAAGGAAGACAAAAATAAAGGACAAGAAAAAACGCAGATTAAAATTAAACCTTGACTTCTGATATTGCAATAAATCTAAACAAAGCAAATGAATAAAAAGTTTTATTACCCTATTACTTTCAAAACTTACTCAAATACAATCAGATCTTGTGCCAAAGAAATTCTTTCAGTTTTTCCTACAAAGTCAAAATAAACATATATAATTTTGAAAAAGCAAAAAAAAGCAAAAAAGCAAAAAAGTTTCTAATGATTAAAGAGATCTTCATTAGTTTAAATGTGGCAGGTGCACTTTTGACTAAGATTGCCAGTTTTTCTAATGAAGGCTCTATGTTCTCTACTGGCACTCCAGCTTCTTCAGGCTTCCTTTCGCCCTCCTCCAACAATAAAAACTGGCCACCACAATATAACCAAGAGTGCTTAAAGTTGCTTAAACACAACAATAAATCGATCAAACATATCTTAAACATATCTCAATATCAAACCAATAAATTTATCATGAAATCTTTGCCTCTTGTCATTTTAATATCAAACAAACCGGTTGAATAGATTCACATTTGTCATTTGCCATTTAAAGCTAACTATGCAGTAAGGGCTTTCATTGTTGAAGGCCATACTGTGCCCTATAGTTGTTCATTTCTGTGTCATTTGGTCTATGTGGAGAGTTGTATCATTGGCAATCATACCACATCTTATTTTTATGATTACAATTTTCTAAGATTAAATACTTTTAAGCATACAGCCCTCCTTACCCCATTCATAGTCAAAGAGTGACTTTGTCACATTTTCCGTATTGATTCCATATGATATCTTGTAGTCACAAGGATCCAACACAAAGAATGGCTGGACTGTCAGTCCAAAGAATGGAATATTAGCACAGCAATCAATTTCAGTACAGGATTCTGTTATGTGGCATGCTATTTGATCTCCAAGAGTTGGTCTATTAAAAATACTAAGAGGGCATACTGGAAAAAAAAATATATCATAAATGTATTTCCTTAACATTCATTAAATCTATTTCATAAGACCATACAAAATCATTTTAAAATCTCAGCTTTGTGTAATACTCATTGATGTCCACACTATCATATTTCCATGTACAATTAACACATTAATTTGGCATATAACATCAAGCCTGTATATAAAAGTTTTGCAACCAGAAAAAATCAAATTGAACTGACCAATTAAATGAAAATTTAATAACACCAGTACAAGCTTGAGTGTAGACCTTGTTTGTTATCATTAATTTCCAAACATTTCAGACAACCTGATACTGCTTTATGGCAAATGGATCCAGCAAAAAAAAACCATGAAAGCAGTTAGAACTTACAATTATTCCATCCTTGAACACTTGGTTTGTAAGGAGCTCTTTCAACATCACACTTCGGACCACTGAAGAAAACAGTCAGGTCCAGTTGATCAAGAATGAATTTTACAGCAACATCTTGTAGACCTTGGTTAATATCAATATTTACTTCATTTAACCAGTCCTTCACTGAAAAGTCTGTAAGAATTGAATTGAAATATATAAAAAACAAATGTACTTGAAATTCTCAATTCTACTGTCAGATCAGTTGTGATATGGTGATGGACAGTTGAATTCATAAACTATGGATTTTGTCTGTATAACCTATTTGTTTTACTTAAGATTTCTTCTTTAAACTGCAAGTGTATCTTAAGCATCAACAAAAATCCACCAATCACCGTTTTAAATAGTGTCATGAAATTTATTAGACAAGAAGGAATATATTAAATCATTTGGAAATTCACATAAAAAATATCCTTTTTACAGATTTTACAGGACATTCAGAGAAAATGGAGATAACAGAATTGAATTTGAAAATTTGTGCACATCAATTTTTAACTTGATGGTTGCAATTCTCTGTTTACTGGCGCCACTTACATAAATTAGAATCTTCAAATTGCCATTTGTTGATGGCAAATTTTCAAGTACAATACTGTTAAAACCAACACTAAAAGTCTCTTTTCATTTTTTTACACCTATATATATGTATGTATGCTACCTGGAATTATGCCTGTGAAGTTTCTAGAACATGCTGGAATTTTATGTTGGTTTAGCACTGGAAAACCCCTTTCTGGGAAGCAATAAATCTCATCATCCATTGGAATACAGATATCTATTCTAAGATCTATTATAAATCCATTTCCTTCTTCCAGCTTGTCCACTTTGTATCTTTTAATATATAAACAAACACATTAAAAAAATTTCAAACAAGTGTACTGTGAACTATTGTTAACTAATGATGTAAATATTAATATATAAATAACAAGAATGTGTCCCCAGTACATGGATGCCCATCCGCACTATCATTTTCTATGTTCAGTGGACTGTGAAAATGGGGGGGAAATCTCTAATTTGGCATTAAAATTAAAAAGATCATATCATAGGGAACATGTTTTCTAAGTTTCAAGTTAATTGGACTTCAACTTCATCAAAAACAACCTAGACCAAAAACTTGAACCTGAAGTGGGACAGACGAAGGAATGGATGGAGGAACGAACAGACGGACGGACGGACGCATAGACCAGAGAACACAATGCCCATAAATGGGGCATAAAAATAGATTATAATAAAATTCAGTGTCCCTCTAGTCTGGTGGGCAATCGGCAATTGTAAAATCTTTTCAGATATTTTTGCCTTATTAAGTTATTCTAGGGTTACGTGTGTACCTAGACTTTGGAGCATAAGTACAATTAAAATCAAAGCGCTGTAAGCGCTGAAGGCAGTTAACCAAAAACCAAGGCAACCGTAATTATGAAAATTGTGGCAATGTTGCCTCAACATTAAGCATTCATATATAGTACATTCATGTTTATCTAATGATTTATTTATTAAGGCAAATAATTTATATGTTATCAAGGTTTCAAAAGCAATGCATATATCAATGTATATTTTTTATGGCGAGTCTGCAGTGGTACAAGTTCCCAATGATTGCAGTTGTTCTACTTGGTAGTTAACCTTGGTTTTATTTGACTGCTAGAAGTTCAATTTGACGTAGTATGAACATGTAATAGTATGAATGGACTGTTTCCCTGGAAAGAAAACAGAGTTTGTGTTCTATAGTACAAAAGTTATGAGACACGAATCAGACAAATGTTCACTACAACAGGGATCAAAGATGAGGTCTGACTGACTTGCCAATAGTAAATGTAAATGATTTGTTATTTTGTCCCATACATATGAATATATATAATTTAGGGGTGGGAATCTCAACGGTTTTCAAGTTCTCAAACAGGTAGGGGTAGGCAGAGGATTTAGGGGCGGGCCGCCCCCCCTTTTTGGGAAAAAATTTGGTTGCTTATATAGGGAATCACTGAAGCGTGACTGGAGCGGACCCTCTTAGGTCAGTCAGTGGGCCCCACTTATGAAAATTTCTGGATCCGCCACTGGGGGTAGGGTGACCCTAGGGACTTCCCCTATATTTCATTTTATTTGTTATATAGTCCCATACATGAATATATATGGTTTAGGGGTTGGGATCTCATTGGTTTCCAAGTTCTCAAACAGGAAGGGTAGGGTGACCCAAGGGACTCCCCCTATATTTCATTTAATTAGTTATATTGATCCATACATGAATATCTATTGTTTTGGTGTGGGGATCTCGACCGTTTCCAAGTTCTCAAACAGGAGGGTTGGGATGACCACAGGGACTTCCCTTATATTTCATTTGATTTGTTATATTGTCCCATACATGAGTATATATGGTTTAGGGGTAAGGATCTTGACCATTTCCAAGTTCTCAAACAGGAGGGTGAACAGTGACCTCAGGGGCTCCCCCTATCTTTCATCTGATTTGTTATATTGTCCCATACATGAATATATATGGTTTAGGGATGGGGATCTCGACCATTTTTAAATTCTAAAACAGGAGGGGTGGGGTGACCCCTAGCGACACTTCCTATATTTCATTTGATTTTTCATATTGTCACAAACATGAATATATATGGTTAAGGGTTGTGGATCTCGACCGTTTCCAAGTTCGTAAACAGGAGGGGGTGGGGTAACTCCAGGGACTCCCCCTATATTTCATTTTTTATTTATTATATTGTCCTATACTTGAATATATGCAGGGGCGGATTCAGACGGGGGAGGGTTGCCGGCTTGCACCCCCTTAAATTTGCAAAGCATGGGTTGTTCTCAGCTTGATAAAGAAAATTCCGATAATTTTATCTCAATTTTTTTTTAGCCTCGATCTCCTCGGCGAAAATTTAAGTTTGTGCCCCGGGCTCCTAACCCAAAATCCTGGATCTGCTCCTCATATGGTTTAGTGGTGGGGAGCTCGACCGTTTCCAAGTTATCAAACAGGAGGGGTAGAGTGGCCCAAAGAATGCCACCTATATATCATATGATTTACTTACATTAAGGTATATATAATATAGTTGCATTATTTGTGAAAATAAAGAATGAAACTTTCAGCTACTTTAATTGACCCTTCAAAATTGAGAAAAAACAAATAACCCCTCGAAATTGCAGTAATATGTTTACACTTTAAAAGCATCTCACATGCATTATCATCATTTATCATTTATAAAGAAAATTTAGACTGTGACCATGAACATGTATATTGTTAGATATACTGTTCCCAGCTGTCACGTTGTATTGGATTTTTAAATTAAAATTTATCAAAAAGTAATTTTTAGTTTCTGAATAAAATATTTTCCTGCTTTTTCTTTCTTTTACATATATCTTTTGGTTTACAATACTAGTGTTTATATTCATTTACCATGCATAGATGTATTTTTTCACCTGCTTGGATTTATTTTGTAAATGATCGTCAAACCCGGAATTACCAACGGCCGCCATTGTTATGTGTTTACAATGTTGTTTTTGTCAATCAGATACGATTTTACTCGAATTTATACAATATTTGTAGGCGATTTTCTGTATAAAGCTAGCGGTTGAACAAAATGAACATCGCCGTCATGAATAATAATGATAAAAATAAGTTTTTAGGTCGTTTAATTGGAGACTTTGGTGAACATGGTGAAAAGGTTTGCACAGTAATTTCTTATTTTCTTTCAAATGTAAGGCGACTACGTCGACCGTAGCTAGAAACCAACTATCCTAGTCGAAATTCCGCTTGCAAAAGTGGAGGGTCTCGGACCACCGCTAATTTGCACACCTGCCTCCAAATTGAAAAGCTACGAAAATTTCTTTTTCTATTTTAAAATTGCCGCCAACAATGGACAGTTGAATTATATAATAGACTCCTGACGTAGTTGTACTACGTATTGATGACAAACAATATTCCTACAACTTTTATCATTTGGGAAATCTAAACTGCTTGTCTTAAGAGATTTTCGGCGATTAAATATTTCATACAATTGTTCTTTGACATCTTAGCTAAAAGCACAAGTCATAATGAACTACACAAGGATTATTAATAAGCACTACTTTCTATGTGTAACTTTAAAACTTTTGGATAAATCGACGATCATTTAAGGTTTTTCTGGTCATTTTATTTGTAATCCAGAATAAAAAGTATTAAAAAAGTGTTCAATTAGTTATATATAACATAGTAACAAGCTAGATAATAACAATGGCAAGTATTTCAGGATTTATTGGGTAGAACACAAATCTAGGGTGCTCGCATAATGCAGCTTAACTGCATAAAAATATTATTAATATTAGTTTATACTTTTAACTGATAAAGATTTTGTGTATATTTGAAAACTACCTTGCATGTTAAGGAATTCTGATGAACTAACCTTATCATAATAGGAGCTGGATCGTCCTTTCCAATTTGAAGCTTGTTCTCCACACCTGCAATGTATGTATTAGAACTGATGGCATCTTAAACACTATTTATAATGTATGTTTAGTATCAAAAGAAAATCAAAAATAATCCAAAGTAAGAAAATCAAAACATACATTGATCTATACTTGCTCACATCCATGTCATTTGGACACTTGTCTCATAGGTCATCATACCACATCTCCTTATTTATAGTATTGACTTGGTTAAATTTCCAGGTAACACTTTGAAATTCTACATTATAATCTGAATTGATACAATAGTGTTTTTTCTTTCTTTTTTGTCATTTTGCCCATCACCATTTTTTTTTCAAGCAATGGCTGCTTTGTTAAGGTTGTTATAAAGTGTTATTTCTTTTTATACATGGTATATGTAAAAGTTTAAAAACTTACCCCAATCATAGTTAAGGAGAACAGTTTTGTGATAGTAAGACGCAAGGTTTATTTCAATCTCAAAATCACAAGGGTTTAGTTTAAATCCAAAAGGGATACTGTATGTTACATCATCTCCCTGGAATGGAAGCTTGAGTTTCAATCCTAAACAACAGTCCAGTCCTAAGCAGTTGTCAGTTACTTCACACTGTGCTATCCCTTTCATGGAATCTATTAACTTGAAAGTGTTGGAACAATCTGTAATTAATACAAACAAGCGTGCATATGCTGAAATGTCTCGCCTTCTTTACTAATCATTAATATTATGTTGATAGTCCTAAATGTAAAGCTTTACTACAACTATCACATAAACTTAACATGATCCAAGAAAATGAGGTCAATGTCATTTAAACCAAACGAGATATACATGAACACCTTACAATCATTCAATACACTCAAGATAGTTGACCTATTGCTTATAGTTTGTAAAAAACAGAGTTAAGGTGGTATGGGTGTCTAAATTAAAAATGATAGAATTTGTTCATACTTTGCCAAAACATTGTATTTATTGATATTTGTTCAATAATATAATAAAAATGATAGGTCACCGCACATTTTCTCAAACTATATATATATATATACAGGTTTTGACAAAATGACATATTTTGTATGGATTATACAGGAAAAAACAGCATTATGTAATTAAAAGCTAAACTAATTGTAAAATAAAATACGAGAAGATAGCTTTTAGAAAATGCTTTGAGAATATTAAAAGAAAAGATAGAGTGACCATATGTTTTTTCCGCCAAAAATACAAAATAGGAAAATTTCATGTAGATTCCTTCAAAAAATGTACTGTTTCAGAGTTAACTCCCCTTAAAATGCCAATTTTAAAACATTACAAATCAATCAAAAATAACCAGGAAACGGATTAATATAAGCTAACAGCTTGTTTCTGGATCCTATTAATTATTTCACTTGTATTATTATGTAAATGCCTATGTATGTACCTGAATATAATTAATAAAATATGTTTACACTAATCAAAAATAATCTACAGTTGTAAAAGCTAACGACAACACATGATGGACAACGGACGCCAACTGGTGAAAAAAGCTAATGACAGCAGGGCTTCCAAAAAACATTTGAGCCAGCCGGACATTTTATATTTGATCCCGATTTTAATCCCTTAAGACTAAGTCACAAAAGGCATTTATGGTTATCAGATGGCCATTCCAATGATAATGACATTAGATTAAAAAATGATTTTAAACTTTACTTTGTTTTGGATGTTTGGATGTAAACTGTTAAATTGGCAGTGCATCATTCAAAGTGTGCACATCAGCGTGCTCATATCTGCCATAGACTCTTTATTTGTGCAAAATGACATGTCAAAAACTTCATTTTCGTTTTGAAAATTACGTTTTTCTAAAACCGGATGTTGACTTGACAATGGTAAAACATGGACCGTGAATGGATACGTAAAATCCGTGTACGTTTGCAAAGCATGACTGAGTGAAGAAGCTCTTTCCACGTTATTTCTTCAACAAAATGCTTGAAATGAACGTTAAGATACAGTTATCAATGATAATTTTAGCATTTTGAAGAAATAAAGGATACATAATTAAATTTCCCACCTTTGCACATGTGCACACGTGTTCTAGTTCATTTGACGTAGTTCTGACGATTTTTCATTTAAACCTTTTAAAAATTTTTATCAAATCATGTAGATAAACTAATTTCTTATAATTTTAATCTTTTAATCTTTTGGACTAAATCAATGAGCTACAAACCGCTGAAATTACATTGTAAGAAAATAATTGTGAAAAGACCGATCAATTTACACGATGTCCGGTACTGAACATAGTTTACCTGTCAACTGAACAGGTAGATATCACCTGTCCAACATTATGACACAGGTAGATATCACCTGTCCAACATTATGACAGGAGTATGTTTTATGTTTAACTATAGGTTTCATTTAATCGCATATTTTAAAATATTCCACAATAACTATGGGCTCCAACAAGCCTTTATAGCGCTTACATAGAAAGTACCCCCCCCACCCCTCTCCTTCTCCATTATTGCTGTTTAAAATTGACAAGTTTCGTTGCTGATAACTTTATTGTCATCAATCCCTTAAAGTTTTATTTGCAGATTCATCTACTACATTATTCCTGCCAAATTTAGTCAAAGTTGACCAAATAATTTCATTTCATTAAATACTGCATTTTTTTCTCCGATTTGTACAATTGAGACTTCCTGTACTACTCATGAAGTTACTATATGAAATTTCCTTTGATTGATAGGAAGATGTTGGTCAATGGAACACATTTATCGTCCCTTGATTTTCATTGTCCACGAATATAGTCCCTAGTGTGGACAGTGTGTTACTTGCCAATTGTTTGTATACCCATTCCAAATGTATTTCTTCATGTTTTATGCGTCAAATAGCAAGAAGGGGGATGAAATTACTTTGTTAAAATATTTGGGTTATGAATTTTAAAGTAAAGTAGTGATTTGATCCAGTTGAAAAAGGTGAAAAATGAGCACTTCGGAAGCTGTCAAAAGAGTTCAAGACCCCCTTAACATAAAATTGTTCATATTTTAAGTTAGAGCCGATGAAGTTTCTGTAATTTTGAAATATTTGTCCCAAAAGTAGTACAACACACTGTAAAAATATCATTGAGAAAGCGCAAGTGAGATTTTTTTTATTTTGATTTTTTGTTGAAAAGAAATGCACTACAAAATAACTGTGTATTTGGACCTGTTGGATTTTCAATACAGTTTCAATTTTTAGGAATACCTTTTTCAGTTACTGGCAAGTCACATTTCTCTGTAAAAATGCTCTGAAATAAAAAGTTCAATAAATGTTACTTTTCGGAATGATTCTAGAAATAATTAGTCCTGTAAATTATACAAATCTACAGCAGATAATTCTGGACATTTTGAAAATAATTTTGTGTGAATCTTCTTCAAACATTACTGACATAATCCTAAATGAAACTTAAATTTCCTTTAATGGAAAAAGGTAATCTTGGTTCATTTTTTAACCAAATTTCATTACTTTCAAGATCTGTATAATGAATTATAGCATTTTTACTTTCCTACTGAATAAACAAAACCTTTAAGCAGCAATTGATTTTAAAGAAACACTATTTTCTTACTTTTCTGTAAGACCAAATTTCTTAATTCCAAACCATTTTGTTAACTCTGTAGTTATTGTTTATAAAGGAAAATTAAAATAACACCTGAAAATAAGAATATTTTTAACAATGAGTTAAGACCAAAAAACAAACTTACTTCAATTCCAAGTTTTCTTAAAATAATATTGAATGCTTCTGTTGTAAGATGTCCACCAATTGCATTTATCATATCAGAAATAGTATTTCCACCTAGAAATTAAGAAAATGTTGCATTGGAGTCTTTTTTTACAATTAAATCAATTTTCATACATTAAAACAAAGATAGAGAAAGATCAATAAGTACATTCATACATGTTTCCCTCTTACACTCAATAGCTGGTGATTTTAATTTGCAGGGACCTACTTCTTTATTTTGTATCATCGTATCAAACTTCGGTGACAATAATGTTGCTTCTACTCGACTAAAACTATCTGACTTCCAATTTGTCAGTTTTTGAGCCTTGAAACCATTTCATTCCAAAACCAAGCTTTAGTGCCAGAAAAAAACAAAATGTCACTCAAACCTTGTTAAGAAACAGTAGCATTTATGACATACCTTTGCACTTACTAATTAATTTGTACATACCTGGCCATGTAAAATTTTCATTACATATTGGTATTGGAATTTCAAAATCCTTTAAGAACATTTTTGTCTTCAAGAATACAGCCTCCATCAATACACATCTTCATTCCAAAATCTACTACAAACACTTTCTTATTATCATTTTTGACTATTTTCCCTCTGTAAATACAACAAAGAATACTTTTTCTATAAATATTCAAACATGTAAACAAAACCAATAACTTTTGAATACTAAATTTATATAACAGAAAAATATAATTTTTTTTTTTATAAAGGATGGTTATACATATAATTACACCCAATAGATAATTAGTTATGTATAGGTTATAAAATGATTTCCAAAATGCCCATTGCCAAAAAAAAATTAATTATGTGATAAATTGGTCCTTCCCCTCTGCAGAGAATTATATGATTATCGTTGATAATCTCAACGAGGTCGATTTTCTCACTTGAGCCGGGACAGCCAAAGCGAGAAATGAAATCAAGTTGAGATGACCAATGATAATCTGTTTATCGCTATTACCTATGACCATGTTGTCAATTTCATGTCAATTTCGTTAGCAACGTCACGTGCCTCCTTAGTTTCTAGCGATAATTTTCCATCTCAAGCAAGTAGCATGATATGAAAATTATCACAAAAAAAAGATCAAAGGAAAAAAGCACAAAATAGCGATAACAAGTGAAACTGCGAGCTACTGCTCACTGATGATACCCCCGCCGCAAGTGGATAATATTAATAGTGTAAAAATATGGAAGTGTTCGGTAAACAGGAAGTTGTCGAGTGATGAATCTGAAAACGCGTCACACGGTATAGCTGACTTATATAAATCCTGAAACCAAATTTCAGAAATCCTTGTATTGTAGTTCCTGAGAAAAATGTGACGAAAATTTTCAACTTGGCTATCATGTGTAAAATCAGACAAGTGTTCGGTAAACAGGAAGTTGTCAAGTGATGAATCTGAAAACGCATCACACGGTATGGCTGACATATATAAATGTTGATACCAAATTACAGAAAGGGTGGATTTGTAGTTCCTGAGAAAAATGTGACGAAAGTTTCATGGGACGGACTGACTGACGGACAGACTGATGGACGGACAGACAGAGGTAAAACAGTATACCCCCCCTTTTTTAAAGCGGGGGTATAATAAGATTTTCTTGCTATTTTAACTGTATTATATAAATTCATGACTTACAAAATATGGATACTGTCTGTCACTGGATACCTTTCCATCTGACCTGTAATATGTTACACATAAATTTATAAAAACAATGCATTGCATATCTGGACATTTTCTAATTTAAATAAAAACTACACCTTTGGAAAGACATTTTGAAAAGTGTTTAAGTGTGCTTTTTCTTTTCATTTCAGTTCTTGCGTGTCATCTGGTTTCCATGCTACGCTAAGCCATCTCACCAGGAAAAGTAAGCTCATATCAGATACAGCTTTTACTTAAATATTTTTTTCTTTATTTTTTTTAGGTCTCTGCATTTTTTTATTCTACTTTTACTAAACAAATCACAGATAAATTAGAAATATATGGTATCTATTAAAAAAAAAAATAATTGTGTGATACTACTTTAATTCTAGGGCATATGATACAGTGACAGGGAAGGTAATGATGTTGCTAACGTAAAATGTTATTTTTTGTGATGTCAAACTGTGACATATCAGGAAAAGATGCATTTTTCTACTGATTTTTATCATTCACTGATTTAACTTTGAACTTCATGGACCTCTCGTTTTTAAAATGAAAATCGGTTTAAATATGTATGAAGATTATTTCTACCAATTTTCATAATAGTCAATGATGCAATTTTTTAAAATTTGATAAATATACAGCCAAAATATGATGTTTTTTTTTCTAAATTCAAAAATATTTAATAAAAATTAGTTATTTCTAAAAATAAATGCACAAATTCATAGGATACTTATATAGAATAGACATAACAAATAATTTAACAAAAAACAGGCTAGTGTTTATCCTTTTTAAACAAAAACGTTCTGTAATTTTTTTGAAAGGAAAAATATGTCAACAAATCCGAATTTTGAACAAAAATCAGAAATTTCATCCTCATTTTACACAAAAAGTAGCACATGAAGGTATATTTTTTTTATAACATATTTGATTTAATCAGGTAAATAATAGCCTTTATGCAAATTTTCATCAAAATTTTAATATGGGATCAAAACTGTATTGTATGCCCTTAAACTGAACCTTTTAATTTTGATTTTCAATCTGAAAAAATAAGGCAACATCCATTGTTAAAAGCTTATACTAATAAGTATCCTTGGGCCTTAAAATCATCAAAAAGTAACCAAGGAGACCAAACTTGAAATGTCATTTTGGTCTCTTGTGGACAGTTGTCTAATTGGCAATCATACCACATCTTCTTTTTTATATTGAAGAAATGCAAGATGTTCTTAATAGACAATACCATTTGCAACTTGAATAATCAATAATTTGTCTAATAAAACAATAGTCTTTTAGTCTATGGAAAAGGGCTTTAATTCATCTTTTTATGTCAGTTGCATTGATACAAAATTTTAAAGCAACACAAGAGTGTACACGCTGAAATGTCTCGCCTTCTATAATAATCATTGATATTATGTTGATAGTCCTAAGTATAAAGCTAAGCTTTATTACAACTGTCACATAAACTTAACATTAACCAAGATAACTAAACAAAGACCAATGAACCTTGAAAAAGAGGTCCAGGTCAGATGAACCATGCCAGGCAGACAGGTACAGCTAACAATGCTTCTATACAACATATATAGTTGACACATTACTTATAGTTTAAGAAAAATAGACCAAAACACAAAAACTTAACACTGTGCAATGAACCGTGAAAATGAGGTCACGGTTAAATAAAACCTGCTCGACTGACATAAAGATCATAAAATATTTCCATACACCAAATATAGTTGACCTATGGCATATAGCATTAGATAAAAAGACCAAAACTCAAAAACTTAACTTTGACCACTGAACCATGAAAATGAGGTCAAGGTCACATGACATCTGCCCGCTAGCCATGTACACTTAACAAGCATTCCATACAACAAATATAGTAGACCTATTGCATATATATAGTATGAGAAAAACAGACCAAAACACAAAAATTTAACTATAACCACTGAACCATGAAAATGAGGTCAAGGTCAGATGACACCTGCCAGTTGGACATGTACACCTTACAGTCCTTCCATACACCGAATATACTAGCACTATTGCTTATAGTATCTGAGATATGGACTTGACCACCAAAACTTAACCTTGTTCACTGATCCATGAAATGAGGTCGAGGTCAAGTGAAAAATGTCTGACAGACACGAGGACCTTGCAAAGGTACGCACATATCAAATATAGTTATCCTATTACTTATAATAAGAGAGAATTCAACATTACAAAAAATTTGAACTTTTTTTTCAAGTGGTCACTGAACCATGAAATTGAGGTCAAGGACATTGGACATGTGACTGACGGAAACTTCGTAACATGAAGCATCTATATACAAAGTATGAAGCATCCAGGTCTTCCACCTTCTAAAATATAAAGCTTTTAAGAAGTGAGCTAACGCCGTCGCCGTAGCCGCCGCCGGATCACTATCCCTATGTCGAGCTTTCTGCAACAAAAGTTGCAGGCTCGACAAAAAATGATGCCACTAGTGGTGCAGAAACTTCTTACCTTAACAAAAATACCTAAATTCACTTGACTTTTGGTGTGATTTATTTAGGCCACTAAATATTGAGTTTTCTGTGAAGATTTTTATTAGAATTTCGTTTAAAGTCTGGACCACAAAAGTTATATTTTCAATATTTTGTTATTAAAATTTCACTGATTTTTAGCTGATTTCTGGATTTTCACATTTCCCCATACGTTTAAATTTCAACAAAGGACTATTATATTTCTAAAATAATACTACGTTTTTCTAAAAATTATAGCAAAAACATAGAAGTGACTTACCCCAGTTGTAATTTATCAAGATAGTTGATTTCTTGAGTCCTTCAAAACCATATCCCAGCAAAAAATTACAAAAATCTATTTCAACATATGCTTTGAAAGCCTTTGTAATGACTTGTCCTAAAACTTGGACAGAAAAGTCAACACAAGCATCTATACGTTGACAGTCGGAAGATACAGAATAATATGTATGCTTTTTTAATATGGCACTAGTAATTTCTGGCAACATCCACGTTTTACCGTTTAAGTAACAGACTGAAAAAAAATCCAAAATCAATTATTATATAGTAAAGATATGTAATTTGACCTAAAATAAATATCTGAGTTCTCTCACATTCTACAATTATGTACCAATTTGAAGCAGGATGAAACTATGTTCAGGTTGTCTGCATATTGATAATGTGAAATATCAGCTGCAAATAACAATATGACTCTTTTTGTCGAAGGAGCCCAGCAATCAGGTTCAAGAAGTTCAAGAAGTTCTGGTAAAACTTATTAACTTTGGTCCATATATTATGACGTCAGCGATATGTCCAGGTCAAAGTTATTTAGGCCAGGTTAACATATTTGACGTCACAACACTGTGATATGCAATTTAATGAAGAGCTAAGCAATGAGATACAGATAAAGATTATTATAGTGGGGATCCCAATAAAGTAAATATTATCTTTCTTGATTTCATCAAAACTTATTTTCATAAGTTATTATATCAATTCTTTTTAAGGGTTTTGATTGCATTTCATGAAAAATGGGATTAAACAAACAGAGGATGATCACAGGAGCTGATGAAACTATAAACCATACATCACTTTATCAATCATAAGCATAATTTCATTAATACATCTAATCAAAAATCTAAGAATAACATGAAATTCAAAACTCAGTGATGCATATCTAAGGTTGGAGATCCTCTCAATCTAGTTGGTATTGAAATGCATTGATGAAAAGGCAGTATATATAGCTTACCATAACTAGAAAAAAAATTATTTATGATCATTTATGTGCTAATGACACATAGTTTGCTTTGGAAAGAGGGAATAATGAAGGAGTTTACAGTTATCTCTTACTTCTATCATCTATTATCAATCGTTGTATGTTTTCCTCCTTTGTGCCTGAATCATTCAGTCCTCTTGTTTTTAACTCATTTCTAATCTGTGTATTTGTCATATTATTTGGTCTTGGACATGGTTCTGTTGTAGTCAAATTTCCTAAGATCTAGAAAATATAGCAATTAAAAGTTACCATTTCTTTACAGAATCCAAGTAAGTTAACATATACATGTAGTACAATATATATATAAAACTCTTAAAAATAGTCAGGCATTTCTTATTGCTTTCATTTACAACACGAGGGTTGAGTGGATAATAGAAAAATGAACAACCCTGTTCAGTAAAACCCTTTCTAAAGTTTAGTCTGTTTGGCTGTGAAGGATGTACAAATTCAATAAGAGGAGGGACATTTTAAAATCTTATTCCTAATGTAAAGTGAGTATATATACATTGACAAGTGCCACTCCTTCTGCATGTTAAAGCAACCTTGCACCAACTCTCTCTTGGTGTCCTGTGGCAAGGCAATATTTCTGCCCCAATCCAATATACATTTATTCTTTAGAGGAAGTCTGAATCCAGGACTGTCCTTTTGGATGTTTCAGCTCAGGCAGTTTAAATTGAATATTCACTGTTCATGATACAATCATACAAAAATTCAATTCAGATATATTGATATCCATTCGATATCAATAAGACAGTTTGTACCACACATTAGAAAACAGAATGTAAAGAAGTGATTGGACTGAAAATGTGCCACAAAAAATTCCTTGATAAATCCCAATATCTTAACATACCTGCTCTAGGCCTAATATTTGAATCAGCTCATCTGTTACATCTTTTAGAACTTCCTTCAGAACTGTCTTTGCTTCATCACTTAAATCTTCTTTCATTCTGGTTGTATTGAATACTTCTTTAAAATCAACTGTTAAAAAAATCAAGCAACTATGATTTGATATAATGATAGCAGTCTTTGATCATATGAACTAAAGGAACAGTTTCAAACCTTTTCCTTCCATTCCGCAATCAAACTTACAATTTTTTCATAAAATTCAAAGAGGCTGTGCATCTGATATTTTGAAACATTAAAAGTACAATTTCTCCAAATTTCTGAGCCATATGTCAAAATCTTCTTTATCTTGTGGTTACAGGTATGTAACTAGTATCAATTTTTCATAATGTTATTATAAGAATATAAGCTATCACATATATAAGCAGAGGTGGCCAGCCCCCCTTTTTCGTGGGAAAAATTTGGTTGATTATTTAGGGAATCTCTGAACTGACTAAATGGGACCCATCTTATAGCAGTCTTATAAGTGTTGTCTTAAGTTATATCTTGAATGCTTTTTTTTGTTCCAAGAATTTTATGTCTATAGTTATCAAAGGTACCAGGAGTATAATATGGCACACCTTCGTTTATAGTTACTGTGGATTCATTTATTTTCGTGGCTACCAATTTTGATGGATGAAGGAAAACCTGCATGTTCATGGACTTTTGATTTTGCGGTTTTGACAAAGTCTTTATACAAGCCTTTAGAAAATTTGTCATTCGTTGAACATTTAATTTAGTGGCTTACCTATACCCACAAAATCCAACGAATAATAATAAATGCACAATAGTCTCTAAAATCTATTCACTATTTGTCTAGGGGTCTCATTGGGGATTCTGATCCTGGATCCCACTTACTGTTTTGTCAGATTTCCGTATCCCGCTTACACTATGTGAGTAAGCAGTTCTCAATTTTTTTTTGTAATTTCCCATGTCCCGCTAGACTTCATTTCCTGTTTTCACGGCACAATAATTTGATTTCATGTGTCATGCTAACAAAAAATCAACAATCCTGCGTCATGCTTAGACCCTAATAAGACCCACTGTCTGGATTCTGGGTAATTCAGTGATTGACATATTGTTGGAGACCATGGCCCTTTCATCATCAACTTTACTTGGCACTCAAAGTACAAAATTTGTGCTTGAAATACCAATCCAGTATTTTTTTATTAATATACTCCTGTAGGATGACCACATTAAAGTCTAACATTACAAAATTGCCAAATTCAAAAAGGGTTTTTTATTCCAGCAATCTACAAATTACAAAATACATCTTTCAATGACTTCTACATATAAGCAAACAAAAAAAATCATTCAAAATAATGATAAGTGTGTGTTAACAACTGAAAAACATGTTTTACTTTTTGGCCAAACTAAATTTCCATCTGCATCTCTTGATGGTAAAGGTATCCTGGCATCTTTCATGAAGTCAAAATTAACAATACAACTGCTTTCATCATCAACACGGCAAAATCCTATCCCAGCTGTTACTGTAAATACTGTTTCTATTAACTTGATTTCTACTCTGAAATATAATAAACTGATTCTTAAACGATTTGTATGGTTAGAAATCCTTTATCCATAATTGGTTAGATGTGCATCTTGTATGTAATTTTAGCACTTTGTTTTATAAAAAAACATGTTTACCAGACTACTTTAGTAATCAACAAGAATGCACATTGTCATGCTAAGCATAGTCCCACTAGTTTTTCAATGTATCTAAAAATAAGAATTAGTTGTCTACAGATTTGAAAAGCACACACATGTCACAACTCATAGCTGTTTTAATATTATAAGTTATACAGTGTGCTAGTGACCTAATATGACATATACGTAGTCAGTAAAGGTCAAAGGTAACATAAAAAGTCATTCTGTCATAGTAATGTAGAAATATGGGACAAAAGATTGTGGTTTGAATTCATACCACACACTTGATAAAACAATCATATAAATATATGAAAAAAGTAATTTGTTAATCAACTTTCTCGTAAACTAGGTAATTCAACCTTATTAGGTACAAGACCACAATTGTCTTCCCTTGGTTTTCATTGTCCACGAATATAGTCCCTAGCGTTGACAGTGTGTTACTTGCCATTAATTTTTGTACCCCATCCAAATTTATTTCTCCATGTTTAATGCCTCAAATTGCAAGTAGGGGGGTGAAATTACACAAATTGTCCGTATTTTGAGTTAGAGCCGATGAAGTTTTCTATAATTTTGATATAATTTGTCCCAAGAGTAGTACAACACACTGTAATAATTTCATTGAGAAAGCGCAGGTGGGATTTTTAAAATTTTCATTTATATTCTAAAAGAAATGCACTACGAAATAATTGTGGTCTCAGACCAAATTATTCACAGCTAAATAAATAGTGTTGTTTTAAGTATTTAAAACAATTTTGCTGAAATAAATCAGCTTTGTTTGGGTGACTACTTTAGATTTATTTGAGATCCATCTAAGAAATTTAGGTTTCAACAGCTGACATTTTTAAATCTGTATGTTAAAAAATTGATATAAAATTGTGCACTTACAAGATTATTGTTTTAAATACACAAAAGTTTTGATTGTCAACCATCACAGAAAATACACAAAGAAATACAATTATTCTGTAACTGTGCACATTTAACATACCTTAGCATAATTTTAAGGCCACCAGCTATTGGAAGAACAATATTAGTATCCATATTTTGTTTTATACCTAAAATATAATTATTCAAATTCTTGATTTTAATGTCATATATGTTTATGGAGGAAAAATGACACTATTGTCTCTAATATTGATATATTTCAGATGCAAGTCTTGATTTTCACATAATTTTCCTACTGAATCTTAAGAGACTTTTCAGTTCATGGTAGGCTGACTGACAATAGTATATATATGAATTGTTTTCAATGTCTATGGCTTTTTATTGTGCTTGTCAAGATATATATGTGTGTGAAGTGAAGTGTAGATGACTACTGGTTGTTTCTTCTGTATACAGAAATAGATCAAGACTTTGATTTAAAGAAGAGCAATAAAAGCGCCATTCCTTAGTGTGTTGGGTTTTTTTCTGTACATGTACTGATTTTGTCTGAAGGATGAATACCCCATATCCTTTGTTCTTTTTATATTAAAATATCATAAAAATCAATAGAATGAATTTTTTTTTTTGGAGTGCAATACACAAAATACATATAAAAACCAGATCAAAATACATATGCAATTAAGCCATAATGATTATTCAGTAAAAATTACTGAACCGAGTTCGGAAGGCGGCTTAGAAGCGATAAAATGATGTCTGGCAAATGGTATGGTTAAATTGTCGCTTTTACAGCATCATTTTCTAATTCAAAATTAATAAGAAAACACATTTAAACATATAGGTTAATCATAATTTTCAAAAGTTTTAAGTAAAATTCAGACAAAATCGGACAATCAAATTGTGATTTCTGGCAACTTTGTAGTAATTTTTCTGCTAGGACTGCCTAGAAACCAGAAACCAAGCCAAGTAGATATCAGGTTTGTTTTTAGTTATATATGCTAGAAAGAATTTACAGCATACAGTAGTGGAATATATTTTGTCACAAAAAAAAATTTTCAACAATAAATGTATTGTGTAACTTGTGTGAGAATTTAGAAGCATATAAATTAGCACAAGAAATAACATTTCACAGCAAATAATATTTAAACATGGACATTAAATTTATAAAGAAAGGAAATACATTTTAATTCTCAACTTACCATCATACAATGAGTCACTACCAAATGAAATAGATTTTTTAAATTCATCAATACCAAAATGGAAATTCATTTCATCAGGATCAAGTCTGGCAAATACTTTGACAGTACGTAGGAATATAAGTATTTTCACATTAATACAGCATTCTACACCCATACACATAGAATCAAATGTACAGTATACATTTGATGGAATTAAAGCTGACAGGAGAGGGCACTCTGGAAATAGAACACATTTTATTTGATAGCTAGCATCAAAACAGTTTCGGAACATCCATTTAAGTATTTATTTCAATATTTATAGTGCATCAATTTTTGTAATTGATATAAACCAAGAAATATTAAACTAGATAAATAATGAACTTTCTGCTGATTTGTTTGTGACAATAAATTTCTGGTTTATTCTAAATTATCAGTCAAAAGGCAATTATTTAAAGCAAAAACTGTAAATGGTGATTTGTTTCTTTGAAGCAAACATGTATTATAACAAAATAAGGTCATAGTTACGATTGCCATTTGTCATCAGTCTATTGATCATCTGGTCTCTACTCCCATCCATCTGCTGTCCTCTTTCTAACAATTCTTCTTGTAGTTCATCATCTGTGGCTTGTGATGGGTTAAAACAGGGTTTATTGTCTATTAATTTCTACAATACAATTGAAATTTAAAGCATGATGCAATTAGGATTTTTGACAATATCTAAATATTGAATATTAGCTTCCCCTATTCATTTTTTTTAAACCACACATTATTTAAATCGACTACTGAGTGTTTAACTCAGTAGGCTCTATGGAACAGATTCTACTACCTTACCCCACTGTTTAGATTTGTCAACTCTTGATAAATCTATTTTGATTTTAAAAGGACTGTCAAACCTTGCAGCTTACATTTTGAAAATTTGAATATCATAAGCAATTGGGAACTATTCATATGTATATGTAATGGTTTATTTCTTCCTGTGTGATATTTTACCCTGAGGATAATTTGTCCTGGTAATTTTTTTCCAGGCATGGTATTTCACAGGTTGATTTTTTCCAGAGGAGTGAAAATCTATCTGTGTTATGCGGATAGCATGTACCGGTATATATTTGCCGTACTATATTTCACAGAACCATAAAATAAAAAAATAGAGTCCCATTAACTACTATGTAAGTTACTCACAATCAATATATACCTGACTATAATTATAAAATGTTTCACAAAGGTAGACCAAATTTGCATAATTTTTCAAAGGGAGGTAAATATGAGCAATTTATATTTTAAAGATATTAATATAATATATTTCTGAATCTATTTTATAGTGAAATTTTTCCTTGAATCTTATTTTTTATATATTCATTTATATAAAAAGATGACTCACAACTTGATTTAAGAGGACAGATAACATTTCACTGGTAAAAACTATCCAGCTGTTAAACATGCTTTTGTTCCAATATATTGTTATGCTACACATGTATGATTTATCTGATTTCCATATAAGACATATAATCAACAACTACATCTCTGTCCCCAGACAAAACTATTTATATAGTTAAAAATATCATCATAATCAAATTCTTCTATTACTGTTAACAGTAGTAATGCAACTATATTTCTACCTTACTTCTAAATTTATATTTGTACTGAGATCTGAAAACAACTCACTTTTACATGTATTTCACTAACCTTATTTAAATCATGATATTATTTTCACAATTACGATCTTTGAAATTACTTCTGGTTTTCTTTCAGGAAATTTTTTCAAGGATAATTTTTGAAATTATTTCCCATTATAATACATTTTTTTTTTTAACAATTTCGGTTTATTTGAAATATACTATTATTATTTCATAGTATTTTTAAAGGATAAGTTTTTTCTAATAACTATTCAATAAGTTAAAACTACCCAGATAGAATTTCACGGCAAAGGAAAAATTATCCCAGGGAAATATTTTCCTCCGGATAAAAAATAACAACTACTGTGACATTTTTTCCTGCAGATCAAAGGAGTAGGGGCATTAAGGCCTGGTTTTGGCCCAAGAAAATAAAATGTTTGATAACTTTTTTCAAATTGACACATAATCTTTAGAATTGCATAGGGTCAAGAAATATAAATGAAAAACATTAAGATTCTTATGTGATGACGTCACAATTACGTCATAATATGTACTGTTTTCACAAAAACGATGAAAATTCAGAATTTATGCAGTTTTCCATCTTTATTTTTGTTGTGGAAACATCATGCGCAGCCAAGAAATAACAACATGATTTAACTGAAGCTTTATTATTACTATTGACAAAATCTCACCAAATATAAAGTTGTTTCTTGGGTGCGCACATACTTTTCCAATCGAAAATATACTTAAAAATTTGATGAAAAACAAGGAAAATCACAAAATTTTACAAAATATGCAAATTAAGGCATGATTTGTTGCCATGATAACTTGTTCAATGTCCAAAACTATTTTGTTTTTCTGAATCCCTTCTACCTGAGATACTTTTCAGTAATTTAAAAATATGTATGATAACTTTTAAATTTGCAGTAAATTTTGGGCCAAATAAGGGCCTTATTGCCCCTACTCCTTTCACCCGGATATAATTTTGCTTTACATATATGTTCCAGACTATATGAGTATTTGGACCATACACATATTTTCATGACCATATGAGTATTTGGACCATACACATATTTTCATGACCATATGAGTATTTGGACCATACACATATTTTCATGACCATATGAGTATTTGGACGCATATGGTCATGATCATATATCAGTATATACTTGTTTGGTTATTAATGGACCTGACCATTTGAGTATTTGGACCAAATAGGTATTTTTTCAATATTTTGCATTAGAAACATTTCCATAATAATTTTTACTAGTGAGGAAAAATAATTATTCTATTTAGTTAATCTTGTTATTATTATACTCTAATAAAATGACATTTTATAGCGTTTTTTTAATGAGGTGACAGCTAGCGGTCATACCTTATGAAAAGTTAAGTATTAAAAGTAAATGTGTTAATTACCCCGACCATACGTGTACAGTTGGACCATACAAGTATATACCCAAATACTCATATGGTCCGGAACATGTGCAAAATGACCAAATTCTGAAATTGAACATCTTCTTTTTTTTATATGAGACAATTGGTCCAAACAAATTAGCAGACTATAAAATCGGCTATGCTGAATTGAATGAAACTTAGATTTTTTATCAGTACTCCGATGAAATGATATTACTGAGAAACCTGAGTACACTGGTTTCCTGTCTAATCCGGCTGAAAATTGAAGTACATGTATATAAAAAAGAGTTGATTGGACAATGGATATTATATTGGAAACAATTTTGATATTCATTGACCAATCAAACATTTGTGTATAGTAAACAGACTGTTATACTCCACCTACCCTTTGAATTTAGGTGTCAATCTTAATTACAATGCCTAAGCAAACAACCAAACAGTTTGCAAGCAAGGCATTTAAACTCTTGGTTTGCATGCTTTATTATTCTAACTGTAATTTCAAATAACATGAGGATTCTGATGCAAACAAAAACAATGAACTCAAAGAAAAGTGAAACTGGCAGTCTGAGACTGATGCTACTGAGGTCAAATTGACATAGGAGGATATGTAAAAGGGTTATATTAATATAAATATAAATTATAAATATTATTTGAATTAGAGGGGCAACCATTTTCTTAAAATCTAAAACCATTAAACACAAGGACTCTTAACAACATAGTTAAATGGTGAAAAGGCAGCGAATACTTGTAGTGTTCATGTCACAATATGTCCACACAAATCATGAAATAATTTCAAATAAACAGTATTTATAGTTATAAGTTTAAAATTTACAATGAGACAGAACTTTTTTCATGCATAATATCTGACATCACAAGTCATTAACTTCTGATCAAAACAGAAACCTGAATAAACAGGTCCCCTGTCCAAACCGACTCGTTTTCATACTCCCATAGCTGGCCGGTTTTATACAGGTTTTACTGTAATTATATATTTTTATAAGCTCATATGAAATGGGCCTAAGGCTCTTCCAAATTAATTCAAAACTTGGCATTTGCTCACTCCAAATTTTTTGAAACCTCAAGATACAGAAGGGTAAATCACTATTCCTCTTCTACTTCATGGATGAATCATTAGAAAAGTAGACTTACAGCTGATTGCATTGAGTGTGTATGTAAAAGATATCTTTGGTTAGCTTGCTTGCTGTGAAGTCATAATTACTCATTATTAGGTTAGGTAAACCACCCTCCTTTAAGAGTAGACTAGTCAGACAGATAACCAATCTATCTGTCTGTAGGACTAAGCTACTTTGGAAGGAAGAAGAGTTGGAGGGTAGTATACCTTACCTAATAATGACTTCACGGTTCAACTAGCAAGCAAGCTAACCAAAGATATAACCTTATCTACACACTCAATGCAATCGGCTGTAATCATTTGAATCTGCAAACTAGGGTGCTAGAGTGAACAATTGATAACTTAATTTGAACAAATAAAGATAAATACCTTGACTGTCTTCATAACAGCAGCTAACTTCTGCATTGACTCATCCATTTTTAATTTACCCAGAAAATCTATGATTGATCCCATCCTAAGTTTTTTCAAGGAAAATTTCTGCAGGAAACTGTTTGCTTTCTTCAGTAAAACACTGAATGGATCTTCAGTAAAAGATTAAATGTAAATTTTACTATAAGTGAAAATGACTTGCACCTGCAGGATAAGGAATATTTATAACAACTATTTTAGGTCAATTTTTTTTTTCTTCTGTGGCATTGTTCACGCATCTGTATACCCATAATTTAAAGTTATTTTAGTAAACATTTTTCTAATATTATCTGTCTTTGTTAGCTTGCAAAAATTTCAAAACATTATGGTTTGGTTTTGTTTCACAATTTTTATCTGCAATCATGTTTCATAACGAGTAAGAAATAGATAACAGGCCACAACCATAAGAGACAAAACCATATACCAAAATAAGCTTCTGTTTAACCTAACACTTTCATTTTCCTGTTGAACAAACTCAATTAGACAGTATTTGCATATCATTCAAAAGATAAACATGATTGTTTCCAATTTTCTACTGGGTTTTGACTATATAGATTCTTTTATCCTTTTCTTCAACCATTGACCTAAAAATTAATAAATTTAATCTTCTCTCATGTTGCTACATATATATATATAATTGTATAGAAAGTTCAGTAAAATCATACTTGTATTGTTCTATTGACATCTTCGACCTTTCTTTGTCTTACCTTTAAAATTCAAATTTATGGATCCCATATTTCCGGGTTTCAGCTTGCCAAACATACCACCACCTGCAATAATAGATTTGTGAATAAAAAAGTATATTCAACTGGAGAATAGTGAAATTCACCGCATTTTAACATGTAACATTAAATGATTATGGTAAAATGTTGGAAGTACATTTGTGTTAGGTAAATATTTGATGATCCATTAAATACATTGTTTTCTCTTTGAAAATGGATTAAAACAATAACTGTCTTTTGTTTTTGATAAATACGCTGTTTAATTGAATTTTGTAAAACTGATATTCACTTCAGCCTTTGACCTCAGTGAATATCAGTTTTTCAGAAATCAATTTATCACATATTTATAAGTAAATATATACAAACAATCACTAATAATCATTAATATCAGTTCTTCATGATGTTTTTTTTTTTTAAATAATGGTATTTGGTACAATTAACTGTAGTACATACTCTTAATTTGATCAAGATCTGCCCCTGGAGGATCGTCTGCTAAATCTGGCATGTCTTCAGTTTCAGGTTCTGGGTTTACCAACTGTTCACTGGTGTCTTTTATTGTCCTACCATCTTCTCCGATAATTGATCCCTCATCGATAGTCTCACCCTAAACATAAAAGATTTCAGTACTATACATGATACACATTAGTAAAACATGACAAGAATATTCAAATTTGGTTGAAAGTTCTATCATTTAGTGGACAGTAACTTGTTCTTATATATTAAATATCACTCCAAAATTTCTTGCTATTCATCACCTTTTAGAATATTCAAGTACAGTTATTCCTAAAAACCAAGCTATGTCTATTAAACTGGTGAAAAGTAAGATAACAAAAATACCAAATTTCCAAGAAAATTCAAAACAAACTTAAGTCACTAGACAGCAGTCAAATGGTCTTTTTTAGCTAAAATTATCTCTAATTACATTTTGTTATTAAATTGTCTGAGTCTTCAAAATTTTTCTTTTGTTATAAAGTTTTTAATTCTTTTTTTTCTTTTTTAAGGTAGCATGAAATTTACAATTACAAACTTAATTAGCTTGCAATTGTTCAAGATTAATAAATATGGATCCTTTACAAGTCTTAGATGGATAATATCATAAGATATCATTCAGGCTAACAAAGAAAAGCATATTGCACATGGAAAATCAAGTATATTTAATACAGAGGAAAAATAATCATGTACAATATCTAAGACTTTGAGACGGACAAGAAAATTTGAGTAAAATATAGCAATTATCTTGTCCTTACCATAAACTTTAACATATAGTCATCACACGTTTGACGCCATGGCTGTAGTTTAATGCCTCTTTTTTGTAGGAATCCCGTTGGATCTATAGAACCTCCATTCTTCCGGAAGATAACAGTAATATGATTGTGACATGATGATGTAGTTGCCGTTCCAATAGGTTCTCCTGAAGCAACCTAAATATTTGTCCAAAATATATTAATTGTATTCTAATCATATTACATTCTAAACAAAACTCAAAAATAAATGTTTATACCTAATAACAAATCTTAATATTTGAAAATAAGATTTTGTAAAACTTGTCAATTCATAGATCTTCTAAAACTCACCAATACATACATTTTGTAAAACTGGTCCATACAAATGTAAGTTTTTCAGAATATACCTTGAAGTTGAGCAATTGTTTGTAAAATTATCTGAATCAATTTCAATATAAATAATCCATTATCACTGAACTAGTATACATATTTGTTTAGGGGACAGCTGAAGGACGCCTCCGGGTGCGGAGTTTCTTGCTGCATTGAAGACCCATTGGTGGCCTTCTGCTGTTGTCTGCTCTATGGTCGAGTTGTTGTCTCTTTGACACATTCCCCATTTCCATTCTCAATTTTAATATTAATGAAGTTACTAAGATAACAAAAGGAAATGAACTTTTTTTTAAACAGAAAAAAAAAATTCTCTTAGGAATTTGGGACAAGCTTGCAACATAGTCAGTATTCTCTCCAGGATTTTTTTTATAGAGCTGTTGTAAGCACGCGATATTTGATAGATTCACCTTTCACATTTTCCACATAATATTACATTTACTGACAACTGCCATGTTATATTATATATAAAGAGACAAACACCAGTATCAATTAATACATATCCATTATTATCAATGGATATAAGTTACATCAAAATGACTAAATAATTTTGATTTCTTTACCATCCCTTTCCATCTTTTGTTACAAGAGTAAGTACTATGTACAATGTAGAACTAAAGGTATTTTTTTTCTCTTACTTTTAATTGTTTGACATAAACTAATAATTTATTTCATTTACAACTTTATAATTAACTGACACTTTTCTAAATAGTTTCCATGGCCAAAATGTACTTTTTTCATTGACTTTCATCTAAATCTTTTAAATTACAAATTCAAAATTACAATCAGCAGATGATTTGATATCAAAGGAAGAAATTGGATTACTCTTTCTAAAAGTACTTAAATGTTATTACAGAAATGTTAAAATAAAGGCTTACATACTCCAAGATGCATCTGATAGAAACCTAATTATGTTCAAGATTTTATTTCATTATTTAAAGTTGTCATTAATGAAAAATTATATTTGTCAGTTGAAACATAAACTTCAACTTTAAAGGCTGTGTTTGATAGCTTTATAAATTTTAATTATTGCCATTAGAAATATTTGACATGATTTTACAATACCAGTTTTAATTCTTTTCCCTCTTAAATTATCTCCCTTCTACTCCTTACTGTTCCTGTTTACATTTTGACCGAATAGCTCTCTCAATGTTTCATTAAATTCCATTTCATATCCAAGCCATCCTCTGTTAATATTGATTTTAAAATAACATTTAATGAATATTCATTGATAAACTGTTATCACAGAGATATGTCTCGCCTTTTTTTTGTAATTTTGATTATGCAAATGTTGAAATCAAAATAGCAATACTTAAACATCTTACACAAGTTATGCAAATATTCAAAGTCAATGAACCATGACTGAGTTACATGGCTAAACAATCTCCATGTAAATGAGATATGCCAATGCTAGTACAACTGCATACCAAATACCATTGACTTATTATAAGTCATTCCCAAACCTAAATACAAACATTAACTTCTTTACTATGTAAAAGTTTCAAAGTCAATGAACCATGAAGAGGGGTGGGGCTATATAATCTCCATGGAAACAATACTTGCAAATGCCAATAAATTCCCAAACCTAAATACAAACATGAACTTCTTTACTATGTAAAAGTTTCAAAGTCAATGAACCATGAAGAGGGGTGGGGCTATATAATCTCCATGGAAACAATACTTGCAAATGCCAATAAATTTGCATACCAAATATCATTGACTAAACATTAGCAGTTCATCTTAAACTGATCTAATCACAAACTAATACATGTAAGTTTCAAAGTCATTAGACTGTGACTGAGGGGCGAGGCCAAATATTCTCCATGGAGATGTGATGTGCCAATGCTTATACAACTGAATACCAATTAATATTGTCCTACCTCTAATGGTTCCCCTTGAACTGACCTAATCACAAACTAATACATGATAACTTAGAAAAAATTTCAAAGTCAATAGACCATGACTGAGGGGGCAGGGCCAAATAATCTCCATGGAAATGAGATGTGCCAATGCTTATACAACTGCATACCAAATATGATTGACCTATTACTTGTGGTTCACCGTAAATTAGACCTAATCACAAACTAATACATTGTTGACGCCGTTGACGACACCAGAAACAGCATACCTTTGTCTCGCTTTTTGACTCCGTCACAATACAGTATTTTATATTCATTTACGCATTTTTTTCATGTTGTTTTATTCTCTATTCAATTTTGTCAAAAAACTATGCAAGGACATGTAATCATAAAATACGGACTTGCAATGAATCCCTTAATAACAGCAATGCTTCACTAAAGCAATGCAGGTTCAACAGTTTAGTTGTAAACACTAAACAGTCATGAAATAATCATAAATGATTGAAAACATATAGAATGGACCACGTTGTCAGAGAAAGGATAAACCTTTCTGTTCATTGCTTTTATCCTTTGGGAAAAAAACTCGAGGGAATAAAGAGGTCTTTTTGACAGCCCAAGTTCTGCCAATGATGCCATTGTGTTGTGTCATTGAACTGGTCCCTCCTATTTTGACTGAATAATTGATCTCAGACAAATCAACTAGTCTATCACGTTATTTGAAATGGTACAGATAAACACCAGAAATTTGACAATTGAAACCCATTAGCGCTGATATTTGATCGGAAAGAGCTGCGGTCTGCCCAATTGCACAGTGCTGTAATGCCATAGCACTGAATACTGCAGCACTAAAATGTCCTGGGAAGAACACTGATAGTAACCAAGGTCCCTCGGCAATAAACTGGAATTTATCATATTAATTAAATTTCAAAGGGAGTATCTCCCCAAAAAATTAATCCTCTCAGATTTTTCAGATTCTTACAAGCTACTCACTAATGATAATAAGTACCAAAGCTGCAATGTTGAATTTCTCACATTGTTTTCATTTAAACAAGGGACTTGACTCAAAATATTAAAATCATAACTTTCCATTCCATCTTTTATACTGCTAATGTTACCTTTGATATAAATCTTATTTAGAAACAATAGTTTGGTTTTTTTTCTTCATCATCCATATCTAATCATTATTCTATATATGTACCTTCAGATGTCACATGACACTGAATAGTTTTTTGTAAAGGAGTATGTTCGATAAGGTCCTAAAATGGCCCCCATTTTTAGCGTAAATTTCAAATTCGGATTTATTTACCAATATCACGATAAATTATAGCTAATACATTGACTTGATAGGATATAAGCCATTTTATTGAAAATTTCACGTTTCTGCGTTTCATTGTGACGTCACAAGTTCTACTCATATTGATTTTTGACGAAAAAATCAATGAAAATGGGTAAATTTCCATAGATTATTGGACAGGAAACATAGAGCGCATACGTCGACAACACAGATCTTTTAAAATAATGTTTGTGAAGACATTTCACATGTCTTATTTGAATATTAAGCTTGTCGACGCCTGTGCTCTATGTTTCCTGGTCCTTGATTTGGTTGAAATCCAGCTGATTTTGTCAAATTTCACAAAAATCCCTTATCTTGACCTTTTTGGGATGTAAAAATCAACGTGTTAGAATTAAACTTTGACAAAAACAGTTCTGTTTAACTTTCTCACATGTCTTTAAGGCAACTTAAAGCATTTATTGTCTTGTAACTATGAACTTTATAATTGGGGCCAAATATGGCCCTTACCGAACTTACTCCTTTTGAAATGTCAAATGACACTTACCAGTTTGTTAATATAGAGGTCATCATTTGGATGCAAGATATCACCATTTGGTTTTACATTCTTTATGATAATTTCTATATCTTTCAGAAAACCTCCAGATGTTTGAATAATGATTTCATTTGCATAATTAGACCGCATTATTAATCCAGGAAAAGGTGCAACTACCTAAAAAAATAAAAATATTTTAATTAAACTGTTGTCAAGGTTTTAGATCTATAGACATTCTATTCACATTATTCACTTGTAGTATACAAAACTTAACTGATTTAAAAAAAATCTGAATGCATTCAAAAGCAATAAATCAAGTAAATACAGAGCTAACATCTGTAATGCAAAAAACACAAGTGAAACTGCGAGCTACTGCTCATTGAAGATACCCACGCCCAAATACTTGAAGGTTATCAATAAGTTGTCAAATAATGAATCTGAAAACACGTCACAACGTGTAGCACACTTGTATTAACCCTGAAAACAAATTTTAGAAATCCTTGTTATGTAGTTCCTGAGAAAGAAGTGACAAAAAATATTCATGATACGGAAAGACAGACTGATAGACAGACGGATGGATGGACAGATGGATTGACAGACGGATGGATGGACAGATGGATTGACAGACGGATGGATGGACAGATGGATTGACAGACAGGCAGAGGTAAAACAGTTTATCGGTAATTCATATATTTTCCCTTTGATCTTACTGCCTAATATTTTCGAGTATCAACGTACTGGCTGTATCACTAAAAATATTGGGCAATACATTGTGTGACGTCATAATTACCGATAAACATAATAATAGGTAGTTTCGTTCAAGCTATTTCAATTAAGTTTTTTTGGTAGAGGAAGCAAAAATGCCCGGGGACAACCATAACATTTGCCCATTGTGGGGTTTGAACTCATAACCTCCTTGTTGACAGGCTAGTGAACTACTAAGAACAATCTGCCAGGGTTCAGCTAATATTGGAATGACCAACATATTAGTAAAATTTTACAATAGATTTAGACAACAAAACAGATTTCAATGTAAATATAAAGTATTCAGTGTTAAGACTTAATTTGAAACAAGAATGTGTCCAAAGTACACGAATGCCCCACTCGCACTATCATTTTCCATGTTCAATGGACCGTGAAATTGGATAAAAAATATAATTAGGCATTAAAATTAGAAAGATAATATCATAGGGACCATGTGTACTAAGTTTCAAGTTGATTGGACTTCAACTTCATCAAAAACTACCTTGACCAAAAACTTTAACCTGAAACATGCACTTTCATTTTCTATGTTCAGTGGACCGTGAAATTGGGGTCAAAAGTTTAATTTGGCTTTAAAATTAGAAAGATCATATCATAAGGAACATGTGTACTAAGTTTCAAGTTGATTGGACTTCAACTTCATCAAAAACTACCTTGACCAAAAACTTTAACCTGAAGCGGACAGACGGACGAACGAACAGACGAACGAACGGACAGACAGACAGACAGACAGACGGACGAATGGACGCACAGACCAGAAAACATAATGCCCCTCTACTATCGTAGGTGGGGCATAAAAAGTCATTAGTCAACAACTTAAGAAAATTACTTGCCATGAAAGAAGTATAACTTAAAACACCTAAAAAAACAAGAATGTGTCCAAAGTACACAGATGCCCTACTGGCAATATCATTTTCTTTGTTCAATGGACCATGAAATTAGGTAAAAAATCTCATTTGGCATTAAAATTAGAAAACCATGCCATACGGAACATGTGTACTAAGGTTCAAGTTGATTGGACTTCAAATTCATCAAAAACTATTTTGACCAAAAACTTTAACCTGAAACTTGCACTTTCATTTTCTATGTTCAAGAGGGGGATAGGACCTTTATCGAGACACCGGGATCGGGTGTTTTTAAGCTCGAGATTTCGGGATTGACCCTTTCCGGATCCGGGAATTTTTTGTTCGGATTTCGGGACCTCTGGATTTCGTATTATTAAGCCCGGGATATTGAGATTTCATGTTTTTAAGCCAGGGTTTTCGGGATCAGGACCCCTCCTATCCCCCCTCTTCAGTTGATCGTGAAATTGGGGTCAAAAGTCTAATTTTGCTTTAAAATAGAAAGATCATATCATAAGCAACATGTGTACTAAGTTTCAAATTGTTTGGACTTCAGCTTCATAAACAAGTGAAACTGCGAGCTACTGCTCACTGATGATACCCCCGCCGCAAGTGGATAATATTAATAGTGTAAAAAGATGCAAGTGTTCGGTAAACAGGAAGTTGTCGAGTGATGAATCTGAAAACGCATCACACGGTATAGCTGACTTATAAAAATCCTGAAACCAAATTTCAGAAATCCTTGTATTGTAGTTCCTGAGAAAAATGTGACGAAAATTTTTAACTTGGTTATCATGTGTAAAATCATACAAGTGTTCGGTAAACAGGAAGTTGTCGAATGATGAATCTGAAAACGCATCACACGGTATAGCTGACTTATATAAAACCTGAAACCAAATTTCAGAAATCCTTGTATTGTAGTTCCTGAGAAAAATGTGTCGAAAATTTTCAACTTGGCTATCATGTGTAAAATCATACAAGTGTTCCGTAAACAGGAAGTTTTCGAGTGATGAATCTGAAAACGCATCACACGGTATAGCTGACTTATATAAATCTTGAAACCAAATTTCAGAAATCCTTGTATTGTAGTTCCTGAGAAAAATGTGACGAAAATTTTTAACTTGGTTATCATGTGTAAAATCATACAAGTGTTCGGTAAACAGGAAGTAGTCGAATGATGAATCTGAAAACGCATCACACGGTATAGCTGACTTATATAAATCCTGAAACCAAATTTCAGAAATCCTTGTATTGTAGTTCCTGAGAAAAATGTGACGAAAATTTTCAACTTGGCTATCATGTGTAAAATTGTACAAGTGTTCCGTAAACAGGAAGTTGTCGAGTGATGAATCTGAAAACGCATCACACGGTATAGCTGACTTATATAAATCTTGAAACCAAATTTCAGAAATCCTTGCATTGTAGTTCCTGAGAAAAATGTGACGAAAATTTTCAACTTGGCTATCATGTGTAAAATCAGACAAGTGTTCGGTAAACAGGAAGTTGTCAAGTGATGAATCTGAAAACGCATCACACGGTGTGGCTGACATATATAAATGTTGATACCAAATTACAGAAAGGGTGGATGTGTAGTTCCTGAGAAAAATGTGACGAAAGTTTCATGGGACGGACTGACTGACTGACGGACGGACTGACAGACGGACTGACGGACGGACTGATGGACGGACGGACGGACGGACTGACAGACAGAGGTAAAACAGTATACCCCCCCTTTTTTAAAGCGGGGGTATAAAAACTACCTTGACCAAAAACTTTAACCTGAAACGGGACAGATGGACAAACGAACAGACGAATAAACGGACGGACAGACGGATGGACACACAGACCGGAAAACATAATGCCCGTCTACTATCGTAGTGGGGCATAAAAAGTTATGTTTTATAGACAAAACCCCCAAATTTTATGTAGCATTTTTTGTTAAAGATAAAACATTATGTCTGCATAAATATATTTCTCTGAAATTTTATGAAGAATTTAATGTAATTTGTATTATAAAATCATCTCCATAATCTAAACTTTATCTTTTACTCCTTTAATTCAATTAAAAGAGGGACGAAAGATACCAAAGGGACAGTCAAACTCATAAATCTAAAACAAACTGACAACGCCATGGCTAAAAATAAAAAAGACAAACAGAAAAACAATCATTCATAATCTCTTTCGTAGAACTTACTGTTGCACCAGGATTTATTTTCAAGTCAACTCCTCCTTTGTCACCAGCGGGATAGAAACCATCATAGCCACACCCACCTCCACTCAAACGTGTGACATTGGGAAAATCTCTGTTGGCTTTAGGTCCAAAAATAGATGCTAATGTAGACATTGCTGATTCATATCTACAATCATTTTACACATCTTTTTTATGATATATTATATATAATTTTTGTCTAAAGCCATTACATTCAGATCATAAATAAAAGGAGATACATGTATTGATTATTTTTTTGGTTCGCTATCTGTATGATAATAACTGTAATTTTTCAAGTTTTATTGCTATTGAATTATTTTCTGTCTGTACTCTAATACTCAGATATTTTTCCTTATCTTACTTCCAATACATTTCGGGGAATATAATTGGTTAAAAGCTGTGTGGAGACAGTGTATATTTCATATGGGGTTAGTAGGTGTGGTTTTCAATATACAATTTGTAGTAGTGTTATGTCCATTTGTAAAAATACAACACAGTATTAAGAAAGAATCTGTAAGGTTTATACAGACAAAAAAAATTGAGAATGAATGATTGAAATAAATGCAGAAAACACATTAAAAGCTAAAAAGTTATTGTTGGAATTTGTTTTCCTATAGACCAATGGAAGTAGGTTTTTAATATTGAAGACTTGATGACTTTGATAGCCACTAGTTTAAATGCCACATGCTAAGATAATTGGTAAGACAAATTCCTTACAGTGTGCTAGCGTCAGTAAATTCCAAGTTGGGTGAGAGCGAACAAAGCTCTCACCCCATATGGAATTTACATGACCCCATATATATATATATCATACTAGGTCACCAGTACACCATGTAACTAAAAGTATGCAATGACTTTAACTACTTCTCTTAAGAACTTGGCCACCGCACAGCACAAGTGTGAGAGAATTTAGTTGAGTATATATGCGTGCATTGATTCAATAATTTCCTTAACCTTATAATTACAAAATCTTGTTTCATATGACTTTAAACATACCCTTCTTTCAAAATGCTGTATGCTTCCTTAACTGATTTCACAAAGGAAAAGAAATGCTTGTAAATGTCAAAAAATGGTGCAGCAAAACCAGTCAGTCCTTGTAATGCTGCCATCAGTTCATCCACTGTTGATTGTATTTCTGCTACAATGCTCTGCCTGACAGCACGCTAAATTTCAGTAAAAGTATTTTTAATGCCAAGAAAAGTCAGTTAATCACAAAAGTGTCCAGAAAATTTTAAAGATTCATAAATATATTCAGGTTTTAAGAAAAGTTGATTTTTTTTCCACATTGTATTTGTACAAATAATTCTAGAGGAAATATAAAGAGCTTGTGTCGCTCACCTGAATCTATGTACATCTTCATCAATGGCCATTCTTAAAACATTGTGGACTATAATTTAATATACATGTATGACTAAAATTCTCCTTTTTTTTCCTTGTCATGTTGACATATTTGTAGATCTTGTCCTGCTCATCCTTTTTATTGCTTAAAATTTCTCTATTATCTATTACAGTTTTCAAGATAATAGGCAAAATAGCAAAAAAGAAATGTTAAAAAAGAAATCATCATTTAAGGGCTATAACTCCAATATGTATAATGTAGTTGTGATTTGGCCATGTTGACTTATTTAAAGATCTTGTCTTGTTGATTATTTGGCTATAAAAACAATCTCTCTTTCTATGACAACATTAAAGAAAATAGACAAAAATGAAATAGGCAAGATCTCAAAACAGGAATTGTTAGTCAACTTTCGACAAAAAAGACAATATGTAGATCTTAACATTTCGAACAGTTCTGTCATGTCTGATTTTCTTTTCCTGTAATTGTTTTTCAAGACAATAGACAAAATGTGCATTAACCTGTATGTTCTATTTTTCGTCAAGTTGGCCGTGTTGATTAACAGGTGGGAATATCAGACACATTTTCAAAACTATGATGATTGTGGCCAAGTTTGGTTTCAATTAGCCAAGTAGTTTCAGAGAAGATTTATTAAAAAGTTAAAGGATGCCAACAACAACTAGAGGCTCTAAAGAGCCTGTGTTGCTCACCTTGGTCTATGTGAATATTAAACAAAGGAAGCAGATGGATTCATGACAAAATTGTGTTTTTGTGATGGTGATGTGATTGTACATCTTACTTTACTGAAAATTCTTGCTGCTTACAATTACCTCTATCTATAATGAACTTGGCTCAGTAGTTTCAGTGGAAAATGTTAGTAAAAATTTACAAATTTTATGAAAATTGTTAAAAATTGACTATAAAGGACAATAACTCCTTAGGGGTCAATTGACCATTTTGGTCATGTTGACTTAATTTTAGGTCTTACTTTGCTGTACATTATTGAAGTTAACAGCAAAATTTCCTTAAAATTACCAATTCGGGGGCAGCAACCCAACAACGGGTTGTCCAATTCATCTGAAAATTTCAGGGCAGATAGATGTTGACCTGATAAACGATTTTACCCATGTCAGATTTGCTCTAAATGCTTTTGTTTTTGAGTTATATGCCAAAATCTGCTTTTTACCCCAATGTTCTATTTTTAGACTTGGTGGCCATCTTGGTTGGTCAGCCGGGTCACCGGACACATTTTTTAAACTAGATATCCCAATAATGATTGTGGCCAAGTTGGTTTAATTTGGCCCAGTGATTTTTGTAAAAGTTAACAGACGACGCCGGACGACGCCGGACGACAGACCCAAAGTGATGAGAAAAGCTCACCTGGCCTTTGGGCCAGGTGAGCTAAAAAGACGAAGAGACTATGGCTAAATACAGCAAGTGATTTCAAAAGCTAACACTAGCCCTTTGAGAAAGGTTAGCTAAACATTTAAAGATTGATAAGTATTTTGAACAACAAAATATATTTTCTATATTGGTATTAAATAGGTCAAAGAACTCCTTCATACTTTAAAGACAGCACTTACCAATGATAATTTTCCCTTAGTGAATTGGTAAATAGTATCTTCTGCTTCTCCAATCTTTTCTTCCACCCAAGCCTTACTTTTAGTCTTTGCTGTATTCATGACCTTCACTGATAAGTCAACTATTTCAACTATTTCAGTCAACTCTAACCAGTATGGTTTTGTATCTGAATCAGTTTCACAGAAATATGAATTAAAGATGGCTAAGAAGACTGCATCAATAAACAGCACACCCAACAACCCCAAAAAATAAGAGAAGACATCTGAATCTCAAATTATATTTTCTTTAACAATAAAAAAAAAAGTGTCTTACCTAACCATTTGTCCAAGGAAGTAATTTTTACAAATTAATGATTTATGCGATATAGCAAAAGCCAACAAAACTGATACAAATACAAATGATACAGTCATCTTCAGTAAATTTAATGTTAATCAAAAGTAAAAATCATTTGAAACACTAATGACTCTAAACCCCTAGCTTGGCATGGTTGTTTTTAGCTAGATTGAACTTTTGGTACTCAATGCTCTTTAACTACATAAATTATTTGGCCTGCAAGCTGTTTTCGATTCCAAGGCTGCTGAAGAGTTATTAATGTCCTTTGAGCTGAATGAATATACTGTTTGATTTATCACATTAAAGACAAACACATTTACTTTTAATCTGAATGAACTACAGAAAATTGATCAGCTTAAATTTTTGAAATGTGTATATGCATTTTAAGCAAACTGCAATATGAATAAATTGGGATTAATTCAAGATATAAATTATGTTAATTCTTTTTTTTTAAAGATTATATTTCATATTAGTAGATACAATCTAACTACCTTTAAGAAAGGAACAAGCTTCCTGTGTTTTGTGTTTTGACTCTATCAAGTTCTTCACGGATGCATAAATCCTGTAAAATATCAAAAAATAACAATGGTTTGATTATGAAAATAACTGAAAATATAAGAATTCTGACCTTTACAGCTCACATCCATGGCCAATTAGACAACTCACGGTCAACCCATGGTAAGGTTTTAGTGCAATGTACGGATAAACAATTTATATATCTGATATTTATGTGTTATTTGTTTATTTTTTCTTAAGCCATACAATTTCCTTGACACTACTTTGACCTCTCATGTAAGTTAGTTATAGTCATTAGATACTTGAGCTTTTTATATTAACACATTTGGTAAGGGATAAGCAGAACTCTTGGTCTTGCCTCCATTATCCTAAAGCACAAGCATTGTTGAAAATAATACTTTTCCTGTCAATAAATAAACTCAAAATACACTTACTGTTTTTTGGACTTCGGTTGAGCGCCATATTATTTCTGAGCATTTTCAAGTAAAATAGTCAAGAATTCCATAATTTTGCTATTTTACAAAATTTACTGTCATTTTATGGATATACAACACATAAAAAGGGAATATTTTAAACAAAAACTGCAATGTAGTACTGAAGTATAATTTCAATATTTAAGTCAGAAAAAAATAAGAGATGCTTTGAAATACATTTGATTACAGGACCAATTAGAACCTAAATTGTAACTTTTCTTTAATGATTATTTACTGTTCATGGTTATTCTTCAGCAGCCTTTTTTTCCAGAAAATATGAGCTAAGACCAACTGATTATTTTAAACACTTCATTTTCAAGTTTTTGTCAAATAAACATATTCAACTTCACTTCAGTACGTGTATTAAGGGACAACGTCAATAGTTTGATGTCGGATAAAAAACTGAATTCACATAGTTTAGGGATGGTCGTAAAAAATGTTGCAAGATTTGTTATCCTACATCAATTTTTTTGATTCAGTGATCAATATCATACCAGATATTTGATTGTTTTACATATAAGGTTAATAAGGTCCTTCAAAAAAATGTGTGAATAAAGTTTTTTTATCCGACATTAAACTTTTGATGTTGTCCGTAATGTTTTCGTGATTAACTTACTGTAATACTCCTTTCCCTATTCTGGCTATTGATTGCACTGGATCTTTGATAAATCTCTTGAATCCATCTATAATGTCTCCTAAAGATTTGAAGATGATTCTAGCACTCTCTGGTACTGTTATGGTGACCGTTTCAAAGAGTTGCTACAAATTATATTAAACAAATATCAAATGAGATTATTTTGTGCTAAAGGATAGAAAATCTTCCTATAGTCATCAAATTTCAAGTCACTTTTCCAAACATTAAGATATGTAATTCACTTAAGAACAACTTAGGACTTTTCCATTTAGAAATTACTGGTACACAGGAAATGGAAAATTGGTTAACCATCTATAGAGGCAAATTTAGACTTCCATTCAATTACCACTATACTTGACAACTCATCCAAAGTTGAGATTTCAAAGTGCCTTCCTTGGGTCCATGTATGTTTTTATGTAACATTCATTATCATATTTTTCTATTAATAAACAAGAATGTGTCCCCAGTACACGGATGCCCCATCCGCACTATCATTTTCTATGTTCAGTGGACCGTGAAAATGGGGTTAAATCTCTAATTTGGAATTAAAATTAGAAAGATCATATCATACAGAACATATATACTAAGTTTCAAGTTGATTGGACTTCAACTTCATCAAAAACTACCTCGACCAAAAACTTTAACCTGACATGGGACAGATGGACGAACGGACGAACGGACGAACGAACAGACGGACGGACGCACAGACCAGAAAACATAATGCCCATAAATGTGGCATAAAAAGTCAGAAACTAAATCAGATAAATACAACAAAACTGAACGTTTTGGATTTACGATTACTTGTACTCTAAATTCAAAATTTTGAATGTCACCATTAATTAAACACTTGTAAAATAAATTTGAACAAGGTGAACCAACACCTGAAGTGGTTATCGTGTGGTTGGGTAATAGTGGATGGATACCGAAAGGTATTCACAGTTGTCTTTCAGTATAGACAAGGATTTGTACAATACAAATCCAGTTGCTATAGATAAGTAAAATAAACCAATAAAGACAACACCAATCAATTACAGCATGGTAAGAGTTTATTCTGGTCGACATGTTTCACCAACAAGGGTGGCGTCTTCAGGACAATATTACACATGAATTCAAATAAAGAAGTACAAATTTTGCGGTTGTGTGGTTCGCAGAACAATAGAGGTTGTTATGACGACGTTATAGATATAAATAGAAAGTGAAAGTAAAAGAAGAATATAGTATAGTTAAGAGTGAAAGTAAAAGAAGAATATAGTATAGTTAAGAGTGAAAGTTAGTCAATAAAGTTATTAACGATGTGGTTAGCTGCTATTCTTACACGTCTGTGTAGTTGTTCTCATGGAGGTTTTTAGTGGTAATATTGTAGAAATGATGAATGTAGATCATAAAATGTCAGTTAATTTCCAAATAGGACAACACCCCACTGGCCATCACGTACCAATTCAAATGGCTTCCAATTGCGTTTGTAAAATAAGTACAAATCAAAATTTTGATGATATTCTTAAGTTAATAATTACATTTATATTATTCAAAAAGATTATGCAAGATATAATTCAATAATCTTGTGCAGAGGTAAACATTCTACTTCCTCACCTAGTGTCAAAGATCGTTGACCTGCACTTGGAGGGTAATTTTGTTGTTGCCAATTGCAAAATTTAATATATGCAGGTACATGGCCATGGGCCTTGAAAGGGACAGAAATGATACAAGAAGAGTTTCTTGTTAACAAAACTGGAAATTTTTAGTTATCAGTCTAGTCATTAATTATAAAAAACTGCAAATCTATTTTGGTGGCAAAAATTGTTTCATCGCTTGACATTACATCATGAAGTCAGAGGCAGATTTAGAGGGGAGGCCAAGGGGCCTGGGCCCCCACTTTTCTGGGGGAAATTTGGTTGATTATATAGGGAATCACTAAAGCATGACAGTAGAGGACCCCCTCTTATGCAGTCAGTGGGCCCCCACTTATGAAAACTTCTGGATCCACCACTGGAAGTTGTTTTTCGATAAACTGCACACAAAGATTCATTTCTAAATCTAATGATTATTAAATTGCTTACATTAAAAAACACAAGAACATCTGATTTTAAACGATTCAGAAACGTCTGTACTCTTGATACAAGATTTTCTACAGGTTTCATAAAAGCTGGCAAATCTTTTGGATCATATTCACCAAACTTTTTCATTGCTTTCATTGCAACACTTCTTAAATCAGCTACCTACAAAACGCAAACAAATTGCAGTGTTATGCCTCTCGTAAAAATTAATTGACTCTACCGTATTGATAAAATATTGATAAAGATCAAATTACATATATTCGCAACCCAAGATCACTCATTCAAGCTTGGATACTTTTTAAAACAGTCTAAAGTAAAGAACTATTAAAGTACAGGGACTCTTGAAATATTTACTTTCATGATTTATAAAAATTGATCTTGCTGATATTGTTTGTTTCTTCTTACAATGCTGTGTCAAATAAACGTATAGTGCAATGACAATAAAGATTTAAATTGAATAAACAGATATATATTTACATGTTTGAGTGCAACATTAACGAGGCCAGTATAAGGTTTTCCATGAATATACAGATCTCAATAAAAAAATTAAATTTAACTTACCTTCTTTGGAAGCTGTGTTAAGGAACTCACAAATTTTAGAACTAAATCATTCAAATGAACTTTTCCTTCTATTAAGTCTTTTATCTTCTTGATACCAGTATTAATGCCTCCCAGTATTGTAGGCAAAATTTTATCAAATCTTGTAGCAACATTGGACATTGTTTTGAGTTCATTTTCCTACAAAATATTTTTACTGAGTAATTATCAGATTATAGACTATCGTTGGTCATCTCAACGAGATTGTTTTTTCTCGCTTGAGCTGGCCAGGCGAAAGTGAGAAAAACAATAGAGTTGAGATAACCAATAATAATCTGTTTATCGCTTTTTACATATGACGACATTGTTAATTTCATTGACAACATGCAAATTAGCCCTTAGTTTTCATATCACTCTACTGTGCTGAGAAAGAAAATTATAAGTCAGTAAGTAAAATTTCTTAAATAGTGATAATGTTGAATATATATTCCATAAACATTGTAAGTCTTACATATTTCATTGCGAAGTAGGTTGTTGTTAAAACACATTGGGAATTTTTAATATCAGTCTGGGAGTCTGGGTATCAGGATGTGATAGAATATCTTGACAGAAAAGGCATGAACTTTTTTTCCAAATTGGTGAACTAGATGGCTATAGTATAAATATAATATCATTTTCACGATAATAATAATTTAATAATAAAAACATTATGTACAATTTTTTTATTATGTAGAAATTACCTGCAAGATGTTAATGTTGTATGAAGTTTCTCCTTTGAAGCAAATTCTTGCCTTTATTACGTCAATATTGACACCAACAACTCCTAAATGTAGTATGGCATAGGCTTCGTCATGTATTGTAATGCTTACCGAGCCTGACAATGGAGCTGGAATGATGATAGAAAATAACATGACGGTTATGTCTAGAGCAACATGAAGAAATCACATTTAGATATGTTGAAGTGTTCAGTTGAAATGTGATTACTGGTACATGTTTTTTAAGGAATATATCTATAGAAATACACAACTGCTGTAAGTTTCATATATAATCATGAATAATCCCAAATCTGGAAATCAACTCTTAAAACAGCAATAACTTCTAGTATAAAAACTAGAGGGTCCAAGGACCCTGTGTCGCTCACCTGATATTTTTATTTACAATTGTTACATGATAAATGCAACTGTTGTACTGTCGTTTAGTTTCAGAGATATAATACTAAAAAGTGCATTTGAAACCTATGCTTTATTTCAGCCATGTGGGCAGGCAGGGTCATCATACACAGTGGTCCCTGGATATCCTAGTGGTGATTTAAACCAAGTTTGTTTAAATTCAACAGTTGTTTAAGGGGAGAATTTTTGTAAAATTTATCTAACAAGAAATGCAAAGTAATGAGAAAGTTGTGAAGTAGTTTTGTTGTTGCGCAACACCCCCCCCCCCCCCCCCCCCACTTTGCCAAAAAAAAACAAAAAGGTAATAAAAAATTATCATATAAGGGCAATCTATCCTATTAATGATTTCTGCAAAATTCAGTTGATTGTGCAAGGGTTGTATAGCCAGCTGAGGACGTTAAAAACTCTCTTTCTTTTGTTGTTGCAGATAGATCTTGACCTGATAAGCAATTTTACCACATGTCAGATTTGCTCTAAATGCTTTGGTTTTTGAGTGATAAGCCAAAAACTGCATTTTACCCCTATGTTCTATTTTTAGCCATGGCGGCCATCTTGATTGGTTGGCCGGGTCACCGGACACAATTTTTAAACTAGATACCCCAATGATGATTGTGGCCAAGTTTGGTTTAATTTGGTCCAGTTGTTTCAGAGGAGAAGATTTTTGTAAAAGATAACTAAGATTTACGAAAAATGGTTAAAAATTGACTATAAAGGGCAATAACTCCTAAAGGGGTCAACAGACCATTTTGGTCATGCTGACTTATTTGTAGATCTTACTTAGCTGAACATTTTTGCTGTTTACAGTTTATCTCTATCTATAATAATATTCAAGATAATAACCAAAAACAGCAAAATTTCCTTAAAATTACCAATTCAGGGGCAGCAACCTATCAACGAGTTGTCCGATTCATCTCAAAATTTCAGGGCAGATAGATCTTGACCTGATAAACAATTTTACTACATGTCAGATTTGCTCTAAATGCTTCGGTTTTTGAGTGATAAGCCAAAAACTGCATTTTACCCCCTATGTTCTATTTTTAGCCATGGCGGCCATCTTGGTTGGTTGGCCGGATCACCGGACACAATTTTTAATTTAGATACCCCAATGATGATTGTGGCCAAGTTTGGTTTAATTTGGTCCAGTATTTTCAGAGGAGAAGATTTTTGTAAAAGATAACTAAGATTTACGAAAAATGGTTAAAAATTGACTATAAAGGGCAATAACTTCTAAAGGGGTCAACAGACCATTTTGGTCAGGTTGACTTATTTGTAGATCTTACTTTGTTGAACATTTTTGCTGTTCACAGTTTATCTCTATCTATAATAATATTCAAGATAATAACCAAAAACAGCAAAATTTTCTCAAAATTACCAATTCAGGGGCAGCAACCTACCAACGGGTTGTCTGATTCATCTGAAAATTTCAGGGCAGATAGATCTTAACCTGATGAACAATTTTACCCCATGTCAGATTTGCTCTAAATGCTTTGGTTTTTGAGTTATAAGCCAAAAACTGCATTTTACCCCTATGTTCTATTTTTAGCCATGGCGGCCATCTTGGTTGGTTGGGCGGGTCACCGGACACAATTTTTAAACTAGATACCCCAATGATGATTGTGGCCAAGTTTGGTTTAATTTGGTCCAGTAGTTTCAGAGGAGAAGATTTTTGTAAAAGTTAACAACGGACGACGACGACGACGGACGACGGACGACGGACGACGGACGACGGACACCAAGTGATGAGAAAAGCTCACTTGGCCCTTCGGGCCAGGTGAGCTAAAAATTATACATGTATCAAAAAATGTAAACAATAGATTAAAATGCAAGCTTTCAATGATTCTGCAAGAAAGAATAAAATCGGTGTTGGCTAAAGGAACATTAATACTCAATCATTCATGACTCTGGGTGCGTGATTTTTTGCTGTGTATGAGACCTATTGATGACCTTGGGCTGTTTTGTGCTCTTTGGTCAGGTTGTTGACCTTTTGACACATTCCAGATTTCCATTCTCAAAAAGGTTGATTGAATGTTTTCTTCTGCCTTTTGTTGAATTATCACTTTGACCTCATGGTCATTTTCTGTTCATAAATTTTTTTTTTTTAAATTGGAAACATGACTTATTGAAACCCTGTTAACTTTTTTATTCATTATAAAATAGGAAGAAGAGGTATGATTGCCAATAAAACATCTCTCCACAGAGACCAAATGATGTAGAAGTAAACAGATTGAGATAATTACATTTATTTATCTAATTTTTACACTCTTTCTGTACATTGAAAAACCCAGATGTGGGATATAATAATAAACACAGCAAAACTGTACAATACCAAAGTATAAACGACAATGATCAGAAAACTTTCTACCGTCTCAGCACAGCACAATAGATGAATTATGTCAATGTTTTAGATTATATGTCCAATAAAAATTAACATACTGAAAGTAAAAGTAAAAAAGTATACATACTGTGGATTCCTTTATTTTCATGGGTACCAATCTTCATGGTTTGAGCAAAATTTGCATATTCATGGATATTTAATTTTGTGGTTTTGGCAAAGTATGCATATATTCCCACTAGAAATTTTTTTATTCGTTGAACATTTGAATTCATGTTTCTCCTGTTCCCACGAAATCCTTCAAAATTAGTATCCAACGAATATTAATGAATTCACAGTATGTGCCTATGTTATCTTACGATGACCTACTATTATTACAAAGTAATGAAAATAAATGACAAATAAAATTGACTGCAATAGTCCACTTAAATACTATCCAATTCCCTCACCTATACTTAGAGCTAAGTAATTAGACATGGCAAACCCAAATGATCCTCCAAGAGCTTTAGAACCAAGTTCATCTCTCCAGTCCACTGACGGAGCTGTCAGTTCGAAATCTAAACCTTTGAAAAAGCTTCTTTTCTGTCTTTTGTGGGGTCCAAAAATTTTATCATCTGGCACAACAGATTTGTTGTCAGCAACTTCTACGACAGTGAATCTGCAATAATTTTCAATCAAATTATAAAAATTCATATTATTTTGTGTTATCTGACATTTATCACTGCCTCATTTTTAAAAGTTTAAAAGTTTAAAACATTTCAATTTTTAGTTCCAGCAGGGAAGATTTTTAAATAATTGAGCAATCAGAATCAAAGACTTTCTATGAAGGGGCCATATTTTTAGTAGATCAAAAGAAAGACAATTATTCTTTTTGAGGATGTTCCATTCAGCATTCATTTTAAAGATGTACTTGAGTGAAATTCAACCCCACAAAAAATCTAGAATTCAACATTCATACTATAAGTCAGAAGAACATTAGTTAAGGAATAAGATCAGCTAAAGATATTGATAGGTCACTGAGCTCCTATTTGAGATATTTAAAAACAAATTACGTCAGGAAAAGGTTGATTTTGACTTTTAGCTTATATTTGCATCGATATTATGTGGGTCTCAATTCGAACAGAAAAAAAAATCTAGAATCTGCTTAAATTTTGGTTAATTACCTTTTATTAGCTATTGATGTCTTATATGAAAAGAAACCAGATGCTCTGCAGGGTGCAGCTTTATACGACCGAAGGAACAGTTGGGGCAAGTATGGACACAACATTCAAGCTTGATACAGTGTCTGAATTTGGATTGTGATTAAATAGTTGACACAACATGGGTTTCTGACACAGAATGAATGTGGTCTAAGAACTTAAACTTAAAAACTTAAAAAATTTTAAATTGGACATTTACCTATTATGGTCTAATATCCAAAATCTAAATACATGGTTCACCCCAAGAATTCAATTTTTGATGAAATCAAATAAAGTTCAATTTTGGACCCTTTAGACCTCAATGTAGACCAATTTGATAACCCAAATATAAAAAATCTAAATACATGGTTAGCATATGTCAAAGAACCCCAGATACTCAATTTTTGTTGAAATCAAACAAAGTTTAATTTTGGATCACGATTTGGACCAACTTGAAAACTGGGCCTATAATAAAAAATCTAAAAACATATTTAGATTCAGCATATCAAAGAACCCCAAGGATTCAACTTTTCTTGAAATCAAACAAAGTTTAATTTTGGACCCCGATTTGGACCAACTTAAAAACTCAGACCATAATAAAAAATCTAAGTACATGTTTAGATTCAGCATATCAAAGAACCCCAAGAATTCAATTTTTGTTAAAATCAAACTAAGTTTAATTTTGGACCCTTTGAACCTTAATGTAGACCAATTTGAAAACGGGACCAAAAATTAAGAACCTACATACACAGTTAGATTCAGCATATCAACGAACCCCAATTATTCAATTTTTGATCAAACAAAAAAAGTTTAATTTTGGACCCTTTTGACCCCTAATTCCTAAACTGTTGGGACCAAAACCAAGTTGCCAAAACTCCTAAAATCAATCCCAACCTTCCTTTTATGGTCATAAACCTTGTGTTTAAATTTCATAGATTTCTATTTACTTATATTAAAGTTATGGTGCGAATACCAAGAAAAATGCTTATTGGGGCCCCTAATTCCTAAACTGCTGGGACCAAAACTCCCAAAATTGATCCCAACCTTTCTTTTGTGTTCATAAACCTTGTGTTTAAATTTCATAGATTTCTATTAACTTACACTAAAGTTATTGAGCGAAAACCAAGAAAAGTGCTTATTTGGGCACTTTTTTGGCCCCTTATTCCTAAACTGTTGGGACCAAAACTCCAATCAAAGAGCTGAATAGCTCTGAGGGAAAAGACGGCCCTTGTTTTTTTTTTTTTGGGGGGGGGGGGGGGGGGGGGTATCTTTTGATAGTCTTCAAATAAAGAATGAAAAAAAAAAACCAGCTAGAACATATGAAAGGTTGACAATATTGAAATCAATTGTTTTTTTGATGTAATTTCGTTTCCTTAGTTTAGGATTCAATTTGTACCAATGGAAGAGATCTGCATCTTCTAAATCTAAACATTCGATTAAAGTTGATAGTTAATTATCTAAAATTCAACTGAATTCTGTCATTTAACAACTACAATATTTTTTGAAATCTTAATTGTGTACCACTGAACTGCAGGCTAGGGCTATTTTCCATTTTTTGCGACAGTACTCTAAGATTTTTAATTTTTTTCTTAAGAAAGATAGGACTGAAAAATCTATTTAGTTTTAAATTTCCTTTGATAAAGTTCCCAGATACAACTCTCATAACAGGGATACAGGTACTAATAAAAAAAACAATATGATTGATGTAAACTGTGTGAAGCTTGTTTCCAGATCCTACATTTTGAAATGTTTGTAATTTTTATGAATAAATAGGTTTAAACTACAAAATGCAACATTTTAATTTAATTTTTTTTTACCATTACAATGATTATGTTGGTACACAAAATTAAGATTTAATGGAAGACTACTAATCAGATACTAAATGTCACATTTTAAGAGTTCAGATACATTAACTTTTATTTTAATGGATAATTACTCACTAATTGAGGTGCTCCTGAATTGGAGGAAGATTCTCAAAACAGAATTTTACAGTAAAAATGAGAAAAATTGTTTCTCTCCCCAATCTCATGTATCCCCACGGCCTTTGTTTACTTTGAAGATTGAAATAAACAATTAATTTCCCCATAACCTGAAGTTACAATACACCATTAGATTTTATCGGCGCAGCCATCTTTTACAATACACCATTAGATTTTATGGGCGCAGCCATTTTGTGAGCGCATTTATGAGAATAACATGGTATTCAGAATTAAGAGTACGGCTAATCCTGATTGGTCGATATGTGCGCCGTTATTTTTTTATTATTAGAGACTTCATGCACTCTGCTTTATACAAAAGGCTAAATAAAATTTATTCCGTAGCCCTAAAGGCACTGAGATGACTTTTCAATGCTAGGACAAAACACATATTTTTAAGGGCAAAATTGATAGGCATGGGAGATAAGTACAAAATTATATAATGCTAAGAAAAGCAACGCGAACCTATATTTTTTGGACCTAAAAATACTGTCCCAATAACTTTTATTTGATTCTAGCAAGGTTTCGTTAAAAAAAATCAACTTTCTAAAGTCTGTATCTCAAAAAGGGCTACCATTGTCGCCTATGGGGAAATTAATTGTTTATTTCAATCTGAAAGTTGTTGACCTACAAATTAAAGTATTGCATGTTGATGTTTGAATCATCTACAGCAAACATAATATGTTTGAATTTACAATTTTTAATTAGTGCACGAACTCTGAGAATGATTTAAATAACCAGTGAAGGATATCCCTGCTTCTGTGTAGTGGGGCATTCCAACAATGACGTCACTATAAAAAATAATGTCTGTTGGATATATTTAGAATATCCTGTCACTGATTTTTCCGGATTGTAAAAGAAACATAAATAGTGTAAAGGAAAGCTCAAGATACGATAATTTTGCAAGAAACAGAAGGGAAATGTGTAAAAAAGTGTTTAAAGTCAATCTATTCATTTGTGTGTCTCCTTCTCATCAATCTCCGTAAGATTTGTTGGGGGGTTTTCCACACTATAAAAACAAAATGAATGAGGTGAGGGGATGTCACTCTGGTCAACCACATAGCGGGTTGACGGCTTGAAGCCGTCTGTCCCCAAATATCAATCCCAAACTTCCTTTTGTGGTCATAAACCTTGTGTTTAAATTTCAAAGATTTCTATTTACTTAAACTAAAAATAGTGCGAAAACCAATGTGTCTTTCGGACGACGCCAACGTCATACCAATATACGACCGCAAAGTCGTATAAAAAGGGGTGTTATGGGGCAAAATATTATACCCTGTATCATAGGGAAGGAGCAACTGAGGAATCCTAACATCTGACAAAAACTCTTCAACTTGACCTAAGTACATCCTTAACTCTTCAAATTGTGGCATAAATGATTGGATAATGAATGCTTTATCCCAACACCTTCCTGTAGTAGAAGATTGTACACAATACCATGAGACCATTTAAATTCATTAACTCTGTCTCATTAAGTAAATTACCTGTTGTAATGTTTGTATTCTGATTTAGGATGAGCCTGGTACAATAATGTTGCTTCATATCTGACCTCCTCGTTATCATCATACATTGCTGCCTTTAATATAGCCTGAACTGCCTAAAATAAATAAGTGATTATTGTAAAGTTACTAACTAGCTAAAAGGTAGATAATATCCAATTTCTCAAACATTTTCATATGACACATCAGTGGAAATTAAATCAAACAAATGGAAGACTAAATCAAATTCCAAGATGCAATACCATTGAACACCAAAATTTTTAAAAGTTTCTATTGCAATCTTCATACATTAAAACAGATATTACAAATACTTTTTTAAAGGTAGTCTGGAACTTCATATACATTTATATTACCATTTTACTCTCATATTTCCTGAGAGCATGCACCCCTGCTCTCTTGATCCATGGTGAGTTAGTAGAGTTGATGTGAGATATAATGTAATCATAGGAGTGATCTATTGCAGCATTTCCAAGTGTTTCTAATAGTATGACATGTTTTATATCATATTGTTCTTGTTCCACCTCAGTCTGTATAGATCTCTTGTGTCTGTACATCCATGGATCTGAAATAATACAAGTCAATGGTATTCAGAACAACACTATATCTTGTTGAATATACTTTTACCACTTAATAATGTGTTTTGTATGTTTCATCAATGTCCCACACTCAAAACCATACTTCAGATGGAAAGTTTCCATTACAAATTTATATCAAGTTGCCATAATGAGTTCTTAAAAACAAATATTGAATCTCAAATGTCCATAACATTCAAATTACAATGTACAATATTTCATGAAAATATGATGAAGCAGGTAGGAGTAACTTCCACAAAGCGCATAATGATTATCTAAAAAACATCCAATATTAAAAGGGGCATAACTCTAGAATTTGTTTATTAACAAGTTACTTTATACTCAAATGCTAATCTTTATGCTTATGTCTTACAATATATACTAAGAATCAAAAACATATGATGAAGCATAGAGGAGGAGCTGTGTCCACAACATGTATAGTTAAAAAGTTCAGGAAACATTATTCTGGAAATACTTATAAGAACAAGAATAAGTCCATAGTACCTGGAATCCCCACTTGCACTATCATTTTTTTAATTTTCAGTAGACAGTGAAATTGTGGTCAAAAATCTAATTTGGCATTTGAATTAGAAAGTGCATATCATAAGGAACGTGTGTACTAAGTTTCAAGTTGATTGAACTTCACCTTCATCAAGAACTACCTCGACCAAAAATTTTAACCAAAAACTTTAACCTGAATATTGCACTATCATTTTCTATGTTCAGTGGACCCTAAATCTGGGTCATAAATCTCATTAGGCATTTTAATTAAAAAGATCATATCATCAGGAACATGTGTACTAAGTTTCAAGTTGATTGGACTTCAATTTCATCAAAAACTACCTTGACCAAAAACTCTAACCTGAAATGGGACAAATGGACGGACGGACGGAAAGACGAATGGAGGCACAGACCAGAAAACACAATGCCCCTCTACTATTGTAGGTGGGGCATAAAAACAAGTTTTGTTCTGGCAAAAAGTCAGGACACCCAAACTGTATTAGTAAATTTGAACAAGATTCTATTATTCACATTTGTTTGATCAAATGATTAAGAAATGCCAATGTGTCTTCCTTGACAAATAAGCTATTATCAAAGAGCTGATAGCTCTGAGGTGGAAGAAGGTGAATAAAAGGTAACTTGAATTTCCATAAAAGCAGCCCCACTAACCCAGCCTGCTTTTTTCCATTATCGTTATGACATATTTTTTTTTCTTCAAACAAGAATGTGTCATAAGTACATGGATTTCCCATCCGTACAATCATTTTCTATGTTCAGTGGACTGTGAAAATTAGGTAAAATCTTTAATTTGGCAGTAAAATTAGAAAGATCATATCATAAGGAACACATGTGTACTAAGTTTCAAGTTGATTGGATTTCAACTTCATCAAAAACTACCTCTACCATAAACTTTAACCTGAAGCAGGAAGGACAGACAGACCAGAAAACATAATGCCCATAAATGGGACATAAAAATAGTAAGACTTGTTACATACCCGCCAACTCTTGAAAGTTCCCATGGGGGTTTTTAGTGCGCAACAACAATTTTAAACATTACAATTTTTAGGGAAGCATTTTGCACGATCTGGATTGTCTAGAAAAAGTGTCATATTTGTAGGATGAACTTACATGCCTTTTTCTTAAGTCTGTTTAATTTGCATGATTCTAATTATTAAATCGGTAGAAAAGATGAACATGTAGCTAGTAGACCAAGAATATTAGATGCTTGTTGAAATTTCCAATTTTGAATTATGCTCAAAGATGTACCTTTAACAGGTTGGGAACAACACTCCAAATGAGGGGTAACCCTCATTGGAATAACATTACAACCCACTGTAAAAAAATGAGCACCTTTATATTCATATTATTTGATGAAACTTTTCCCCAAGAACTATGCATCTATCAAGTATTAAATGGTCAAAACATGTCAAAAGAATTTTGTGATGTTTCTAAACTTATATCTTCTTTATTAATTTGACCCCTCATTTAGAAAAGTTGTTCCAAATATAATGAATTTTCCCACTTTTGAGTTTAAAATCTTAAAAATTTTCTTTCTTTTTTTTTTCAACAGTAAAATGACCCCTTGTTTTAGGGACAGTCCCTCATTTAAGGAACACCACTCATAATGGGGGGGGGGGGGGGGGGGGGGTCCCAACCTGTTTGTTGGTCTTTGTGAAAAAAGAATAAAAATTTGTTACAACAAGTATTATGTCAATAAATTAGTGAAAAACAAGAATGTGTCCCCAGTACACGAATGCCCCACTCGCACTATCATTTTCTATGTTCAGTGGACCGTGAAATTGGGGTAAACCCTCTAATTTGGCATTAAAATTAAAAAGATCATATCATAGGGAACATGTATACTAAGTTTGAAGTCGATTGGACTTCAACTTCATCAAAAACTACCTTGACCAAAAACTTTAACCTGAAGCGGGACAGACGGACGGACGGATGAACGAACGGACAGATGGACGAACGAACAGACGAACGGACGCACAGACCAGAAAACATAATGCCCCTCTACTATCGTAGGTGGGGCATAAAAACAACTATTTATTATCTTTATGGTAGTTCTGAATCATTGAATTTTGTCAATCAGCCATGCTTTTATCCTTAAGCTGTGTAAGAACCTGCTTGCAGATGAAAATTCACATGCCATATTCACGATTTTACAACTAGATGAAAACAACACAAAATCTAGCATGTTAGAATAATCTTCAGAGAAAACGTCTTTGATTGGCTTATTAATTGATTATGAGAAACACAGAATTTGATTGGCTGAACACGATTGTCTTACCTTGGGAACAAAATAAGGAACAGATGATTTTCACTAAATCGTTTTTTAGAGTTTTTTAACAAGACTCTTAATATTAATATTTTTTCATAAATGCAAGGACTTATTATAAAACGTCCTTGATAAGAGTAAAGAGAATGAACACAAGGCGAACGTATGGGCGAAAGAACTCAGGACTAACAGACCAGGGGCGAACATGTAAACAGGGCGAGTTGTCCCGATACCAAATTCATGCATGCGTACTACAAATATCTACAGTAAAAACATCCGGTTACAAGTAAACAAATAACTTTCATGTAGATGAGATGAAATCTAATAATTTACATAAATAAAGGGTCAATATTTACTTTAGTGATTGTTTTTCAATCCTAATTTACAAATTAATGATTCAGATGCTTAATCATGTGTAAAAATCGGTGTCAGGAATCAGAAGTTGTTATGAAATTGCAATACACAGAAACGAATGCGGCATACAGAGGTTCAATGATTTTAAAGTAGGCACCATAAGCCTTCAGAAGACTTGAAGTCTTCTTCCATCAAAAAGATTACATCCTAAAGAACACTTTACACAAAACAAAATTGTTGTTGTAACATGTAAGACATAATAGTGTCCTGTGAAAAAGCGTCCAGGTTTTCATAGGATTAAAGTATTAAATAATGTCCATTGCGAGGAAATTTTGTCTCTTTAGAATTTTTTAGCGACAAGTATTAGTTAGTGTCCTCTTACAATACATGTAATACACCTTTCTTAATTAAATGTATTTATTAACTATCAATAGCACATGGGTTTGTTGTTATATTGGGAACATGTGTTTATGTTTACAATAATATTTAAATTATTTTCGCATAACAATAAGTCACCTTAACAAAGTTAAGAGTTTAAAGTTCTTTGTATGATAGCACGGACTGGTCATTTGCGGTAAAAGTTAACATTGAAGCTCAGTCTTAGTGCAGTGAAGTTTCCCTCCCCCCCCCACCCCCTCCCCCTTGTGTACATGTTTTGTATAAACTTATAATATTGTAAATGCATTATGCTTTTTCTGCAGATGTTAAAAAGAACATTACGAAATTATGGTTTTGTGATATGAAAGATTCTATTTCATTATTTCTCATTGTAGATATGTTTGTAAGACATGTATGCTGCAGTGGTCTTTGAGTGTGCTGGCAAAGTGATTTGAGGACAGCTGAATAATTTATAATAAAACTTTGCTGCACTCATCTAGGCGAGCTGTTTCCCATAGATATGTGTTTAAGTTTTTGTTCATAAATACTTTATTTGCGTTTGAGGGCATGAATAAGAAAATAATTAGAATTAGTGTATATTATAACATTGTGATGACCTTTGTATTACTTCCCTTTGGAGAACAAAATTCTATAACAACTGCTATAAAATATTGGCCTGTAGGAGGACACTACTTCATAACTATTGCTGTAAAATTCTGTCCACTAAAGAGACAGTCAATTTCATTATAAATGTATTTTTTTAAATAATAAATTCATTCTATACCAGACTTCTCAGGTTTCACTTCATTTTACATTTTACATGTTACCCATATTTTATAAACTGCTGATCTAAAATGAGATCAAACTAGAAATCTAAAATCAGAATGAAAAAAAGATCAGAGTAAAAATTGCTTGATTAGGTACAGGCACAAATGAATGGAATGGAGTTCAAAACTATTTCATGTAGGACAATACTAAATCCTATTCATTATCACATTTACTGCTCAAGGACCAAATTTAATAGTAAAATATGTCCAATGATGACATGGACACTTTTTCATAGGTGAATGTAAATAAGTAAATATTGTCCATGGACAGCATTTACTATGAAAAAATGTCCAGCAGACATTATTTCATAAACATATTACAAACATTACATGAAAATTAAATTCTTTTTGGCACCTCAAATTACAAATTACAAAGTTATGACTCTTTAATTGTGCATAATTTGTGTAGTTACGTCAGTTTTGGTCCAATTTTCATTTATTCATGATTTTTTAGCACAATTAACTATAACTGTCCACAACTCTGATCAAGAAATATTTTGTGTATAAAACTGAGCACCTTTTGGTAACTTAATACTTTGGATTGTAAGACCCTGTTTACACTGAAAAAAAAGATCGATCTTTGGTCCAGTGTAAACCGGTAAGTGAACTTCAATTGGACTTAAAAAGTCTACCTCTAGAGGTGGTTTAAAAAAGATCGATCTTTTTTTTGGTGTAAAAGCTTAGATCGACCACGATGGATCTTTTTTCGGGTGTTTGTTATATTTAGATAGGAAAATAAAGGTCAGACCGGTTCTTTTTATGTTGTAGTGTAAACGCACTGGATTAAATAAGATCGATCGTGATCGATCTTGCTTGTGCAATGTAAACGCAAACTGGTCTTTTTAAGATCAATTCAAATAAAGATTGATTCAACTTCGTTGCCAGTGTAAACGGGGTTTATGTAGTGGCAAATGTTTTTCCAGAGATTTAAGGTTAAAAAAAATGCAAAAAATCATTGAATTTGGGATAAATTGTGCTAATTTTTAAGCCTTATTATCATATACTGTAAATTCAGAAATTATTGCGTGCATTTATTATTGTAGTTTTGTCATTTTAGACTTAAATGCGATTTATATTTTAACGATTTTGAAAAAATTCTGTTTAATTCATATTGAACATTTCAAGATGCGAGTTTTAATTATTGCGTTTACAACTCTGTCGCATTTTTCACAATAATAAAAACCTCGCATTAATTTCTTTTGTTTCACTAGCATTCAGGTTTTTGAAATAAATCCATCAAAATTAAAATGGTGTTTTTATTATAATTTATCTTGTTGAAGGCCATATTTTGACAAATGAGAACTTTATTGTCCTTTGCTAGTCCTAAATATCATGCAGCTGACTTTTTTATTCTTCATCTGTTGAGTAATTTAATCTTTAACATACCATGCATCCTCAATTTGAGTTGTTTATCTACATACCATGTATCCCTAATAAATTATTGACTTTGGATGATATTTCTTTAGCTTTCTTGTGTTCTCCAGTGCTATACAACTTTCCAGCAGCAGTTCCCAGTGCTAACATTACTCTGTTATACAAATTTCCAGCATAAAATGATACAGGATACTTCTCAGGATGAAAACAAATATCTTGCATAGTGTTAAGTATTATCTAAAACACAAAAAATAATAAAAAAAATAATTAAGAATTCTGTGGAGTCAATATTTTGTATATTTAATGGGTACAGGTGAACCCCAAATTTAAAAGTTTCAACAAATTACCAACTTTCTTTAAACTTGTATGCAAACTTTGACAAGCAAATAAAACTAGAGGTTCTAAAGAGCCTGTGTCGCTCACCTTGGTCTATGTGCATATTAAACAAAGAACACAGATGGATTCATGACAAAATTATGTTATAATGATGGTGATGTATTTGTAGATATTACTTTACTGAACACTCTTGCTCCATATACAATTATCTCTATCCATAATGAAATTGGCCATAATTGACAGTGGAAAATATTTTGTAAATTTTGTAAAAACTTTTTGGCCTTGAATGTTTGTCCCTAATATTCTATTAACTGTGCATTTGCATTCAGATATTGCAGATCGAATTTATTCGTTTATAGTGTATTAATGTACGTTTTTTGATTGAGTTAAGCCTGTCAATTGATATTTTAATGTGTGTTTTTCTGTCGTGATGTTATGCTATTGTTTCAGAAAAAGAAAGAAGGTTTGGATCCATTAAAACGTTAATCCTGCTGCAAATGTTTGCACCTGTCCTAAGTCAGAATCTGATGTACAGTAGTTGTTGTTTGTTTATGTAATTTATACGTGTTTCTCGTTTCTCATTTTTTTATTTTATATAGATTAGACCATTCGTTTTCCCGTTTGAATGGTTTTACACTAGTAATTTTGAAGCCCTTTATAGCTTGTTGTTTGCTGTGAGACAAGGCTCTGTGTTGAAGGTCGTACATTTGACCTATAATGGTTTACTTATTTTTAAATTTGTTATTAGGATGGAGAGTTGTCTTATTGGCACTTACACAACATCTTCCTATATCTATTTACAAAATTTATTAAAATTGTTTAAAATTTACTATAAAGGACAATAACTCCTTAAAGGGGTCAATTGACCATTTTGGTCATGTTGACATAATTTTAGATCTTACTTTGCTGAACATTATTGCTGTTACAGTTTACCTCTATCTATAATAGTATTCAAGACAATAACCAAAAACGGCAAAATTTCTTTAAAAATTACCAATTGGGGGCAGCAACCCAACAACCAGTTGTCCATTTCATCTGAAAATTTCAGGGCAGATAGATATTTTTTTTATAAATAATTTAACCACTTGTCAGATTTGAAGTTTGGTTTAATTTGGCCCAGTAGTTTTAGAGGAGAAGATTTTTGTAAAAGTTAACGACGATGGACGACTGACGCAGGACAACGACGGATGCAGACGCCGGGCGCAAAGTAATGAGAAAAGCTCACTTGGCCCTTCAGGACAGGTGAGCTAAAAACAGCAAAATTTCTTTAAAATTACCAATTCAGGGGCAGCAAACTTACAACCGGTTGTCTGATTTATCTGAAAATTTCAGGGCAGATAGATCTTGTCCTGATAAACAATTTTACCCCATGTCAAATTTTCTCTAAATGCTTTGGTTTCAGAGTTATAAGCCAAAATCTACATTTTACCCCCATGTTCTATTTTTACCCATGGTGGCCATCTTGGTTGGTTGGCTGGGTCACAGGACACATTATTTAAACTAGATAACCTAGATATGATTGTGGCCAAGTTTGGTTAAATTTGGCCCAGTAGTTTCAGAGGAGAAGATTTTTGTAAAAGTTATCAACAACGAAGGACGACGGATGCCAAGTGATGGGAAGGCTCACTTGAAGGGCCAGGTGAGCTAAAAAGTGACAGTGTTTTATAACCCATTCTCTATGAGGCACCAAAAGAAAATGAAGAATGACTGCACACTAATTTACATGTTAACATTTTTGTTTTTTAATTATACTGAATAACAAGAAAAAGCTCAAAAGACATTGACATTTTACTAAGCATATGACTTATCAAAACAATAATTTACAGCTATTATTATATTTAGCAGCAAGCAGTTAAATTTAGTTTTTTTGTGTCTTATATAACTTTACACCTCTTTATTTCTTACATGCAAGAGATGTTAAATACACCTTTATTTCATTTTTGGTGTTTTAATGCCACTTTTATGCACCGTTTTTGGACTATTTCGTGGCAGCAAGTTTTATTGGTGGAGGATGACAGAGTGCCGGAGAAAACCACCAACCTTCAATAGGAAAACTGACAATCTAGTCAAGTAAAATTGAATTGAGTGCACCCGCAAAAGTGAGGTGCGAAAAATATACTTTTAACTTACTGTGTTAGGTGGCCTATCAGAACTGACAACATGTACCATATACTGGACAATAAGATCAGGATTGGGATTAGGACTCTGGAAAATCATTCTGCCAATGATTTCTTGACTTAGGTTGGTTGCCAATGTTCCATATGCATCTAATATAATAACTGTAGACTGTCTGTTTCCATGAAATCTATAATAAATCAAGATTATTACATTAACCTTTCAACAGATTCATATTTATTGCTACTAATAATCATTTTCATTGTTTCATTTTATTTCTAATGAGTATAATTTCTGAGAGAAAAGAAGGCGCAATCACGATTTTTACATATTCTACATTAGAATTGATAATGAATAAATGAAGGAAGATATATGAGTGCCAATGAGATATTATTTGATAGTTTACTGTTTCATTAAATCAATTCCAATTTTGTTCTTGAGTAGATAATTATTGGTCTTACTTTAAGTTTAACTGCAGAAAGTATAATTCTGCAACCTCAGTTAATGCATTATCTGGAAGTATCCTCAGGATGTTTAATATCTTTAAAAAGCATTCATTTACCAAAGGAGACCCTACAAATAAACAAATATTGTATATCCATTTATGGCAATAGTTTTGTTTTCCATTAATTTAATATATGTTCATATCATAAGAATTCTGTTTCATTTTTTAACCAAATACCTTCATATTCTTATCATAGTTTGTTTATCTTGTCTAGCGATGGATGCCAAGTCAAACCAAATATTTTGAAATTGAATATCAGGAGTTGGTTTGAAGTCTTCCTGTAGATTGTTACATTTCAATCAATAGTAGGAGTAAATCACTCACCTGTCAGATTTACCCTCTACTTCCTTAAAAGAACATATTTCTGACGATTCAACTGCAGATGGCTTTGTTTTCATCAATCATCTTACAATGAAGCTCTGAGCATGTTCAGAGGAGGCTTAAAGCTTTTTAAGTAGGTTCTTCTAAGCAGTTTTAATAACTAGATATATTAACTAGTCTATAAACAACAATAATATAACCAACATGACCAACCTTACTTTTTTTTTCTATCAGTCCATTATCATACCTTCAGGTTGTTCATTTTTGATGCACTGGATGTTGTTTTTAATTTCTTGCTTCTTTTCATTTACATCAACTTCGGGTTTTTTTCTTTGATACTAAAATAAAATTCAACTTGTAATACACTTTTTTACACCTTGCAATTATTTGCCTAGGCCTTTGCTTTTACACCTTCATAATCAAAGCGCTGTAAGCGCTGAAGGCAGTTAACCAAAAACCAAGGCAACCGTATATATATACGTAATTATGAAAACTATGGCAATGTTGCCTCAACATTAAACATTCATATATAGAACATTCATGTTTATCTAATGATTTATTTATTAAGGCAAATAATTTATATGTTATCAAGGTTTCAAAAGCAATGCATATATCAATGTATATAAATTTTTATGGTGAGTCTGCAGTGGTACAAGTTCCCAATGATTGCAGTTGTTCTACTTGGCAGTTAACCTTGGTTTTATTTGACTGCTAGAAGTTCAAGTTGACTTAGTATGAACATGTAATAGTATGAATGGACTGGTTTCCCTGGAAAGAAAACTGAGTTTGTGTTCTATAGTACAAAAGTTATGAGACACGAATTAGATAAATGTTCACTACAACAGGGATCAAAGGTGAGGTCTGACTGACCTGCCCATAGTAAATGTAAATGATATGTTATTTTGTCCCATACATATGAATATATATAATTTAGGGATCTCAACGGTTTTCAAGTTCTCAAACAGGTAGGTTTGGGAAAAAAATTGGTTGCTTATATAGGAAATCACTGAAGCGTGACTGGAGCGGGCCCCCACTTATGAAAATTATATTTTATTATATGTATTATATATATATTGTCCCATACATGAATATATATGGTTTAGGGGTGGGGATCTCATTGGTTTCCAAGTTTTCAAACAGGAGGGGTAGGGTGACCCAGGGACTCCATCTATATTTCATTTAATTAGTTATATTGGCCCATACATGAATATATATTGTTTTGGTGTGGGGATCTCAACCGTTTCCAAGTTCTCAAACAGGAGGGTTGGGGTGACCACAGGGACTTCCCCTATATTTTATTTGACTTGTTATATTGTCCCATACATGAGTATATATGGTTTAGGGGTAAGGATCTTGACCATTCCCAAGTTCTCAAACAGAAGGGTATACAGTGACCTCAGGGACTCCCCTGTCTTTCATTTGAATTGTTATATTGTCCCGTACATGAATATATGGTTAAAGGGTGGCGATCTCAAAAGGGTTTCAAATTCTCAAACAGGAGGGGTGGGGTGACCCAAGGCACTCCCCCTATATTTCATCTGATTTGTTATATTGTCCCATACATGAATATATATGGTTTAGGGTTGGGGATCTAGACCATTTTTAAATTCTAAAACAGGAAGGGTGGGGTGACCCGCAGCGACTATTCCTATATTTCATTTGATTTTTCATATTGTCACAAACATGAATATACATGGTTAAGGGGTGTGGATCTCGACCGTTTCCAAGTTCTCAAACAGGAGGGGGTGGGGTAACTCCAGGGACTCCCCCTATATTTCATTTTATTTATTATATTGTCCTATACTTGAATATATGCAGGGGCAGATTCAGGGGGAGGGGTGTTGCGGGCTTGCACCCCCTTAAATTTGCAAAGCATGGGTTGTTCTCAGCTTAATAAAGAATATTCCGATAATTTTACCTCAATTTTTTTTTAGCCTCGCTCTGCTCGGCGAAAATTTAAGTTTGAGCCCCTCCTAGCCTAAAAATCCTGGATCTGCCCCTCATATGGTTTAGGGGTGGGGAGCTCGACCGTTTCCAAGTTATCAAACCGTAGGGGGTAGAGTGGCCCAAAGAATGCCAACTATATATCTTATGATTTACTTACATTCAGGTCTATATAATATAGTTGCATTATTTGTTAAAATAAAGAAAGAAACTTTCAGCTACTTTAATTGACCCTTCAAAATTGAGAAAAACAAATAACCCTTCGAAATTGCAGTATTAATATGTTTACACTTTAAAAGCATCTCACATGCATTATCATCATTTATCACTGATAAAGAAAATTTAGACTGTGACCATGAACATGTATATTGTTAGATATACTGTTCCCAGCTGTCACATTGTATTGGATTTTTAAATTAAAATTTGTCAAAAAGTAATTTTGAGTTTCTGTATGTATAAAATATTTTTCTGCTTTTTCTTTCTTTTACATATATCTTTTGGTTTACAATTCTATTGTTTATATTCATTTACCATGCATAGATTTATTTTTTCACCTGCTTTGATTTATTTTGTAAATGATCGCCAAACCCGGAATTATCCTTATCCGCTTCCGGAATCGGATCCGATACTGTAAAATTTTTTCTTCACAGCCGCCATTGTTATGTGTTTACAATGTTGTTTTTGTCAATCAGATACGATTTAACTCGAATTTATACAATATCTGTCGGCGATTTTCTGTATAAAGCTAGCGGTTGAACAAAATGAACATCGCTGTCATGAATGATAATGATAAAAATAAGTTTTTAGCTCGTTTAATTGGAGACTTTGGTGACTTGCATGGAAGGTTTGCAAAGTAATTTCTTATTTTCTTTCAAGTAGAAGGTGACTACGTCGGGCGCAGCTAGAAACCAACTATCCTAGTCAAAATTCCGCTTGCAAAAGTGGAAGGTCGCGGACCTCGGACCACCGCTAATTTGCACACCTGCCTCCAAATTGAAAAGCTACGAAAATTTCTATTTCTAATTTGAAATTGCCGCCAACAGCGTGAACAGTTGAACTTATTATATAATAAGACTACTGACGTAATTGTACTACGTATTGATGACAAACAATATCACTACGACTTTTGCCATTTGGGAAATCTAAACTACTTGTCTTAAGAGATTTTCGGCGATTAAATATTTCATACAATTGTTCTTTGACATCTTAGCTAAAAGCACAAGTCATAATGAACTACACAAGGATTCTTAATAAGCACTACTTCCTATGTGTAACTTCAAAACTTTTGGATAAATCGACGATCATTTAAGGTTTTTCTGGTCATATTTTTTGTAATCCAGAATAAAAAGTATTAAAAAAGTGTTCAATTAGTTATATATAACATAGTAGCGAGCTAGATAATAACAATGGCAAGTATTTCAGCATTTATTGGGTAGAACACAAATCTAGGGCGCTCGCATAATGCAGCTTAACTGCATAAAAATACAAAAATAAGTGTTCAATTCTTAAATATAAGATAGAAAAATTGCAGTTAACAAAAAAATTCTATAAATATTCCAAGAATGAATTCTATCAAAATTTTCAATCATAATTTGGTAAAAAAAGACAATATCCTAATTTCTTGTAACTGACTGAAAAAGTGTTAAAGGGAAAAAGAATTTCATACATACCGTCTCCACATGGATACTACCAATTAGCACATTTTGCACAGGCCTTCCCAATACATTTTCAACTGGTTGTCTTGTCAAAAAATGTAGTACCCCTTTGCTCAAAACAGTCATTTCAGGAAACTCTGAATAATTAAAAAAAAAATTTTTATGTCCAATCAAATTTTATATTATATATTCCCACAATACATTCCATTAGAAACTATACATACTTGTATTAGAAAATTGATTCACAGCTTTCACTTTTCTCATCTTCTGGTAGGGATCAAATCTGAAAAAGATAATGTAATGAAGTAAAAGTGCAACAATTTAAACTCTAATATCTAGCTGAATACCCAGAAACTTATGTATTAAATTAGCTATTTTAAACATTGATCAGAAGTTGGGAGTAGGTTTCACATTAGTACATTTGAAAAGTAAAGTCATACTTAAACTTGGCTTTGTTGTGCATAGTATGATGGTAAGGCAAGCAAGTTAAAAAGGGCACTTTCAATATAAAAATAAGGATATGGTGTATGATTGCCCATGAGACAACTATCCATAAAAACCTTTTTATAGGTCAAATATGTGAACCATTACAGGTCATCATATTGCCTTCAACAATGAGCAAAACTCATACCATATATGGTAAGCTATAAAAGGCTCCAACATGAAACAATGTGAAACAATTCAAAAGAGAAAACCAATGGCCTGATTTATACAACAGAAGTGAACAAAAAAAACAAATATTGCAGACAGCGACAAACAACAACCACTGGATTGCAGGATCTAAGCTCTATACAGGCACATGCTGCACTCAACCACAGGCCCACCAGCCCAGTCTTCTTAAACTTCTGTGAGGCCTGTATATCATCTCCACAGGCCAATATATAATCTAACGAAAATTCTCTTAAAGTGCAGCTTCAGGCCTTCAGATTTAAAGGTCTATTCAGACTATTGTGAAGACTACATGCATAAAGAATGTAACGGGTTTAACATGCTAGTGAAATATCAATAATTGGAGGATCCAGGGGCTGGTTTATTTTAATCATGTGAATGTTTAGTGGTATTCAAGGGGTTTGAACCCACCCTTTTCAAAATGGCTGGAAATGCACCTACAATTCAGCTCATAAATTTGAAAAGATGCATTCACACTTTCTTGTAAATATCTAGAAAGTCCAGCAAAATAGATTTTCCAATCATGACTGAATATTAAAAGACTGAGTAAAAAGTTTATCTACAGAACATTCCAATCTATCTTGGCCAAAAACCACTATAAGTCCTATGCCTGCTGCTAGTAAAAAATGCTTCAGGCTAGTGAAAATCAGAATTGAATTGATACTAGCACATACAATGTATACTGCACATAGACCTAGTCGTAAGAATTTTTTTAAGTACAGAATGCATTATCATAAAAGTGCATATATATAAATTTAGATTCACCATATATCTATTATTTTTTTCATAAAGACTAAAAAGTATGGACTGTTTTGAGTCTGTTCTATTGTTTATATATGTATAGCAAATGTAATATATCACTGTAGTGCCAAACAAAAAAATATGTGTGTTTACTGTATAAAAGGGTGGTTTTAAGGCTCGTATAATAACACTCTGTTTAGGGTTCTTCATACTTTATTGATATTCAGGAAATATAATAAATACAGCCCTGAAATAATAATAACAAATATATAATAAAGTTATTAATTATCACATGCTGAAAAAAACAGGGTAGGTAGGTACAGATTTTTTTTTAACATTCAATCTTTTGGAGCAACATTGTGACTTTAACCCTTTCAACGCTCTGACGGCGTGCACAAAACTGAGTCCACAAACGTAACGTCTTCAGATTACTAAAACCATTTACGACATCGGCATTTCCCCCCAGAAAACAACCGCGTAACAAACATACTGGACACTTAGTTAATCACATAACTTTAAATATTAACGTTCAACGTATTTATTTTTTCTTTCGAACAAAAATGTGCAGCAAATGCACATGTGGACCCTTTTCAGAAAATAGTGTTTAAACGTCATTTCTTTAGATTGTAACATAATAGCTGGACATTAAAAAAATTCAGGTGTTCAGTCTGGACTATCGAATCATTCATATTCTGCAGATTATTTTAAACCTCTGGTTATGCACATTTGGAATACCCAGTTATTTTGAACATAAAAAGATTACAATTACATATTTTTTCTTGCGGATTCTTCTATTTCGACTATTAGTCCTTCCAAATTACTACTTCTTACACATAACGAAGATCATTCCAGACTTATCTACCATGATCGTTTTTGATTTTTTTTTTAGATGAATTTCGTGTGATGTCCGAGTCCGATTCCGAACAATTCTACAATACGAAAATGCAGGAAAATATGTTAAATTTGTATAAGTTTTAGGTCAAAAACTCTAAATTTATGCTTATTTAATGTAACAAGTTACATCGTATTTTTGCCGTTTTCTCTATGTCCGTTTCATGCTTTATAGATTAAATTTTTATTTACCTTACTAGTCATGTGGATTTTAATGGCATGCATTCATCATTTTATCATAAAAAAAATCTTATTTTTATTCTTATTCAAAAATATTTAAAACGCGGTTGTATAAAACTATTTACAAAGCGCATTTTACAGTTGCCGTCAACTATGTGCACGCCGTCTCTACACGGCATATGCAGCGATGAAATACGCCGTACGCCACTGCTATTCGCGGCATATGCTGCGATGACAACAGATTTTTCATAAGGACTCTTAAACCATTCGGTTTTCATTCGGGTCATCTCTAATTTTTCCTTACAGTATGAATCGAGGATATACAAGGTCTCATTTGCGCTTGAAATCCAGGCAATTTTTATTGTAAAGTCATGTAGTAGAAGGAAAATTGAAGGAAAATAATAACAAATATTTTGACAAATGCAAATGTCGGAAATCGGATATGAAGCTGTAAATATGGAAATATTTCAGCATTTCTATGGCGAAACTAACAACGAGGATTAGTTTTAATGTTTCTTGTTATTTCAATGTGTTTATTACATTCAATTCGTGTGGGTAATATAATTTGATCGATCATTACAAGACGTAGAAAAAGGGGGAAAAACGAAGGTTGACTAAAAATTTTGAGGATGGAGCTACTGATTTGTGCCACGATTACATAATCTGATAATACGTTGTGTATGGTGCAATACTCTACGCAATCAAGCGATTTGTGTCTTCTCTATTATATGGCAGATAAAACAACAAAATAGATGAAGAATAAAAGTAGTTTTATTCAAAATTCAGCACAAATGTAATAAATTACACCTTTTACATGTTAATTACCGGAAAATGCAGGTAACCTGATAAAACTTTTACTAAAATAACTGCCTAACATTACAGTTCATACTCTCCTGAGCATTTTTCATGCAATAACTTTCTCTGTATCTCTTATAATAAAAAAGATACAGCAGTCTGAAAAGGAATATACTGTTCTAATGAATGAACACAAAAAAAATGCAGCAGCAGCAGCAGCCATTTTTTCTATTTTTTTGTGTAGTGTTGAAAGCTTTATCAAAAATTGTCCAAACAATTGCATGTAGGCTATTTTTTACCTGATTAAATCAAATATGTAATAAAAAATATACTTTCATGTGCTAATTTTTAAGTAAACTGAGGTTCAAATTTCAGATATTTTCTAAAAATATGGATTTGTGGACGTATTTTTCTTTTTGATAGAAATACATTTTAAACTTTTTTGTTTTAAAAGATAAACATGATCTGTTTTTTGTTAAATTATTTGTAATTTATGTGTTATATAAATATGGCTTGAATTTGTACCTGTATTTTATATTTACAAATAACTCAAATTAATCAAATCATCATGAATGTAGGAAAACCCAATCATTTTTTGCTGTATATTAATCAAATTTTAACAAGAGTGCACACGCTGAAATGTCTCGCCTTCTTTACTAATCATTGATATTATGATGATAGTCCTAAGTATAAAGCTTTATTAAAAACTGTCACATAAACTTAACATTAACCAAGATAACTAAACAAAGACCAATGAACCATGAAAATGAGGTCAAGGTCAGATGAACCATGCCAGGCAGACATGTACAGCTAACAATGCTTCTATACAACAAATATAGTTGACCTATTACTTATAGTTTAAGAAAAATAGACCAAAACACAAAAACTTAACACTGAGCAATGAACCGTGAAAATGAGGTCGAGGTCAAATAAAACCTGCGAGACTGACATATAGATCATAAAATATTTCCATACACCAAATATAGTTGACCTATGGCATATAGTATTAGATAAAAGACCAAAACTCAAAAACTTAACTTTGACCACTCAACCACCATGAAAATGAGGTCAAGGTCAGATGACACCTGCCAGTTGGAAATGTACACCTTACAGTCCTTCCATACACCAAATATACTAGCCCTATTGCTTATAGTATCTGAGATATGGACTTGACCACCAAAACTTAACCTTGTTCACTGATCCATGAAATGAGGTCGAGGTCAAGTGAAAACTGTCTGACGGGCATGAGGACCTTGCAAAGGTATGCACATACCAAATATAATTATCCTATTACTTATAATAAGAGAGAATTCGACATTACAAAAAATCTGAACTTTTTTTTCAAGTGGTCATTGAACCATGAAAATGAGGTCAAGGACTTTTCACATGTGACTGACGGAAACTTCGTAACATGAGGCATCTATATACAAAGTATGAAGCATCCAGGTCTTCCACCCTCTAAAATATAAAGCTTTTAAAAAGTTAGCTAACGCCGCTGCCGTAGCCGCCGCCGCCTCACTATCCCTATGTGGAGCTTTCTGCAACAAAAGTTGCAGGCTCCACAAAAAATTGCACCATTTACGCTTTTATGAAAATTGGTACACATAATCTTCTAACGTAATCAAACCAAATGTCATTTAAAAAAAGAGGGGTCCATGAACTGGTTTTTAAGTTAAATCAGTTTGAATGAAAAAAATCAGCTGAAAACTGCATCTTTTCCTGATAAGTCACTGTTTGACGTATATAATATAACGAAAATAACAATTTATGTTAGCAACATCATTACCTTCCCTGTAACTGTATTGTATGCCCTTAATTATGTGCTCAACCTGTCAATCATAGCATGTTTTCCATGAGTAGATGGAATGTAAGTGCACTTTTTTTTTATCCTCAAAACCATTTTTGGAAGGAGTAATTAAAGTCATGAAAGTAACAATTTAGAAGTTAGAAAAATTAACGTAAAATTTTATCATCATGATCATTGTCAGTTTCTTTGTATATATACTGTGTAATTTTTTTTATATTGAGCCCTAAAATGATTATGGTTAAGGTTTGTTTTCCCAATTTCATGCTATACACAGACAAAATTTGCTCACATGAACATGAAATTCATGCGAGATTCATCTAAAACCAGCTTATACATGAAACTCACATGAAAATGTTCATGCGAATTTAACATGAGTTAAGATTCAAATCTCACATGAAATTTTTCCCATGAATTTCATGTGAACTTTTAAAAAAAAATAGTTAATTTTAAGAAAAATTTAAAAACTAAGATGTTATATGAATAACATTATTTTCAAAAATAATGTGATTTTCACATGAAAAAAAAATCATGTGATTTTCACACGTGTTTCACATGAGAATCTCTTTAACAGCTCACATAAACTGATTGCACAAGAGTTTCACCTAGTCAAAATAATTATGCATCTTGCTGAGACTACTATAACACAGTGATGTAGTAGTCTCAGCGTCTTGTAAGGCTATTTTAAATTTTTGCTTTGACGCCTTCCTGTAGTGTAAGGCATCAAAGAAAAAAAACATAATAGCCTTTCAAGATGTCATAATTATTTGGACTAGAGTTTCACCATATTAGGCAGCGACCATTTGATTTTCTGGGGGGGGGGGGGGGGGGGGGGTTTTTTTTGGAAAAAAAAGTTTGTTTCCAGCTTTTGGAGAAAAAAATAATTTGTTTTTGATTCTGAGAAAAAAAAATTGTTTGTTTCACCCTCAGCCGCCACCAAGTGTAATGCTAAAATTGAAATAAAAAAATTGTTTTCGACTTGTCGCGAAAAAAATAGATTGTTTTTCGCCGCAGGCGGAAAAAAAATTTGTCCAGAAAAAAAAAACATAGCCCCCCCCCCCAGAAAATCAAATGGTTGCTGCCTTAGCTCATTTGAGGTTAAATTCATGTGAATTTCATGTGAGATTCACAAGAATTTAAATTTATGTGAAATTGATGCGAGTGAAATTTGCCTGTGAGACTGTCATGACTGTTACATTTTGAGGGATACAAAAAATCAACTTCAAATACACTTGAACGGCAGACGGCGTGATAACTAGTCCAGACTACGTAAACCCTGGGAACAGTTTTAAATATATATGTTCCTGGTAAACCGGATTGTTTAATTTTCACAAAAATGAAAACTGTGGCTGCAAAAGTTTAAAGTTTTTAACATTTACCAGTTTAATAACCATGCATGATACATTGTAGATAATTCCCTCCAAATCCATGGGGTTACACGTGGGATGGGGAAAGAAACCGTCAATGATGCTTTGATCTGCTTAAGTGATGCGCGACATGTGCCCGTGCGTCAGCGTCACGCCGTGTGTGCCCAGGGGCGGATCCAGAACCTTGATGTCTGGGGGGGCACCATGAAACCAAAATTTTAGATTTTTTAGAGATGTATATATACGGTATATGCGAGTGTGAGTGTTTTGTTTTTTGGTTGTTGTTTTTTAAAAGGGGGGGAAGGTCAGATCATCGTTTCTATATCTCTATATTACTAGATTTTTTTTTTATTGTTTTTACTATTTCACTTTATACTTTCTTTTCCTGCCAATTGATCTGTTATTATATTTGTCCTCAACATGCATCAAATATTTGCCACTGGACGTTATTAACAACATACAATCAATCAATATTTTCTTCATCACCTCTATATTTTTTTGGCCTTGCTTCCAGACTTACTTTTTTGTACATTATTCTAATATCTGTAAAACACCTTCATATCCTTACAAATGGTGACCTTTTTTAGCCTCAACATGTACATGGCAATTGAAACAATCAACAATAGGACATTCCATTCCATTTAAAAAAAACAAACGTGTATGGTATTAAAAAATAAATGATTTGATTTGTTGCTGAATAAATTCACAAAAAGACCGTTTTGAAGAGAGAAAAAACATAAATTCTAAATAAAATGGTAATGTGAGTACTGTATTTTGGAATGGAGAGAAACTATAAGAACCTAAATATAGATGTATACCAATATTATGGACATAAACATATAATTTGTATACCTATTCTTTAAAAAGTAAAAACACAAAAATACCGAACTCCGAGGAAAATTCAAAAGGAAAATCCAAAATCAAAAGGCAAAATCAAAAGTCCAAACACATCAAACGAATGGATAACAACTGTCATATTCCTGACTTGGTACAGGCATTTTCTAATGTAGAAAATGGTGGATTGAACCTGGTTTTATAGCTAGCTAAACCTCTCACTTGTATGACAGTCGCATCAAATTCCATTACATTGTCAACGATGTATGAACAAAACAAACATACTCAAAGAGTAAAAATGTCAAAAATAGGGGTACAGCAGTCATTATTGTGTTATCATCTTAATATCACTATAAAAACAACACATGTAACGAAGAATCACAAAAAGGCATACATCAAAATTAACATACTCATTTTGCTTTTCTTGTACCACTTAATTTATGTATATAAAGTCTACCCGTCAAAAACACAGATTGGTAATCGATTTTAATCTTTATTGTATTATAAACCAATAAAAATTCGTACTATTCCAATCAACATGTAAATGTATTTTCCATAATTTAAGCTTGCAAAGAGAAATTAAAAACACACAAAGGTGTCAATATTTACACACCCATCGATAAGTTGTCATAAATCACGCATGTGGACGCTGGAATTAATTAACGGCCAGTATAAGAAGTCAAATCAAGCTGTGATTCATTTCCGCTCTAGATATTAAGAAGATTCAGTAGCAATAAAATTATGTTAAAAAAAAATTTTGGTGACCTGAACTGGGGGGGCACATGCCCCCTGTGCCCCCACGGTAAATCCGCCACTGGTGCCTGTCACACATATAACATACATTTTATTAGCTGACAGATTTGATTGGTTATTTTTAAAAGTATTTTAATAGAAAAGTAATTCCCAAGATATTTTTTCCTTGAAAAAATTATAAGATCTGTAAGATGTCGGTCCATTGGTAGTAAAATATGTCTGGCGCTTAAAAATCGTTAAAAATAGCGGAATGTTCGCTACGTCCCGCTTGCTATATGGTGAACTATGGTACTGACTTTATATTTAAATCTTCCAAGGTTGACCAATACTTTCAAGATACACAAAAAAAAAGGCGACGAGGATAGTTACTGATGCATGATATTGCAGGGGCGGATCCAGCCATTTTAAAAAGGGGGGTTCCTAACCCAGGACAAAGGGGGGGGGGTTCCAACTACACGTCCCCATTCAAATGCATTGATCGTCCAAAAAAAAGGGGGGTTCCAACTCCCGGAACCCCCCCCCCCCTCTGGATCCGCGCCTGTATTGACTTTGAACAAACAATGCATATCGCAATTATGGATGCTTTTCCACAAAGTAGAATAGATTGTTGTCGTTGTCATCTGAGGGGGGATAGGACCTTTATCGGGACTCCGGGATCGGGTGTTTTTAAGCTCGGGATTTCGGGATTTACTCCTTCGGGATCCGGGAATTCTTTATTTCGAATTTCGGGATCCGCGATTTTTATTTATTTAAATTCGGGACCTCGGGATTTCGTGTTTTTAAGCCCGGGATTTCGGGATCATGACCCCTCCTATCCCCCTCTCATCTGGCTCAGAACTAGTGGAGGAAAATCCAGTCTGTTGGGCTGAGCACAGAGTATAAAGACAAATTAAGTGACTTTTGTAAATGGCTATCCCGATTGATTGACAATACATAACGATTGTACAACTGGTTAACGGAAGAGGTCTATGATCAATGAAAAATAACATTCAACTTTTTAATTCACCTGTAATTTACCTGTAAAAAAATCGTCGCAAATGAAAACAGGAATCGGAGCATATGAAAGAAAAAATAGGCGCAAATGTAAAACGCTGGCCTGTTCCAGTCAGGAACCTGTAGTTCATTGGTTGTTGTTGGGTCATGTCTGTCATCATGCTAAGAAATCCTCGCTAAAAATTCCGGTCGACCTTCTACCACACCAAGTAGTAGTTAAAGATTTAATTTCATTCAACAAATTAATTTATGACCTTCATGTCCGTGTCGTTTAGAATACGGCAATATACCAAATGGTCAATATTAATCATCCATGTAATTTGCTCCATGGGTATTTGCAGAAATTCAACGGAGGCAATTTGTTTGAATGAATGTTTATCGTAAATTGTTTTTGTTATAAATCAGGCCGTTCGTTTTTAATTGATTTTTTTTACAATGTGTGGCAATCCTTATTTCATAAGATTTTTTAAATGTATCTTAAGTTTTTGATTTAACATATCAAAGTCATCCAAAAGAAAACAGAAGATACCAAAAGAACAATAACAAAATTGACAACACCATGACAAAAAAAAACACTGTAAAAAATGAAGCAAATACTCAAATGGCTGTGTTGCGTAGAATTATTCATAAAAAAACTGGAGCACGGTCTATAATGAACATTTGTGGATATATTTGGGAATATCACAAACTGAAAAAATCTTTCAACAACTTCATAATGGAAGGTACACAAATTGTATGTGAACTTTGTATGCTGTTCTATACGGGGCGCCGAATGGGACTCTTGTGGTTTTGTACAAAATTCAATTCTGTCATAACAAAATCATTTTTGTCTTACAAAACTATGTGCTACAGACTTGTTTTGTGAGAACTTCAATTTTGTGATGACAAAATTCATTTGTGTAGACAAAATTAATTTTTGTCATGACAAAATTCATTTTTGTAGACAAAATTCATATTTGTCATGACAAAAGTCAATTTTGTCTAAAAGGTATGCAAATATGTTTTATGCAAATATAAACATATTTGCATACAAAATTGACTTTTGTTACCTGATATGGAAATTAAATCACAAAAGTCAATTGTGTGAGGTAAGATTCAATTTTGTGAGACAAAATTGACTTTTGTGAGACAAAATTAACTTTTGTGAGACAAAATTGACTTTTGTGAGACAAAATTGATTTTTGTGAGACAAAATTCAATTTTGTCAATTTTGTTGAGACAAAAGTCAATTCTGTCAATTTTGTTGAGACAAAAATCAATTTTGTTGAGACAAAAGTCAATTTTGTTAATTTTGTTGAGACAAAAGTCAATTTTGTTAATTTTGTTGAGACAAAAGTCAATTTTGTTAATTTTGTTGAGACAAAAGTCAATTTTGTCAATTTTGTTGAGACAAAAGTCAATTTTGTGACGACAAAATTCATTTTTGTGACGACAAAATTCAATTTTGTAACAACAAAATTGACTCTTATGAGACAAAATTGACTTTCGTGAGACAAAAATCAATTTTGTTGAGACAAAATTCAATTTTGTCAATTTTGTTGAGACAAAAGTCAAATTTGTCAATTTTGTCTCACAAAAGTCAATTTTGTCAATTTTGTTGAGACAAAAGTCAATTTTGTCAATTTTGTTGAGACAAAAGTCAATTTTGTCAATTTTGTTGAGACAAAATTCAATTTTGTCAATTTTGTTGAGACAAAAGTCAATTTTGTCAATTTTGTTGAGATAAAATTCATTTTTGTCAATTTTGTGTAACAAAAGTCGATTTTGTATGCAAATTAGTTCACAGAAACCAAACTAAACTAATTTGAATACAAAATTGACTTTTGTCGCCCAATTTTCAAATTAGGTAACAAAATTCAAGTCTGTGTAACAAAAATGAATTTTGTCATGACAAAAGTGACTTTTGTCCGCTGATAGATAATTTTGTATGACAAAATTTTAAATTTGTAGTATGATACAAATTTTGTTAAACTGAACTTATTTTTGTTGAACAAAAGTCACTTTTGTCCGTACAAAATTGAATTTTGAGTACAAAACCACAAGAGTCCCATTCGGCGCCCCGTAGTTCTATTGATCTGGGTTAAAAACAAAATATAGTTCAACCTTTTATAAAAAAAAAAAAAAATCCCTGCAATATGATGTAGTTAAAAAGTCTGGAAAAATGAAGAAAAAAATAATCTTTAACAATTCGATAAATGCAGGTAAACACATTAAATATGTGTGCATTTTCAAGGATTTTGATTGGAAATGATATAATAGGAGCAGTTGATTGCACAAAAAAGAACTGTCTGTTGAAAATTTTGCTGAAAAAAATAGTATTTTTCAAGTATTGCATTTCTGAAACGATCGATTTTAACATATACGTAATTTATCTGTGCAGTTTCAAGGATCTCATTTTAAAACTGTAGAAGTGGTTGACAGAAAATAGGTATTGTCTTTTGAAAATTAAGCGGAAAATTACTACGTTCCCATGTCTGTAAAAATGGGTATACATTCCTCAAAGAGCTTCATAAAAGCAGGCGCACAAAGTAAACTTGTTTGCAATATGTTTGTGCCGTCAGTTCAAGGTACCTACTTTTCTGATGTCTCCTGTCCATCCGCCCGACATCACCATACTTATACTTCGTCCAACCCGACAAAAAAAGACAACATTCTACAAAACACTAAACATGAGTCAGATTCTATATCTTCCCCGGAGTGAACTGTCATAGACGTAAAACTATCTTCAATCATAACTTTATGAAGTATGCCAAGTTCTTTATGGTAGATAAGTGTCTACAAAAAGTAATTAAAAAAGATAATTAACAAGCTTTTAGCGAACAATATTGAAATGCAAGTTGGCTTAATAAAATAAGATGAAGTTATCAACAGAAATACATTTAAGTAAAAAGCTTAAACCAAGTAAAATCTTGTTCGCCTGCAATATAAGCATCATATGTAATATATGGATGCGACCACACGATTTTCGAATTTTGCGAAAGGGTTCAAATAAAAAAGAAGCTTACAGAATATAAGCCCATGATCGCACCACGCTCACCGCGATCTAAACTGCATTCAGATCGGGTTGAGGTCGCGGTATGAGCGGCATGAAATGTAAATTTTCATTGTTATCACAATGCTACATGTATATACAACGTCTTCATTACCACATTCATACCACGTGCATACCGTCACCTTACTACGTTCTCGGCAATAACGCCAACATGGAGTTCCATATAAATACTGTTCCATTCCTTCTATATATAAGCTCTTCTTAGATATCAGTATTGACATTTTATATTTACGCCAGACGCGCGTTTCGTCTACAAAAGACTCATTAGTGACGCTCGAATAAAAAAATGTTAAAAGGCCAAATAAAGTACAAAGTTGAAGAGCATTGAGGACCATTATGACGACACGAGCGTGCTAGAATCGTACTATGGTCATGAACAGCATGGTATAAACGTGGTATCGTCGGTGAAGAAGCGTGGTTTGTGCGCGGTTAGAACGTGATGGTCGGAAGTAAGGTCGTAGTAATTCAATTGAAATTGATGTTTCAAACAAAACCTGCACGGAGAGCTTTTATATATTTTATGTGACAATGACTTAACCTCGGAAGGGTCATAGTATGAACGTATTCAGGATGCAAGAAGAATGTGATGAGGACAGAATGAGCGTGCTAGAATCGCACTAAGGTCATGAACAACATGGTATAAACAGCATGGTGTAAACGTGGTAAAGGCGTAGTAATAGCGTGATTTGGGTCGCGGCTAGAACGTGATGGTCGGTAGTGTGGCCGTAGTATTGTCAGTGAGAGATCGTAGAGCATCTTCCAGACTAAAATCGCACTTTCTCTACGCTCTCGCTACGATGGTACAACGACCTTTGCGATCTCACCACGACCTTAATGCGCTCTCACTACGCGGATCCAGAACTTTTCCTAAGGGGGGGGGGGGGGGGGGGGGGCACTGACTGACATAAGGGGCGGCCCGCTCCAGTAATGCTTCAGTGATTTCCTATATAATCAACCAAACTTTTCCGACGAAGGGGGGGGGCGGGTCCCCCAGGCCCCCCTGGATCCGCCTTTGGACTTCGCCATGACCGCACCTCAAATGTTTTGAACATGTTCAAAGTTGGTCCACACTCATCACGATCATGAAGACCTCACCACGATCGTTCCACGACCTTACTGCGATTTTCCCAATAGCACTACGATCGTCAAAATTTGCATCTTTTTAGAGATCGTAGTGCGATACTGGCCTAGTGTGACGAAGATATTATCGAACTTTTTCTTGAGTTATACCACATTTGCCTTAAAACACTTTCGCGTGTTTTCATGTTTTATGGTCAGTCTATTTTTTTAAATAGTGTTTGTTCTTCATCCGCTTCTTATTTCCTTTATATATTCGTTTGTCAAGCTTTTGTCACCATTTCGCTCACATCGTATTCCATTAGTGACTTGTTACTCTAGATGAAATATAGATAAGTCATATTCAGAGATTGAATCACACAATGGAGTATTTAAATCTAACTCTAATTGCTCAACAAAGATCCACAATACAATTGAATTCGCTTACTCGCAAAGGTACTAGTATACAAATGTGAAGGTTTGAAATTTAAGGTAGCACAATACAAAGTTTGTTTGCTTCCAATATCCAACATTATAAATGCTGTTACTTTCTTAAGACTGCATATAAATTAATAAAAGAGGTATAATGTATAGATAGATTAAAGATTCATCTTTTAAATGAATGTAATATTTTTGTTATGCAATCATTATGAAATCAATTCTTATGCAATAAATGGCAAAATCTTGGTCAGTTCACTTGAATGAATTTACAACAAATGGAAGTTTTTAACGACCTTGACTGGCTATACAGCCCTTGCACGGTCGGCCCTGGCTTGCGCCTTTTTGGGCATTAAATAATTTATATTTTTACCATGTGGTAATTTAAATAATTTAGAATGATAAGAAAGTTTAATAAAAACAAAAATTTTAAAAGGCAAAAATTTGGATAAATAAATGAATAAAAAAAGTAAACATTTTAAGATTAAGTAGATAATAATATAATAAAAAATAATAAAAGAATATAAAAATAAATATAATAAAATAATATAGAAATAATTTTGTATAAAAATAAAAATAAAATAAAACAAAATAAATAAATAATTATTAAACATGGAGCCACCGGAAGTAGGAACAGGAGGAAAGCTTGGCCAAGCAAACAGCAGTGAACGGCAGCAACGTTGTCCTGGTACACCAGCAGCCAAGTAAAGAGCGGATAATTTTGATATGCCAAATTGTGTATGTGAATTTATATGCCAAATATCATGTATAAACCACAATAAGCCTAAATTTGTGTATGTGAGTTTTGCAAAAATAATTAGTGGGATGTTTTGTATGTACTAGAAAAAAAAGAAAAGTGAAATAAAATAAAATAAAATAAATAAAAACCAAAGGGTGTATGTAAATTTTGACTGCTTTGTGCTAGCCTACCGTAGTTGCAGGACTTTAGAGTGCTAGTACACTGGAACACTTATCCGCAGGAAGACAGTGCCCCACGCTAATTAAAACTGGATTAGCGCAAACCAGATCTTGCGAAGTACCATTTTTTAAGTCTTAGATTTGACTTGCGGCTTAATGACATGGAAAATTTATATAATGACCAAAAGTAGAAACAAAAATAATTTGGGGTGCCGCGAATTTGGAAAAAAAAAGCCAAAGGTTATCGTGCGTTCTTGTTTAGTTAGCATAATTTCAATAGTTTAATTAACTTATCCCTACATTCATTTGATCTAATTTTAAATATGTTAAATTATTTCAAAGGATTATTTTTTTATTATTATTATTTTTTTTTTTTTTTTTTTAAATCATATTTAATTTGGATTTTATTTGTCTTAAAGATTTAATTTTTACTGCCGGTTATGGCCTGACTCCATTTCTGAGTCACTGACCCGGATAACTCTTGCAGTATGTTTTGCTCCTTTAATGATGCTGTGGTAAGTCGTCTTGAAGATCCATCTGTACTGCCGGTTATGGCCTGACTCCATTTCTGAGTCACTGACCCCGGATAACTCTTGCAGAGTAGTTGGTCTTCTTAACGATCTTTTCTGGTAAGTACGTACTGTATTTGTATTGAAGATTTGTTTTTTACTGCCGGTTACGGCCTGACTCCATTTCTGAGTCACTGACCTGGATAACTCTTGCAGTGTGTTTTGCCTATTTAATGATGTTGTGGTAAGTCGTCTTGAAGAGCCTTCTGTACTGCCGGTTATGGCCTGACTCCATTTCTGAGTCACTGACCCGGATAACTCTTGCAGTGTAGCTGGTCTTCTTAACGATCTTTTCTTTAGTACGTACTGTATTTGAAGTGAAGATTTAGTTTTTGACTGCCGGTTACGGCCTGACTCCATTTCTGAGTCACTGACCCGGATAACTCTTGCAGTGTATTTTAACTATTTTATTTCTATGCCTGTTTTTTTTTTATATATATATACTTATATAAATTTATGATAATCAATTTCTGTTAAATATTGTACCAAGCACGACCAGACATATTGTTGTTTGTCTTTAGGAGGATCTAGTAATATTTTGGTATTAATATTTTGTATTTGAACCTTGTCCAAGTTTGATTGCAAATTTTGTCTCGCTTGTGAATGATTAATACAGTTTACTAGTACGTGTTCTATATCCTCTTTAATGCCGCATGTATTGCATATTGGAGAGACATTGCGTATGTACTGGCCTAGTTGCCCAGGTAATAGAGTAGTGCCCAACCTAAGTCTAGTTATTGTTTTTGCATGAAATCGATTACCTTGATAAAAGTTGGGTTTTTTATTTACTGCAGTATTTATAGAACGACTCCATAGGGAGCATGTGTTATCCCATCTAGCTTGCCACTTTTTCTTATATAATGCTGTTGTTATTGCAATGAATTCATTTGCACTAAGACTCAAGTTAAGGTCAATCTTATCATTACTTAGTGCTAATTTAGCTAGTTTGTCAACCTGTTCATTACCTAGGATACCAACATGCGCTGGTATCCATTCTATGATTACTTCTATTTTGTTTTGTTTTAGACGACAAGCCAGTATTTGAATTGGTTCTAGGATATCGGGTCTACTTGATGCATTATTATTTATAGATTGGATTGCACTATATGAATCAGTTAGAATAACAACTTTTTGTCCTGGCTGTTGATTGGAGAATACCCACTTTAATGATTGATATATGGCCGTCATTTCTGTGGTGTAAACGGAAAGATTGTCTGACGTTCGTTTATAGCTTGCAATCAACTTTGATGGGATTAGAAAAGCATATCCAGTTTTACCCGAAGCTGGGTCTTTTGAGCCATCGGTGTAAATTTTTAAATGATTTTTATATGCATTGTCGATGTACTCTAACGCTTTAGTCTTAATGATATGCGGATTTTCTTTTTTACTGATGCTGTTTTTTATGTTACTGGATGTTTTTGCTTGACCTATTAACCATGGAGGTGGATCTTGAATATTTTTAGTAACCAACTTTATTTTGTCTAGTTCGTTATCTTTAAGTAGATTTTGGACTCTGAATCCGTAAGGTATGTTATGGTCATTCCATTTATGATTATAAATTTGATATTCAATACAGTCATCTACTAATTGATTGGCTGGATTTGATGGATTTTGTTTAGTACGAGCATAATATTTAAGAGAAAGGTGGTCCCTTCTTAATTGTAATGGCATTTCGCCAGATTCGGCTAGTATTGTTTCTAACGGGGTCGATTTATGGGCCCCTAGCACTATGCGAAGACCTTTAGCTTGTATTATATCTAATTTAGATTTTACCGTTATAGATGCTGAATTAAACGCTTGACATCCATAGTCAAGTACCGATCTAAGAAGAGATTTATATAGCATGAGAAGAGAATCAGTACCCATGCCATAATTGTTTGCTTGAACATACCTGAGAACGTTTAATATTGCTTTAGATCTTTCTTGTAAATAGTTTACGTGTTTATTCCATGTTAGCTTTCTATCAAATATGAGGCCAAGAAATTTAACATGATTCTGGAATTTGATTGGTTGGTTATCTAGCATTAGGTTAACTGAATGAACATGACGATCTCCAAATATTACTCCTATCGTTTTGGTTTTAGATATTTTAAAACCCCATTTTTTAGACCATGCACTTATGTTATTAAGGGTTTCTTGCATTTTTTTTGTTAAATGTTTAATATTTCCACCTCGGTACCACATAGCACTGTCGTCAGCAAATTGTGACATTACTGCGGGTTTTTTTGCCAGACCTACTAGATCATTAATCATGATGTTATTAATGATCTAGTAGGTCTGGCAAAAAAAAACCCGCAGTAATGTCACAATTTGCTGACGACAGTGCTATGTGGTACCGAGGTGGAAATATTAAACATTTAACAAAAAAAAAAAAAAAAAAAATGAATTTAGCTCTATCATCTCTATAAATATACAGGAAATTTTAACGAAATCTTAATCAACACAGCATGAGCTACAAAAGGGTTTCTTAGATCAGTATCGCTATCGTATTCCATTCTCTCATCAATCTGTAGTTAGTGTAAACATCCTTTCCACATCAACGTAGATAATGTTTGATTAGGTGTTAAATTTGATCCATACATTCTATCCGCAATCTGAGACAACCTTTTGTAGATAATGGCTTTAGGAACAACATATAATAAAATCAACCCTCTCGGGGTAGCCATGAAAAAGCTAATTTCATTTGAAAGTGTGGAAATTTCTAGTAAAATTTTGTAGACACAGTTAACATTATAATTGATAACATAACTGTTGTATAATACTTACATTGCATTATTTTGAAAGAGTTATCTGTAAGCTATCAATAAATACCACTTTTATAAATTTTCAAGCATTATAAAGAAAGTTACAGCATTTTAAAACTGGGTAATTGGAAGTATAAAATCTTTGTATTGTGCTACCTTAAGTTTCCAGGATAAAGTATAAACAAAACATTACCGATAGATAAAACACAGAAAAATAGAAAAAAAAATCAACACTCAAAACTAAATCAACAGCAACATGAACCACTTTAAACCAAACTGGGGATAAAATTTAGGGAAAAGACAGATCACACTCACTTCAATTTTTAAAAAATGATCCATTTCGTATCCATATCTCATAATTTTTTGTCTGCCATTATGCCATTGAGAATTGAGAATACCAACATACATGTATGAGTCTGAGTTCTGTTGTTTTCCTTACTGCAGTTGCTTTTGGAGATCTGATGAGCGAGAAACTGATCAACGTTTATTTTTAATAGATTCGTTTTGTAGGCTTTCTAAGATTTAAATCTAGACGATAGATACTTGAAAAAAATATCAATTGCCACCTCGGCTTCATCTCAGTTGACAATGTAACAATCTGCTCTATCACCCTCTCAACTATGTGTTATTTATATAATGAAAAAGCTGAGAACGCACCTGTAAATGATTTATTATTGAGGAAGAAAAATTTAACCATACTATATTTTGAGAAAAAAGCTGTATAAAATGCAATATTTCTTGGTCCAATCTAAAGTGACTAACAAGAATATGTGGCATGGTTTCAAATTACACAACTACCCACGTAAGACCCAACAACAAGGATAGAAAGAACTCGAGATATTCTGAAAACTTGATCGTGATGTTTCTTACATTTTCGGCTATATTATATGTGGTAAACACGATTACCTTTTCAAAAGAGCCTTTCGAATTCTTTACTATATGACCTTGTCTAATCTTTTTGAATTCAGTTCCTGTTGGAGTTTCTTTGACTTGGTATACTGCCGAATGTGGACCTGCAATCAAATTTTCTTGACGTGTTAAATTTCATAAAGTCAATATAAACAAGAATGTGTCCCAATACACGGATGCCCCATTCGCACTATCATTTTCTATGTTCAATAGACCATGAAAATGGGGGAAATCTCTTATTTATCATTGAAATTAGAAAGATCATATATCATAAGGAACATGTGTACTAAGTTTCAAGTTGATTCGACTTCAACTTCATCAAAAACTACCTTGAACAAAAACTTTAACCTGAAGCTAGACAGACGGACGAACGAACGGACGAACAGACGAACGAACGAAAGAACGAACAAACGGACGGACGCACAGACCAGAAAACATAATGCCCATAAATGGGGCATACAAATTATCAATTAAGTTCATAGTTGATATCTTATAACAATTTCACATAACTGTTGAAATCTGGGACAGTAGATACTTGTATGCATTAGTCCCACCTAAAATTAAGAATGATAAGTGTTTCGATGTATAAAGAGTATATCAACATCAATAAAACCTATTATCACTGAAAATGTATGAACATGATCTATGTAAAACGATATTTAATATTGTCAAAGGAAATGTTATACATATTGAAATAAGTACGACCACAATCCATTATGAACTATGAACTAGCTTGTTTTATCCTACTTCTTAACGGTTAGCAATTAACATATAAATACATAGCGACGTAGAGTATAAATCTATGAAATTGCAACCCACCATCACAAAGAACCAACAGATTATAGAGGTCAACCTTCAATCTTTAATGATAGGATAAGATTCTAGACAATTTGCAATTTGTAAATAAATGAAACATAGACTATCAAACAGCATACACATTTTAATGTATACAAATATGAATACATATTTATATTTTATAATTTAATTGTTACAACTAGTAATGATTACAAAGAAACTTACCTTCATTTCCTATTTCTTTTGTCATATACTTCCATTTTCCATTTCCGCTGTTCACCACTCCAGAAGAAACCTGAAATATAACAATATGTTAATAAGACTGAGCAACACTTACAGTGTACCCCACCAAAAACAAAACGGGGTTAATCTGGTGGCCTTAAAGGATAAGTAGATCCTGCTCCATATATGGCACCATTCGTGTTGCTCATGTACGTTCCTTGTCTAAAACTGTATGTCACATTTGACCATCAATGCCAATTTCTAGATGTAAGTCAAACTATGAGACAGATAGTATAAAATTATGTTGTATCCTTTATTTTATTTTGAATGTTTGCTTATTCTTTAGTGTTCTATGTTGTGTCATGTGTACTATTGTTTGTCTGTTTGTCTTTTGAATTTTTAGCCATGGCGTTGTGAGTTTATTTTCGATTTATGAGTTTGACTGTCCCTCTGGTATTTTTCGTCCTACTTTTAGATCTGTTTAACATATTTATCAAATTTTGAAATTTGAAGTGAGAGGACATCACCCTGTGTAGTGGAATGTGAATTAAAAAGATTACCGCTAGCTTCTTGCCTTTCTGTCGAGAAAGCTCCGTTTAAAATAAATAATCAGCTTTGACCTAGCTTGAAAAGGCTCACTTGTTCTATGAAAACTAACTAAGAAGACTTGTTATGTTGCACTGTTACACCACTGTCCCAGGTTAAGTGGAGGATTGGCGCCTTCAAACTAGTTTTACCCCGCCACATTCTAAATGTACCTGTCCCAAGTCAGGAGCCTGTTATTGAACTGTTGTCTTTTATTGCGGATTCACATACTTTTTTTGTTTATTGCTCTGTTACTATTTATATAGTATAGTTTGTTCTTGTATTGTGCCGTTGCACCACTGTGACAGGTTTAGGGAGGGTTTGTTTGTTGCTGTGTAACATATTTGTTGTTTCCCTTTTATGTTGTACATAAACCAGGCCATTAGCGTTCTCGTTTGAATTGTTTTGCATTTTTCATTTGGTTTTCTTTTAGAAAAACAAATGAAATGGAAAGAAATGTAACAAACATAATAAAGTATAAACGTGAATTAAATCAAATTGATGTTTTGGTCTACATAAACATTTTTTTTACGGTGGACATTTATGCTGCATGCTTTGTTTTAATCAACTATTTGCTAGATATGATGAAATGCCTTTACAGAGGTAGGAATATGACAGCTGTTTTTAATTTGTTTGATTTTTTTGAGTTCTTTATTTATAGGTCAAAGACATAATAAGTTACATGGTGTGTGAGTGACCTATAACGATACATACGGGGTCAGCAAATTTTATATGGGGTGAGAGCGAAGGCCGTACTTTGACATATAATGGCTTACTTTTTAAAAATTGTGACGAACGGAGAGTTTTCGAATTGGCACTCATACCACATTTTCTTATTTCTATTTACCTCGTCTTTGTCATGTAGCTTGGCGGATAACAAAGCTGCCAAACCTTTCTTCATTGCTAAAACTTCATCATCTTCGGGAGGATGAAACACTCGAAGAATCTCACCATTTGGTTTAATTTGAAAGGAAAACCTGTAATAAATGTTAGCTTGAAATGTAACATTTGCATAATAAATGTTAGCCTGAAATGTAACATTTGCATTGTTCCTGGTCATTTGTCAGGTCAAAGTGTCAAGTAAAAATTTCGTTTCCTTTTACGCATTGATAAAAGTGTCCCCTATGATTAATTTTAATAATTAACTGCAAATTAAAGAACTATGAGTATAATTATGTTAACGCATTATGATTGATGTATAAAATGAATAGGAATTTGATTACTTTGAGAACTATTTTCACGAATGATTTTTTGAAGTTAAAAGGAATAATGATTTCATTAAATCGTCAAATGTAAAAAATATACCCTTCTGTGTAGTATACATTTTATATTCGTAATGGTTAATTAAAGAAAGAGCAACATAAGTTGAACTAATACCGTTGCAATATTATTTTTTTTTCAGAAAATCTGAGTGAAAGATAGAATGAGCAAATGCATGTCCGTAAAAGTACGTTGAACTTTGAGCTACATTCCAGTCATTTAAAAATCCTTTGCATTTAGGATTTTTGAACATGATTTTTATTATCAACAGTAGTCGTTGTACATAATTATATACATAAGTGTAAAATCCCTCGAAGAGAGTCGAAAAATAAAAAAGGGACATTCAATGTGCTTTGTATATTAATATTCTAAAAACTGACGGCTTATATAAGTTATTGACCTTAACACTTTTTTAAACAACATTATATATTCATTCACCAAATATGCTTGTTACATTGTTACAACAAGAAACCAAGCTTTTCTTGATGCATCCTGTTATATTCCACTGATTACCCAGGTCAGTAATCAGCTGCTGGTATATATGCATATATTATAATAATATGTATAAATTTCTTGAAATACAATTGTACAACATTTTAATACATTATGTTTTATTCTATCAATCGTCTAAACTTCATTTTAGTGACTTCAGTAATGGATTAAGTTACATTGTTCTGTTTTCGTTATATTTTTTAATGTATTCTCGAACAAAAATTTGATAAACATTTACCTTTGTCAATTTCTGATTGGATACATAATATGATTTGTATATAGAAAAACCTAAGATTGTTAGGAAATAATTCAGACCAAAATAATTTTTGTCAAAAATTTTATATCCAAAGACGAATTGTTTAAATGATACTCTAAAATTCAAATTTGATTTTATCATTAACTCATAAATACTTTTCCAAATTTTTTCAAAAAATCGACAAGAAATAAAAAAAATTGGTTAAAATCTTCTTCTTCGTTACATACATAACATAGACTGTCATTTTCTGTTTCCATTTAAACACTAATTGTTCTGTTGGTAATATGAATTGTAAAAGTTTCCATCTATATTTTTTTAACTTATTTTCTTCCAAAAAATGAAACATGAAAACATATACTAGTAGTTGGTTAATACTAAGGTTTTCATTAATTTCTAAAATACGCATCCATTTGCTAACACCAATTGATGGTTTAGTTTTATCTTTACAAATAGACTTATATAATATATTTGTTGAAATGCTTGAAGCCTCAATGTAATTACCTTTCCAGATTAGTTTCTGTCTAGGAATATTTACAATACTTTTTAATAGAACTTTCAGACTGTATCATCTGAAGCCAGTCTTTTGGTATGGCTTTTTTTTTAATATTTATTTCTGCAATCCAATTATTCTTGCAGTCTAATTTTTCCAGAATAAAATATAGAGATATATTACCAGTGTCATCTATAATATCATTGACAAATATCAAGCTACTCTTAATCCAATTTTCAAAAATAATAGTTTTTTTTTCAAAATTTATCAATTTGTTTCCACAAATTACCTGTTTCCTTACTTCTGTGAAGTTGGTAGTTTTTTTTTTGTCTGTCCACCGCCTGATATTACCTAACATTTAAATACTTCGCTATAAAATTCAGGGATATTTTTATTTATTGTGTCTGTTTAGTTAACGCATCATTATTAATATAACGGAATTTGATGAATAAATAAAGGCAACAGTAGTATACCGATGTTCAAACTCATAAATCCATGGACAAAAAACAAAATCGGGGTAACAAACTAAAACTGAGGGAAACGCATTAAATATAAGAGGAGAACAACGACACAACACTACAATGTAACACACACAGAAACGGACCAAGCAACAGACAAAATCCCACGAGAATAACAAATATAGCATGAGACTGTCATCAAAGTGAGAGGGTTAGCGCTATACAACCAGGTTTAATCCACCATTTTCTACATTTGAAAATGTCTGTACCAAGTCAGGAATATGACAGTTCTTGTCCATTCGTTTTTGATGTGTTTTGTTATTTGATTTTGCCATGTGATTATGGACTTTCCGAATTGATTTTCCTTTAAGTTTAGTATTTTTGTGATTTTACTTTTTTTTGTTGATATATTCTAGAATTTTCTTCTTTTCAAAATTCATCTTAAAAATTAACCAACTAATACCAACCACGCTGGAATCAACTTCCAGTTTGAAATATCATTACTAATGAGTTTACCTACCCAAGATGCTTTTAGAGACATACAATAACTTTGTATGTCGATCATTTGTAGCCCCCCTTCTTCGTTTGACTTTATCATGGTATTTCTTTTAACCTTATCTGGTTTATCATCCCAGATGTATTCATAATATTTACCTTCTATTTCTTTTCTGAATTTCTCCGGAACTGTACAGGCACTTGCAAAAAATGTAAAAAGTGGTAAAACTAATGTTTTTGTAATAAGAATTTTCCCGATTAAAGTTAAATTACGTTTCCCCCATAAATGAAATAGTTTATTTATTTTCTCATTTTATACTCCCAGTTTAATTTTTCACACTCTTCTCTGTTATGACCAAAATATATTCACAATGCTTTGACTGGTTTGTTTGTGCAATTAATCCCAGCTACCTTATCTTTACTATTTTTCAGTTTTCCTATCCATATACCCTCTGGTTTTTTTTTAATTTAAAGTTAACCCAGAAAATGATCCAAAAATTTCTATTTCATTCATAGCAGCTTTGAATTCTTTGTAATTGCTGAGAAATAAAGTAGTATCATCAACTTATTGTGAAATTTTAATATTATGATTTTTATTATCTAGTTTTACTACGAACTTTTTGATATCTCTGTTTTTTCGAAGTCTTAAAGCTATTATCTTCACGGATAAGACAAAAGAAGAGCTGATAAAGGACACCCCTGCCTTATTCCTCTTGAGTAATGAAATATTTCTGAAATCCACCCATTATTAATAACCCAAGTTTGTAACCCAGTATGTAATGTTTTTACCCAGTTTATAAAAGATTCATTAAATCCAAAATGTTTCAAAGTGTGATTAACATAAAATCCCATTCTAAGGAATCAAAAGCTTTAGTAAAATCTACAAAAACTAGTGCCCCTTCAATCGAATATTCATCCGCATAGTCAATAATATTTTGAATTTGTCTCTTAACACTTTTTTATTTTTTAATATACACTATATTCATTTGATTTCAATTATATCTAATATTGTTGTGTCTGGTTTAATGCAAGCAATTTGATTATGAGAAGGGGTAAGTGCTAAGATTTCAAAACAATTATTTTGGTTGTTGCCTAACACAATAATGTGACCCTGATACTGAAAAAAAAACATAATGCCAACATAACTTGAAGAAAACTGATTACTTAGTATTTTCATAAAAATAATTATTTATGCATGGGAAAAAAAGTTTAATAATTCGATAAAAGTGAAAATGATTATGAAAATGAAATTTGTTTGCGCAGGAATAAATTCGAAAACAATGTCTCCTGGATGTTAAGCATTTAAAGGAGCAACCATTTAAAATCAAAAGCTGGATTGGTGGGTGTGTGTTGGGGGGGGGGGTGTATTCTTTGTTCGAGTCAGAACTTTTTAATTTTTTTTAGGGTAGTTTTTCGACGTTATCAATCATTTTTGTTTAATTTAACACTATAACTTCAAGGTATTGGGGAAATCTGGATTCAATTTATTTTGTTTTTGGTCATCCTACTTGACTACAATATTTTTTTACCATCAAATTGGAGATAGGATGTTTTTAAAAATAACAAGTGATGAAAATCCCATCAAGGTCGAAAAACTCAGATGGAACATTTGTGTGTCCCTAAAATTTTGGATTTAATTGGTTAAATAAATTCACGAGAAAATGGTAATATTCAAGACAATATAATGAATATGTGCCTAGAAATCAACCTAACAATGTAACAAGAGTAGATATGATTCTTTATTTTCTCCCCGACCGGATCTGGAACATATACTCTTTACTTCTCACTTCTACGATAACAACGCCTAGCATTGCACATACGTCTTATACCCTCCTCTAACTTTAACTGATATATACAGATATTTACAATGATGTATGGTGCAAGTGAGAAAAGACTTGCTTAATTAAAGACAAATATTTGCCAATTTGAATTATTTTTTGTCAATAAGAGTTGATTATTGCATACCGAACATATACGCTGATTTGAATACATTGCAGGAGAATTGCCAGATTATAATAATAAAAAATAAATAAAGAAAAAAATTAAAGAAAGATTGAATAAAAAAAACATTCAATCACAAAGTTATGGCTTTGACTACAACACGTCTCACGCAGTGTAATGTCAATGTCGGTAACTAAGAATAAATCGAGTCATGTAAACATACAGTATACTATTCCTGACAAAATGCTAATGTATTTTGTTTCAATGTAGTCCTTGGTAACAATTTTTAATTTTTTGCCGAAACATAAGGGTAATTTCTGTCTTTTATTTTCTATTTACTGAAGGTATTTTATTAATTGGTTGTTAACCGTTTTCTCTTTGATGTTGATATGTGTACAAATTGACTGAGTTCTATATTATGTTTTTAAACAGAGAACGATGTCGAATAATTTTGTTTAAACTGAAATAGTAACCGAGAGACGCTTTCTCCTTTCCCAATTTTCACTCTTTTACACCAGAATAAACCATGGAAGTTCATGATTATGGGTTAGGTGTAATGATGGTATACCAAACATCACATTTGAAAAAGGTTGTCCGATCATGAACACATAGATTGCATACAGAACTTTTTCAAAATTCTCTATGCTTGGAGTAATTTATATTTTTTTTGAAATTCCTGGTTAAAATCTACTTTTTTACTATGAGTTGTTTGCCAACGAAGTATTTAATGTATTGCAAAATAAAATTTCTTACATTCTTGCAAAGTAAAGTAATTCTGCAAAGGATTCAGTCCTTTTACGTATAGAATTATGAGTTGATGACAATTTGGTTTTTTTGGCAGAATACTTTAGGTGTAATATTATTTGGTTACCTACCCAGACAGTGCTTTGTTAAAGTAACATTAAAACTTAAAAATGATCCATAGGCTATTCGGATTAATCATAAGAGGTTGTAAAAGATACCAGGCTTATAGTTTTGTAAACAGGACGCGTTACGACTACATTAGACTCAAGTACAAAACTTAAGAGCATTGAAAAAAAAAATCAACTTTGTTGTGATAAATTGGACACGGGTCATCTATGCTCTGGGATATACATGTAAACGAAACGCGCGTCTGGCGTACTAAATTATAATTCTGGTACCTTTGATAACTATATACAAACCGTAGTTTTTCGAAGGATTTTTTAAGTTTAACGAACAGTAAATGCAGTTAAACTGACGTAGTAATGTAAATGCAATGATATAAAGCCTGTCGAAATGTCTGGTGATCAAGTTAAATTAACGTATATGCTAAGATCGCACCACATTGTAGTTAAACATAATTATGATATTAGATATGAATCATGATCGGAGATGTTAGGTCTATGCTAATGAGAATGCACTCCAACAAGAAAAACAAAATATAACAGAACAAACACAATAGCGGGAACCAAGTTCCGGTCGAACACACGTTTGGTTAGTTATTTGAAGGCATTTTTACTTTCTCGATTTTATTCGTTTTATAAAATTACACTATACTTGACTATGTTAGACATAGAAAAAACATCGCGCGCCCTACAAATTTATATCTGTGCATTTATCTTTAGGTCGTTTTCTACAAAAAAGTAAAATCACAAAAATACTGAACTCAGGGGAAAATTTCTAATCGGAAAGTCCCTAATCACATGACAAAATCAAATGACAAAACACATAAAAAATGAATGGACATCAACTGTCATATTCCTGACTTGAAAAAACATTTCGTTATCACCCAAGTAGTAAAATCCGCGATAACGGAGAAATTCACATTAAAATGAAATATTTACACGACTACAAAAAATCTTAAATAATATCTTCATGTTTCCAGTAAGTTCATCTAGCATTATTTCCCTCTTCTTTACAGAAAAAGGCTTTGAACAAGTAACAGCAAATCAATTTGCAATGTTATTTTAAAAAATACTATTTAATTGAATATGAAATCTTTGTGTGGCAGTGTAGTAAAGAAAGTAGAAAAATCATAGCTACTAACAGAATTAAAAGGACCATCAAAAGCAGGTATTGTATCTAAAATCTCTAAAAAAAATTAACACTCCAATAATGATTAAAACCATTATTTTTATAAGCATGATACCAAAAGTTAATAGCAAGTTCTTTGATAGTAGTAAGGGAGGTAATTAGAAGCGTTGACAGATAAGTAGTATAACGCTTACTAGATGCTCAGATGAAACGGAATTTAAATAGTTGTTTGTGTAATTACGGTAACCAGCACATAGTCAGGACTTTCAAATGTTTGGAAGAGGCTTTAAGCTGGATAGTGGCAGTGATATGCTTGTTTACATATTGACTCTCTGTGGAGCGTATGGACCTGAATGTAGAAGAATTGATAATTTCGTTTTGGAGAACTTCCGTGAAGTATTCCCGTCACTTCATCATTACATTATTGGCTGTTTTGTCTGCCGATACGAACACAAACATACTTAGAACTTAATTGTTATTCTGGAAATGGGTTTGTAAATTGACCCTATTATCAATTATAGAATATTTACTAAAAGTAATATGGAAATATTTGTAAAAAAGAAACGATTTTTAATATGCCTCTTTCTCCTTTAGTTTGGTTTGATTTAGACAAAACATTTCAAATCTAAAATGTTAATGAAGTCAAGGACGACTGACATACGACCAATGAAGATGGACAAAATAATTTTGAACGCATGTGACAAACAAGGACCTTTTGGAAGTTGTCCAAAGGAGTAAAAAAACTTGAGAATAGCTTGTTCAAAATTATTTCAAAATAATCTGTAGTGGTACGGAAAACAGCTCGGAATGAATGCATAATATAAATTCCAATCGGCTTTTAAACAGAGTAGTCACAAGGTAAACATTATGTGTGGTAGTTACAATATCATAAAGGGAATTGATAGAGTTGTAATTTCAAATAGATTATGTAATGACATTTCACAAAACGCATTTAAAATGAAACCATAAGACAATTTTTTGTTTGATTACACTTAGAATATTTAAAAGTTTGATTTATTTGTTCAAGTACAATTCTCAATATCAATTATATTAGAGGGTCTACTTCATGTACAAGACTGATCATAAATTGAAATGAAAGGTGTTGTATAGTATACTTCAAAATTTAAAGTTATATTGACCAATTGAGTAAGACAAATGCCGTTAATATTCTATAAATCTATGTCCAGTCTGTTTTGCATATGGAGCTAGTATGACCATCTTTGTTTAAATATTATTTTACATATAATGCTTGCAGTTCTAGTTGTAAACGATTGACCAAAAGTTAGAAATATAAAGATGATACTCTAGGAGCAGTTCTTTGTTTTCTTTCAGCATGTCATTGTACTGTTGTTGAGTTCTGCGTTTATATGTCTTTTGGATAATCGGCAAACTTGGGACTTTTATTTGAGTTTTGTCTCTGAATTCTGTTTATTGTTGTTAGTATTCTTGTTTGGAGTTTTTTTTTTAACTATTTTTTATTTTGAGCGTAACACTGGTTATGGCTAACAAGGCTGTAAATGTTTGTAATTTATCCGTTTTTGTTCTGTAGCTAGTCACCACTTTAATCATGCATATCTATTATATAGTCATTTTATAAAATTTACTGTTTGCAAAAGTATGTATTATTCTAAATAATAAGGATGTTCTTGTCCCAGGTGGATAACCCTGGCCGTATTGGTCACAACTTTGTGGAACTTTTGGTCTTCATAGCTTTACAGCTTTGTACTTGTTTTTGCTTTCAATTTTTGGTTTATCTGGGCAGCACTGGTTAGTCTTGTGGGGACGTGGCGCGCGTCTGGAGTATTCAATTCTAAACCACGTACCTGTTATTAGATATTAATCGTTTGTTACTCTGTCTTATATGTTTTTCCATTTATTTGTATTGTAGTCCTGTCATGTACTGTTGTCATTTTAATGTTATAATTAACATTGCCATTAAAGCGGGAGGTTAGGCATGCCATAAAACCAGGTTCAACCCACCATTTTTATCTTAAAATGCACTATACCAAGTCAGGGAAATGGTCATTGTTATATTATAGTTCGTTTCTGTGTGTGTGTTACATTTTAATGTTGTATTTCTGTTGTGTCGTAGTTCTCTTATATTTGATGCGTTTCCCTCAGTTTTAGTTTGTAACTCGGATTTGTTTTTTCTCTATCGATTTATGAATTTCGAACAGCGGTATGCTACCGTTGCCTTTATTTATATGACCCTTACAGTTTTCAAAAGTAAAGAATATTATCTGACCTCAGTGGAAAAACTGGTTTACAGTTTTAATTTATATATATTATATAATCGAGAGTTTCATGTTTCAACTACCATAATGACGAAAATGTGTAGTCAATTAAACGCTCCCTTAAATTGTCATCAATTTCAAATTAAATATGAAAAATAGTCTTTTCATTCCTTACTTATGTATTTTTTAAACAAACAGGTTAACTACATAAACACTCAAAATCTTTATATGAATACGTTCAGTTGTTGTATTCATTTAAAAAAGAAGAAAAATTTATAATGGCTAATCAATGAAGCTGACACCTAAATTCCATATGAAACACAATGAAAAATTAATGCTTCTATAACCCTAATTGATGCAAAAGCAGATGAGTAAGTAAAAACGCTATTTACACCGTTCTAGATTAATTGATTCAAATTCCTACTCCATAGATTTTTCGTTGAAAAAACTGTATGATCTCGAGACATAAATTTCTGTTTTTATGACATAAAATAATCATATGGCCACCGACTTCGTTTTTTGTCTTTTAATCAATTTGTTACATTTTGATAGTGGAAAACGTGAATAATCTACATTTTACTGCATGTAACGCCATGACGTTACGATTATTTCGATGTTTTGTGTTTTTTTCACAAAGAACACAACTTTGAATGATTTATACCGTTATAACGGAAGTCGGTGATCCTATCTTTTTTGGCACCTTTAAAACGAAAATTTATGTATCAACAATATTTAGTTTTTTAAAGGAAAATCTATTGAGTAGTCTGAATTCCGAGATAGATAATCTGAAGAAAAAATTTAGACATTTTTCGCCGATTTTATGTGCTTTTTATACAAATGTTTACCCATTTTTTAAGAATTCAGTCAGTAATATTTCAAATGATAAATGAGATAAATGCACTATTTTTTTATTTAATGTTGTAGTTCACCGATCCTGAGTTGTATGCAAAATTTTACTGAAATCTGTGACGTAGCCCATTTACTGTTACTTGACCTTAAACGATTATGCAGGCAACACGTCATAGACAAAGGGAAATGTTTAAATTACACAAGTTAAGATTGATTATTGTTTAAAATGCGAATATAATTCAACAATTCAGAATTAAATAATTCTCTACAAATAGTCACGTAACAAAGAAATTACTAGTACCGCATATGAGATGCATTTGATCGTTAGTCATAAACAAGGAAAGAGGTGACGAATTGATTTTTGACACGAAGTATAAGGTCTTCCGTATAACTTTTCAAGAGATGGCTTTAGGTTTACTCTGAAATATAATGAAATAACATTATCTCTCTTTAAATAAGCCCTGATAGGAAAACAAACTCTGGAACATCGTATTAATTGTATCTCATTTTGTTGTGTTGCTTGAATATTGGTGATCATAAAACGAAATGTCTCAATGTGGAAAAGTAAAGATTCTTTTGTTCTTTATTTTCGTTTTCTTTTAATTTTCATCAGCTCTCGCGTTTAAAGTGATAGAGTTTTTCCTTAAAGTTTGAAACCAAGTTTGATTGTCCGAGAAGAGTAACGTCTATACAAAATCATTTTGTAGAGCCTATGGTACATTCAGTAGTATTTAATTTTTTCTTCGAGTTTTCTTAAGATCATTTATGTGTGAAGTAGTGTGAAAATGATCTATTTCGTTGGATAACAAAGTTTAATTGTACGACTAACTTTAAAGGTGCGTTCATTTTATTTCTTTTGGTCTATTAAGCAGTTTCTGTTTGAGGTTAAACATTAACAGCAGCCTTAACTTAAATGATAGATTTTAAATAATGGACAAAATGAACTAATGAACTGTTTTGTTATGCGGTGTCATTGTGAAAACATTCTTAATCAATTGTTTACCAAAGACTAATGTCTTTTGCATTGAAACTAATATCATATGAAAAAAAATACTGAACTCAGAGGAAATCCAATCGGATGATTGTATTACAGAGTGTCTAAACTATAAATATTTTACATGACATATTGGAAATTTCTGAGTGACTTAATTGTCGTCGAGGAGACTTTTTGTACAGTCTTTACATAATATTTACATTTTAATTAGAAAATAGGTGGAATCAGTTATGTTTTTCATATTAATCACTTTCCCAATTTGTACAACACATGGAGTTCTGATTATAGACGGTTTAGAAAAAAATATCAGTTTAATACTCAATTAGAAAATACTATCAATCGGATTCGTTATATATACAAGAATCGATAAATCATACATAACATATTGTCGTCTATTGTATGCAGTTGGTTATTTAACATACATCTAATACATTATCTAATGTTCCTATAGTCGAGGCTGGGGTTAATGGTCATACTATTTTTGCCTGAGAGACTATACTATCATATCACATCTACACCAAAAATTGATCCGTTATATAAGAAAGGACTTGACCAACTTTAAATTGCACATGTTGAAATCCATTTTCAGATGTATTTGTTTTCATTATTTACAGCATAAAAGAACATACTTCATAGATACAGGAATACAATATAGTATTTAATATCTGTTCATATTTGGATAAACCAGACTTAAAATGCCAATTTCACATTTTATATGCTGTAAATTATTTTGAAAAAGCAATAAAGATGTGATAAGTATATACTTACCATTTTGACAAGTCCATATTATTCTCAATGACACCTAAAACGTCAAACAAATTTATAACAGACATGTGCTTGAATTTCAAATAGTTCATTTAATCACTCTCAGCTAGACTAATCTCACTAAATCTAGTTGAGTCACAAGGGATTGGAATGGAAGAGATATAACAAAACTGAAAATAACACTTTATAAATTGTATGCATCTCCTTGATCTACCTTCATCAGTAACAATCTAAGCCGAATATTTGAAAGCCAAAGCCAAAGATATAACAGAACCGAACAAATGATGAGCCACAAAATTAAAAAAAGGATATAAAAAAACCCGCATAGTACGCTATAAAAGGGAATGAAATGACAAATGTAAAACAATTCAAACGTGAAACTAACGGACTAATTAATGTACTAAAATAAATTGAACGAAAAACAAAATGTTACACAGCAACAAACGACAACCACTGAATTACAGGCTCCTGATTTGGGACAGGCCCATCCATACAGAATGAAGCGGGCTTAAACATGTAAGCCCTCCCCTAACCATTGGCAGTGGTGTAACAGTACAAAATAAAAAAGAACTATAAGAATTAGTTGAAAAAGCCTTTACTCTTCAGATGGCTACAAATAAAAATATCTAACAAAAACAGAATGGACTTTGCAAGGTACTTGTACATCCCAAAATGAAAAAGACACTAGGTACAGATCTAAGAGTACCCACGGTTACTGACAGATAGTTCAAAGCCAATAAAAACTACCAATAAAAATCATGCATCTAAGACTTAATGTTTTCTTATCATTTAAACAATTGAGGATGTATGAATACGCAGTAGGGCTAGACAAGTATATTGAAGGCAACTCAATGACACATAGCTTATCAAAAAACAAAAATCCAACTTGAAATACCTTCCTCTCATGATTTCGTTGGTAGATGTTTGCAGTTATATTAAAATAGTAGTTCAAATGGGAGATTTGAAATTATCCCTTATGAATGCTATCATGATTTGATTATTCTATATTTGTGGCCTAGATGACAATGAATATGTATGAATTGTCTTAATCGCCGAGTGCATCGGCACATCGACGAATTGTTTCATTTTCATCAAATGGCAGTGATACTAGTAGAGGAACTTTCTAGAGCATCTTAGATCCTCACCAGTATTTGATATACTCAATCGTTATCTTTCTACGTAGTTTTTTTGTGGACTTATGTTTGTTGTCTTTACTTAGTCAATACAAAGAATCAGTGAGAGCTAGATGTCTGTCATTCGTAAACTTTTGCGATAATCTTCCCCTCTGAAACGACTTGTCTTATTTAAACCAAACATGGAAACAATCACCCTTGTGGTATCTACTTTTTAGCACTAATTTCGATGATTTCGCCTGTAAATTTACATGCTCGCCAAGGCGTATAATAATAGGCAATATCTTGAAAACTTGGTCAAGTCATTTCAGAGGAGATTTTCGTATTCAAGACTAGATTATGAATGCGGAGGTTTATAAAGGATTTGCAATACTTAGAACTTATATTGAGCTTATCCTAACCTTTTTCGTATTCTTTGGCATGCTTTTTATGCGAACATATTTTTGAAATTGCATGGTATACAATGTACGTTTGGATGGATAGACCAATTTTTGTATTGTATATATTGGATGACAGCACAATCATGATATACAACGATTCGAATGTGAGAATTCGTGGGTACAGTCAAACAATGGATACGGCAGCCATGATCGACATAGTATTACCTGGCTTCACCCTGTAGTTTATGTTAAAGAATTTTACTGTTAACGATCCAATCTTTGTTTGTCTTTGTCCGGACTGAGATTTAGAATAAAGAAATCAAATACAACAGAACATAAATAACAAAGACTAAAAATTTAGTCTTAGTCTTCCAAAACTTTCATCAAATATTTAGACAACAAATGGGCCAAAAATGATGTCATATCCTATAAGATTACCTTTTTTGTGCATCTCATCCACCCAAAATATACAAATAAACGCTCCCTGTTTCATGATATGAATGCATATATGAGTAATATAGATTTAAATCTAAGAAAATACTTAATCGACTTACTTGTATCTGCAGATCTCTTGAAATGAAAACCATATACTTTTAACAATATTTCTTGATGTTGTGGAGCACTTTCTACCACTGTGTAACTTATCTGTTTTGAAAATTAGAATGGAAAATATTTCAATGAAGAATTATAATGTAAACATTTGTTGTTTGTTGAAAACATGGATCTGATTTTGAATTAGAGAACCTTTAAGAAGTGGATTTGTAAATAATAATCAACGCGTGCCGTTATGTTTCGTTTTTCAAAAGTCGGAAATAATAGTATCCACACAGTTCAAATGTATATTTAAGCATCAGACAAAGTTGAGAATCTAATACATATAGTAGATCTTAATTCTGCAATCATTTAGAAAATATATTAAATCATAGCTGTTACACATTATTTTGCATAACCAAGCATAAAGTAATTACTCAGACGGGTGTCACATGTAGAGTTGGATCTTTTTTTGATAAGCTATGTGTCATTGAGTTGCCTTTTATCGAGGGGAGTAAGCGAGTGGGAGGGGTTCGTGTTGCTCTGTCTTTGGTTTTCTCTGTGTTGTTTTTTCGTTTTTCTCTAGCGTTGGCAGTTTGGGAGTTTGAATATTCCTTTTGTATCGTCTGTCCCTCTTTTAGCTGAACCTAGAACAACTACACATATCTATTGGAACGTGTAGAATCTGACGAACCAATTATGCTTTAGTTGTGGATATATGATATGTTGAATTTCTTTTCTAATTCACCTTGCCGATAGCTGTGATCGTATAATCGTTGATGACTAATGCCAGAACGGTAAATATACATATCACGGAGTTAAAATACTGGACCATGAATGAACATTTTATTCTAAGTTTTGTTCGAGCTAATTAGAATTAGTATTAAAGAAAGCACGGTATATTTAATATCTAAATGATGAGGATTTGTTTTCTTTTTGACTGTCAAAGAAGAGATTAGTCGAAGTCCATTCAGCCACTTGTCAAAAACAATAGACCAAAGAAGCCGGGTCATTTCACATTCCTATGTATTGATAATGTTATTCCCATTAACAATCTAAACTTTTCTGTTGGATTCCATAACTATACCACCAGAACAATAATTTAAAAAAACAACAGACACAGCTTCCTCCGCTTCATTTTATACAATGTGTTTCCTAATGTGTTTCTCGTTTCTCGTTTTTTTATATAGATTAGACCGTTGGTTTTCACTAGTAATTTTTGGGGCCCTTTATAGCTTTCAGTTCGGTGTTAGCCTAAACTCCGTGTCGAAGACCGTACCTTGACCTATATTGGTTTACTTATATAATTGTAACTTGGATGGAGATTTGTTTCATTGACATTCATACCACATCTTCCTATATCTATATATTATACCTCGAATTTCACATACATGGTCATCTCAGTACCAGAATCTATGACTCATAAGACGATTTTAGTTTTGAAATTAGTAATTTCCTCCACCTTAGTAGTAATATACCTACTTCACCTGAAAATGGGGTATACATTTTCCAAATTATTCGGTATACAAGACCTTGCAGCTCTACTGCGACTTTATAAAACGTCAACAGTATCCGAGCAGAAAGTTGACGAACTTGCAAGGGGTATTTCAAAGAACGTCTTGTCCTTTTTCTAAAACAGTTTATCAGAAGGTACCAAGACCTTGTTGATAAATGTTCCGTATCAACTTCACAAATATTACACGATTTTCTTGAATGATGATTCTGGGTACTGCCGTTGTTTATCATAATAATAATGTGTTATATTATTCTTTTATTTGTCTTTTTTAATACTTCTATTACTTTTACTGTTTAGTTTATTTTTGGTAATATCCATTTGACTTGGCTCGATACTTGTACATCCCGCCATTGTGTTATTGTGCTGGGTAATGTTTTGTATTCTTGTCTTTTATTTTTGTTTATGTGCTTTGTCTATATGCCCTTTTGTGTTTCTTTATTACATATTTGTTTGTTTTTATAGTGATTACGATTTTTACACAATGTTTACTGGTGTTCCGCTATTTTAACACTTGTACCTACAATGTCTTTTTTTTTGTTCACACATCGCTGTCAAACAAGTGAGAGGTTTAACTAGTTATAGATAAACTCATCATAGATACCAGGATTTTATTTTTGTATTTACGCCAGACGCACATTTCGTCTACAAAGACTCATCAGTGACGTTCGAATCCCACCAAGTTGGCCAAATAAAATACGGAACTAGATTAGATCCACAATTTACTACGTAAGAAAACGCCTGTACTAAGTCAGGAATATGAAATTGTAAGTCATTAATTGATTTGTTTGAGATTTTGATTGTGCCTTTTGATTAGGGACTTTTCGTTTTCTAAATTTGATATAGTCAATTGTAATGTTGACGTGATGTTTATTTGACCCACTGATGACAAGAAAGCATATATTATACTTCTAGAAATGACAGTAAATGTTTGCTCTAAAAGAAAATGAAAATCGGAAGTCCCGGTTTGTAACATATGACTCGTGTCATTGGTATACCTATATAAATTTACTATTGGACCGTTGGTTTTCCCCTTTCAATGGTTTTACACTAGTAATTTTGGGGCCCTTTATAGCTTGTTGTTCCGTGTGAACCAAAGTTCCGTGTTGAAGGCCGTCTTTTATAAATTGATATTTGGATGGAGAGTTGTCTCATTGGCAATCACACCACATCTTCATATATCCATATGGAGTAATGAACGCAATCAATACAGTTTGGTTCAACTCATAAAAAAATGAAATAAAAAAAAATAAACATATTCAAAACTGACATTCAGAATGAAAGTCTTTATCATGTTTATGTTTTCGATGAAAAGCCTTGACCCATTTTTTCTTCTCGTCGAATTTTGTTTTAATCGTTACAATATTTTTTGTATTATTTCATAATAATACCGTTGAAAATGGATTATCAAAAATATATTATGCTGTTAGAGCAATATACTAACGTCTGAGAGATGGGTTAAATCAAGTGTTTTCGTAATTTCTTTCTTTATTGGTTTGACTCAAAACATTTAACAAAGAACCTTGAAAAAATGCACAAAAAACATGACTTTCCTCACATGTTTTGCATGTAAATCTTTTGTTGGACTTTGGCGTAACAATCGAATGCTTTCGATTACATATTTTAAAAAGTCAGGTGGCATCAAGTAGTATCAGTATGAGGTTCAGAAACTACTTTTGCTGTGTAATTGGGATTTTTTTTTATCTTGAATGTCATTGCATCGTTTTGAAATACTTATAATAACGTAAATACATGAGAAATGGAAAAACATTGGCGATTTGAGGTACAAATGAAATACTTACCTTGGCTGCAATTTTAAATTTTCCAACATCCTGAAAATCAACATCTGTTTTCAATTCATAAACATATTCAAACCTTTCTTTAAATCGAATAAATTTGGGATTAACAAATCCCAAAACAGTCCAAATTAGTACAACATTTGACAAATAACCCATTGTGTCAAGTTATATAAAAAAACTATTAATAATGTTCAAATGTTCATAAACGTTTTTCATATGTGAAGGGAGAGGTTTTTAAACCAACTCTATCAATAACTAGTAAGGAACGCCTTATCATTGAATTATAACTACCAATGGAAATCCACTTCCTGCATGGTAGTTACAACCAACCATTCACTCAAATACTTTCTAAAATACCAAAGCGTGCACTTTGTACAGCGGTTATTTTTTTGTGGTACGATTAGCGATTAGGCATCAACGACAGTAAGTTTTTTTAATTTTATTTGTTGTTTTAAACAGAAAAAACTACAAATTCTTGTTAAAAGAAATTATGTAAAGATTAGTGTTAAACTCCAAGTAGATTATAATGATATGTATAACTCTACATTCCATTTAATATTTATTCATTCTTGCTGATGGTTTTAATCGTTTCTATTAATGTAAACGTTTTGTTGAAAATAAAAATAATGGTTAATCAGTTTGCTTTTTATTTTAGTGGTATTTGTGTAAATGCTCCGTAATTGACATCAATTCAATGATACATCATGATAATCAATATAAGGTAGGAACAAAATTGATACTCTCTGGAAACTGCTTCAATGTTAGTATTCATTGACATTAGGTTTTAGATACAATTTTAAAAGTTTTTAGAACAAATATAAAACGATGTGGTATAATTTTCAGAGACCAAATGAAAAGATGTTAACAATTATAGGTCATCCCTTCTGCAGTGAGCAAAATCCAAACTGTATAGTTAGCTTTCAAAGGCGCCGAAATGACAAATGTGAAACAGTTCAAACGATAAAACTAACAGCATATGTAAGATACTTTGTTTGTTTTGGAAATGGTTGTTATTGCTCTCCTCTTTTATGTATCTTGATTTTTTTTGTAATTGTATTGATATTGAAAGGGATAGGTTGATATATATTTTTTCAGTGAGATTCGAACTTATTCCTTGAAGTCTTCTAATATGGTATTCATATTACACTTCTTTAAATATGATAGCAGACTACCGATTAATATTTCTCAATGAAAGTTCATTTGGGAAATACTATACAAAAACTATACAATAAACAAACATACAAGATTCCCCGTATATATATGTAAAAATCGACATTTCTGATAAAAGTTCAGGACATAGATAACATGGATAATTTGAAGTCATGATAAGATGGAACTTTGTTTGCCTTAACATTTAGTTTGAATCGTACCTTTTCTCAAAGACATCCCTCTTTAACATTCTCTGTTGTTGCTTAAGGTTTTTAAAATGATTCATGTTTCTTGCGATTTCAATTTTACAGATTGAAAGAATAAGTCCAATATTTGTGTAAAAGAAAAAGTGCGAATTCAAAAATAAATATATTATAACAGGGGCGGGAAAATTCTGCTGTGCAAACAAAAGTTTTATAAAACTGACATGGAATATCTATGGCATATGTAACACAGACATCTTTCAATTGTATTCACAAATACATCCGCTTTGCCCTGAACGTAACACCACCGTTTGCGATTCATCATTTATCTTATTTGCAATACGAAAGGGGTCAATAGTGAACTGGTGCACCTGCTTTTCATTCGTTTAAATAGGTTTCGTGCTGCTTTGGCCTACATTTTTATTATTGTATTTTATACTATTAAATTCTGTAGTATCTTTGTTGTTTTGATTGGAAAAAATCTCATCTGACCTTTTCCTTGATATTGTTTAGTTTTAGGTACACAAAATTTACACAACCGAAGGTTCATAATAAGTTAGATAAGAGTTATCTTGTTATCTGCAACTGCATTTTGAATAATCACAGGATATGTAAAAGAGAAACTCATAAGTCGAAAATAAACTGACAACACCATGGTTAAAAAAGAAAATAACAAACAGACAAACAACAGTACACAAAACACAACATAGAAAAAAAAGACTTAGCAACACGAACCTGTATATATTACAGGGTATGACTCTTCAATGATGTTATGAAGGAGTAACACGACATGTATCACTAATGGACCACATGAGTACACCCTCACTTATAAGACGGATTATGTGCCAAGTCTCAATTTTCTATGGTGTGCATTGTATATTGTTATTTGTATTTTTCGTCTATTTTCGTTTTGGCAGTATGATGTCTGTTTTCATTCACCAAACGGTTTATGATAACAAATCTCGATATAGTCACCCTATTTTGCCGCAAATTTGCCATCATTTTTAAAATACTTTCCAATATTTATTGATTAGATTGATTTTAATATGCTGTTGATAAATGATAATTCATTGTGTCCTGTAAACTTGCAAAAAATATTTGTTTAAGTATTAATAATTATTTGTTTGCGCAATACTTTGACAGAACAATCGTTATCATGACTGCTTGCACATGTTGCATGAATTGGATATTCATTCGGGCTGAAGGAATTGGATGCGATCCAGAGTAAGTTAATAAAAACATCATTTTAATACTGTAAATAATCAAACTTGCGACAGTAAGTTTTTAATTCTTCAAATACGTATTTACCAAAAAATCAGTTTCAATAATATCGTTATAACGTTAAGATAACAATATTTTTACAAAGAATAGTGTCGTTAAAAAAAAACACAAAAATATACTAAAATGTAAAAATGTGACTTTTTTGCGTACAGTTTGTTCAAAATCTTTTTATAAACTAATTATAAAAGATTAATTATTTAAGGAATTACTGTAATATTATTTTCTGTCTATGAAGAAATAACATAAAAAATTGGTGCACACTGAATAACGCGCGTAGCGGGTTATTTAACAGTGTACACCACATTTGTTATGTTATTTCGAACAGACAGAAAAATATATTAGTCATTTCTTATAATTTAATTCTAAATTCCATTTTAAACCGTAGAAAACATTGAAAAAACGTTGATGACGTCACGGTCACATGACTAAATTCTGTCTATGAGCTCATAACAAAATAACGTCAGCCAATCAGAAGACGCGTTACATCCAAAATTAAATTATATACATATAGTGGTATTGTTTGTGTTCTGGCAGTTTAAAAAACCTTTTTATTAATATCCATGGATGTGTTTAATTACAGGGCATGTTGGACAACAGAACAGTATAGAACTACAGAAACATATAGGACAATGTGTTGGAAGATATACAACTTGTTTAGTTGCACAAAGAAAAGGTAAATGTAAAGATGTTTTACAATGTACGAAATAATATTGAAAAAATATTTATGAGGAGGTAAGATTAAAAAATTACACTCCGTAAATTTTTTGAACACCTTCACGATCTATACGATGTGTCGGTGTCTAAACATAACATTTTTACCACGTCTTAGGTTGTGGTTTACATCTATGTCGTATGTCTGCTTTTAAAGTACAAACGTGACCTATTTCCGTTGAACCGAGTGTGCATTTGCATTGCTTTACGACGTGTCTCTGTACATCCAACAGTCATGTATTCATTTTTGATGTTTCTGTTATGGTGCGACTGTCGGTTAAATAGTGTGTTATGTTTAATCGTTTGTTGTCCAAATAATTATAAAATAATAAATGCCTTTCAATATCATCATTGTCATATTCCCGGATATGACTGTTATACCGAGTGTGAATTTACATTGCTATACGGCGTGTCTCGGTAATGTGTACATCTAACGTTCATGTATTTATGTTTTATATATCTGTTATGATGTCGGTTGGAAATCTGTTTTGTCATATCGTGTGTGGTCCAAATAATTATAAAATTGCCTTTTCCATAACATCAATGTCATTAAAATTGTATGGACGATTAATTTGAAAATAATTGTATAAAGGTCGAGATTGCATGTTAGTTACTTTAGCGCTTCACTGTTTTTGATATCCTGTGGTGTTGGTCGTTGTTCTTCGGTTTGCATAATGTGTCGACTATTGTATTATTTGTTCGTGCGTTTCTCTGTGATGAATGTTTTGCGTGTGTTTGTGCTGTATTTCTGTCACATAATAAAAATTGAGAAGTGAAATGGGGAATGTGTGAAAGAGAAAACAACCCGACCATAGAACTGACAACATCAGAAGGTCACCAACAGGTCTTGAATGCAGCGGTAAATTCACGCAACCGGAGGCGTCCTTCAGCTGGCCCCTAAATAAATATATATAAACTAGTTCAGTGATAATGATCGCCATACTAAACTTCAAATTAAAAAAAAAAAACTTAAATTAAAAATCATACAAGACTAACAAAGGCCAGAGGCTCCTGAATTAGGACAGGCGGAGTAAAACATGTTTTTTGATATCTCACCCCCCCCCCCTTTTACCTCTAGCCAATGTAGAAACAACAAACGCACAACAATTCGCATTGTAAAATCAGTTTAAGAGAAGTCCGAGTCCAATGTCAGAATAGGTAACAAAAGAAACTAAACAAAATGACAATAATACATAAATTAACAAAGGACTACTAGCAGTTACCGACATGTCTGCTCCAAAACTCAATTTAACTGATTGAACGATTATTGCATTATCATATGAAAATCAAGCACAATTCCGCCTGTTAGGGGTTTAGTATGATACCATCATAAAATATATGGGAAGAATATAATCCGTGTCATACCAACAACTGGTTTTATAATAAATAGGTTTAAATCCGATGCAAAGACCCTATGAGTGAATGTTATAATTAACACTGCCATTAAAGCGGGAGGTTTGGCATGCTATAAAACCAGGTTCATAAAATGCCCTGTACCAAGTCAGGAAAATGGCCATTGTTGTACATTATAGTCCGTTTCTCTGTGTGTTACGTTTCGGTGTTGTGTCTCTGTTGTGTCGTAGTTCTCTTATATTTGATACGTTTTGTAACGTTTGTAGCCTATATATATTAACTAAGAGACAAGCCATGTGTACTGATTAACATACTTTAATATAATGCTCGAGCTAAGTGATCAACACAAATACATAAAGCAATACGACGCGACCTTATCTGCTATGTCCATCAACACAACACGTGCGTGAACTCTGAACTGTATAGATATTTATGAATGAATGAAAGTTACAATATTACATCTCTTCTTTTCTCAGATTAAAGTTCTACTTTAATTAATTATATTACTGTCTGTGTAGTCATAAAATCTTTAACTGTCTGTGTAAACAAATTAAGTGATAAGATGCATAAAATTGTATCAATAGAAAATTAGAACTTTATAGTCTGTGATAAATGTAAATTATCCGGTACGCGTACTGTAATGTCAATATAATTAGTGGATCGTCTGATCAATCTGATAAGGCTATCATTACGAGTGTGAATAGTAAATTCCACAAAATCGATTTGTATCATAAATTCACAAACATATAAATCAACATCAAACCTAACTGATACATCAGAAAGAGCACAGGATTATTATGCCTGTAACACAGCTCTTTAACGCACATAATCATCGAGATGTTTCGTTGTTTGTTTCTCTCGTGATGATCTTCTCAATGGTGTGTTTGGTATAATGTCATCATCAATGATTTCTTCTATTTCCTCGTCAGTCATTATCTTAGATTTCCCAACCTTTTTGAAATGGGACGAATTTCGAGTTATATCTTCATAATGTTCGTTCGTTGCCGTAATCATACTACCCTTTTTGTTCTTAATTGTTAATGGTTGAGGATTGTACGGGGTAGATAGTTTATCTTTCTTTTCCTGTTTAACTAGAACGGTATCTCCTACTGTAAAATCAGGAACTTTTACTGAATGTTTTTTCTCGAAGTATAACTTCATTTTACTTTTGTTCTTGTGGTCTTCTTTTCGAACTTCACTGTCGGCTTGGTCATTTGTTGAAAAGTTCGGCATTTTTGTATTGATTTTCCTTCCAAATAAAAGTTCTGCCGGGGACACGTTAGTTGTTGAATGTGGTGTTGCTCTATAATTGCGAAGAAATGTGTGTATTTCTTGTCTCCAACTACGATGTTCCGTTTGAGCTGCACGAATTGCTTTTCCTATAGTTCTCATGAATCTTTCACTTTCTGCGTTAGCGCGAGGCCATAACGGAGTTATTTTGCGGTGCTTAAAACCCATGTTATCTGCAAAATTTCGGAAATCTTGTGAATTAAACGGCGGTCCGTTGTCTGTTTTCAGTTCTTTCGGTATTCCAAAAATTGAAAAAGTTTTGTCTAATAGCGGTATGACGGATTTTGCGGATAAACTGGTTAAGGTTTCTATTACAGGATACCTTGAGTATTCATCAATTATTACCATAACGTAATATCCATTCGGAAATGGTCCACAAAAGTCCATGCTGAGATTCTCCCATACATTATTCGGTATCTCAGACATTTGTAACGGTTCGAAAACATTTTTCGGGGTTGACGCTAAACATGGTATACATGATTTACACGTGTGTTCTACAAGTTTGTCTATTCCAGGGAAGTATACCTTTTCACGTAACAACTGTTTTGTACGTACTATACCCTGGTGCCCTTCATGTACAAGGTCAATTACACGCATCTGTAAATCTTTCGGAATGACAATTCTATTATCATGAAGTATGATCTCCATATCATTAACGGGAACGACTGTTAATTCGTATCGTAATCTTGAGAATGTATCAAGCGTATTACTCTCATGCTTGTCCCACCTGTTTGATTTTAATGCAGTAATAACAGTTTGTAGATCTTTATCTTTTTGTGTACTGTCAGCTATTTCATTAAGGGTCATTGCCTTCGGCACAGCGTTGTCAGTTAAGTATCGAACATACTCGTCAGCTAATTGGGAATGTTTACATGCAATAGATGTAGTCGGGGTCGGATGTCTTGATAAATAATCAGCTGCGTTCACCTTTCCTGGTTTGTACTGTACTTTGAAATTGTATCCCTGTAATCTTAATCTCCATCTTCAATGCGTGCTGGTGTTTTTGCCTTTGGACTGTTGAATATAGTTTCAAGCGGTTGGTGATCGGATACCAATGTAAATGATTGTCCGTACAAATAAAGGTGAAAATGTTCAATTGCCCATACAATTGCTAATGCTTCCTTTTCTGTTTAGGAATAGCGTGTTTCAACGTCTATCAATGATCGGCTTGCATATGCGATTATTTTCCCATTTTGTGTTAATAATCCAGCTAATCCAACGGGACTTGCATCTACTATCAACATTGTTTCTTTGTTAGGGTCAAAGTATGACATCAAACGGTCAACAACAAGTTCATTCTTTAGCTTGTCAAATGATTCCTGTTGTTCAGATGTCCATTCCCACTTGGAATCCTGCTTTGTTAATCTGCGGAGCGGTTCAGTTATAGTTGAGTAATTTGGAATAAAACGTCCAACATAATTAGTCATTGCTAAGAAACTACGAATTTCACCTACGTCTTTCGGTATTGTCGTGTTCCTGATAGCGCTTATTTTTCTTGGATCGGCTGATATGCCATCTGCACTAAAAATATGACCATAGAATTCAAGTTTGTTCTTATTAAATTCACATTTTGCCTTATTTAATGTTGAGTTCTTCTCTTTAAGACGTGAAAATAGTTTTTCCAATCGTTTATCATGTTCGTCCTGGTTCCTTCCAAATACGATTATATCGTCGGATATATTTCGGACTCCATCTAATCCTTCCAGTGCATTACTCAGTGTGTTTTGAAATAACTCTGCGGCTGAAGAAACACCAAAACTGAGTCGTTTGTATCTACGTAATCCTACGTGTGTCGTGAAGGTTATGATGTTCCGGGATTCTTCGTTTAACTCCAATTGATGATATCCACTTCGAAGGTCCATTTTCGAGAATACTTTAGATCCGTTTAAATCTAAGATCATGTCATCGAGTGTTGATGTAATATGACGTGAACGCAAAATAGCCTTGTTCGGTTCCCTCATATCCACGCATAGTCGAATTTTGTTCTTGTTTTTCGGTTTAGGGGCCACAACTATCGGGGACACCCAAGGTGTTGGTCCATCCACCTTTTCTATTATATCCTGTTTTTCGAGTTTCTCGAGTTCTGCTTCTACTTGTTTGGGAATGTGAAACGGAATACGCCTATGAGGTTGTATTACTGGTTTTACACTTCCATCAATATGAATTTTCACTTTTTCATCTTTTAATTTTCCAATTCCATTGAACACATCGCTATATTTATTGCATAATATTTCATGTTTATCTGCTACTGAAGAAATGACTGGCACTATGCTTAAGTCAACAGATGTATCGTAGCACAATAAATTCCCGTATCTTCCTTTCATCACATACACCGGTGCGGTTGTTATTTTATGGTCAGTCTCTATTGTAGCGTGAAATTTTCCCATTAATTTTAAGTTTGCGAAGACTTTAGTGTCAGCGTGAGAAAGTTTGGGTTTACACTTGATGTTCTCGAATGTGCCTTCATCAATAACATTAATACTTGATCCTGTATCAATTAAAATATCCACATTAGAATTATTGATTTTCACGTTGATTTTCGGTTGTCCTTTCTGTACTTTATTCACAGTATTTTCTCGTAATCCAAAAACGTAACCATCGTCAGAACTGCTATCACGATCATCATCATGTTCGTAATTGTCAACTTTGTTTACTTTTCGTTTGAAAGTGCTAGTTCCATCCATACGTTTGGATCTACATACAGAAGCGAAATGATTCAACTTTTTACATGAGTTACAGCTTTTTCCAAAGCAGGACACTTGTTTGTATGTGGAAAATCACCTCCACAGTTTCTGCAAGTAGTCTTTTTCTTTACGTTTTGGTCAGTTTGTGTCTGTAGAAATCGTGGTCCGTTTCGACGTTTTCCAACTCCTTTTCTAACAGCATTTGCGGATTGTTTGTCTGAGTGTTCAATTTCCGTTGCCTGCTTTTCGGAAAGTTCTAGCGCTCTAGCTGATGAAATTAATCCTTCAAGGGTCGTGTCTTCCCGAAGAGCCTTTCGTCTTAGTCTAGTTGAATGACAACCTTGGATTATTTGCGATTTCACTTCTTTAGATGTTTCCGTGAATTCACAGTTTACAGCTAGCTGGCGTAATCTCGTGTGAAAACTGTCGATAGTTTCATCAGATGTTTGTTTGGCTTGTCTAAATTTGTAGATTTCATATTCCGTATTCTTTTTCGGAGCAAAGTAAGCGGTTAACTTGTGTTTAGCGGTAGCAAAGTCTTCTCCTGTATTGTCAAGGGTATCAAAGACTTCGTTGACATCTTCTCCAGCGTAATGCAACAAGAGTGCTCTTTGTCTTTTGCTGTCCTTTATGTTTAAACCGATGAATAAATTTTCAAGTCTACTTATCCATTTACGCCACCTTATTTCAGCATTATTCTCATGTACCGGAAAACTCGGAAAAATTGGTAAAGATGCAGCCATGGTTTGATTATCAGTGTCACTAATTATTAAATCCATTGAAATACATTTTTAACATTTCCAACTTTTGTTTTTATCCTCGTCGCCGATGTAACGTTTGTAGCCTATATATATTAACTAAGAGACAGGCCATGTGTACTGATTAACATACTTTAATATAATGCTCGAGCTAAGTGATCAACACAAATACATAAAGCAATACGACGCGACCTTATCTGCTATGTCCATCAACACAACACGTGCGTGAACTCTGAACTGTATAGATATTTATGAATGAATGAAAGTTACAATATTACACGTTTCTCTCAGTTTTAGTTTGCAACCCGGATTTTTTTTTTCTCTATCGATTTATGAATTTTGAACAGCGGTATACTACTGTTGCCTTTATTTAAAGCCAAAATATGCAATCTTTAATGACCTGACAACAGTATCGTAACTATATCCCTTCTTAATAAGTCTGTTTAAAGGTTTTGTTAGCTTTTGAGGTGAATACAGACATTTTTGTGCTTTGTAAAGAATATTACCCTAAAAAATTGAATGTGAAATACCTGAACGTATAAGATGTCTATATTTACAAATGATGTCCTTGTACTGATGATAAAATTTAGAGTGGATTTCTTTCTAACACAATCGATGCAAACGGCTAAGCGCATATGTTTTGATCATTTGTTTCTAACATACGTTTGTAAAGTTTACATTAACTTTTACAAACTATGCACGCGCTAAAAATGCGTCTACAGTTTGTCGTTCATCATTTGTTAGTACAAACGCTACATTTGTTTCTAACTTCAACCTGATTAAATGATGTATTTTTTTCTACGTTTGTAAAAAGTTTGTTCACCAACAACATGTGCATGCATTATTGAAAATGCAAACAGGGTCAGTAAAGACTTATTATTAAACGATGTATTTGTTTCTACTTTTGTAGCGTTTAAAAACAACAACAAACGCCACACAACGTTTACAAATTATGGTTAGAAAGAAATGCACCCTTAGTAAATGTGTTGACTAGTTTGTGATAACGAAAACCCTGGTGTAATAATTTTTCAGTAATACATAAATTTCTCTCGCTAAAATCTAATACGTTATAACATACACGAGCGAATCGTACAAGTTGAGATACATAAACACCGTAAGATGGTGACAAGGGAACGTCACCATAAAAAAAAATGGAAAATTAACAATAGAAAATAAACCAGATGCTCCGCAGGGCGCAGCTTTATACGACCGCAGAGGTTGAACCCTGAACGGTTGGGGCAAGTATGGACACAACATTCAAGCTGGATTCAGCTCTAAATTTGGATTGTGATTAAATAGTTGACACAGCATAGGTTTCTGACACAGAATGAATGTGGTCTAATGAACTTAAAAAAAATGTTTGCCTTTGAGCAATTCACTATGCTGTTGAATATTAATCCTCTCAAAAAAATGTTTGAAGAAATTTTCTTTTTATTTATGAAATCTGAAATGAAAAAAATTGACCCTCCAATTTTTTTTTCACATCCCCCTTTCCCTTATTTCAAAACTGATCTCAATTCAAATTTCTAATGAAGTTTGCAACAATAACTACTCATTTAAATACATCATAAAATATTAAGATGTAAAAAAACTGCTTGTTATCACTGAATGGTAAAGATTATTTTAATTTATCAGTTGGTAGTAAAAAGTGAATATACATTGTATATTGTATATAACAAAGATTTAAGTTGATTCTGGACAAAGAAAGATAACTCCAATTAAAAAAAAATCTTGCTATTGCACAATATTTTGCAATTAGATATTTCTTGCTTACTATTCTGGACAAAGAAAGATAACTCTAATTAAAAAAAATTTTGATATTTCACAATATTGTGCAATTAGATATTTCTTGCCATTGCGCAATACTGTGCAATTGAAAAGACTTGCTATTACACAATACTTAATATAATAATTTTAGATCCTGATTTGGACCAACTTGAAAACTGGGCCCATAATAAAAAATCTAAGTACATTTTTGGATTCAGCATATCAAAGAACTTCAAGATTTCAATTTTTGTTAAAATCAGACTAAGTTTAATTTTGGACCCTTTGGACTTTAGTGTAGACCAATTTGAAAACAGGACCAAAAATGAAGAATCTACATACACAGTTAGATTTGGAATATCAAAGAACCCCATTTATTCAATTTTTGATGAAATCAAACAAAGTTTAATTTTGGACCCCGATTTGGACCAACTTGAAAACTGGGCCAATAATCAAGAATCTAAGTACATTTTTAGATTCAGCATATCAAAGAACCTAACTGATTCATTTTTTGTCAAAATCAAACTAAGTTTAATTTTGGACCCTTTGGACCTTAATGTAGACCAATTTGAAAACGGGACCAAAAGTTAAGAATCTACATACACAGTCATGACAGTTAGATTCAGCATATCAAAGAACCCCAATTATTCAATTTTGATGAAATCAAACAAAAGTTTAATTTTGGACCCTTTGGGCCCCTTATTATGTTGGGACCAAACCTCCCAAAATCAAACCCAACCTTTCTTTTATGGTCATAAACCTTGTGTTTAAATTTCATAGATTTCTATTTACTTATACTAACGTTATGGTGCGAAAACCAAGAAAAATGCTTATTTGGGTCCCTTTTTGGCCCCTAATTCCTAAACTGTTGGGACCTAAACTCCCAAAATCAATACCAACCTTCCTTTTGTAGTCATTAACATTGTGTTTAAATTTCATTGATTTCTATTTACTTAAACTAATGTTATTGTGCGAAAACCAAGAATAATGCTTATTTGGGCCCTTTTTTGGCCCCTAATTCCTAAACTGTTGAGACCAAAACTCCCAAAATCAATCCCAACCGTTCTTTTGTGGTCATAAACCTTGTGTCAAAATTTCATAGATTTCTATTAACTTAAACTAAAGTTATAGTGCGAAAACCAAGAAAATGCTTATTTTGGCCCTTTTTGGCCCCTAATTCCTAAAATGTTGGGACCAAAACTCCCAAAATCAATACCAACCTTCCTTTTGTGGTCATAAACCTTGTGTTAAAATTTCATAGATTTCCATTCACTTTTACTAAAGTTAGAGTGCGAAAACTAAAAGTATTCGGACGCCGGACGACGACGACGACGACGACGACGACGACGACGACGACGCAGACGCCAACGTGATAGCAATATACGACGAAAATTTTTTCAAAATTTGCGGTCGTATAAAAATCATCTCTTTTGTTAATAAATTTTTGTATTAAGCTTCCCTTTAATGATATAGATATCAAGATAGAGGAAAAGGCAGTGGTCATTTAGTATTAGCTTTATTTAAATTTAGTTCAACAGGATTAATGTCTTTAGTATACATACTGAAGTCGTCATTATTAAGAGCCAATATATCATCCAAATATCTAAAAGTATTGTTAATTTTTTTGTTATCAAATGCTGTTTTGATGGGTCTTTGCTGATTTTAGTCATAGATTTTAACTCATAACAATACACAAAGAGGTCCGCAATAAGTCTCGGTTATTGTATAGAAAGGTATATACTATGAAAATTAGAGCGAGGGGCTTTGCCCCAAGCTCTTATTTTCATAGTATATACCTTTCTATACAATATCCAATTTAGCACATATTTACAACTTGAGTAATCCTGTAATTAGTCTATTGATATGTTTTGGCTGACTGGATGTAGCTCATTTACGTAGTTTTGTAAATCTACTCACTATAATATCATTGTAAAAATGGGATTTCAAAAGGCCCTTGACTTTAGAATGTAAAGAAGGTAGCTGCTGGTGTAAGTATGTTTATTGATATGAACGAAGCGTTGTTTTACTATACATGTACTTATTTACATGGTAAGATGACAAAATGAATTGATTAAGAGCAGACAATTCTTAAATTGCAGTGAAAGCTTTACATTCTTGAAAACATTTTTTTTATTTCACATAAAACCTAAAACTATCACAAACAGTTGGATCCCCCTCCTACATCTTTGGTTGAAACACCTTTTAAAAATGGCTGGATCTGCCCCTGGTATGTACCCATAGGTAGTCTAGTGGATAGTTTATATGCATGAAATATTTGTCACTGGACATTAGGAAACCAATTATCGACCAATTTATGACTAAATATATCAAATTGCTTTATTAATAATTTCCCTTCAAAAGATTCATGGTTGACTCTTTTTGTGTACAAAGTAATTGCATGGAAGATAAAGGATTACACATTTTAGATTGAGTTGTACTTTAATCAAGGTATAAAGCACCATTATTATTACTCTTTATTTAAATGAAAGAAACTTTTTTAATCGTCAAAACAAAATTTAGATCAAAAGATTGATTAGTAGGATGTTAAAAATCTGTTTGAAAACTTATTACAAACTATTTAGTTAAATTTGGAACACATCATTTATTTCAAAATAGCCAGTAGCAATTTTTGTTCTAATATCTTGATTACAATACAATGAAATCTTACTCTTGTGGTCATTCATGCGTAGTTACTTAGTACACGGAAAAAATATGTACTATGAAAATAAGAAGGCAAATTCAAGCAATTTGATTGGACGAGAAGTTGTAAGTATGTGCTAACTTAGTGAACACATCAATATTTGTTTTCATCTTTAATTAGAATTAATGAGAATTGTTTACACAGTTAACTCTGTTTACACGTCATTTTAATTTAAACATGGACTTTAAAACATGCTCAAATATGGTCACTTTTGGTTGATACGGTCAAATAATTTTGTTATAGAAGCCAGCCTGAGGTATCAAAACTACTAAAATTTTGTTGCCAGACAATATGTTGAATCAAAAGAGGACATGCTGGCACTCTGATTTTATGCTGACAAGTTTTTGTAGTTATTGGAATTATGGTGTTTATATTATATTATTAATCCTGACATCAAAATATTGATTATTTACTATATGCGGCTATGACGATTTACAAAATAAAGTGCAAATATGGTCAGTTTTGATAGTTACGGTTAAATAATTTTGTTATAGGAGTTTGCTTAACGGGGGGTCCGCCCCGGTCATTCCCTTTGTAATCAACTATTTTTTCCACACGAAAGGGGGAGGGAGGGGGCAAGTCCCCCTACATGGAACCGCCTATGCGGCTATATAGATTTACATACTTAAGTGCAAATATGGTTTACACGATTAAAAGAATTTGATATGTATTGGAATATATGTATACAATGCCCGTTAGCATTGTAACCAATATCTGTTTTGATTTATAGACAGGCAGTCACGGATTTTTTTTATAACAAGCTATTACGGACTAGGGGAATAGCTCTGGTAGCATGGATGATGCCGATCACAAAAGGACACATAAAAACACATCTTCTCCATTTTCTACATTTTAATCAGACAAAGATGACGTCACAAACATAAATACAAAATACTGACAAAAGGGGAACATCTCTCCCTTACATACAGAAACATAATCTGACCATACATACTGATATATAACATCCCGCCCGCAAAACAAAAATTTACCAATTTTTTACAATGGTCATTATGTTTATGTGTTAAAAAAAATATACAATTTATAATCATTTCCAAAATTGAAAGTTTACATGAATAAAGTTAATCTCTCGACACTCTAGTAACCATTTTAAAACAAACGTATCAACGCTGCAAACCCAAAAGTCTGGCATCTCGAACTCCTCCCTCGGATGACCTTATGCACGTATTAATTCCACACAACAATTACAGTGATACAAACATATTAATGGCATTTCCTTCTAGACAAACATATATTATTATAAATAGCTGAATACAAATTTGATAGTATCATCAGAGACCTTAAACTCTTAAATTTAATAAGGTTTTATTTATGATAAATATCACACCGCTAAATGATAAACACATTCACATCAGCTTAAATTCAATGTAAACAAATAACGTTACGGTAGATCAAAATTAACATGAAAAGTATCTGGATTCATAAATATAAGTGGCCGTTCATGTCATTTGCGCGATTATATACGCGTATATAATTTTATACGCGTATATTACCTACATATAGGCGTATATTGTGGTTTTCAACGCTTATACGCGTATATTGTGGTTTTATACGCGTATATATACCATGTATACGTGTTACTGCTGAAAATGATTTTTCTTTTGTAAACGCGTATAATAAATGTAAATTCTTTGTAATATACGCGTATATAAACGCGTTACTTCTGGGAAGGTGTCAATATTCAAATCCAATCAAAACCGTCCATGTTACCAGGGGCGGATTCAGGATTTTGGAAAGGGGGCGGCGAAGTTTTGAAAGATCGCCGAGCGGGACCTTTTTGGGGCTAAAAACATAAAATAAGTGTAATATGCACTTTTCAAACGGTTACTGGCGTGGGGCATGTATATTTTGTAGTTGCTGTAAAGTGTAAGGGTTGGATATTTTCGATGCTGTATTCTCTCTATTAATTGTCTATCATAAAATGATAGTATGGATTCAAAGCTATGAACTGTTAAATTTGATGTGGGACTTTTCAATAGAAAATATATGGAAAATTCTCGCTGTTTTGTTGTAAGTTAAGTTATCATAACTTCACCGCATTAAAAATATCCTAGTTTTATGTTATATTTGTTATTCTCGTGGGATTTTGTCTGATGCTTGGTCCGTTTCTGTGTGTGTTAGTTACATTGTAGTGTTGTGTCGTTGTTCTCCTCTTATATTTATGCGTTTCCCTCAGTTTTAGTTTGTTACCCCTATTTTGTTTTTGTCCATGGATTTATGAGTTTGAACAGCGGTATACTACTGTTGCCTTTATTTAGATATTTTTTTTAAATGCGTATTTTTTTTAAAATATTAAAACTTTTGTTAAGTTTAACTATGTAACTTTGTTTTAGTAAAACAAAAATAATAAGGATAAAAGGTAAAACTTGTATTTACACTGTACAGATCATACTTTTTACGCTAAAGATAAATTAATAATTAAAACGGTTTTGAATGCTCATATAAAAGTCTATAATATAAATTTTTTTTTTTCAATATTCAACTTTGAACGCATTGCTCTCCAAAAGCCATGGGAACCCGAACATAATCCCTGCAAAATTTCTGAATTTCTTATTAAAGCGCTTAAACTTATATAAGTTAAGTTAAAAAGAAATTAGATGGAAAAAATACAATATATTGACCGGCATCCCCCTTCTCATTGAAAAATAATGACTAAAACTGTAAAATATCAAACTAAATCTTCGTACAAAATAGTGATAAAAAAACTAATATGCGTAAAATGTGTTGGCATACATCAATTTTTGATGTTTGGTGTATCATGTAAACACGATACGTCTTAACACTGCTAAGGACTTCTTAGTGCCCTTATTATATTGAGGCCTTATGCGGCTTCTGGCGCGGAGAGAATTAAGGTTAAGGTAAGGTTATTATATGCAATAAGGATTAGAACGTGTGCTGTTAAATTTACATTGTTTATATATTATGGCAAAGATTGAATCTGTTATGCATAAATTCGAAATTTTATATAAAAAAAGAACCACGGATAAATGAAAATTGAAAAATGTTATGGCACGCATCACTGTTTTTTCTTCGATATTGCCGAAAAGTAATGAACCGTTCGGTACGAGCCAACTACTAACACAACATCTAAAGCATAATCTTTTTTTATTTACGGTAATAATGAACATTGTAAAGACTAGTGCTAAATATATGTATAATCAAAAATTAAAAGGACTAATTTTTTGCCATTGTTTTATTTATCTTCCAACAAAATTATGCGGTGCAATAGTTGCACGGCTTTAATGTGTGTCAACTTAGTTTGGTCTACCTACATCTAGCTTATGTTTATAATATTTCATGTAAACGGACTTAAAACGAAATTTTCTATTCTATTCTATTATATGCTTGTTAAAATGATTATTAATAAAGGAGTTACACACTTTTCCCTTTACGACCGACTATGACTCCTTTGTGAATCTGCTGACATCGGCGATAAATTCCATTATGTAATGTCTAAGACTTGTCCTTTTTTTTAAGAACGCTATAAATATTTACCACACTATTGCAGTGCAAATTTTAATATTGTTAAATTTAAGGTGGTACATAACACTACAGGGAGATAACTCTGTAAAATCAGCTAAACGTTTTAATTACGTTGTGTTGGCAAGGGAATACTAAGCATCTCAATGATCAAAATTAGTGTTTGTCAAACTGCTATACAACCAGTGTAATTTTTCTGATAAAATGGTTGGTTCAAATTTTTTGAAATTTTTTATATTTTGCCAAAGGGTCAAAGTAAATACTTTGTTAAAATTCTATGAAAATTAAACGAGTCAAATTAATTTTAGTGAAGGTGTTGGGTACCACCTTAAAAATGTATTCACTACAGTCAATATTGTTTTACTAGAATTATAAATCATATATCAGTGAAAGTCTGTCCTTCTGGTTGAAGTACATTTGTTTATGTATATTTCCACTGTGTATCATCGCCACCGGAAATTGGGTACCAACGAAGCGGAGAGAAATAGAAAAAAAAGTAAACAAGGTAAGAATTCCTTCAATTTAAAGCATTTCCACTCATTTGATGAGGATGCCGCTAAAGAAATGATTTTCTGATATATTATTCTTTAAATTATTAGGCCGATAAGTACAAAATTAAGACAAGATTTAGTGTTCAAAACTTGTCACTTAGTACCGGAAAATTTCGAGGTCGGTCGTCCTCTGTCGCCCCATTGTCACGATATTGAACTGTTTTTCATTATTTTTCCAGACACGATTTTAGACTTTTATTTACTGAAATTTGTTGTCAAAAAGATGTTTTTTAAAGAATATAGGCCACAAAAAATAAAGTCTAGAGTACGGCAACTTGCTCGTGTTGACAAATTTACTGTACGGCAACTTGTTTTCAACTGTATGGCAACTTGCTAATTTTAAAATATTTCTTTGCGGTCCTTTCAAAGAAAATAAAGTATTAATTTCAGATATCTTATTATGCATTTGATAAAAATATCATTCGCTCGACAGCATTTAAGATAAATTTGAGAATGGAAATGGGGAATGTGTCAAAGAGACAATAACCCGACCACAGAAAAAAACAACGGCAGAAGGTCACCAACAGGTCTTCAATGTAGCAAGAAATTTCAACACCCGGAGGCGTCCTTCAGCTGGCCCCTAAACAAATATATACTAGTTCAGTGATAATGAACGCCATACTAAACTCCAAATTGTACACAAGAATCTAAAATTAAAATAATACAAGACTAACAAAGGCCAGAGGCTCCTGACTTAGGACAGGCGCAAAAATGCGGCGGGGTTAAACATGTTTATAATATCTCAACCCTCCCCCTATACCTCTAGCCAATGTAGAAAAGTAAATTCATAACAATACGCACATTAAAATTCAGTTCAAGAGAAGTCCGAGTCTGATGTCAGAAGATGTAACCAAAGAAAATAAACAAAATGACAATAATCTAGCTGTTAACTGACATGCCAGCTCCAGACTTCAATTAAAACTGATTGAAAGATTATGATTTCATCATATGAATATCAGACACAATTGTATACACAATATAAGGCTTGAACACAGTCCTATTACATCTTTTACATACCAGTTGTATACAATTTGAATACGACATATACAAAAGCAGGTAAATGTTGTAACTTTCGAAAAGGCATGCCACTGTTTCACTGACCTGTTTTTAGGACAGGTTGACATATTTTTCAATCCTGACGGTGCGTACTCATCAATTCTTTGGGGAAAATCAGCGGAAAATATAAATGTTGATATGATAGCGTTTATTTATTTATTTGCCCTCGTAAACAGTTTTGTTAAAATACCGTAATCGGTAAATTCTTATCGTGGAAGTATAAGTCGGGTACACCTTTTTAATACGTCCAGGCGTGCTTAAGTTGCACTTTTCTTCTTATTAATAATCAAAGTGATGGATATCACTCATGGAAAGATTAGAAGAGTAGTTTGAATAATTTCATATCAAGGTATGGTGGGGGAAAAAAGAACATTAATAAAACACTATTGCTGAAAATTGCATTAACAGCAGGTCTTTAGAAGGAAAAGTGTTTTTCCAGTATGAGGATAAAATGAGCTCAACTTAAATAATATTGGTCTCCAGTCTTAATTCGCAAAATTTTATTTAAACTGCAGTTTATATCTTATCCAAATAATTTTGCCTGTTCTGAACATGTTTCAAAAAAACAAAAAATTGCAAATCAAAAATTCTTCTAGTAAATGTTACCAACTATCCTTGAAAACATAAAATCTAGACCAACAGCTAAGAACTTTAAAGTGTCAACAAAAATAATCTAAAAATGTTGTTTTGGAGCATTTTGTAAGCTGAAACATAGGTTATATGACATTGAAGATAAAAAGGAAATTTATCAAGTAAATTATAGACCTTACTTGAATACCTATCATATATTCATATTTATATTCCGATTTCATTTTGTTTCTTAAAGATTTTGTTAATCCATTCATCTTTCAGACATAATTTACAGAATCACTTTATGTAATGTAGATCAAAAGATATAGGCAAAAAATAAATCTATCATCCTTATAAATATCAAACATTTAATATATTACCTTTGTGTATTCAATTATGAGGTCAAATATTTGAATATTCAGATGTGTATTGGAGGGTCTGTATAATTATGTAAGACTGAGGCTTATAAGTAATGTGGTCAATTTGGTTGACAGTTTAGGAGGTTGGGTATTGTAATTAAAGGTCTACCTTGTCTCTGACTGTTTGGTGATAATGACAGTTGTCAATCATACTAGTATGATATCAATACCCAATTACCTAATCAAAATGTTGTAAAAAAAAACCTGCACATCAACACACCTTAATTAATGACATACAATTATTCTTAAATGAACTGCTTAACATTTTTTACCTTTTTTTCAGTTTATGTGTGTATATTGTGCACATACATGAGAACTGTAATAGGGAACTATATTTCAGTGTGAATACATTTAGTAACAGTAGCTAACCTGTCGTGTTGTAAGGGAGGCCGGTGCCTAAGTAAAGATTTAGAACAAGTTCTAATCTTTCCAAAAATGATTTTTTGTTTATATTATAGTTTCTGTATGTGCTACATTTTAATGTTGTGTTTCTGGTGTGTCGTAGTTCTCTTATATTTGATGCGTTTCCCACAGTTTTAGTTTGTAACCAGGAATTGTTTTTTTCTAAAAAAATAGGGATAACTGTTTATTTTAAAACACAATTAATTCACATTTATATTCAACCAAACAGATCAGGCCGAGATCCATACCTTTTTAAGTTTCAAAACAGAGAAGGTGACTGTGTTTGAAAACAAATAATCACGTGCTGCTATATCTTTTAACGCAAATGCAAGTTTTACTTGTATTAATTATATAATTTGGCACAATATCACATTAAAATTTTCTGAGAAATATTATACATAATAATCTTGAAAATACTACAATGAGAATTCGGACGAATACACTCCTTCTCACCACACCGATATCTAGTTTAGGCCAAGCAGCCTTAGCAACAGTCCCTTATTATTCCCCCCTGTAAATAAAAAGTTTGATTGAATTTGCTGAAACTAAAAAAGAATACAATCTTATTTTCAAAAAGAAACAAGAAAATTAATTCGAAACACAATTCACGATTTATTTCTCCTAACTTTCAATGAAAACAAAGTATTTTCTTAACTTTTCTTTTAACAAATGAATCATTTCATAAATTAAAAAAATAAACAATGTATTAAACCCAGCATATACTTTATGTGTCTGTCCGAAGTCTCGACCCTGTAGTTCGTCGGTTGTCGTTGGTTCATCTCTATCATATTTGTTGTTTTTCATAAATTGTTTTGTAATTGAGTTAGACCGATAGTTTTTTTGTTGAATCATTTCATATTTTATCACCTCGGGGCTTTTTTTTTTAAAGCCGACTATAAGGTACGAGTCGTTGTTGAAGGCCGTACGATAGCATATAATTGCTTACATACACTTTATTTGATCCTGATGGATTGTTATCTTATTCGCGATTTTTTTTTTTGTAATATATATTTTTATTATTTTCATATCATTTTCAAATCTCATCTACAAATAAAGATGCACAAACAAATTATTCTGCTATAAATCCTAAACATATAGTTAATCATACTTGTTACAAATTATAAAAAACAAAGTCAGTAACAGAATACAGAGTACATCTGCATTGAGCTCTATTTCTTAATAATATTATCAATGCTTGACCATTTTTCTTTTAATCTTATTGCTTTACTGGTAGAGCACAAGTTCATAGAGACCATGTCAACCCTATAATAATAGTTTAGCCATTCAATTGCTTCAGCAACAGATGGGACTGTAAATCTAACTCTGCATAAATAAACATATCTCTTCAATATCAGAATACATGTATTAAGAATATCTTTAAATAGATGATGTTTAACACCCAAGATTATACTTGATAAGGTTGGGAGAAAGCTTACATTACATACATCTTCTAACTTTTGAAAAAAATTAAGCCAGAATGTTCGAACATAACTACATTCAAAAAAGAGGTGTATGTATGTTTCTTTAGTTTCGGTACAAAAAGTGCACAGTTCTGTTTCACTATATTTACACTTCATAAGTAAAGTATTTGTTCCTAGAATTCTATGGAGTAATCTGTATTGAAATGCCCTTAATGTGGGATCTTCAGTTATAATTAAAGGAAGACTAAAAAAATAATTCCATTCTTCGGCCACAATATCTATTCCCAATTTCATTTTCCATTTCTCTTGTATGCGTGATGGGGTTTCCTTTATTTTATCTAGAAAAAATTTATACAAATGTTTTGATACTTTATCAACTGTTTTAATGGCAGTAACAATTTTGTGACTGACAGTATTTAGTTTGATAAATACTTGAGAATGAATAACATTCTTCCATTCCTTTGGCAGTGCCAAGATTAGTCCATAGAAATCTAAGAAAGTTGTTTTTATATTATAATTTCTAATAAATTCATCATAATTGTAAAATTCTCCATTTTCCTTAATGAGATCATTTATGAAAAATACATTATTCTGTATCCAATTTTTATAAAAAGCTGTTTTTCCATCAATCATAATATTTTCATTTAAAAACAATGGTTGAGACAAGATATCACTTGGGGCTGTGGTCAGAGGCTCACACAATGAGGCCCATGATGAAATTACATTTTGCCAAAAAGGGTTAAATTCTTTTTTAATTTCATTGAGTGCTGATTTTGATAAATGCCACATATTTTCACCACCATTCATTTCAAGGTGATCTGCCAATAGAACCTTCCATGAGGAATAATTTGTGGGGTCTAAAACTTTTTAAACCCAGGATAACTTAAGTGATTTTATAAATGATTCAATATGTGGCATTTTTACACCACCATCCTCGTAATTTGAGATAAGTATATTTCTTTTAATTTTGTCCCCTTTACCATCCCACACAAATCTGTATAGCATAGATTGTATCTGCTTTAATATATCTGGGGATGGATCTGGTAAAACAGTAAAACATTGAATTAGAATTGGAAGGGCGAGAGTTTTCACAACTACAATTTTCCCATATATAGTAATATTTCTGAATGACCAGTCACTTAAAAGATTTTTTACTTTTTGAATTTTTTCTAAATAATTATCAACACATATATCAGCTTTTGACAAACAATATTGAATGCCTAGGAGTTTGAAATTTCCTGAATGGTTCCATATTATTGTTTTATTTGTGTTTAGCTCCTCACCACAGCCCCTTTTTGCCCCAATCCATATAACTTGGGTTTTTTCAAAATTAGCCTTCAAACCAGAGCATGAGTAAAACAAGTCTATCTTATTAAGAGCACTGTTGAGAGATTCTTCACTATCATCCAGGATCAAAGTAGAATCATCAGCATACTGACTGAGTAAAAATTCAGAATTTTTAATCTTTATACCATTAATGTTGTTGTCATATTTTATTGATGCACTAAGCAGTTCCAAACATAAAATAAAAAGATAGGGAGACAATGGATCCCCTTGTCGTACCCCCCTCTCTATTACAAAAAAATTAGATAGATAGCCATTATTTTGAATGCAGCTTTTTGAATTGTAGTAAAGGGTTGTGAACCATTTCACTATTGTGTCCCCAAAACCTAGAAATTTCAAGGTTTCACATATAAAGTTCCACTCAAGAGAGTCGAAGGCTTTTTCAAAGTCCAACAAGACAATCAAGCCAGGAATATCTTCGTCATCTACTTTTTTCAAGAGGTCATATATAAGTCTTGTACACTCACCAATATATCTGCCTTTCATAAAGCCAGTTTGAGTTTCACTAATCAGGTGATCAAGGACTTTTTTAATTCTATTTGCAATACATGTTGATACTATTTTATAGTCTACATTTAGTAGTGAAATAGGTCGCCAATTTTTTAGAAAATGTTTTGGTTTACCATCTTTGGGTAGACAGGTGATAACACCTTGTGTTTGTGAAATTGATAATTTACCTTCTTGAAATGCTTCTTTGAAAGAACGCAGTAGGAAAGGATTAATGTCGTGCCAAATTTTTTTATAAAACTCAGTTGTAAAACCATCCAGACCAGGAGATTTTCCATTTTTCATATTTTTTAATGCATTATGAATTTCTGAGCTTTTTAGTTCCCCCTCTAAATTAATATTTTGTTCATCAGAGAGAATTTTGATAAATGGGTTTTCAAGAGAAAAGAAATTAGCTCGGTGTGTATTATTTATAAGTGTTTTCTTAGATGAATATAGATTCTCATAATATAACTTTTGTTCCGCACGAATTTTTGCTTGATCAGTGATAAATTCACCATTATCTAAAGTTAATTTTTGTATTACTTTGTCAATATAATTTCTTTTCTCTAGATTACAGAAATATTTTGTACTTCTCTCCCCTTCAATTTGCCATTTAGCTTTTGCTCTCATTATTGCCCCTTTTATTCTAGATTCTCTGAGCGACCTTAACTGAAGTTCAATACGTGTAATTTCTTCCCTTTTATCATTGATATTTTCATTATTGTTCAAATTGTTCAATTGACTTTTTAGTTCTTGTTCTTCCCTACTGCGTTCTTTCTTTTTAAAAGATGCATAAGAAATTGTTTTTCCTCGTATCATCAGTTTTAAAGTTTCCCAAAACAGTTGGTCGGAAATGGAAAATTCTATTTCTTCCCTATTTTCAGAATCAACTATTTTATATTGATCAATACAATCAGCAATACAAGTTTTAGTATTAGTAATAAATTCTTTGTCGTATAATAAAGCATTGTTAAATTTCCACGTCCCTTTGCCTTTTTCATTTGTATTAAATTGAATGGACAGAGATATGGGTGAGTGATCAGACCTATATGCAACACCAATATCACACGAGGTTATCAGTGGTTGAAAATCAGATGAGACAAGGAAGTAGTCCAGTCTTGCCTGCTTCTTGTTAGGTCCTCTCCAGGAAAACCTCTTTTTTTCTGGGTATAATTCCCTATAAACATCAACCAGATCTATTTCTGACATCATTTCATTAACCTTTTTTTGAGCTTTAGGATTATTTTTATGCAAATAGTTTAAAGTATCCATATCATAATTTTGTGGTAGATTCCAATCACCCCCCACTATTACTGAAGTATTACCAAAATTTTCAATATCTCTTTGGAGTATTTCATAAAAAACTGGTTTGTCCTCATTGGGTCCATATACCACTGCTATTGTCATTCTATGATTGAAAATTTTTATATCTAGAATTGCATAGTTCCCGTTTTGATCCACTTTCTGTCCAAAAATTTCAAAAGAAAAAGTGCTTCTAAACAAGATAGCCACGCCTCTACTGCTCGTGGTATGCAACCCAAATATTATTTTATAACCCCATTCTGCCTGCCAATACTTTTCAAGTTCTTTTTTACAGTGAGTATCTACCAAGAAGACCATATCATAATTTTCTCTACATTTACTAAATATATCTCTTCTTTTAATTTTATCAGAAGACAGGCCTCTACAATTTATGCAACCAATTTTCAAACTACCCATATTTTATATCACTAACAATTGTAACGGATGAATGATCTAAGATTATACAGTCAATAAACATATTCAGAGCAATACAAAAAAATAAAGTACAAGTAAGTAGATAGAAATGAAAGTGACATAAAAATGTTTTTTTCGAACCGTTTAAACCCATAACAACCTGAGGTCTCCCGTTTCATGGTAATACAATTCTAATTAAGTAAATTAATTAACTAAAATACAGTGGGTGTCTCTCTTCCCCAGCCCTTTATATATAAAAACAAAATATAGTTTTTATAACAAAAACAAAAAAACAAAAACAAAAATAACTGTTTTCCCCTTTCTTTATACCTCTAAAAAAAAAGAATTATGGTACAAATCTCTGTAAGTCTTTTCCCATTTCCTTATTCGCGATTTTGCTATCATACCGCATCTTCACTGTTTATATTTAAAAAAAACCAGCACCAAAAAGATGAATGGTCGTTTTTTTTTTATTGAACTTACAAAAATTGCACCCTAACAACAAATAAGACAACACGTGTTAGTAGTATAAGGATATATGAATGTATTTAGGATAATATGGTTTAAAAAAACTTTTTGTACAAAGTCGAATAACGGTACTCAACGACGACTTCTGAACGGAATTAACGGCATATATTTTATAATATTTGATATGTAGTTTATTTTGTATATTTGTTAGCCTATAACGCTTTGATATCGACTAATATCGTCACTTGATATTATCTAAGCAGCGGTTAATTTCATCTTAAAATTACAATATATTACAAGACGCCGTACAGACAAAAGTTGTTATTTTGCAATTCGCCGTACAATAAACAAACAATGTTTTTGTCCATATTCTTTAAAAACATCTTTTTGGCAACAAATTTCAGTAAATATGATGTCACACTATAAAAGTCTAAAATCGTGTCTGGAAAAAAATGGAAAACAGTTCAATATCTTGACAATGCGGCGACAGAGGACGATCGACCTCGAAATTTCCGGTACTAAGTGGCAAGTTTTGGAGTATAACACAAAATCTTGTCTTAATTTTGTACTTATCGGCCTAATAATTGAAAGAATAATATATCAGAAAATCATATCTTAAGCGGCACCCCCATCAAATGAGTGGAAATGCTTTAAATTGAAGGAATTCTTACCTAGTTTACTTTTTTCTATTTCTCTCCGCTTTGTTAGTACCCAATTTCCGGTGGCGATGATACTGGTTACCAATGTAGATGACAAATTGGTGTCATTTATGACAATTAAACAGAATCAACATGATATATGCTACCATTCTTGGATGAAATTATTATTACTTTAGTACTACCCTTTTTGAAACCACTTTTATCAATTTTCAATTTCCATTGTCTAAATTGTTCGTTGTTCATGTATTGTTTCTGTATACTTTAGCCGCTCGTCTTCAGCCTACCCATTTGATCCGATAACACCCCATACATCAATAAAATTATTCTTTTATTGTCATTCATAACTCTTAACAGACCAATTAACAGACCGGGTTTTATACATCCGACCCATTAACAGACCAGGTTTTAAATAAAGATTGATTTATGTCACCAAAATACAGATTTTCGTTTAGATTTTACACACAATGATATCAATATACATGGCAAAAATGGCATTATGAACACGGAGTTTTTGCTTTATTATGTAATAATACATAAAATTATTATTTTTTTAAATCAGGTTTTATTTAATTTCGATTCAAATAATGATTCAAGACAAGTATCTATCTAAAAAAAACGCAGAATTGATTTGTTTTTGTCCTACTTATGCATCAAGAAATTGTCAAATGAAAAATAGATCGAATATCGTGCGTAACGTCATAGTAAACAAACATAATGCCTGTATTTTTTCGATTTTCAAAATATTGCATGCAAGTAAATTCAACCAACGTGTCATTTTGTGTACATTTTGTGTGTATAAAATATGTATAAATTTATTGATGAGTAACCCGCCTGTTCATTTTATAGATCGTACATTGAAGCTAGAAAAATAATAATTACACCACTGGATTCAGTTCATTTAATTGTTTTGTTAGACATGAATAATTTTTATAATACAAATATATTTAAAAAGCTATACAATGAAACATGCTGAACTTTCAATGATTTTCTCGATAACACCTGATTAACAGACTTTAGCCAACCCGATTAACAGACCAATAACTGATATAACCGCGTACTCAATATAGATTAACCGACCAATCTCTCGGTTAGCCGAATGTTGGCCGTGATGTTCTAACGTCATACAACCCGAGTTCTGATAGGCTAGTATAGTTGGTGATGAGTATTGTTATCATTACGAGTTATGACGAATTATCATAACCACCCGGCAACCGTGTTCGGGGTTAAAACAAAACTATGTACTTTGGTTTTTTGTTAAAAAAAACCTATTGTTACTTGAATGGAGAGTTGTCTCATTGGCACTCATACCACATCTTCCTATATCTATGTATGTGAGCTGTTGACTTCAGTTTCAAATTATTGTGTAATATACGAGCATGCCTAAATAGCATAATCTAGAAACACATGCAGTTTGTATCTTTTTTTGTTGAACTGATACATGTGCATGTTGTCCTCGGGGTACAGTTTTTTCGATAAATTTTTAAATTAGTCAAGATAAGACTCGAATAAGATTCCAACTTTCTTAATCAAAACGGAATATACTTGTTTTACACATGACATGGGTAAAATCTCTATGTTCTTACTGTGCTATAATTTGGACAATGCACATGTGACATGTCTTTAAGAAAATAAATTGGAGGAGTAATTGGATGGAGGTTTGGGGGGGGGGGGGGGTATTTTTTTTCTGTTTACGTAATATTACAAATTTAGGTACATCACTCCTCGGTTCATCTTCATCTATAAGTGTATTATTGATGGGAAAAAAAGCAGTTAAACTATACTCAATAACCTTTTCAGTTATGATTTTTCATACACCGATTTAAAAGTACCATTAACGGAACCACAACTGTAGGATATGTAGGTTATATGTCAATAAGACAGCAATCGAACGACAAAATAAGCTCAGGACATCTACAGGACAACACAGTCTAGTTTTCGACAATAGATACATGTAGGTGTCTTCACAATATGTCAATTTTTAAATCGTCACTAATTTATATAAAAATTGTTAATTTTAACAGAAACGATTAAAAATCTAGCATTAAATCGGAATTGTACAAATAATTTAACAATTAAAACATTGAAACATAAAAATTTCAGAAAAAAAATACTTGGGACCTCTTGAAAAAAGTAGACTTCAAGAAATGAGAAATTAGGATACATGCAAATGTGAAAGCCTGCAAAAATATAGCTAAAAACAACAATAATCCATGTATTAAATCTTAAGAAGTGAAAAAAATTTAAAAAAGAAAAACAAACATTAGAAAACCAATAAGGACTTTCCTCATGTAAGAAAAAGATCTAAATGAGGTTACTTGCAGCCATATTCGTGTACATTTGTATATGGCAGTTTTTTAACGACCTTGGCTGGTTATACAACCCTTGCATGGTCGGTATATATAAGTTTTATGGAGTTAACATATACAAACCAGTTTAAAAACGCGGTTTTCATTGGTTAACACAATATTACATGCCAGCTCCTTTGTTCTGACAGGGGTGATCTGAGCCGGATCATACCTACCAGATCACCCCAGTTTGAGTTTCTTTGTTATGCATGCTTTCCTTTGTTCTGTAACATTTTGGCGGGAATGTCAAATCCACTATAAAACTTATAATTAATTATACGGAAAAGACTATCTATCAAAATTCACGTAGAAAAAATCCAGTGTATATGCTGGGATTCGAACTCAAGACCTTTAGCATATCAAGCCGCGACACATACCACTATACCAGGACGACTGGATACGAAATAATAGTAATTTGATATACTTAAAGGAAGCAATTAAGATCTTTTTATAAGTGGGGCGAGTTGTCAGACCGTTATTCAGCGGGGGTTTAACCTTTTTCGTTAATTAGTGAGTTTTCAGACTGATTGTTCAATTTGATTTTACACTTTTTCAAAGTGAGCAAGTCGGTAAACAAGAGTGGGACGATATTTTTATAAAGTGGCGATATAGTGTGGGCCGATTGGCAAGTGGGGCGAGTTGACATTGTTTGATATCTACTCATCGTGTTTGGGGGTCAAAAAGGGTATACATCATGTAGTAATATATAAAGTATATTGTTATGGTTGTGTGGCGTTCTAACTAGATTTTATGAATTGTAAATGGTTTTTAGTCTAATATAAAACAGCTGGGATGTAAAATAGTTATCCCAGTCGGACTTGGTGTGTCAGTGTTAGATCACCCTCTGGCCTCCGGCCATCGGGTGTGATCTTACACTGACACACCGCGTCCTTATGGGATAACTATTAAAGACAAACGAATGTATATTAACGCGTATATAAGGATTTCATACGCGTATAATTACGCAAATAACGGGTATATCAACGCGTATATAATAAATAAATTGTAAAAAAGTATATTAAACGTGTTTATTTCAACAATATACGCGTATAAAACAGCAATATACGCGTATAAAACAACAAAATACGCGTATATGTAGGCAATTTACGCGTATATATACGCGTATGAAATTATATACGCGTATATAATCGCGCAAATGACATGAACGGCCACTCATACATAAAATCAACATAGTTAAAAATAAAATGTTCTCGTACAGAATAAATTCATCAGCTTTTCTTTAAAATAGGTCTTCTTGGAACTCTTCAAAACCATGGCGATACAGTTATCACCAAAACACAGTTACTGCATAGTAAATATATTTACGTTTTATATTAAACAGTCAAAATATAGGTTACGGCGAATTGGACACAACATCAATACAGTCAACATTAAGCAATACACATCACACGTGTAGTTCGACGGATAAACTGGGTCAACATCAATAAACAGTAAAAATTGCTCTTTTGATGAAATCGGAACTTTACTGAGAATGCATGGCGATACAGTTATCACCAATACATATTGAATAATGTCAAATGAAAATAGCAGATATATATAAACAGGGTCCAAATGTTACAGAAATAAAATATATGATCAAGATGATGCAATGAGAATCTCACGTGCTTCAGGTTTAAAACGTGATACAGGCTACGTACATGTAGTTGACATTCATCACAAATCACAAAGACAGTACACGAGACGAGACATGGACTTTCCAAAAATGAATTTAGATGTTGGTACAATAGTAATAAATACTATAATAAACGTTTAGCTGTAAATTTTCAAAACAATTAAAGTGTTCATTAATTATCATGGCGGCATGTCAGAATCCATCAGGAACGGTCGGTCAACTTCACAAGTAAAAACATCCAAAATCCATTGAAAAACAAAATCCAAAATAAGTATAAATCATTATTCACGATCGTTTAGGGTCCCCACCATATTAAGGACTAGGGGAATAGCTCTGGTAGCCTGGATGGAGGCGATCACATACGGACACATAAAAACACATCTTCTCCATTTTCTACATTTTAATCTGACAAAGATGACGTCACAAACATAAATACAAAATACTGACAAAAGGGGAACAACTCTCTTACATACAGAAACATAATCTGACCATACATACTGATATATAACAAAGCAAAGTTTTATGCGTTCTTTATTTACAAATAAAGGTTTTTAATAGTGTTTTTATCACGGAAGTATTAATTTTACTTTATTTTTATATAGTCGTACCAAGAAACAAAAGTCATTGATAATATATGCGGTCCTGGTTACAAGTTAAAGAAAAACCAATAATAGACAGGCTTTATTAAGCTGTAAGTTTAAACAAATAACCGTCGACATATGGAAATCATTGACAATCTTTGGACTACAGTACTTTACAGATTTTCAACAGGCACATACACAATAAAACGGAGTTAAACATATGGGTGAGACTGTCTGAACCCTCCGCATTCAAACCTGTAAAATCCAATACATACCGTAACAATCAATTGAAAAGGCCGCAACTCTTCAGTGTAAAATTTCGTCATCAGTTGATAAACCAATCTAATTAAAAAACCGATCTCTCATAGCTCCCGTTTTCTGATATGTCGCGTGGGAGATCTAACGAAACCCGCTTGGAGGTCACATGTGAGTGACCTCGTAGGTGTGTCTTTTTCGACCAATGAAATTGAGTCTTCCACGATCTTGGAAGTTTAACGTAAGGTAAAGGGATGTAACTCATTTTATTTACGACAAAATCCCACGCGACATATCAGAAACAGGAGCGATGAGAGGTCGGTTTTTAATTAGATTGTTGATAAACATACCATGTAAACCATTATGACTTAACATTTTACCTGAGCATACAATAGTGTTACCACTCTAGACGGTTGATTAGTTTCGCTAATGCGTTGATCATGCAACATACATTACAATGTTGTTTTAAGGTTGACAATACCAAAATGCGCATTTGGTGCAAGAAAATTGTAAAGTTTCAAAATATCTGAAAAACAATCGGTTAAAATCTTTCAAAAATTATGCAAAGTTTGGGACAAAATGCTCTATTTCATTTGTAAGATCTTTCCTTTAAGTGTATACAATTATGTGAATCTTATTCACTAGTAATCCAATATTTATCTGAAATGATCAATTTGATCTGACCAGATTTTAACTGTCAATTCTCAAGTTTATAAATGCGATAAATTCAGTACTGTGAAGACTATTCTCTTGCAGTCACTTGACATTTGATCTGATATGTCTGCCACGAATCATTTCTACTCTCTTTCTTTCAACACTCTCACGGCCGACACTCGGCTAACCGAGAGATTGGTCGGTTAATCTATATTGAGTATGCGGCTATATCGGCGGTTGGTCTGTTAATCGGGTTGGCTAAAGTCTGTTAATCAGGTGTTATCGAGAAAATCATTGAAAGTTCACCATGTTTCATTGTATAACTTTTTAAATATATTTTCATCATAAAAAGTATTCATGTCTAACTAACAAAACAATTCAATGTACTGAATTCAGTGGTGTAATTATTATTTTTCTAGCTTCGATGTACGATCTATAAAATGAAAAGGCGGGTTACTCATCAATAATTAAATTTATACACATTTTACACACATAAAATGTACACAAAATGACACATTGGTAAAATTTACTTCCATTCAATATTTTGAACATCGAAAAAAGAAAGGCATTATGTTTGTTCACCCTATTGATATCATTGTGTGAAAAATCTACACGAAAATCTGTATTTTGGTGACATAAATCAATCTTTTTTAAAACCTGGTCTGTTAATGGGTCGGATGTATAAAACCCGGTCTGTTAATTGGTCTGTTAAGAGTTATGAATGGCAATAAAAGTATAATTTTATTGCTATATGGGGTGTTATCGGATCAAATGAGTAGGCTCAAGACGAGCGGCTAAAATATACAAAAACAACACATGAGCAATGAAACATAACATATACGGAAACAACACATGTAATTGAAAATTGATAAAAATGGTTTTAAAAAAGTGTAATATTAAAGTAACATTAATTTCATCGAAGAATGATCGCATATATCATGTTGATTCTGTTTAATTGTCATGAATGACACAAATTTGTCATCTACATTGGTAACCAGTATATAAATCAGAGATAAACGTCGTAATGTAACTAAACATCAGTAAGTAAAATATATTGGGATGACAAAATATGAAAAATAAAGAAAGAATAATAAGTAAGATAAATAAAATGTAGACAAAAATGGCATAACAACTTAAAGAATACAGAAATAAACAATACCCCCAATCCGGACCCTCATGGTATACACGAGAATCTGGATGGAAACGCAGAATATAGAATAATATAAGGACAGTAGAGAGTGATACATTGCTAAAAACGAGAGAAAAATAATACTTGTTTAAGAATACACACATGAAACACCGATGGCTGTTGAAACAGTAATGGATTGCGATGTACTTATATTGGTGACAAATTCTAGAAGTTTACATGCGGACAACTATGGTGGCAGGTTAATGCCATTTTGCGTTTTCGCCTTACATATTCTATAGGGCGAAAACGCGAAAACGCGAAGTCGAAAACGCGAAAACACGAAACCGATATCGCGATATCGCGTTTTCGCCCAATAGAATATGAAAGGCGAAATCGCGAAAACGCGAAATGGACTTCACCGGCCACCATAGACAACTGTAGTTCTCCTCTGCACTTATGTAGAAAGGAACTAAACGGAACAAAATGAATTGAAACTTAAAATAACCAAATGTAGCTGCATTCGCTCCTTTCCGTTTACTTCTTTAGAATGATTTGTAAACAACATATGATTAAGTAATAGAAGAAAAGAACAAATTGGATGATACTGACGAATTAGGGTTTAACGCCAGTGAAAAATATCATGTTCATACGTGAACGAGAACACATTATATGTATCCTGTGTTGTATTAGAAAGACACTTTCATTCGGAATTGATAACATGATATTTCGAACAGACACAAAATATATTGCTGATTGAAAACGTCAATAAAAAATTCATGCATATTCCAGAGACCAATCCATATCACGCTATATTGAAGTGACACACCCTTCAATAAAATGCAAAAAAATTCAAAATAAAAATGCTCTTTCTTGGATACTGTGGCACCGTATTGTCATTTTTGTTTACTTAGGAACATCTCATTCTTAAATTTTTCAAGGGGAAAATATAAAGGTAGCAAAATTATTGTCGTGGTTAAATAACTCTTAACTGACACAATTTCAATTGTCCAACCCATTAACAGACTTTATTCCCATAATTTTCACTAAAACGTGGTATTATTCACGTTATTTTACAATTATGAAATATTTACTAATGTCAATTTATTTTTTAGAAACACAGTATTATTTTTTGTCCTGTAAATGATATCTAAATTTGTTTGTTTCGCCTTTTATTAAAAAAAATTGCTATGCGTATAAGCATAAATACTACATACTTGCGCGACCCCTTTTAGTTTTACTGAAAACTGCGCAGATTAAGAAATGTTTTTACAAGTGCAAAAAGTACTATGATAGATATCATTTTGTCAGACACTTTTCTTTTTTTGATTTGGTTCTTATAACATGCCAAAAATCTGTATATTTAATAGAGTTTAACATTAAATTAAGCGTTTTACTCTTAACAGACGTATAACCAACCCGATTAACAGACCAATCGCCCATATAGCCGCATACTCAATATAGATTAACCGACCAATCTCTCGGTTAGCCGAGTGTCGGCCGTGACTCTTAATAATACAATTTGATTTGACATTATTATTTACCACTTTTGAAAATGTGTCATATACAAAGCGAAAATTCTGAATTGAAAGTCCAGGTCGAACTCTTAGTTTAACTCAATCATCCCTGTATATATCTAAAAAATGATTTTGCGATCTTACTTTAAACCCATATGAGATTTGCTAATTAACAGTGACATATTTATTCACCATTATTTGAAGAAAGATCACTTACAGGAAGAAAATCATTGAGTGAAGGCAAATGTCAAAACTTTGTGTAACTAAGAGCGTGTTCACATTGAGCTATACAAGATGTGACATAAGTGCACTCAACGCTTAAACTTAACCCGTTTTTGCTCCCAATGACAAAAATTAATATTTACATGTAGTTTAATTCCGTTTTTGACTTCATGCAGTCGATATTTAAATGTAATCCTCGTTGAATAAAACTAGATATCAAGAACGTGAATTAAATTATGAATATTTGAGGAAATTACATGTGTTGAATAAAAAAATCATAATAGTATTATTAATTAATCAATTATCTATTTATATGACAAACACTCAAAAATAGTTCAAATAAAAACAGATTTTCAGTGGAAAGGGGATTTTTGCTGATGGAATATTTATTTTACACTTGTTGATATTATAGCTATTCATTAAGCGCAAAAAATATTTTTCACTTTTTGTACACAATACACGTTATCACCAATCCGGGAAAAACAGTCGTTTATACGACTTCCTGTCAGGGTCAGGCTCCCGATAAATAGAGGTCATCAGTAGTGAGCTGAGGAAGGAAAAACTTTAGAAAGCGACCATTAATAAACTTTGATAGATTATTATCCATTTTTTCGAAATTAAAATTAAAGTAAAAAAAATATTTTGTTTGAAGTATCTACGATAATTTAAACAGGTCTCATTAAAAAGTAGCATGCATGGTACATTGTTTAAACAGGGTCCTAGATAATAAATAAATAATGAATACAATATTTATAGAGCGCATAATATAATAACAAAAATTACTCTATGCGCTTCACATTTAAAAATATATAAAATACAAAAAATACATAAAACATAAATTACAAAGCACTATCTTAAAAGAAGCAAACAAGCATATAATTTTTTTTTTTTAAAAGAAACGAAAAATGCATGTACCCTAAAATATATACAAAACTGTCTAAAACTAATGCAGTCAATTAAAAGTATATCTAAAATCTACAAGAAATCCTTAAAAGCAGTCCGAAATGAATGAGTCTTGAGTTGCTTTTTAAAACCATCTAAAGAATTTACACTCCGTAAAGACGATGGCAAATTGTTCCAGAGTGTAGGTGCAGCCTTGTCAAAACGCCTCTCACCGTAGCTTTTCGTTCGAACGTCATTTGGAGGATGTAGGAGCATACTATTTTCCGACCTGAGGGATCTACTTGGCTTGTATGGCGTAATTAAATTTTGAAGGTAACTAGGAGCTTTGCCATGCTGTGCTTTGTACACATATAAAAGAAGTTTATATGGGCAACGGTAATGTATGGGTAGCCAGTGTAACGATATTAAAACAGGCGTAATTGAGCTTCAACTGAATGAAAAAGTTGTGTAATTTTAGAACTTATCCGGAATGGAATACATAGCGTTAGGTGTATTGTTTCTTGCCAGGTCACGCATTATGTAGGAAATTTATTTTTTTCATCGTGCTTGGATATTTTTTTTTCATAGTATCAGTCCAAAAGGGTGACTGGGTAACAATAATATGGTCACTAAGGTCTTATAACGATCTACAGTAAAACATTTTTCAAAGGGGGCCTCTATATTGGCGGTGCAAGGTGTAGAAGTACACAGAGCAGCTCTACGTCAAAAAGGGGACGTCTAGTCCGATGCTTAGTATAATGCCACGCTCTGTGCACGTTAATGGTATCGACCATTCATATCGTGGAGTGAAAAGTAAAATCACAAAAATACTGAATTTCGAGGAAAATTCAAAACGGAATGGACAACAACTGTCATATTCCTTGGTAAACCATTTGTTTAATTATTTAAAAAAAAACTTTACATGTTTCTTATGCCATTTCATACAGGAACATTTTTAAAACACCATGATGAATCCCTTAATATTCAATGGAAACAAACTGTTTTTCTCATTCAATTTTAAAACAAACATATCTTTTTCTTAAAACTTTCAACAATTTATGTCTCCCCTTGATAACTATATAGTACGCAACGTTTAGGGTAAACACGGCCTTAGTCACCTTGTGTATACACACAAAAAAGGTCTCACATAAAAAAAAACATATTGAGGTTCATTAGAACATTAACTTTCTGCATTCGGGGTTAAATATTCCATCATAATTCACTATTGCACTTGTTTATGATAGTCCCATCCCTATCCTCTAAGTTAAAAGAGAAAATAAGGCTACCAAAAGGACATTCTAACTCATAAGTCGAAAATAAACTTACACTGCAATGGATTAAAAAGTTAAAAAGACAAACAGACAAACAACATGAAACAAAGACTGAGCAACACGAACCGTACAGTTGTGGTTGGCGTTGGTTGTTTCGTATTTGTTTTATCGTTTGAATTGTTTTACATCTAGTTAGCGGGATTTCTCCAACAATGTTTTGATTGATTGACCCTTGTTGTAGTCTAAATTTAAAGCATTATGTAATGGATTCTGCAAAATCAAATTCAATGAGTATTAACAGAAAAAATATAGGATTCTGAAAAATGGTAATAGAAGCCGTAATTTGGTGAGTAAGCAGATCTTTTTGAATTTGCCATTGTTTTCCTGCACCTGATTAACAATCTGTGATTATTTAACAATTATTATTCCAAAATTATTTGAATTTCAATATGGCAATATATTTGGCAATACCTAGAAGATTTTTAACTATTTTTTTTATGCAACACCTGTGGTCATAGAGATTTGCATGAGACGTCTTTAGTATCTCAATACAAACTTTTACTGTATTTGCTTAAAAATAGTCTTTCATTTATAATTAAATTCAACTATATTTTCACTTCAGAGAAGTTACCAAACAACGAGAAGTTTGTTGTGACAATTATATACCAGGAAATAAGTATTTACCAGGAAATGAATGTAAATATGGTAAATATATCTACATTTGTTTTAACATTCGGAATTCTAGAAATAAGGTCTGTATGCAAAATAAATATATCACTGACTTATCTTCATTGCTTTTATGAGTTACGTTGAGGTTTTCACAACTCCTATGTAAGTATATTTTAGAACATTTGAACAAATTATAAATACCTTTATATTGTTATGATTAATGAACTTAAATTTTGGCAAATTTCAGAAATTATAATGACAATATCTTCCTAAACCAATATTTTATTGGAATTTTTTTTTTTTAAATATTGTCTATCAGATAAAGAAATAATTACGGTGTCTTTAGAGACCAATTTTAACAAAAAACATGTCTTTCCCTAAACTCTGCTCATGTTTTACAGTCAAAATTGTTTGCTTATCAAATTGAAAATACCAAACACAAAATATTAGCAAATGTTACTATAAATTAAAGAGTTACACACAAGTTTGTATTATATTTTGCGTTTCTATTAACAGTTTCAGTAAAAATAATAAATGATACACAAACAAATCCAGCAGAATCCAGAATCATACTTGATATTGTTTAAGCAATATCCTGGATCCTAAATCTAGATATCCTAATTTCTACTAGTAGATATTGGTATTCTATGTTGTACTGGATTTTTTAATTACCGGTAATATAAACCACACTTCAAAATTCTAACAGTAGACATTGAAATTCCAATTTTTGCAGTGATGATTATAAATCCTAGTAAGATCCAATATGTACTGCCATATATACGTCAACAAGGAGAGCAAAGTGTGTCTTCCTTTAAACCCTCTCTAGATCTATTATAGACTTCCAATTGTACAATGAGGATTCTGGATCCTTCTTGATTCCTATTTGTGCTGTGAAAGAGGGGCGAAAGATACCAGAGGGACAGTCAAACTCAAAGATCTGAAACAAACTGAGAAAAAAATCAGATATAAATCTAGTTATTACACTGACTGAAATTTAAAAAAGCTAGGATTAGATATGAAAATATAGTTACATATTTCTGAGTGGCAAGATAAGAGACTCCCTATTGTTTTTATTTTTGGCATAATATCATTCTGATTTTGCCATTTCTGGAAATTTGGTATTGAAAGCATATATTCAGTATTTTCTTAGTTTATGTAACATGTCTTTTTAAATGCGATATAGAACTTAATATATTTAATAGTATGGCGTTCATTATCACTGGACTAGTATATATTTGTTTAGGGGCCAGCTGAAGGACGCCTCCGGGTGCGGGAATTTCTCGCTACATTGAAGACCTGTTGGTGACCCTCTGCTGTTGTTTTTTATTTGGTCGGGTTGTTGTCTCTTTGACACATTCCCCATTTCCATTCTCAATTTTACTTGACTATTAATTAATAGTAGATTGATTTTTTTTGTATCGTTGAGTTGGGGTGCTTTCAGAAGTTTAGGTATACACGACACCTTTTTTTAAAGCCTATTTTATGTCTCAAATGACTTTTTCATCTTAAAGATTTTCCATAACATTTGTACAGTTGTATTCAAGCATCAATATTTGTTTGGTGTTTGATGAGCATTAGGGGCCAGTCATTATTTATCTACCCAAGGGGGGGGGGCAAAATGTAGATTGGAAGTGAGCAAATATAATTGACCCCCCTTTTAAAATGTGTAAAACAAATTACCCTCCGCCTTTAGTTTTGAAACTTCATAAAAACTTTTGAAGACCCTCTATTCTAATTATAATTTAAAGGTTTTAAATGATTTTTACCTTCATAATAAGTATTTATGTGTTGCTAATATTCCTATTATCTGGTAAGATAGGTCAAATGGAATGGAAATAAGGTATTTTAATAAACATACACAGAAATGTAATGAGCATGTTGAGGACAACAACAACAACCAATAGAAGGATACCTTTTTGTAACTTCACAGTCTTTTACAAGCCAAATGCCCATTGTTTGAAGAAACAGTGTCAAGAATATTTGTCATATAAAATATAATGTACTATAATATCAACAATAAGTTTTTTTATGAAATATTATTCTATAAAAACAATCAGATGCTGAAAGGAAGCTTTTCTTTGCTTTTTAATAATTTCTAAGGTTCTTGTGTACCTAATAATTTTATGAATATATGGTGACATGGAGTAGATATCAATGAGACAACAACCCGCACAGTGACACATATGAGAGCAATATATATATATATTATATATATATAACAAGTCAAAAAGGGTACAACATCACCATTAAATAACTATAAAATATACAAATATTAGATATTTCGGATAACAGATATCCTTCTTCGGTAATTGCACAATGACAAATGAATCATGTCAATTCAAATTGAGACTCTATCAAAATCTTGATTTATACAATTTAAGCGAACGCTGGAACAATTTTAAAATTTCCAAACACACCGCAAAGACTACAGAAATATGCCAAAAATAAAAATAGTTATTTACGATGTGAAAAGGCACAACTCTAGATTTCCAAAGGTTGTGACAGTTGAGATGTTATAACTGCATTGAGGGCAGTCCTCAAACAAAAAAATCAAAAATGTCCTAACCGATCCAGGATGGTATAAATTAGACAACGGTAGGGCAATTACAACAGAAACTACATATTTAAGCCTCCCAAACGAATATCAGTCTAATAATGATTGAAAAAATAAGTATTGTATAATGAGGTAAAATAATTGAACGTGGCAACGTACTTATACATCATCCCGAATCAATGAAAACCTGTAATTTAAACTGTTATTTTAAAAATAATTTCGAACTGTAAAGCCAGTACTAAATCCGGCGTTGTTTGAAACAGGTAGTCACAGGAAAATGAGGGACTCGTTCTATGTTTTTTTATTTATACCCTCTGGGGAGACTGTCCGTAACTGTCTTATCCAAAATCTTTCCCGAGCGACTCTGTCGACCTTCGACCAACCCTCGTTGTGGTCTATGATCGTGATGGTAAGGTTTTTGAGATCAGCTTGTGTGTGTCCAGGTGATCTCAAATGACGACTTACGGGTAGGTCGGGCTTGCAAGTGTAGTCACTTCGATGACCATTCATGCGTTTGTTAAATGGCTGCTCTGTCTCGCCAACATACTGCATGCCACATCGACATTGAAGGAGGTATACAACATTCTGGGTTTTGCAAGTTACATTGCAATATATAGTGTACACAGACCCAGTCGAGTGGCAAGTGAATGTTTGAGTATTCAGTATTTGTTGACAAGTCAGGCAACGTCTGTTACCACATGACTTGCACCATCCTGCAATTGAACAGCTTTTATTTGAGGAGACGTCAGCTCTAACAAATAAGTCTTTCAGACTTGCTGGTCTCCGAAAAGCTAAGACAGGAGGATTGGGAAAGATCTTGGATAATTTAGGGTGTTTGGCAATAGTTTGCCAATTGGCACGGATCAAACGTGAAAGGTTATTAAAGGCTGGATTGTATGTAAGAACAAACGGGACTATTTTGCTGCGCCTCTTCCGTTTGTACTGTAAGAGGTCATTGCGGCTGTTATTGTTAGCGCGCGCAAACCCCTTATCTATGTCCAATTTCTTATAACCTCGTTTTGTCAAAAATCCGCGAAGTTCCTGTAACCGTTTCGTGACAGCCTCCTCAGAGGAGCAAATCCGCTTGACTCTGAGAGCTTGACTGTACGGGATACTTTTTGTACAGTGTTTGGGGTGACAGCTTTGGGGAGAAAGGTATTGATGTTTATCTGTGGGTTTACAGTAAAGGTCTGTTGATATGACACCGTCCTTTATAGATGTGGTTGTGTCTAAGAAAGATATCTTAGAGTCGGAAATTTCATACGTAAATTTAATTGAATGGTGGGCGTTGTTTGCATGTCTGATGAAATCATCCAGTTTTTGTTGAGATTCAATCCATTTCATGTCAACATCATCAATGAAACGGAACCAAGACAAAGGTTTGGATAAAGATGTTGCAATAATTTGTTTTTCTAATTTGCCCATGAAAATATTGGCGTAAGACGGTGCCATTTTCGTCCCCATCGCTGTCCCGTTAATTTGAAGGTAATGCTCACCATTAAAGGTGAAATTGTTGCATTTCAGGACCAGAGTAAGCAGCTGGACTAAACATTCAGTAGGTGGTTCTAAAATGTTGCGCGAGTCCCATATTTCCCTACAAGATTGTATGCCGTCATCATGAGGTATGTTGGTATACAATGAGGTGACATCTAAAGTGACAAGGAGGGTTTCCGGAGGAAGAGGGTTCATGGATTCCATTTTACGAAGATAATCTGTAGTGTCTTGAATGTGGGAAGGAAGATTTTCTACATGAGATCTTAAATGAAAATCGACGAATTCCGAGATTTTCTCAGTCGGATGGCCGTTTGCGGATACAATGGGTCTACCAGGGTTGTTAACCTTGTGTATTTTGGGAAGAAGATACAATCGACCAGGCTTGGCATTCTCTGGCTTTAAATAACCAATTGTATCCTCATCTATGTGACCGTCATTGTACATGGTTTGTACCGCAGTGATAATTTTGGAGCTAAACTCGGAAGTAGGGTCATAGTCTAGCTTTTTATAAAATCTCTCATCAGAGAGCTGACGCACTGCTTCCGCGATGTAGTTAGCTTTGTCCATTATCACAACGGCACTGCCCTTGTCTGCTGGTTTTATCACAATATCATCTCGGTTTCTTAGCGATTGTATGGCTTTTTTCTCGTCAGGAGAGGTGTTGTAAAATGACGAGTACTTGTTGCTAGCTAGATGAACAACATCCGATTTGATTTTGTCGATAACATCTTCCAGTGTAGCAGATTTACTAGGTTTTGGAATCCATGAACTCTTCTTTTTAAAATGCGGAATTATGATCCACATTCAAGACACTACAGATTATCTTCGTAAAATGGAATCCATGAACCCTCTTCCTCCGGAAACCCTCCTTGTCACTTTAGATGTCACCTCATTGTATACCAACATACCTCATGATGACGGCATACAATCTTGTAGGGAAATATGGGACTCGCGCAACATTTTAGAACCACCTACTGAATGTTTAGTCCAGCTGCTTACTCTGGTCCTGAAATGCAACAATTTCACCTTTAATGGTGAGCATTACCTTCAAATTAACGGGACAGCGATGGGGACGAAAATGGCACCGTCTTACGCCAATATTTTCATGGGCAAATTAGAAAAACAAATTATTGCAACATCTTTATCCAAACCTTTGTCTTGGTTCCGTTTCATTGATGATGTTGACATGAAATGGATTGAATCTCAACAAAAACTGGATGATTTCATCAGACATGCAAACAACGCCCACCATTCAAATAAATTTACGTATGAAATTTCCGACTCTAAGATATCTTTCTTAGACACAACCACATCTATAAAGGACGGTGTCATATCAACAGACCTTTACTGTAAACCCACAGATAAACATCAATACCTTTCTCCCCAAAGCTGTCACCCCAAACACTGTACAAAAAGTATCCCGTACAGTCAAGCTCTCAGAGTCAAGCGGATTTGCTCCTCTGAGGAGGCTGTCACGAAACGGTTACAGGAACTTCGCGGATTTTTGACAAAACGAGGTTATAAGAAATTGGACATAGATAAGGGGTTTGCGCGCGCTAACAATAACAGCCGCAATGACCTCTTACAGTACAAACGGAAGAGGCGCAGCAAAATAGTCCCGTTTGTTCTTACATACAATCCAGCCTTTAATAACCTTTCACGTTTGATCCGTGCCAATTGGCAAACTATTGCCAAACACCCTAAATTATCCAAGATCTTGCCCAATCCTCCTGTCTTAGCTTTTCGGAGACCAGCAAGTCTGAAAGACTTATTTGTTAGAGCTGACGTCTCCTCAAATAAAAGCTGTTCAATTGCAGGATGGTGCAAGTCATGTGGTAACAGACGTTGCCTGACTTGTCAACAAATACTGAATACTCAAACATTCACTTGCCACTCGACTGGGTCTGTGTACACTATATATTGCAATGTAACTTGCAAAACCCAGAATGTTGTATACCTCCTTCAATGTCGATGTGGCATGCAGTATGTTGGCGAGACAGAGCAGCCATTTAACAAACGCATGAATGGTCATCGAAGTGACTACACTTGCAAGCCCGACCTACCCGTAAGTCGTCATTTGAGATCACCTGGACACACACAAGCTGATCTCAAAAACCTTACCATCACGATCATAGACCACAACGAGGGTTGGTCGAAGGTCGACAGAGTCGCTCGGGAAAGATTTTGGATAAGAAAGTTACGGACAGTCTCCCCAGAGGGTATAAATGAAAAAAAACATAGAACGAGTCCCTCATTTTCCTGTGACTACCTGTTTCAAACAACGCCGGATTTAGTACTGGCTTTACAGTTCGAAATTATTTTTAAAATAACAGTTTAAATTACAGGTTTTCATTGATTCGGGATGATGTATAAATACGTTGCCACGTTCAATTATTTTACCTCATTTTATTTAAACGATATTTAAATGTAGAACATAAATGGATATATGGAATGTGCAAGTGACAAAATCCATACAATACATAGGTAATATACCACTTAAAAATAAAAAAAAACATGGTCCATATAATAGTTCTCCATCCTGACAGAAGCTGGATGGTCTTCACCAATGAACAAATCATTCATATATTTATTTTTATTGGAAATCTACATGCATGACATGAGGTATATTTAAAATATGAAAAAAATAAAAGAAACTGCTTTCAGTTTTTGCAGAATAAAACAACACAGCTTGTAAAATATGAGTTCATCTTGAAAAGTACCCACACAATTGGGAAATTGCTGTGGACCATGTTTTTTTCTATTTTTAAGTGGTATATTATCTATGTATTGTATGGATTTTGTCACTTGCACATTCCATATATCCATTTATGTTCTACATTTAAATATCGTTTCGATACCTAACATCACTGAATATACATTTATTGTCGAAGTCCGGATCTGGTGTACACATTTTTGCACCTTATGTTTATGGTATAACATCTTTGCCGCAAGTTTATTTTTTTCTGTTTAGTATCAAATGTGTATTAATGTTCATTAATTAAAGTTTATGTAAGTGTTTATTTCCTTGCAGTTGCCATTTGTATCTTAATCTCTTATTCTTGACTTATTTATGATGTCTGCAAATTGTTTAACCGCAGTGTTTTGAAATTCTACTTTGTCATGTTATCTGATAAATCAGACGCGTCAAACTGGAGGTCACTCCTTCTCAACATCGTCTATAGCTATCAGAAATTTTGTTATAGTAGCAGTTGAATAAATACAAATAAACTGATTACAAAAATACACATGTATATCTATCCTATACAAATGTTGTGAACTTACTTATTTATAGAACAAACGGGTCCGAACGGGTAAAATCATACATGGGCTTCACAACAAGTATTTGTCTCATTAAACAATTACCACAACTTTATACGGCAGTTACGTTTTTATGCAAACAACATGTAAAAATACAATACTTTATTATAATACACAATAAATATACAACACAGTTTATTCACACAGGAATACGCGAATGAATAATAACAAATGAACAACCAACGTTAATGTGTTTGAATTGCCGATCGCGCTATATTTAACAGGGGAAACTACGATCTATAAATAGGGCAAAGTATATATTTATATAGAACCTGATGCGGAGATCAGTAAAATAATACAGTGTGTAAAATGTATGCTGTTTACCTTTTATAAAATATATATCAAGTCAAATATCAATCTTCTTATTCTTCGAGGTGTATATCAACTTCACTCTTCAAAAACCATATAAACAATTGCTGGGCGGAAGTTGACGTCAACAATGGGAAAGTGAAAGTACGGGAATAAATATAACGTAACGTCGTGTAAATTGTACTTTCACAACACTGCCCCCCCTTTTCAAAAAATCATTTCGCCCTCGAAATTAAAACATTACCTATATGTACCTTATTTACAGTAAAAAAAAAAAACATCAACAATAACGACATGAAAAATAAACAATATGCATAATTTCTAAATTTCAAAAATCACCTCTTATGTAAATGCATATTCATAACAATTAAAACATAGCAATATCAACACATTTAAATCATAAAGCAATAAATCATCAACATATAAATATATATTGTTCAAACATTGTCAAATTTATTTATACAGTTTATCAACAGGTGACTTGTACGGAAAGAACACCACACTTTGTATCTTCGTATTTTCTTTTCCCAGTCTTCGCTTCTTCTGTGGCGATGGTTTGGTTATGTCCTCTTCTGGTTGTCTCTTCATGGCAAGGACCTTGGCCTTCCAAAATGTTGCTTCCTCTCTAAGTTTCAATACTTCTTTTCTTTGATCCTTTAGTTGTTTCTCAAAATCTTCCATGTTACATTTTGTATCAGTTTGAGTCTCTGCATCTGTGGTTTTAATTGGTGTTTCTGTGTTTGTAATAATTTCAACCACTTCTTATTGCACATCAATGACGATCCCGGGATAGTTGATGGCAAGATCTTCTGTACCCTGATTACCCCATGTAACATTATAAGGAGCAGTGTTCTTCTTAAGAAATGTATTGTCTTGACTATCTTGAACATCAGCTGCTAATTTTGCATGTAGTTTATATTTTGTTACATGGTTCTCCAAACGGTTTAAACTGTTACATTTGAAATGGCATATGGTACAAAAATAAGGACAGTGATTATAAGTTGTGTGATTAAATTGAACATGCCAGATGGCTTCTTTTAATGATTTCATCTCATCTCCACATTTCCTACAGTTAAAGGTGGCTTGGTCATTTTCATCTTCCATCTGCAATAAACAGAATACAAAACACATGGTAAGTATCGGTTACTATGAAAAATGATGAACAAGTAAATCAGCTACATAGACAAAAACTGTTTCTTTACTTTTTTAACCCAGGATGGAAAAACAGAAGATTCATATGCTCTAAGGTTATCAAAATGGATATTAAAACTTTTTCTGGAATCTCTGATTTGATAAACTACAGGACTAAGTTGTTTAATAACTACAAATGGACCACTCCATGGACTTTCAAGCTTTTTAAAAAATGGTTTCTTCCTACATACAAGAGATCCAACTAAAAATGGTTTATCTATTATTCTCGTATCATGGTCTCGTTTTTGCTTTTCCCCTGACTGTTTAAGATTTTCTCGAGCTACATGGTATATATCTTCCATATGAACTCTCAAATCATAAACGTATTCATTTACAGGTTTCTGGGCATTATGACGGGGTAATGGATATAGTAACTCATGGAGTAGGTTCACTTCTCGTCCTAACATTAATTTATTTGGACTAAAACCAGTAGAGGGATGAACAGTACTTCTGTATGCACTCATTAATATTGGAATATAGAAATCCCATTTTCTTTTGTTTTCATCTACATAAGATTTTATCATTTTTCCTAAAGTTTGGTTGAATTTTTCAATTAGGCCATTAGATGATGGGTGAAAAGGGGTTGATTTCGTTTTATGGATATCAAGGAGCCTACACAATTCTTGGAATAAATTGCTTTGAAAATTAGTCCCTTGATCAGTATGGATTTCAAGCGGAATTCCGAATCTAGAAACGAACTCATTAACAAGTTTCTCGGCAACGATATGGGAATATTGGTTGGGCAATGGATAGGCTTCCATCCATCTTGTAAAATGATCACCGATCACTAATATAAACCGATTGCCATTTTTGGATTTGGGAAATGGTCCCATGACATTCAACGCTACTCTATCCATTGGATATCCAACATGATAATTCTGCAAAGCTGCATGGTTATTATTGATTGTTTTCCGCAGTTTACAGCATGATGGACACTGTCTGATATGTTGCTTTATATTTCCCTCATTCTGTACCAATGAAAATGTTCCTTTATTTTCATTGTTGTTTTCTTGATGCCAAAATGAGCAGAAAATATAGAATCATGGCACAGCGTCAATATTTCAGACCTTAAAATCTCAGGAACCAACAACTGCATTTTTGGTACATCAGTAGGGTTGTTTGGAACTAATCTTTGGTACAATACATTATCCATACTTATGATATTATTCCAGTTAAGCCAATATTTCCTTGTGGCAGGACTAAATCTAGCAACCTGTTCTCTTGTTGTCTGTTCTTTTGACTCCTTCCATGTAAATAAAGGGCCAATATCATTGTCTTTCCTCTGTAGTTCTTTCATTTCAGAAGCAGTATACTTCTGTAACCAGTTGGCAGGTTTTCTTGCTTGTTTAGTACTACTTCGTGTTACTGCACGAATTGATTCATTAGTTCTTCCAATGTCTTTGATATTGTCTACTTTATCATGGAACTCAGTCCAGTCATCTGATTTGTCTTCGTGTACCGGAAAAGAATCAAAGTCTTTTCTTGACAGTGCATCGGCATTGGTGTGTTTTATTCCAGCTCTATGTTGAATGTCAAAATTGTATTGTGACAAAACTTCGTGCCATCTGGCTAACTGGCCTTGGGGATCTTTAAAATTGAACAGCCATCTTAGTAAACTGTGGTCAGTTCGTAGTAAAAACTTGTTCCCTAGAAGAAAATGTCTAAACTGATGGATAAATGTGATTACTGCCAGAAGTTCTCTCCTCGTGACATTATAACGTTGCTGTGCTTTATTTAATTTCTTTGAACCAAAGGCAATGGCTTTTTCTTGTCCATCTTGCACTTGTGACAAAACTGCTCCTATGCCTACATTAGATGCATCTGTATCCAAAATGAATGGTAACTGTGGATTTGGATATGCTAAGACTGGTGTTGACATTAAAGCATTCTTCAGTTGGGTGAAAGCTGCTTCACAATCTTTTGTCCATTCAAATTTGACATTTTTTCCTGTGAGCTGAAACAGCGGTGATGCAATTTCACTAAAATGTAAAATGAAGCGCCTATAGTAGTTGCAAAGACCAAGAAATTGTTGAACTTCTTTGACATTTTCGGGAATCTTCCAACTTGAAATAGATTCTGAAATTTTTGGATTCGGTTTTATTCCATCTTGACCAACAATATGACCCAGATACAGGACTTCCGGTTTCAAAAGGTCACATTTAGAAGGTTTCAATTTCAGTCCAACCTCTCTAAGTCTATTTAAAACTTCGTCTAATTGTTTGAAGTGGTCTTCTAAATTGGAGCTGAATATAATGATGTCATCTAAATATATTAAAAGTGTTTTCCATTGAAGTCCAGTAAATACTAATTCCATGCATCTTTGAAAAGTACTCGGAGCATTACATAAACCAAAAGGCATCTTGGTGTATTCAAACAGTCCATATTGTGTTGTAAATGCTGTTTCTCGCGGTCTTTTTCATTCAGCTCTATCTGCCAATATCCACTTTGAAGGTCAAAACAGGAAAATATCTTTGCAGATGACAGACAGTCAAGGCACATATCGATTCTTGGCAATGGATACGCGTCCTTTATGGTCAAATCATTTACTTTCCTATAGTCAACACACCACCTGACAGAACCATCCTTCTTACGGACTAAAACCACAGGTGATGACCAGGCAGATGAAGATGGTCTAACGACTCCAGTTTCTATTTGGTCTCTTAAATATTTTTCTTCCTCCTTTTCGAAAGCTTGTGGTGTCCTTCGTAAAGGTTGGCGGACTGGTGCTGCATGTGCTGTGTCTATTCTGTGTTTAAGCACTGAACAAGATCCAAGTTCTGTTTTCGATTTAGCGAAGGCATCTTTGTGTTTTACGAGAACGTCTGCTATTGTTTTCTTTGCAGTGTTGCTTTTGATGTTTTTACAACTGTTCTGAAATAAATCTTTTAAATATCCTGGAACTTCTGAACAAAATTCATCTACTTTATTTTCTCTTGATGATGTAAAAACGTTTTCAGATGTGTCATGTGTTTTTACGGGATCATGCAATCTACAAATTCTGGGTATTTTCGTCATTTGAACATCTGTGACATCAACAAAGTCTGTCACTTCATCCACAGTTTCCAGAGTTCCTATTAAAGTACCTTCTTTAATTTTCAATGGACTATTTTCCAAATTTATGAATCGCACTGGTATAGACGGTATTTGTGTAGAAACCAATCCTTTCCCAGCAAGAATTTTGCGATTGTCGTAAATTACTGGTTCAAACAAGGCAAAATTACTTTTAAATATCCCTGTATCTGGTACTGGTATTTGTATAATCATCTCCGATTGAGATTTTATGGAAATGCTCTTATTAAGAACAATTCTTAATACTTTGTTTTCTCTTCTCTTTACTTCACATGGATACCAAATGTCCTTAATTTGAATTCCACGCTTTGTATTTACCGTGATGTCCATTTCATCAATAATATCACAACCAAGAAGCAAATCGTCATTTAAGGGAGCTACGTATACTGGCCAAGTAAAACGCAGTGGTCCTAAACTCATTTCTATCTCTGTAATACCAGTTGCTGACATCTTTTTCCTCTCTTCAGCTACTAACAATCCACGTGTTGCTGTCTTCAACTCAAGATGATGTTCTCTTGCAAGGTTCCTATAAACCTTTTCACTGAGCACAGTGACCTCAGCACCTGTGTCAATTACCGCTTTTAACTCATAATCATTTATTTTCACAGACGTTTGAATAACTGCTGATTCAACTCTGTCAATACATACACTATTTTCTCCATCAACACTATCATCAGAAGATTCGTTGTCTTCAAAGTGTTTCTCTGGTAAAATTCCGGAATTTAAAGCAATAGTTTCCTTATTCATATCATCTCTATACTGATTCACAGCATCAACCCTGGACAAAACTGGTTTTTCAATATGTTTATTCTTGCTACATTGGTCTGATTTCTTACTGATGATTTTAACATCACTGCTTGAAGGGCCTAAACCTTCAGTAGTTTCAATCTCCTTCCTTGGAATAGATTGTTGTCTTTTCTCAATAATTACTTCATTACTTTTTGGGGCTATGGCTTGGCCTACAGGCACAGCCCTTTCTAGTTTAAAGGATCGAAAGGTGTTTTGACTGGTGCATATGCATCTCTTTGTTGGTTTTCTCCATAATGGCTATTTCTCTTTGGTTCCCATTTATCTTGTTTTGATGGACAATTACGTCTGTAATGACCAATGCCATTGCAATTATAACACCTATTGTTATTACTCTCCGTTTTCTTTGCGTAATTGGACTGCTGGTAATTATTACTGTTAGTAATTGGCAAACTAGGCATTTTTTTATTTAAATTAGCCATTCCCTCAATAATAGAATCTTTGAGTTCTCTGCCAAACTGGTTAAGTCTTTCTTCAGTTACGTATTGTTTTTGTTGTAACCTTCTGATATCGTTTTCTTCACACTGGCTATCGAACTGTACTTCTCGTATTGAAGTTTTACGGTTTTTACCACTCCTAGATCTACAGTTCTCATGCCACATGACCATATTCAAAGCTTCATCAATAGATTTTGGCTGCTTACTTATAACATCATACGTCATATTTTCATCATTAAGACCATAAAGGAAATGTTCAACAGTCAATTCTTCGAATAGCTGAGTCCCTTTAATTTCTGGGTAAGCTTTACTTATCAGGTTTACGACTCTATAAGCAAATTCTTGTAGGCTTTCTTTGTTCTGCTTATTAAGATCTTGAAGTGCTGCTCTGTGTGTTAATGGTAATATATTGTCACCGAACCTCTTCCTCAGCTCAACAAACAAACTAAAAATATCTGTCTGTACTGCATATGGGAGCCTTGAAGCAAAGTTTAAAGCTTCATTTTGCAAACATAATAACAGCTGTGTTGCTTGCTTCTGATTGTCCCAAGCGTAACTTCTTGAAATGATCTGGAATTGACACCAAAATGATTCCCATTCAGTTTTGCCATTATAAAAAGGAAGTCTATGTTGTGGTTCATTTGATGACATACGACTCATATTTGATACCTTGGAATATGCATTTTCTGGACAACGAGGTCTCTCATATCTCGAGTACATATTATCATCAGTTGCTCTTGGATATTCTGTTCCTCTAACTGGTTGTATAGTTTCTGACGGAACATATGTCTGAGGTTCAGCATAATTACTTTTGGTATGTGTATAATCAGGCATATTTGTAAGTTGTTCTGAATGTCTTGTAGAAGTCTCTGGGTACCCCATAAATCTTTCATGATGAGTACTATCAGAATTTTGAGATGACGACTGTCTATGATCAGGATAAGTATCAACATACTGATATCTGCCCACTTCAGAATAGTCCATTCTCTGCTGTTCATGTCTATTCATTTCACACCTCTCCCTTTCAACAGTGCTGTGAGTGCTTTGATGTTCTCTATTGCTTTGACCAGATGTTCTGTTTAATTCCCTTCGTTCAGAGTGATCAGTACTCCAAGTACTTGGATTTTCCCTCATGTCCAAGTGATCAGTATTCCATGCACTTTGATATGCAGCTCTGTTATCTGAGTGACCAGTACTCCAAGTTCTTTGATATGTTTCTCTATTTTCAGATGGAACAGTATTCTCTGTACTTTGATTATTTGGTCGCCTATTGTCAATATGTAAGGTACTTTGATGAGCCTCTCTGTTCATTTCCCATCTAGGAATTGTATCCCCTTGTCTCATTGCGGTTATTTCTTCTTCATTATAACTATCATTATGTCTTGGCATGGTACTTTCATCAGTGAAAATTGGTGTATTACCTCCAGAAACACGGGTCATTGTTTCAACTACATTTGTTGCCGAATTTTTTGGTACGTTTTCTCGATTCTTATTCAATATGTTTGAATCCGATACTGAACCTAAACAACTTCTTGGTTCATATAAATTTTTAGTTCTTTGAACCGTAGGTAACTGACGACTTCTGAGCATCATTCTTATTCAAATGTTAATATTGCACGAAAATTGAAATTATATATATATAAACACGATACTTAAACCACGGTTTACTCAATATTATTCGCGTCTGAATAATTTCAAACCTGAAAGCTAACAAAACCTTGAATGGATTTGAAATATTTATTGAAATACCGAAAACGATCATATACAAAAAAACACACCTTCAAAACCAATAGCTAAATCAGCTATAAAAAGTCTAAAAGTAATGCTAGCCCTACAGTTAAATTTCAAAACCAAAAGCTAAATACGCTTTGAAAAGTTTTGAAACTCTTATAAATCAGCGGAACACGATATTTCAAAACCAAAAGCAAAATACGCTTTGAAAAGTTTTGAAATTTAAATAACACGAATACGATATTTCAAAGCCAAAAGCAAAATACGCTTTGAAAAGTTTTGAAATCAAAATAACGCGAAGTAAACGGGAAAGGGTCAAAACCAAAAGCCAATGAATGCTTTGAAAAGTTTTGATACGCGGGAAACGCGGGACAAAAGGACAAATTTCATAGACCAAAGCAAAATATGCCCTACAAAGTCTAGAAATTTAGGATCACGGCGGAACTTAAAACCAAAAGCTAACACAGCTTTAAAAAGTTTTAAATTCGGTAATTATAAAATATCACGATAAGTTTCCGAACAAAGAAAACAAAACCAAAAGCTAAAAACCGCTTTGAAAAGTTTTGCAATCTTTAAATAACACGAATTTTAAATTAATCCCACGGCTGTCACCAGTTGTTGTGAACTTACTTATTTATAGAACAAACGGGTCCGAACGGGTAAAATCATACATGGGCTTCACAACAAGTATTTGTCTCATTAAACAATTACCACAACTTTATACGGCAGTTACGTTTTTATGCAAACAACATGTAAAAATACAATACTTTATTATAATACACAATAAATATACAACACAGTTTATTCACACAGGAATACGCGAATGAATAATAACAAATGAACAACCAACGTTAATGTGTTTGAATTGCCGATCGCACTATATTTAACAGGGGAAACTACGATCTATTAATAGGGCAAAGTATATATTTATATAGAACCTGATGCGGAGATCAGTAAAATAATACAGTGTGTAAAATGTATGCTGTTTACCTTTTATAAAATATATATCAAGTCAAATATCAATCTTCTTATTCTTCGAGGTGTATATCAACTTCACTCTTCAAAAACCACATAAACAATTGCTGGGCGGAAGTTGACGTCAACAATGGGAAAGTGAAAGTACGGGAATAAATATAACGTAACGTCGTGTAAATTGTACTTTCACAACAACAAAGTTTCAACTGCTACTATAACAAAATTTCTGATAGCTATAGACGATCAATGAATGTGGCCAATAAAATTTAATAATAACCCCCCTGCTTGATCAATCTGGAAAGATTTACATTTTTTTCATGACCCCCCACCCACCCCTCCTTTTTTGCCCCTGAATAAAAATAATCGCCGGTCCCTTAGATAATAATATATTTCAGTAGAACCTTTCATGATAATAATTATGTAGACTGTTTTTGATGAAATATGTACTTACAGACGTTATTGGAATACCTAAACAAATATTTAATATGTAAATGCTAATATCATAATAATAAAAGTTCTATTAATGTAGCCTTGAACAGAGTTTATTTTAATATCATAAAAATTTCAAACATATGTCATTACCATGTAACTTTATCCCGTAGAAAAAAAAAACCAAATGATACATGAAGATGAATTGTATTTAAAACTTCAATATGATTAACAACAATATTTAACAAGTCTTAATGATTATGGCTCAAACTGGTATATGGTCGGGTTGTTGTCTCTTTGACACATTCCCCATTTCCATTCTCAATTTTATTGTTCATATGCATCTTAACACTATTGTGTACTTTTTTTCTTTCTTAAATTAATTTGTTTATATCTCTACAGTTGAATTGTGTTTTCTTTTGTTTCAAAGCGTTATGCAGTGGATTAAAACTTACCAATAACAATGGTGCGTGTAGTATTCATTATTCAAATGACAGTGTCACAGTTAGAGAAATAGTTGAGGATACTGTTCTGCATCATAGTGGTGGAACTTGCATGGCACCAAACATATGTAGCTGTTGCAATACAGGGTTCTATCCAGATAAAGCCACTGGATTCTGTAAAAGTACGTATATGTTTTTGGGGAAAATAATAATAATAATAATCTTTATTGTTTTATATATTACGCCATGAGATTAAAAAAAAAAGGTGATAAGGTATTTCTTATTCAGCGAATAGATTATTTTGAATAAAGATTACGCCAAATATTCTCAATTAGCGCAAGAAGTTACTCAGAAATAATTTAATTCATATGCAACTATTATTTAAAAAAAAAACCTTCGTAGTAGCTCTCTAGGAGATTTAAGGGAGTGTTAATGTTTTCAAACGTATTTACTATATTTAAAAGGCAGTGGTTGATTTTGGCAATCTCTAAACCTATGTTTAAATTGTGATGTTTCAACATTTAACCCAGGTTACTCTAGGTAAAACATTTGACATTCATGTAGAAGAAACACACTACTGCATATTCTATCTAATAATTTAATATCATACTTGGTAAATTATACGTTTGTTGAACATGTTGAATCAAATAGCAGAAGCTTATACATGAGCAGAAAACTATTTAGACTGAAATAAAATAAATTAATGTTTAGTGAACAGGTACAAAATAAAACAAAAAAAAGTTTGACTACTGGTTATTTAAGGATTACTTAGTTGAGGTTTTGGAAAATGGTGTAAAATGTTCGGAATCCTCAGTATTTTTCCATCAATACAGGGTAAAATATTTTGTCCCATAACACCCATTTTTCTATGTATAAAAGACTTCAATAGCTCACAAAAAGCCGTTTTCCAACATTTAAGCAATTTCTTAGTTTTTGTTCTTTATATTTCAGACCCAAATAATACCAATACAAATGTAAGGTAAAAGTCCGAATCAGCCTTATCTCGCATTTTTTAAAAACTCAAATATCTCGAAAATGAGATTATTATTATTGTTAGCTTATTTTGTTCCTCAACTTATGCTCTTTCAAAATGTAGTATCAATTTTAATTTCTTGATATTTTAAATGTCACCTAAGTACATCCTTAACGATTTTAATGGTGGATTTTGTAAGCATTGTTTAATTGCAGTTTGTCCTTACATTCCTATGTGTGCATTTAGAAATTGCACTGGTGTAGATGACAACTTCTGTCAGTTTTGTATGTATGAAAATGCTCATAAAAAATACCAAAGGGCATACAAATACGACGAAGACAAAAATGCTTGTATAAGTAAGTATTCCAAAGATTCAGTTATTAAGGTGGTACCTAACACTACAGGGAGATAACTCTGTAAAGTCAGCTAAACGTTTTAATTATGTTGTGTTGTAACGGGAATATTAAGCTTCTCAGTGATCAAAATTGGTGTTTGTCAAACTGATATATAACCAGTGTAATTTTTCTGATAAAATGGTTGGTTCAAAATTTTTGAAATTTTTATATTTTTGTTAAAGGGTCAAAGTAAATACTTTGTCAAAATTTTATGAAAAGCCAAGTTAATATTAGTGAAAGTGTTGGGTACCACCTTAACCATATACTAAAAATGATATTATAGTGAATAGAAATATAAAAGTACACACTAAAAAACATTTGACCCTATAAAACAGTTGACACTTTATTATGAAATAGGGCAAATATTTTTGTGGACCTTAAATGTTGATCGTATGAAACGAGTTCCTTGCTGTTTTAATGTAAAGGAAATTATTGAACCAATGCATGCACAAATATACTAAAATAAATCCTCTATGCACGGTTGTATTTTAAAAATTTAATACGAACTCATAAATTTTAATGATAAAACACATTTCTTTGAATGATTTTTGACAGAAAACTTTATTTTTTTTTAAAACAAACTTTCGGGTTTTGTTGGTGAGGCTTATCGATGTTAATCTTGGCAAACATTTAACACAGAATCATGGAGTATTTGAAAAATAAATGATAGATTGATTGTTTGTTTTGAGTTTTTTAACGCCGTTTTAACATTTTAGCACTATTGGCTTTTTCTGACAGCAAGTTTTTAATCAGTGTACTTATCAATTTTGCGCAGGAATGAAAAATTTTCAAAAAAATATTCAGATTCTGTGAAGATTATTTACACAAATCAAGGTTTACTATACAAATTATTGTCTAATTATATATTTTGCATATAAGTAATAATAGAAAGATATTCTGAACAAATTAAATATAGATTCAACAACTGCAACAAGTATTTTACGATATTTCTCCACTCGAGACAGTTAAATGTTAATATTTAAAGCGCAAGGCTTGCCGAGCTTTTTAAATAATTAAAATTTAAAGTCATAAGAAACCTCAAATTGAAAAACAAATATGCATATGTTTTTTTATAACTAAATGGATAGCTTTCATTATAATACAACTTATGTGCATATACTTTTTTCTGAGGAAAATTCTTTAATTTTTCCATATTTAAAAGAAGTTTAAATAAATTTAATTGCTTGCTTCCAGGAAGCAATTCACCGGCATATTTTCCGTATGCATAGTGACCTGAGCGTGACCCTATTAATCTTATTTTTTATATCAGTTTGAGGTACCAAATTACATCAACAAGGAGTGACATTTTCTAACATTTAAAAAACAAATTCATTCTTATTATCGAGATGGAAAGACCTTCAATTGTTCTCTGAAGAATTGGTTTTTAATTGTGCATTAAAATTCATTATTTTGATTTAGACAGCTGATGACTAATTTAAACTTCAAAGTTCGTTTTTAAGAACATCAATTCATATTTTACTTGTTTAATGGGCTATTTTTGTTTGACTGTCCGAATTTTCCGTGTTTCCAGAAAATTTTGAAGTATAAAAATAAGAAGATGTGTTATAATGGCCAATAAGAAAACTCTCCACAGGATACTTAATGACACATAAATTAAAATCTACTCGTATATGTCACCGTGCGGTCGAATATTTACAATTATGTTTTTTCATACGTTTTTTGACGCAGGTTTAAGCCCCAGTCCCACTAGACCACGATCGCACCACGCTCACTGCGATCTAAAATAATTTTAGATCGTGGTGAGGTCGCGGTATGAGCGGCATGAAAATGTAAATTTTCGTTGCTTTCACGATGCTACTACGTCCTCTCTACGCTTCTACAAAGATCCCGCTACGATTTTACCACGTTTTCACCGCGCTTATTCTGCGACCTCACTACGCTTATCAAGATCTTTCTACGCTCTTCACGTTCTCACTATGACCATACCACGAGTTATCCGATTGCACTTGAACACGATCTTACTGCGATTGTAACACGTTCTTACCACGATTATACTACGTTCATAGCGCGATCTTACTACGTTCTCAGCAATAACGTCAACATCGTGTTCCATATCAATACAGTTCAATTCCTTCTATTTCTGATTAAATCGTAGATTTCTCGGAAACAATACAGTCATGCCACTAAAATCTACCAGAACACGTGGGCATGGTGGTAGGAGTTGATGTAGAGGCAGAGGGAGCAAAGTAACGAATCCTGATCAAGCAGAGATGTCGGATCGACCAATCCAACCTAAGTTACAACCTATTACTGGTCCATAAAGCTCAATGACGATATTATAGTGAACGATAGCAGAGATGACATAGATGTATCAATATATATAGGAAGATGTGGTATGAGTGCCAATGAGACAACTCTCCATCCAAGTAACAATTTATAAAAGTAAACCATTATAGGCCAAGGTACGGCCTTCAACACGGAGCCTTGGCTCACATCAATCAGCACGCTATAAAGGACCCAAAATATTACTAGTGTTAAACCATTTAAACGGGAAAACCAACGGTCTAATCTATATAAAAACGAGAAGCATGGTTGAGCCGTTAGAGCAAATGGATAATTAAATGTACATTCAAACAAACAAAATCTAGGGAGCTTTTTTTATATATTTTATGTGAAAATGACAATGAGAACGATGGTCGTAGTGTGAACGTAGTCAGGTCGTAAGAAGAGCGTGATGAGGACGGCAAGGGCGTGCTAGAATCGTACTATGGTCGTGAACAGCGTGGTATAGTCGTAGTGGAAGCGTAGTTGGGTCGCAGTGAGAACGTGAAGGTCGTAGTGAGGTCGTGATAACATCGCTGTGCGATCGTAGCGCAGTCTCTCCGAATAGAATCACACTTTCGCTACGCTCTCGCTACGATTGTACAGCGACCTTTGCGATCTTACTACGATCTCAGTGCGCTCTCACTACGCTTCTACTACGACCTGATTGCGCCACGACCGCACGACGATTGTTTTGAACATGTTCAAAGTTGGCCACGCTCTTCACGATCTTGAAGACCTCACCACGACCGTGATACGACCTTACTGCGATCTACAGGATCGCACTACAATCATCAAAATTTGCATTTTTTTCACAGATCGTAGTGCGATCGTGGCCTAGTGGGACTGGGGTATTATATAAAAAAAAATAAGACGAAAGACAAATGAATTTTATTTGAATTCTTGATAGATATATGTAAATAGTTTCAGTAAAGGTATCCCCAAGGGGATTGAAATTCTATTTTCGGCCTAATTTTAGGAAAATATGTGACATCTTTACCCCCTTTTTGCAATATTATTAGTAAAAACAGGTTGTTGCCATTGATACACCAAAAAGAAAATCTTGAACCGTTCAACTACTGGGTATCAGATCCATGAAAAATACTGATTACATACATTTGCACATATATGACACAAACAGCAGGCTTTAATTTTAAGAAAGCAAGGAAAAGGTGATGTTAAAAGTTATGTATAAAGTAAAATCACAAAGATACTGAACTTACAGGGGCGTAGGTACCCGGAGGCACGACAGCACGTGCATCCACGTCGTTTTCACAACAACAAAAAACAAACAAAAAAAAAACCAGAAGAGAGAGAGATGAGTTGGTCAATCGGAATCGGAGACTGTTGGTGTCTTTTCCGTCTATCCCGGATATTAGTTTGACAACCTAGTTACAAGTGTTGATGAAGCTGTTCATTCAGAAAAAGATCGTAGCTCCAGATTGCGTGCACATTGATTCGGCATGCAAAAAAAGAAATGGCAAAATAAAAATTTATAAATTGAATGTTAAAGGAAACACCTATGTTGTCACTTTTTTTAATTGATGAAATATCATTAAATAACGACAGTTGGTTTCAAAATAATTGTTTTTTTTTGAGATTATGACAAAATCGGAAGGTTACTTGTATCTTTTACAAGATTTTTACTTTTGAATTTGTAATACTCAGTCTAAGATATGTAGTTTTGGAGCAAATTTTACAGTGTAAAGTTCATCAGTTTGGAATGAGATGTACCAATCGGCATTAGAATTATCAGATCCCTTCGATATCGTTGAAAATATGCCGAGGCGATGTGGTTGACAGACTACCGGAGCCAATCACCCTGCAACCACGCCAAAACAGTATTGGAAAGTCTCATTATTTTTTGCGTTCATAGACCATATGATAAGGCAACTGGAGAGTGGAGTTATCAGAAAATCCCTTATTTGTGTTGTATCTGCTTCATCGTGTTGTAGGAAATATCACAAACGAACAAATCTCAATATTGTCTGAAACATACGAAACTGACCTAGCATATAATTTTGACGAATTCAATTGGGAGGTCGCTCGATGCCGAACACGTACGCTGGTTTATAACATCTCGCGAGTGCTACCATGCCATGATGGCCCTGAGATCTATCAGTCACGGTACTACGTATGTAATTGAAAACAAATGTACGATCAACAATGAACAACGAAAGTTACATAGCATTACTGCATATTCATCGGGATTTCAGTGTGAATGTTGACAAGGTAATAGAGAAGTTTGTTTCTGCCCAGACCCGGAGAGCAGATTTTGGACAATTTTGAGTAAATTCTGTATCACAAATATGTGTTGTTTATGTATTACTATATTCAGAAGATTTATTGATAGTTTTACATTCATAAATTTTTATCTACATATAGCTCCTCTTTTAACCGTCCTAAGACCGAAAACCGAAAAAAAAAAAATTCTGCATAATAGGGTCCCAAAATTTTTCGCCTCGCTCCGCTCCGCGGTAGTTCCTTTCACATTTTTCTTTCTAGCTACGCCCCTGACTTAGAGGAAATCAATTCGGAAAGTCCCTAATCACATGGCAATATCAAATGATAACACATATCAAAACGAATGGACAAGATGTCTACACGAATTCCACACGTATAGTTGACTTTGCCAAAATATGTATATTTCTATCTAACATCAGTGCTAATCAAGTGACAAATCTAATTTGTTAGGTCTTTTTCAAATTAGCGTCCTACTTTATTTTCAGCAAGTTTTTATAACCATTAGGTTTCTTTTGTTGAGCTCCTGCAAGTCTTTCATACTTATGATTTTGTCATTTGATATGGGACTTTCCGTTTGAATTTGCCTCTGAGTTCAGTATTTTTGTGATTACAATTTATACATCCCACACAGTGGTCGCCGTGTCACCTAGATTTCTCGGCTCCCTCTGTTGTCTATCCCCCTTTGTTCGTCTTCTACACTCTCTTCAAGCTCCGTCATAGCTTTTAACCCGTCTATCTGAGCTCTAACGACCTTGCCAAATAATCCAACTGCTTTATTTCCATGTAGAAATTATAAATGCATAAATTTACTCAGAACTTTTGTGAACTACTGAATCTAACAAATAAATGAGAATGTGTCCATTGGACACAGATAATGCCCAAGCTTGCATATAATGTTATATATGTCGTGTACAAGTTGCAATTTTGTACAGGTTATAACATGTACAAAAATATCGTACATGTTATAATTTGCATAACGCTAAAATACAAGTTATAACATGCACAAAAGTACTTCGTACATGTTATAACATGTACACAAATTTGCTTTAAAATGGTTTTAACCTGTACAAAATTTTCAAATAATAAGAAAGCAAAATATACATTCACGATCGAAATTTTTTTAAATAATAAAGAACAATAATCAAATTCAAAAGCAGGTGCATTATCTACAGCATGCATAAAGTACACCATTTTCATAATTTTAGAAACAAGTTTCTTTTTACTTGTTGCTACAAGACAGAGCCATATGACACTTTTAAAACTGATCAATCTTCTACATCTACAAACTTACAACTGCCTTTCTTATACTGATAATGCACAAAACTTTGACCTCCACTTCATGATATCTTACGCAACACCTCTTTCACACATATATCACTCACTGGGACTTGGAATACATTTAAAGTTGCATTTCGATTAAGAAATTGAACCTGGTTCTTACTCAAGTATCCCTTTATTTGTATAAATTAAGTTACATTTTTAGAGTCGCCATGTTCATTCTCATTCATCACCATGCCTGTTGTGTTTTTCTCAGCGACAGGGCCCGTTTCAGTGGACGGTTTAGGAATGATAAAGGTATCACCTTGGGAGAGAACAATTAATCGACCAGTTTTTGAGTTTTTTGTCAAGGCATCAGCTTGTACCTGCTGGCTAGAAAGGTCTCTCACTTTTTGAACGCCTAATGTCAATATTTGAACTTTCAGACAAACCATCACTGGTATTGGCAGCAGGAATATCACCACCAAAAAGCACCCTTTTTCGAGGAAGTATACCAGAAGAAGCCATGCTGATACTTCCTCACCAACACTGTTAGCATCATTTCATTCAGTTACCATTGTTTCTGTTTCTAACTCAATTGTGTGTCCGTTATTTTCTGCTGAATCATGACCATTCAATTCACCATCTGTTTCAGTGTAATAATGTCCGTCTCTGACATAGTTTTGTCAGTTTTGATTTCAGTGTCAGTTATTATGTTCTGTCTCGTTTAAAGGGTCTTCTTTTTCAGTATTATTGGATACAAAACGTTCGAAGTCTTCTTCTTTATGAATACAAGGTAAGAAAATCGAATAATGATTATCATTTACATGTATAATTTGAATGCTTGCATTTCCTATCATGATTTTCTTGATAGAGGGTTGCTGCTCACAAGGAAGCTATTAAATCAAGAGTTCCAAATGGTGAAGTTGAAATCATCTTTTCATAAATTTTACGGACGCCATCACGAGTTGGTTGACCGTTATGGAATAACCGATATGATATCGGATATATTCCTTACGTCGTAACTACAATCCCCTTCCCTTTCATGAATGTGATCTACAGAATTAGACTATTTACCAGATTTGTTATCACATAAGCAACACGACGTGTGCCACATGTGGAGCAGGATCTGCTTTCCCTTCCGGAGCACCTGAGATCACCCCTGGTTTTTGGTGGGGTTCGTGTTGCTGATTCTTTAGATTTCACTATGTTGTGTCATGTGTACTATTGTTTGTCTGTTTGTCTTTTTCATTTTTAGTTATGGCGTTGTCAGTTTATTTTCGATTTATGAGTTTGACTGTCCCTCTGGTATCTTTCGTCCCTCTTTTAAAAGTCTTTAAAGTATTAAGTAATTATAAAAACTATTTATCTGGTCATTAACTGTATCAAAAAGGTATCACACTAACACGAATGGACAATTACAAAAAAATGATGAACATTTTATTCAGGTTAATGGCATGAGTTGTAAAAATAAAAACAAATCTTAATTTTCAAATTTTGTACAAGTTAAAACCATTTTTAAGCAATATTTTGTACATGTTACAAAATGTATGAGGTACTTTTGTACATGTCATAACTTGTATTTTTGCATTGTACAAATTATAACATGTACACAATTTTTGTACATGTTATAACCTGTACAAAATCGAAACTTTGAACGGAAAGTAATTATCGGGACGTACGTATACGTACTTACGGATGGACAAGGGTAACTCTTAATGCCCATCCGCTCCAGCGCGTGACGTTTTTATACTGAAATTGTACATAGCCGTCAAATGTACGACTATCCCTACGACCCCTATACGATCAAGTCTATCTGGTCTGGCCGAGATCACGCTGAGATCGAGTATAGTTGACTTGGGTTTTTTTTCGTTTTCTTTTGTCAACTTACTAACAACTCCTTTAATTTTCTACTCTCATGTCTATCTCAGACACTGTGCTTCTTTGTTCTGACACTAATTAACAATAGTTCACTCTTCTAAGAAACATGTTCCTGGAGATCTAACAGTACGAGATGTTTCCCTGGTACTTGCTCAAAAGAATATGCAACCAGTTGTAAATGTACTAAGGGATTTACAAGTCCAGCTGAACACTGTACTAAAAGTAAGTTAAAAATAATGATAAGTCTAACACGACTATGTATTAGTATATATCTTTATTACCAAAGTCTATATAAACTATAGGTATACAATTATATCAACTACCTCTAGATAAGCTCAGGCTTATTGGTGGCACGGTAGTATTTGCATTCCAGAATTTAGGTTGCTCTTTTGTGTACCCTACCTAAGTCAATGTATCTGAATAGTGTGATTGGACAAAAAACCAGTATCAACTGAAATACTTTCCCAAACTGAGGGATGAATCAGGTGTAGAAAAATATGAAATAATTTTACATACAGATGAAAATGAATTTTGGGGAATTTTTAAAAAATTTGTATTCACTGCATGATAAAAGACCTAAAAGTACTAGTGGCCTGAGGTTTTGAAAAATAGCAAAAAAAGTAAACGGTCATGATACACATTCAAATTCATTTATGAATAGTAAAATGAAAGTACTTCAGTTAACTGTGAATGTAGAATGTTTTGCAGTGTTAGAAATGGTTGAAAATTCTAAAAAGGCTATATTTATCCCCTATGGGCCAGGAAATACTACCGTGCCACATATAATGATTTTGCTGAAGGTGCAATAGAGCTCACAAAACATGGACTTGGCCAGAACAACATTTCCGCAATTTCTTTAGGAGATACATGCAACAAGGGGCAACCATAAAACTAGAGACGAAATAAGTTCTTCAGAAGTATAAGCGATTTCTGCTCACGATAACAGTCCGATAGTAAGAAACCAATAAAGAAAACAAGAACACGATTAGACAGAAAGCTATTGAAAGTAATGAACACTCCCGCCTTCTTAATTTTGTGCTTTCGTAATGTGACAAAAGAAATACTAGTACCTTAAATCCCGAATGCTGGGTTAAAATAGAAATATTCAATTCAGTAATGGACACGCGATATCGCGACTGTGTACTAGGAGTATTAATTATTTTATGTAGATTTATTCGTAAAATCAAAACGCAGTACATACCGATAATTTTACTAGTCTTTCTTATAAATATTAAACCTTAAAAGTATTGCATTACCTATATTAACAAATTCACATTTCAAATTGACCGATATTGCATTCTAATAAAATTGAGAATGGAAATGGGGAATGTGTCAAAGAGACAACAACCCGACCATAGAAAAAACAACAGCAGAAGGTCACGAACAGGTCTTCAATGTAGCGAGAAATTCCCTCACCCGGAAGCGTCCTTCAGCTGGCCCCTAAACAAATATATACTAGTTCAGTGATAATGAACGCCATACTAATTTCCAAATTGTACACAAGAAACTAAAATTATAAAAATACAAGACTAACACTATCTCAAAAAAACGTTTGCTACGCACTTGAGAGGTTTCGAGTAAAACGACATTTGCAAGCAAGCAAGCAAGCAAACGGGAGACAAACAATAGTCGAACCAGACATTCCGTTTTGACTGCAGCCATCACAGTTTCAGAAATTGGACGAAGTATTGTATATGTTGCAAATATAGTTGGTACGATATTATAAAAGGGATATGGCACTACACTTGCATTATGGGTTATAATATCACTAACAGTACAGAATATTAGTGCAATAACCATATCGTATGCTCGTGAGCAATATTGACGTCTGCTTTCTCCGAAAAGCCTGATTTTTTTTCCATTTGATCTTGAGGTTTTAGATTTTTTTTAAGGAGTGGATGGGGGATGGGTGATATTTTAAAATACATATTTTTTTTTGTCTATTTCATATGTATGTGCAATACAGATAAATTGTATCTTTTATGGAACAATACTTGACATTTAGCTAGATTTTAATTGATTTTTCATGTCAAAATAAGGCATGGATCGAGCAAAACTTCAAATGAACGTGTCTGATGTATAACACGAGTCCATACATTTTTGCCCTTTTTTTCGTTTATGTTTTATTTATTTCTTCTCTCAATTCAGTAACCACAGAAATAAATATCACGGACGCCCATGTTCGATTTGTTGACCCAGATGAAACAGTAGTTTCCTCTCCAGAGGATGTGAACAGACCTAGGTCAGTTCCAAAGAAATGGACGAATAATATATTTTTGACTAAAATGGATTTTTCTCTTGGAGCAACTTATAAAGAGTGGGAAAAAATACCAGATCTCACGGAACATGTGTCCCACTTTGTAACCAGTTTTAAATATGGTATAATAAATGGAAAAATGAAGGCAGTTTTCATACGAGGTAATAATAATGATAATGATTATAACAATAATGGTATATACTATATAGTCTTTAAGTGAGTTAAACAATCAACTTAACGACGAAACTACATAAAACTTTGTTGCATATCTATCAAAAGGGTACAATTACGGCCAAAAGCTAAGTATGATTGTGAAAGCTGAATCAGTAACGAATCCATGTTCTAAAACAATCAAGATTATCTAAATTACAAAACTTCAAAGAAGATAAAATTGCCACTTTAAACAACATGTGGGTCCTAGTAAGTTGAATTTTAGCAGAACTTTGGTTTCACAATTTCAACCTTATAGCAGTCTCCTACATGTATGTTTATAAAGCCACCCGTCTTTTTGCTAGTTAGAATACCAGACTAGAAAGGTTGTCATATTGCAAGTTAGTGAAAGCCCCTGTCCCACTAGACTACGATCGCACCACGCTCATCGCGATCTAAAATAAATTCAGATCGTAGTGAGGTCGCGGTATGAGCGGCATGAAAATGTAAATGTTCGTTGCTTTCACGATGCTACTTCGTCCTCATTACGCTTCTACAACGATCCCGCTACGATTGTACCACGTTCTCACCGCGCTTATTCTGCGACTTCACCACGCTAATCAAGATCTTTCTACGCTCATAACGTTCTCACTACGACCATACCACGAGTTATCCGATTGCAAAACGATCTTACCACGCTTCTACTGCGATTATAGCACGTTCTTACCACGATTATACTACGTTCATATCGCGATTTTACTACGCTCTCAGCAATAACGTCAACATCGTGTTCCGTATCAATATAGTTCCATTGAAAAAAATCGTAGTGCAATCGTGGCCTAATGGGACTGCGGTATTAATACCCCAGTCCCACTAGGCCACGATCGCACTACGATCTGTGAAAAAAATGCAAATTTTGATGATCGTAGTGCAATCGTGTAGATCGCAGTAAGGTCGTATCACGGTCGTGGTGAGGTCTTCAAGATCGTGAAGAGCGTGGCCAACTTTGAACATGTTCAAAACAATCGTGATGCGGTCGTGGCGAAATCAGGTCGTAGTAGAAGCGTAGTGAGAGCGCACTAAGATCGTAGTAAGATCGCAAAGGTCGCTGTACAATCGTAGCGAGAGCGTGATTCTATTCGGAGAGACTGTGCTACGATCACAGAGCGACGTTATCACGACCTCACTAGACAATCACGTTCTCACTGCGACCCAACTACGCTTCCACTACGACTATACCACGCTGTTCACGACCATAGTACGATTCTAGCACGCCCTTGCCGTCCTCATCACGCTCTTCTTACGACCTGACTACGTTTAAACTACGACCATCATTCTCATTGTCATTTTCACATAACATATATAAAAAAGCTCCCTAGATTTTGTTTGTTTGAATGTAATTATCCATTTGCTCTAACGGCTCAACCATGCTTCTCGTTTTTATATAGATTAGACCGTTGGTTTTCCCGTTTAAATGGTTTAACAATAGTACTATTTTGGGTCCTTTATAGCGTGCTGATTGATGTGAGCCAAGGCTCCGTGTTGAAGGCCGTACCTTGGCCTATAATGGGTTACTTTTATAAATTGTTACTTGGATGGAGAGTTGTCTCATTGGCACTCATACCAAATTTCCTATATATATTGATACATCTATGTCATCTCTGCTATCGTTCACTAAAATATCGTCATTGAGCTTTATTGACCAGCAATAGGTTGTAATTTAGGTTGGATTGGTCGGTCCGACATCTCTGCTTGATCAGGATTCGTTACTTTGCTCCCTCTGCCTCTACATCAACTCCTACCACCATGCCCACGTATTCTGGTAGTTAATCAGAAATAGAAGGAATTGAACTGTATTGATATGGAACACGATGTTGACGTTATTGCTGAGAACGTAGTAAGATCGCGCTATGAACGTAGTATAATCGTGGTAAGAACGTGTTATAATCGCAGTAAGATCGTGTTGCAATCGGATAAGTCGTGGTATGGTCGTAGTGAGAACGTGACGAGCGTAGAAAGATCTTGATAAGCGTAGTGAGGTCGCAGAATAAGCGCGGTGAGAACGTGGTATAATCGTAGCGGGATCTTTGTAGAAGCGTAGAGAGGACGTAGTAGCATCGTGAAAGCAACGAAAGTTTACATTTTCATGCCGCTCATACCGCGACCTCACCACGATCTAAATTTATTTTAGATTGTGGTGAGCGTGGTGCGATCGTGGTTTAGTGGGACTGGGGCTTAAAGCAAGCCCCAGTCCCACTAGACCACGATCGCACCACGCACACCGCGATCTAAATTAAATTCAGATCGTGTTGAGGTCGAGGTATATGAGCGGCATGAAAATGTAATTTTCGTTGCTTTCACGATGCTACTACGTCCTCATTACGCTTCTACAACGATGCCGCTACGATTATAACACTTTTTCATCGCGCTTATTCTGCGACCTTACTACGCTTATCAAGATCATTCTACGCTCGTCACGTTCTCACTACGACCGTACCACGAGTTATCCGATTGCAACACGACCTTACCACGCTTCTACTGCGATTATAGCACGTTCTTACCACGATTACACTACGCTCAAACCGCGATCTTACTACGCTCTCAGCAATAACGTCAACATCGTGTTCCATATCAATACAGTATCATTCCTTCTGTTCTATTTCTAATTGATACGTAGATTTCTCGAAAAATATACAATCAAGCCACCAAAATCTACTAGAACACGAGGTCGTGGTGGTGTTAGGGTTGATGTAGAGGCAGATAGAGCTCTGATAGTAACGAATCTTGATCAAGTAGAGATGTAGGACCGATCAATCCGACCTAAATTACAACCTATTGCTGGTCCATAAAGTTAAGATGACGATATTTTAGTGAACGATAGCAGATATGAAACAGATGTGTCAATAGATATAGGAAGATGTGGTATGAGTGCCAATGAGACAACTCTCAATCCAAGTAACAACTTTTTAAAGTAACAATTATAGGCCAAGATACGGCCTTCAACACGGAGCCTTGGCTTACACCGAACAGCAAAATATAAAAGGCCCCAAAAATTTCTAGTGTAAAACCATTCAAACGGGAAAACCAGAAGCATGATTGAGCCGTTAGATAAAATGGACAAAAAGTCCCAATAACATATAGACAAACAAAACCTGGTGAGAATTAATATATTTTATGGGAAAATGACAATGAGAATAATGGTCGTAGTATGAACGTAGTCAGTCGTAAGAAAAGTGTGATGAGGAGGGCAAGGGAGTGCTAGAATCGTACTATGGTCGTGAACAGCGTGGTATAGTCGTAGTGGAAGCGTAGTTTGGTCGCGGTGAGAACGTGATGATCGTAGTGAGGTCGTAATAACTTCGCAATGAGATCGTAGCGCAGTTTCTCCGAATAAAATCACGCTTTCGCTACGCTCTCATTACGATGGTACAGCGACCTTTGCTATCTTACTACGATCTTAGTGCGCTCTCACTACGCTTCTACTACGACCTGATGTGGCCACGACCGCACCACGATTGTTTTGAACATGTTCAAAGTTGGCCACGCTCATCGCGATCTTGAAGACCTCACCACGACCGTGATACGACCTTACTGCGATCTACACGATCGTACTACGATCATCAAAATTTGCATTTTTTTCACAGATCGTAGTGCGATCGTGGCCTAGTGAGACTGGGGTATAAACAATATTTCATTTTCAATGTGCACAATTACAATATAAATACAGGGCTTTGAAAACAATAAGAACTTCTATAAATCCGTCTCCCTTTATATAGCAAGTCGTTCAATATGGTTTTTTTTCTGTCTCTTAAGCTTGGGTCACACATTCACGTTTTTTTACTGCCGACCTTGGCAAGACCATTCCAGATTTAAATTTATTAAAAGTCTGATCAAGATCCTGTGAACCGTGGAAGGAAATTAAAACTTTTAATTGTAAAGTAAAATATTTAATCACGACAGCAATCCGATATTGCTCAGGAAGCGTCGATATTCAACCGTTTCCAAGCGAATTGGTCCCGATAATCCCGCTCTTAATCCGATTCTTATCCGATTTGTATCTTCCGCATGGTAAAAAAACGACCGAATCAGTCCCGATAGCGTCTCTATTCTACCGGATGTAATCCAACAGAGATCCGACAGTTACCAGACAGTAAACCGACGATGATGGAAGATATCCGTTAGAAAATTGTCGGCATATTCGGGATGATCGGGTACTGTCGGAACGTAATCTTATCACGGTCCGTTTTACCGCATTGTAAACGGCTTTGTCTGGACTCAGTCGTATTGTGTTTTTTAATTGTCTGGACTTTGACTTGGGTATCATTGCCGAATTTCGTATTAATAACGGGACGGTTCAGGAGCGGTTTCGGCAAAGACGGTTCGTATTCGATAAGATCAATCCCGTTCCACAGGTCACCGTCAAGAAAACACAGAATATTATTAATTTAGAATTTTGATCCGATACAGCAGAATCTGTCAAGACAAAGTCACGATTGTAATCCGACTGGATAAAATATTTTACGAGCTTATACAACTAATTTCGGACAATGATATATGGGACATTCCAGATAATTAGGATAGTAATCCGACTTTTTCGCATTTTATGTTGATCGCTGTCTGGTCTCAAACGGGAGCCATAATCGGCAATGTATGAACGCCGCATTAGGGAATTTGTTGATGACATGATAGTCTGTTCACAACCTTCTAAACTGTGCAAAGTGTATATATACTTGATAACTATCGAAGACATGCGGGCTTCTCAGTGTCCTATGTTTTGTTACAGTTTGTTGTTAGCTTTCTCTGTCAATAACGATAAACCCCAATACATAGGTTGTTGTTTAGTATTATAGTATCACAATTTGACATATGTATAGCTGTACAAATCACAAATTAAAATAAAATGATACATACTGAGGGAACTCCATTTATACAATAATCCATAGGAAATATTTGTTTTGTTTTTGTTCTAGAAAAAGAGTCTACAAGAACACTCTTGAATAGAAATTGCAACAGCAGCTGTGATGAGGAATTGCCATGCTCACCGGGTAGCCCGTATCGGTGTGAAAGTGGTACAATACATGTAGCTTGGCTTGGGTTTAAGCATAATGACAAGTAAGTTATTTCTTCATTACTACTTTATACATTAAAGTCATATGAAACGAGTGACTGGTGAAAAAAATGTTTATTCAGTTCTTGAACCAATACCTGTATAATTTTTTTTTATCATAAACTTAGTTCTCTGTGCACGATTTTATCATTTTTTACGCAAATATATCGTATAATCATCAATATTTTTTTTCTCTCTGTCCATCATGATTGAACAAATATGTCTGCTCATTAAATGCAGTGTTTTGAAGCAGAAGTTTGCCTATTGTCATCTTACAGTAAATAATCAACATAGCATGGATATGGAGCACGTGTTTAACATGTTCAATCAATTAATTGTTTATTTTAATTAATGACAGATCCATGCGTATAACGATCACCGGATTTGTACGATGAGGGTCACGCTTCCTGGAAGCAAGCAATTAAAAATAAGTAAACTTCTTCTTAATGTGGACAAGTAAAAGAACTTTCATCAGAAAAAGTATATGTACATAAGTTGTATAATGAAAACTATGATCCATTTAGTTATAAAAAAACATATGCATATTTTTTTTTAATTTAAGGTTCCATATAACTTTCACATTCAATATGTATATGAAATGGAAAAATATTTGCTCCACAGTAAAACGTAGCCATTTGAATATATAAAACATAAGTAACTTTTGTTTAAATTTGAAGTATCATGTGGCATAAGATTTAATAAAAACAAGAACTATCTTTTAAAAAAGATATCCGACGTATTTAAATTTGAGTATATGTTTAAAACTTTCATTTCGATAACCTTCAGAAGCACAAAGATACCATTTAAATAACGTTTTCTCTGTTTGTGTTCAGTATTCTCGGTCCTCGTATCTTTCTCTTCACATTCACCAAAACCCCGCGGAAATCTCACATGCGTAGGTGCGTTCTAAAAGTCATGTACGTTCGTACAACAAAGTTTACATTAAAAATTATATAATTGTCCCGAATAAACAGCTGTCACGGATGCAAAGAGCTATTGGAGAAACAATTATTTTAATAAAAATATAAATCTTTGTAAGATCTAGTTCAAGTATTTATAGTTTTTCACTTGCGTTCCATCGCGATATAATTAACGAGACGTTTTTTCAAACACAACCAAATCACCCACCATGACAGCATTTTGTCCAATCACAGAAAAGATTTTCGAGCATGCGTATTCTGTTGCCATAGTTAAGCGTCCTTAAGTTCAAAGGGCACAAACCTAAACTATACCGACTACGTCGGAAAAAGTTTTCGGTTTGTGAATCCAATGAAATGAAAATTTCATTTTTAACATGCTGATACATTATCTCGAGGTATCGTGATATATCTAATATTCATCAAATACAGATTTTTTTCCCGATAAGATCTGTGAATTTTCTTTTTCATAAAATATTATTAAATGTATCTCAATATATTTTTTTTATTGAAAAAAGTCGTACCTGTAATAAACTGTAAAAGAACATCTTATTGCCATTTTATTTTATAAAATTTTACTCAAGGCAGTATTTTTTTGTAATAAAATGAAATACTCAGTCTATATCTTTGACGCCCGTCTATCTTCGAATGCTATATACTGGTCTTATTTATCGTCAATTGTTATTTTTTGTCTTTGGGTTGCTGTCTCCTAAAAGTATACCCTACCTATCCTTTTTATGATATTCATTACGGAGTTTGTTCCATGTGATTTGTTGATACAATGCCCTCTATGCGTTCCACCGTGCTTTGCTCATTGTTGAAGGCCGTACGGTGACCTATGGTTGTTAATGTCTGTGTCATTTTGGTGTTTTGTGGATAGTTGTCTCATTGGCAATCATACCACATCTTCTTTTTTATATTTAGTGTGTAAATTGCAATATTATTCAGTTTTGGGTTTGAGTTAGAGGTAAAAATTCCTTTCTAGCCCTTTATAATTTATTTGTATTGACTCTAGATCTTAAATATATCAGTTTTAATATTTTTTTAAAAGTAATTTTTATATAGCATGTTCTTACATTTTCTTGATTCTGTCATGTGGTTTTATTGTCTTATTCTTATTTCTGTCGGACTGTGCATGAATGTTTTTGTATGATTTTGGATGAAACGTTCAGTTAGTTGGAGAAAATGTATGTGCCTTGCACCAACGCGCAAAGGAACATCCGTACCACCTACATTGCCATTACAATATAAATGTTTAACATACAATTGGGTGGAAGTCATTAATTGCTTTACAATTATTACACACTGCTCTAAGTAAGATTGTATATTCTGTTGTATTCCTTAAAATTCTGTTATGTCGGAGCCTTTTATGGCTTTACTTAGACGTACGGTGACCTATAATTGCTTACATCTCTGTCATTGGACTCTGTTTGAAAGTTAAGTCATAAACATCCTTGCTGGTACAATGAGAAATGCATCCTATTAAATGTGTTTAACTTTATTCTCTCTTTTAGGCTAATTGTATCTGTTGAACTTCAAAACGGAGGTTTATTGACATATGAAAATAGAGACAGTAGAATTCGAGCGTTCAATAAAACAGTTAAATTGAAAGGAATTAAAACAACGGAACATTATGAATTTCACTGGGATACAATACTTCCGTACTTCGATTGCTCCAGGTCAGTTTGTCCATCACTGAATGTTTATGTTCCAGATACATCGACATCTGTAAGTAGAATATTATGGAATTTTAACAGATAGTTGATTATGATGAATGATTGCTCAACGTCCACTGCAAATGCATATGCTTATACAAGATAAGAACATGTTAATGTACCTTGTATATTAACCTTGCTTTATACTATTCAAAATGCTTGTTCATAATAATGTATCAGTTAGTAGGAAGGCATGATACCTTACCCGACACATTATGTTTACTCCTAGCCAACAAGTCTTACTTCACATTTGCAGCGAGCTTAGCGGCGAAGCAGTAAATACCAATTTTGAAGTGTTTGGTTTGACCCGACCGGGTTCGAACCCACAACCACCCGTACTCGAGGCCAACACGCTTAGGCGAACCAACCGAGGCGGTAACAGCTAGTTGACATTTGGTAAAAGAATTTCAATGATTTAACAAACCATTTTTTAAATAGACTTGTATGGAGCAAAAACCAAAGACATAAAACAAAAAATTAGCTTCTAGCGCAAATAATAATATTAATACATGTACACGATTTGAATATTCATTGAAGCCAAAAAAAGAATAAAAACTAGATGTGTCAAAGCGACACGAATGGCCCCGTCTAAAAAAGTTGAGAAATCTGCAATTTCAATAACACATGTGGACACAAACATGATGGTAGTCTTACATATCAAAAATCAGCTTAAAATCTGGAGGCGTAAAGAAAAATGTCTGTATAACTGTGATTTTCAACAATTTATCAAAGTCCAAAGCCCGTATTTCAGCAAAAATTAGCGGAGCGGAACAACACTTAAACTTGATCTGTAACTCATCTTGGTTAGCTCACATGCCAAAAATTAGTCAAATATCTGAAAGCGTTTAGAAAAAAAGTCCGTATAACTGTGATTTTCAACAATTTATCAAAGTCCAAAGCCCGTAACTTCGTCAAAATTTAGCGGAGCGGAACAAAACTCAAACTTGATCTGTAACTCATCATCGTTATCTCACATACCAAAAATCTGCCCAATAGTCGTTAAGAAAACATCTACGTATAATGGAATGTTGCGGAATGACGGAATGACGGACAAGCGTAACCTCGTTGCGGGGCCATAAAACCCCCAAAAAGCCCCGTTGATACAGAAAAAAGTGTGTTTACTATAATGTTGACAGGAGACCACACCAACAACAAACAACCCCGAATACTAAAGAAGTAAATTCTTTTGTAATTACACAAGGCGCCTAGCAAAGGTCAAATTACCATCATGCCTAAAGGAAAGCTGTTATTTTTTTTTTTTAACAAAATCAATTTTAGTATCCAGGACAAAGTTAATTCTGGTATAGTAATAAGCAATACACGCGAAATACAATGTACGTATAATTTATTTTTTGAAGTACTCGCTGTTTGATAATAAAACAAATGTAATAATATAAAAATAAGGAAATATAGGTCAAAGTATGGCCTTAAACACGGCGTCTTGTCTCAAACTGAACAGGTTGCTATAAAAGGCCACAAAACGACTAGTGTATGAACAAAATGTTTTGTTCTTACAAAGTTTCATGCTTGTATAACCATTTGAATGATTTGTGTGGTAAGCTGCTCAACTGTTTATGTTTTCTCTTACAATACGAAACAATGAGGTTAACTTCAATAACTTAGTGTTCATGCTGCAATCTGATTTGGAGAATTTATAATTGTTCGGTTTTTTATTTTTCTAATTAATATCTTGCAGTGGTGGTATCATTTAGGAGAAAGTGAATAACGCAATGAAATCAGATTATAAATTGTGTGAATTAGGAACGAGATTCAAAACAGGATTTTAACGTTATTTACTAATTTTACGTACATAGTCCTTAAGTATATCTTTATATCAATTCATAAACAAGTCCTCAAAACGAAACTTTAGTTTACTGCTTGATACAATTGAATGTTCAATAATAGGTGTCTTTACCTCGAACACATTTTTCTACCAGTGTTGACTTTTATCTTACTCATTATGTTTTATTTACATTAAATATGTCAATCTTGTATTCAACAGATCGTATAAAAAGACAAATGGAAAGCAACTATCATTTGAATGTTAATACACAATATTTGAACATCTTCGGAAAATATATTCTTATTTTTACATGTTTTGGAAACAGAAAGAACCCGTGGTTTGTCGAGTTTTCCTCAAGTTTCGTTGCGAGCAAAAATAAATTTGATTTCCAGACAATGTAAAGAGTCCTAAAATTTAACCATACCTCTTTGAGTTTTTTTACCTGTTTTTTTTAATTCTTAACCGTTATCTTTGATTCTATTGTCATATAAATCGACATGGCTTAAATCCTAAAATGAACTCTGATGTAAACAATTATAACATAACAATTCGTTTAACAAAGGGGTAGAATTAGAACACTTTTGTATAAGTACAAATAAAGCATACAATAAGTCATTTATTTGTACAAAGTTGGATGCTTGAAGTAAAAATGTTATAACCGTAACTATTTTTTTCACCTCATTGTCCTGGATGTGATTCAATTCTCTGGATATAAATTACTGCTAATCGTATAATCTGTATTCGAACCTACTGTAGTGCAAACAAAGAAAGACAGAGCTATCAATCTGTATTAATGTCAATGCATTTTAATAAATTGGTATTCAACATATTTGATTTTTGTTCCTCATTTTGTACATAAATAATGGCCGTTAGTTTTCTTGTTTGAATTGTTATACATTTGTCATTTCACATATTTATAGATGATTATGCTGTATGAGATTTACTCATTGAGGCTAGTAATGACAAGTAGATGAATATGTATGCAATTTATTCTTAATCATGTCATTTTTCATAAATTAAACGAATTGTAGAACATTTTATCAATCCACTGGAATGTTTGGTCAGATGACCTAGCCGGCATTCATTACTTCAGCATTGAAGTTTTTGAATTGCATCATGTTGGGAACGGCACTGACCAAGGTGAAATAGTAGAAAGAATGAAAACTGTTGTGCACAAGTCAGGAATAACTGGTTTGAAGGTATATTTATAAATATAAAAGAAATGTTATGAACTTGACCTATGATCAATTCACGAGTAAACTTGATATATATGCATATTAACGTTGTGCACGATGTTCCTACAACACGACGTTACACTAAAAATGCGGCGTCAAAGAGGGTTTTTGACTTTGATTAATTTTTGCAAGTTTTACTCGTTTTTTTTTATATGTTGTTGGTTGATTCTGGTTCTGTTCTTTTTGTGATATCATTTTATCATAAATTACTTCAAGTTGTGGAAATCGATTTAATAATGTTTACCTTTTAAGTTATTTCACCTAAAAATGCAGTGCTTACTGTCGCAAGTAATGTAGGAAGGAAAAATTGGAGGGAAGTACACGTATACGGTTTCCATAAATAATGTGCAAAACTTTTATCATAGGATGTTTAACTTTCATGGTGCATATCATCTGTTATTGTAAAATTTCTATATCTTAATTCAACCCCAATACAAATATATCTGACACTCTGCAAGTAAATCGACACATTTTTAACGTTGATTAATTTGTATAGAATTGTATTTTTCTTGGCACATAATTTGTCGAAATACTCCCCTTCAATTTCTTGAATATTCTTGGCTTGAGAATTATTTTCCAAGTCTTCTTAGGTTGCTTGCATAAATTGTTTAACTTCTGATATACATTTTAAAATAAAGTAATCTACTCTTGAATTGTCCGTAAAAACGGCTAATATAATCCCGAGTTTTATTAATTCAATGAAACGGTTTTCGTCGCTGTTTTGGATTTGGATTTCAATTACCTCAAATTCATGCACAAGTTAATATTGACGAAAAGTTACGGCTTCGCTAGTACATGTAGTACAGGAATAACTTTCAGTTATAACATGAATAGCAGGACAAATTGCAAGGTAAAACATTCCGTGGACTTGTATTAAGTCTTTTAATATAATTGGTGAACGCACCTTACTGAAGAGACTACTTTAAAAGATCTATTTCGAAGTCCTTTCGCAACATAAATTAAAATTCGCATTTTATTTTTAGAGGATTGTCTTGGTGTTTCCAATTTGTCTTTGCAAAAGTTGAACGAAGTTCATGTAATGCGATTTAATTTCCCTTTTCACGATTCTTTTAAATAAATCGATAAAAGCTATAAACGATCAATAAAAATTGCAAAATTTAACCTGTGTCGAATTGATGTCCCGGTCGGAGTCTATACATGTAGCAACATGCACTATTCTTTTTTTTTCGGCAGCCATCGACATCTTTTTCCAAATTTCACCAAACGATTTTTTTTAATTATCATGAACATTTAATTGAAACTTTAGGACATGTAACGTCGGAAATTAAATGTTTTTTCGGATTTTTCGACGTTTTTCGACGTTTGGACAAAATGGCTACCGTTTTGTAATGTGTTGAAAAAATGTATTCCTTAAAGACCCAAACATGTAGTTAATAAGAAAAGAATTTTGGCATTTTGTACTCTTCGTGTATCTAACTTTTGTTTTGATCAATTATAAATTACTTAGTGAAATATCAGTTAAAAAATACGCGTTAACTGCTTTGAAAAATGAAATATCAACTTGGACAAAATGGCTACCGCTTGAAAAACGACTGTGTAGAGAAGATTTTATAAAATCTGCAATATTTGAACTCACGAACAATGAGGTAAATATTTGTACTTTTGGTAGATGTTGTTATTGTCTTACTCTTTTTATTCGTTTTCCGCTATATCTACTTACAAAATTCACTTTCAGTCGTTAAGTTACCGAAAAACGTCGTTGGACATTTTTCGTATTCAAGCTTAATATGCGACCACCGAGTCAAATGAAATTTGGCAAAATAACGGCTTTAACGTCACAAAGAACCGACACATACCGTTGTTCCTGCCAAGTTTCCGGAAGATCAGAGAATAAGAAATATGATCACTATACATAAGAGTGAAAACAGTTTTTCATAAATGTAACGTTGGACATTCGTTTTTTTCACATAGCTTTGTTATTTTAATCCTCAAATATACTAGATATAACTTAGTATATGACCAAGAGCTATAAAAACATAATTTAAAACATATTTTGAATTTGTTTTATAGTGGTTCGTGTTTGCAAACATTTTTATTTTGTTTAGCGGAGGAAGTTTCGAAGATTGTGTTACAAATCCTAGGGGTTGTAGGAACAGCGTGCGTAACGTTATTACGTTCTTGACATATTGTGTTAACTACACATAGATAAAGCAAATTGTCTTTGTTTTTATTTTAATAAAAGAAAGGGTAGGGTATAAGTCAATCGGATAGCAACACAATGGAACAGAAAACTTAGACCAACACAAATCAACTTTGTTTTAGTATACTAACAATTGTTTGGTATTCAGAAATGAATAATTGTACCCTTGTCATTAAATGGTTCTTCATTAACACTCTATATGATCCAAATTGTAATGATTGAATTCAATTTCAATTTCATTTTAACACTAAACCAAAAACAAAGAATGTACATGTATATCATTAATTCTATTTAAGCTTTTATGCTATATTTTTTTTAACGCAAACAAATTTCCTTAACATTATTTTTACTTAAAATTCATATTGTGAATTTCTCTTTTTTTGTTTGCTTTTTTTTTTTTTTTTTTTTTTATAAAACTGTTGTTCTATCTATGTTACCTGCCAAGAAAAAGAGTATACATGTTTTGACAAAATTTCTGTCATTTATGGTAATTAATTAGGAGTAAAACCACATAATTAAAACCAGAAGATTTCACTGAATCAGACCCGATATATGGGCAAACATCTTTAGATGGTACTCTTCAAAGTTCGTTTTTGACTGCAAATCCTAATACGGTTCGATGTTGTGATGTAATCTGGTGATTGCTTTAAATTTCATTCGGAAAAAAGAAACTCAGCTCCTACAATTGCGTGTTATACCATATACGTACGAGTTGGGATAAAATTAGAAGAACTTATACATGTAAGACAAAATTTGAACATGTCTTGATCCTTCTGTTTAAAAAAAGAATGAAAATCTGATAATGTATCGTAAGTTGTAAACTAAAAACAAATTATTATTTTAGGGCTTTATGCCTTTTTCATAAAGACTAGAGTTTTTCATATATGCTGTCGAACAATCAAATTTACTACAAAAGTAGCAGAACACTGTTATAGTGACATATTAGGATTATTAAGATCGTTGTTAAGAGCACGGTCATAATAGTGTACGTATCTGACATACACAGTCACAACCAGTTTATATGATACTGTTTACATTTATGCAATAAGCGATCGGAGACTACATGATCTCGAACAATCAAGACTCTACAAATGACTTATAACAAGGCAAGATTACTTCCCTTACACAACGTTTTGTTTATAATTCAAACCCTAGCTGTGTAGGTCTGCTCTCATCGATACAATATATTATTTCTTTTCATTTCTGAATATTCATGATTAAGTTAACAAAAAGGAAATAATCAATTTCGCCTTGAGTGTAAACAATTACACGGATGCTTTCAATACAATTTTGTTTTATACAAATAAAATGTCATGTATAAATGTAACCTTTTTATGAAATCCTTTTCAACACTATCTTTTGGAAAAATGTACATTTATCTTTCTTAGAGCACCATAAACGTTACATATCCAGGCATGTACGCAGTTCATTTTACTGCGTTTGACAGAGCGGGAAACCATAAGTCTGCAAGAGCACTTTTTCTGTATGACAATAACGAGGTTATTGATCTCAGCAATGGAAGTATTGATGTCTTAAAAGCAAAGCCATATCTAGGAAAAAGTTGGATAACATATACAAGTCCGGATGTAGATATCTGCTGGAAAGATAAGTTCATGAAAACTGATCATTTCAAGCATAGCTGGCTGGCTAAGGTTAAAAGATTTGAATTCGTAGAACCATCATATGATGATAATAGTGGTAAACGTACAATACAAATGGTTCCGAATGTTAAAGGTATGATGTAAATATAAAAAGAACTGGAGCCAAAAAAATAAAAGATAAAGATAAAACAGTCATAATAGAAGAGTCAAAAGGAAACACTGAGTTCCAAGTCATTAATATAAAACGAAATTTAAAAGAGATAGAAACCAACAAAAACTGACCAAGAACTAAGAGCTCCCAATGGGCACACCGTTCTTGATCTACAAATAATACGTCGTAATGCTATTCGTGTTTAAATCCAGTAATTAAAATCCGTAATAAATGACAATCAATACAGGTTTAAAGGTTTTTTTGTTAAAGGTGCTGCGTGCATGTAGTAGAATATGTCCAAGTGCCTGTAGTGTATACCCTTTTATTTTACTGTTTGTTTTTTTTTTGCTTTTCAGACAGTCTATATACTAGTATTCAATTCGATCTTTTGTGGAGAGTTGTCTCCTTGGCAATCATACCACATCTTCTTACTGTTATATGATACAATGTATATGTTACTTGTTTTTTACACATTAATAAACGTTTAAAACCATAGATACACATAATATATAAATAGGAAAATATGGTATGATTGTTAATGAGAAAAATTATGTCGAGGTTAGCAATAATAGATCGTCAGGATTGAAAATTTGACATCACTTTGAACTAACTAGACTTCAAAGTGATTTATCTTTGCTGAATGTAAATTTTGCGATTTAATTTCTTATCGATGTTAACTGTTTCTTATTTCTTAAATTCTTAAACGATGTCTGCACGATTTAATCTTATTGTGACTTTAGCTGAAATAAACCCTCGAGCAATTCCCCACTTCAAAATGTATTTAGTTATGAAAAAAAGATATACTCAATACACACCATATGAACATGGTTCCAAAGGATTCAACATTTTAACAACATAATTCAACGATGGGCAAGCGTTGATATACTTAACAAACTCCAAATCATCCAGAGCCTTGTCAAGATGAGAATAAACATAAACGAAGGCATCATCGTCGACATCCCAAAGACAAAATGATAAAAACATAAAATAATTTCCTTTACCTTTTTAATAGAAAACAAAATAAAAAGTTCAAAGATAAACAAATTTATCATAAAACAATACAACAAACATGCACATAGGTACTTGAAAATTCCAATTTGTGCGTCTTAAGCCTCGGTCACACCTTACCGGATAGCATAAACGGACCCCTAACGGATGAAAATAAAAGTTGTCCGTTGACAAAATTGTTATCCGTTGGGAGTCCGTTGATGTACTGACCGAATAAAACGGACGTGTAACGGATGCATAACGGACACACATCGGATATGTAACGTACGAGAAACGGGCACGTACCGGACAGAACGGATGTCGAACGTACATCCAACGGACGAGTACCGCATAAAACGGACACCTAACGGAAGCGTACCGGATAAAACGGATGAACAAGATATACGGAAAAATCAAAGGCGACAATAATAATACATGTAAATCGCATATAATTATATTCAAAATGTTTCTGTGTAACTGGTTTTGGTTTATTCTTCAAAATTCTGCCAAAGGGTAGTGTCTGGCCTGAATAAGAACTGCTTGATTGTGAAGATGTGCCTATACACTAAGATCTAGATCGATTATGAATAATAAGAATTCATGAACCTAAAGAAATCTGACATACCAATAATTGGCATTTCTGACGGGAAATTTTCAATTTGCATTTATCCGTTTCAGATCCGTTCATCATCTGTTTTATCCGTTATACGTCCGGTAGAAGTCCGTTTCTCATCCGTTCAACATCCGTTTTATCCGTTAAACGTCCGGTAGAAGTCCGTTGGTGAATTTATCTTCAAGACCTCCAACTGATGTATAACGGACACGTAACGGATACAAAACGGAAACGAAACGGACGAGTACCGTACAAAACGGACGCCTAACGGACGTTCAACGGACATTTTATTCGTTGGACGTCCGTTCAAAGTTTTGAACATGCTCAAAATTTTCCACCGGACAGAACGGACACCGACGGATAAAACGTACGCTTAACGGACATGCAACGGATATGAACGGACGTCTAACGGATAAGAACGGACGTCTAACGGACATGAACGGATTGAAAAAAAGTTATCCGTTAGGCGTCCGTTCGAGCTATCCGGTAAGGTGTGACCGAGGCTTTAAGGTTCGTCATACAGTCAGGGGTACTACTTGTACAAGTGTATTTTATTTACTTGAAGAAGTAAAAAAAAATATACACATATAAGTAAATTTGTAGGATACTTATACAAGTGAATTTTATTTACTTGTATAGGTAAAAAAAAATTGGCTAAGTTATGTCCCTTAGGCATTCAGAATTTTTTACTTGTATAAGTAAAAAAATCATCCTTTCTTCTTTTCTTGAATTCTTAAGATTTCTTTGCTCTAATAGAATTTTAAATTGTGTACCCTTTACAGATGTCTTTACTAATCATTTAAGTGTAATTTCCTGGACAATGAAAATCCCATTTGTTTGTTATCTTCATAAAATTGCTCATTTACAAGCCCCAAAGGAGCAATTTTTGATTGCCTTGCGCAAATATACAAGATCTTTGCTCAATCAGTTTCTTTGATGAATTAATGAAATGAAACATTGAACTTTAATGAAAAAAATTGAGCAAACCTGGGAAAAATCATTAAAGGCATGATTTTACACCTCAAAACTTGAGGATTTTTGTAAGATTGTAAGAAAAATTTACTTATACAAGTAAATTTTTCAGAAAATTAAGGGGAGATTATTCAAACATTATTTATTTACTTATATGTGTATATTTTTTTTTACTTCTTCAAGTAAATAAAATACACTTGTACAAGTAGTACCCTTGACTGTCATAACAAATGGACAAATATGGCCGTATTTTCAGCTAAAAAATACTCTGTCTATAGGCTTACTTGTGCACTTGGGAAAGTTTTAAGGCCTGGCATTCACTAGATATATAGTTTTTGAGGTGAAAATACGGTCATATTTGACAATTTGTTATGATGAACCGTAACAATACATAGTAAACTACCGGGTCTCTTTTACATTGTCTTATTTGTTTTGCAGGTATAGTTAAATTTGAAAGTGAGCATACTGTTTTCGGACCAAGCATTAAAACATACTCTCCTTTTACTCTTGTGCCTGATGTGTATGCAGAAATGTCTGTTCAGAATGTCATTTGGGACGACGGTGACAAAGTCATTGTTACAATACGAGCATTTGATCTTTTGGATAACTACAGAGATGAGAATGTTACAGCCTACAAAGATTCAACACCACCAATAATTTCAAATTTATGGTTAACAAAGGGTGATCGCATCAATATTGCAGTTCATAGCTTGGAAGAATTTAGTGAGATGGTGTAAGTTATGCTTATATTTGTAAAAATCATTATCACCACTTCAAACAAGAATGTCTAATAAACTAAAAAGTAAATTAACAAAATTAACGAACTCCAAGGAATATTCAAAACGGAAATTTAAAAAAAGAAGATGTGGTATGATTGCCAATGAGACAACTGTCCACAAGACACAAAAATGACACATACATTAACAACTATAGGTTACCGTACGGCCTTTAACAACGAGCAAAGCCAATACCGCATAGTCAGTCTATTCCATTACCGTTTGTTTTGGTTTTGTCATAGAAAAGTGAAAAGTAAAAAGTTTTTAACAATAAAATTGAAGAATTTCGTTGATCAAAGCATAACAATATGTTCTTCGAAACAGATTGATGCCTGATGTTCATATGATGAAATCATAATCTTTCAGTCAGTTTAATTGAAGTCTGGAGCTGGCATGTCAGTTAACTGCTAGTAGTCTGTTGTTATTTATGTATTATTGTCATTTTGTTTATTTTCTTTGGTTACATCTTCTGACATCAGACTCGGATTTCTCTTGAACTGAATTTTAATGTGCGTATTGTTATGCGTTTACTTTACTACATTGGTTAGAGGTATAGGGGGAGGGTTGAGATCTCACAAACATGTTTAACCCCGCCGCATTTTTGCGCCTGTCCCAAGTCAGGAGCCTCTGGCCTTTGTTAGTCTTGTATTATTTTAATTTTAGTTTCTTGTGTACAATTTGGAAATTAGTATGGCGTTTATTATCACTGGACTAGTATATATTTGTTTAGGGGCCAGCTGAAGGACGCCTCCGGGTGCGGGAATTTCTCGCTACATTAAAGACCTGTTGGTGACCCTCTGCTGTTGTTTTTTATTTGGTCGGGTTGTTGTCTCTTTGACACATTCCCCATTTCCATTCTCAATTTTATTATGAATTGAGACAACAGTAGTTTACAGATTTTCAAATCTCACAAATTGATTCGAAAGAAAAAATCATGGTAATAAACAAAAACCGAGGGAATAAAAAAAACCCAAAATGAGTTAAATCACGTACATCTTCACGGTAAGCGTTACCTGAAATAAATTCATCACCCGATATGCAAATTAACACTCTATTGTCTCAATCGGGAACATGACACAATCGTTAAAAATAATATTCAGACGACTACTCTGGTCTAAAAGAATCTAACACTACGACAAACGGTCTTGACCAATCGTTCATACAGTGCAAAAGAAATGATTTCTTAAAATGAGTTAAAATTGCCCTAGAGTAGATTTGGACCTTTACAGGATTTCTGATTGAATCCAATCTCAACATGAGACATGAAGAAGTGTCAATCAATCATTACTAAAAGTAAGTCAAAACTCAAAATATAAATACTGATGTCCGACATCTTGTAAAAACCTGATATTATTTGAAAGATTTATAATACTTTTTGATTTTCTAAATTCAAGGGATCCACAAAAGAAGCCTGAACATACCAGCCACTTTGCTGAGTAAAATTGCAAATAAAAAAAACTGTAATAACCCCGTCAACATCTAAAGAAAAAACATCACACTGTAAATTAGAAATATTGATAAGTTCCGTTTTTTAATCATGCATTCTTTTCAGGCTTTTGTTGTCGTATGACACACCAAATTTTATCAAATAACAAATAAAAGACCAAAATATTTTTTCGTATGCGTTTCGATTTAGATGAGGCTCATCCATAATTTAAAATAAAGATTCCTTACTAATCTAGATATAAACTATCTAGTTACAAAAACAATATTACTGTGAGGGCATGGAGAAGGAAACACATTACATGAGTTGTTACCGTGAATATAAGTCACTAAATACAAAAGACTAGAAAATACAAAGAAACTATGACATAATGTATCAATTATATACAGTGCACTGACCATGACCATAGAATATAAATGCACTACATGAAAACAGAAACCTGATCTTTGATATATTCTTATTCCAGAAAAAGAAACATACAATTTCAAGCTCTTTCAAATATTTGCCTGATTAAATTAACAAAGTGTTGCTCCCTTTCAGTATTGAATGGGATGCGTTCGATTACCACAGTGGACTTAGTCATTTGAATTGGAGATTGTACGACAATTTTACTGGTTCAGAAATTCTTCATGGAGAAATCGACTTGCCTGGTCAAGGAGAAACAGAGGTATATACCCCTAGAATACAAAAGACATAACGGAAGATATTCAAATGGATACGTAAATGAATAAAATGAATACATGATTCTCTTAGATTTATCAAATCAAGATAGTCTGATTTCAAAGTCTCAGTCTTTCTTTGACATGAAAACCACACTTATACTGAGGGTAACAACACATTAGTAAGGTTTCATTTGTTTGGCATGTTTTTTTCTTTTAACAAAACTTATTTTCCTTAATTCCTCAATAAGATCTAATTAGGTTTAATATTTTCTTACAATATTTATATAACTTTCTTTTTAATGAGTTGACAACAGCCAGCACAATCACTGACATTGTTTATCAATTTACAGAAATATCTATTCCTAGTCACATTGAACCATGTGGTAAAGTGGTCTAGCGCGTCGGGCACAGTGCAATGAGAGTTGGTGCCACGATATCTCAGTAGCATGAGTTCGAATCCCAGCGAGGATATATATATATATATATTTTGTCGAAATAACAGCCAAACAATGTTGGATCTGTAAATTAGTAATTTTTTGGGGGCCCTTTACAGATTTCTATTCGGTGTGAGCCAAGGCTCCGCATTGAAGGCCGTACATTGACTTGAAGATTGCCACAGGAACAGGACATACGACGTCATTCTGTATGTTTAAAGACAAGGGGAATGTTTTTATTAAATACAATGAGAGATCATGAGAGTGTTGGACATAAGTGCAAAAGGTTTAACATCTCGTGAAAATTGAATATCGCTTGATATCAAATTTCGGTTACTTTAATTTAGATAATATTTTCTAATTTTCAAATCCTGTCAAACATGTATAATAACTCTTCATTAGGATAACAATTGTATACAAAAGCGGTAATTATTTTACAAAAGACTAAAAAATAACGCTCAAATAAAAAATCAACAACAATAAAATAGGCCAAATAAATGAGTTTATGTTTAAGAAAAAAAGAATAAAATTTGAAATCTTACATCCTAAGTGTTATTTTAAAATGCGGTCTCACATAATGAACCCCAATTTTGTTGTCCTTTGTCAACAATTATATGATGTGTGTAAACAAAAGGAAAACTTTAGATTTATTTTAAGTCCTTAGTGGAATGCGAGGAAAAATACAAAGACTATAATAGAGGACCAGTTTGTTACTGCACACATTATACAGGATGTTACCACAAGCATTTTCATGTGAAGCCACATTTAGCAGTAGCAAATGGTACTGGTCATGGAATTGTCCATAACAGATCTATGGGAGTACATGAGTCAGATTATTTCATTGATGTAAATGTAACTAACAAGGCAACATTGATTACGATTAAAACAATAAAGGTACTCAAATACCATTACTTTTATTTTTACTTTATATTTTACAAAACATATCATACAGAAGTTATAATCTACCATACACGCACAATTTCAAACATATCCCCAATTCACCAGGACATATTGATCTTTAAAACGCTCAACTTTGTTTAATCATCATTATAGAATCAAGAATACCAAAAGATAAATATCAGGCGAATCCAACAAAAACTGATCGTTAAGTAATGTAATATATGCATACTAGATGTTTGTTGGTTATTGGGTGCTTTGGGCTGCTGTTTCATTGACACATCCTTCGTTCTGCATAACATTCATTTTAATAGTTTCATTTAATATAAAAATTATTATAGAAATTTGTATATTGTTTCTCATATGAACTTCAAATTTAATTTAAAAGAATAAAATTGTAATGCTGTAAAACTTACACACTTAACTATCATTTATGTTACCAAATTGAGGAGACAATACAATGAGGTTTTCAAAACAGAAGAAACTTGAGCAACACCATAAAAAAACTCTGACAAACAGACGAACAACAGTCCTTAAAACAGTACTAGAAAAAACTGTATTAAGGAGTGGGAAACACGAACCCCGCAAACTTAAGCAGTTAGATAATATCATTTCAGATAACAATTGATATTACTCCACCAGAAACTGGACATGTTCATGATGGCATATATGGTTTCCCAGAGATTGATTATCAACAAGACCTCCAACTTGATGCATATTGGGAAGGATTCTTTGATCATGAAAGTGGAGTTGCATTTTATCAGTACGAGTTTGCACCCACATGCCTCACTCAGAATGATTTTAAGAATAAAAATATGGTTGGTCTGTTAACAATATATGAACAACTTATCATTAATAAATACTATACATAAAAATATTTTCAAATCATCTGAATAATCGTCAAAAGTTTTAGTAATCTTTCTTTTAGAATACGTCACTTTTTTCGCGTAAGCATGTAATTAAATGATTACAGAGCAAACATTAAAATAAGTGTAAAACTCCAGAAAATAAAGTATAACACGTTTAAAAGGAGGGCATTGTTACGCAAATACACTACTCAGCAGTTAAAACCAGTGACTTAATTAAGCTATATCTTATACTGCAGAAGACTTCAACAATTCCAACTTACATTTGACAGGTTCAAGAGATTTCACGAATATTTTAATTTCAAAACGATACTTTAAGTAATATATTAAATTTCAACTCCGTTGTAAACTACGGCTAATAGGCTACTTTCTATTGTTTCCAGTCTGATGATACATACGACACCTTTGCTACATTTACCGCACCAGCACCTGGCACTTATTATGTCACCGTGGTAGCATATAACAGAGCATACGACATGTCAAAAATTGTGTGTTCAGATGGTGTTACTATTACAACCGATGTTCCTTCAGTAAAGAGCGTCATCGTAATGAATGCAGTGACTTCACCACGTCTGATCAAGGACCACGACGGAAATGGGTGGTATTTGGACAACAATCTTAACAGACATAAATTAAGAAATTATACAGACACTTGCAAGTATGCTTTTTCTTTACTTCTAAAATTATCTTGATATTTTTTTGGCCTTTTATGACGGAAACACTAAAACGGTTTGGATTTAAAAGTAGCTTTATCAGATGGGTGGAAACTATGTATAACGACATTAAGGGATGTATCTTAAATAATGGGTGGGTCTCAGGTCCATTTAAAATATTTCGAGGGATACGACAAGGGTGTCCGATTTCAGCGTTACTTTTTGTTATAACAGTAGAATTAATGGCAATAAGACTTAGAAGTAATAAAGATTTTAAAGGTATAAAAATTACATTAGATGGAAAATCTTGTAATTTAAAAATTTGTCAATTAGCTGATGATACAACACTTTTTCTTCAGTCAAGGAAAGACATAAGTTTAGCTCTCAGTATAATTGAAACATTTGGAAGTTTTTCAGGGCTTAAGCTAAATAGAAATAAAACTGAAGGGGTATGGTTAGGACGACTAAAAAGTTCAAAAGATAAATATGAAAATATAAATTGGACCGACAAACCAATCAAAAGCCTTGGAATATATTTTGGGTATGACAAAAAAGAGTGTCAAACATTAAATATTGAAAAAGTGTTGGACAAATTAACGAAACTTGTAGAAAGATGGGCAAAAAGAAAGTTAACAATACTTGGAAAAATATTAGTAGTAAAAGCTCTTCTTCTACCAAATATAACCTACATTGCGACTAACAGTATCATTACTAAAGAAAATCTACAAAATATAAATAAAATCTTATATAAATTCATTTGGAACGAAGGAAAAGATAAAATAAAAAGGTCAATAATAACAAAAAACTTCGCAGAAGGGGGGTTAAAAATGATTGATATAGAATCCTATATAAAATCTATACATTTAAAATGGATTATAAAAATATTAGAATCAGAAAGTGCAAATTGGTCTGTATTATCAAAACTATACCTTAATAAATTTGGAAAAAACCTTCTTATTTTTAAGATGAATGTGAATAACACAAAATTGCTAGATAAAAACATATGGAACAGTACACCAACCTTCTATCAAGAGATGATAAAAACATGGATAAATGTAAATAATTGTGAAAACAATCAACATGATCAAATCAATAATTATTTAGAAATAAGGAAACAAGTTATATGGGGAAACAAATTCATAAAATTTCAAGGAAAATGTCTGTTCTTTGATAATTGGATTGATAGTAACATACTATATATAAATGACATAATAGATAAAAGAGGAAATATATCAGAAGAAATTATTATTTCAAAATTAAGAAATAAAAGGAATTGGATTTCTGAATTCTCAAAACTAAAAAGATCCATACCAAAGCAATGGACCAACAAATTAAAATCAGAAGAATCAATCAAAACAAAAGTCCATTTCAACCGAACAAAAACTAAACTTAGAGATTGTAATGATGTTCTAACTATTAATGCTAAAAACATATACAACTTAGTATTAAGTGTGTCAAAAACAGAAATACCAGTAGGATTTTTGAAATGGGAAAGAGTCTTAAGCAAAGGGAGACTAATAAATGAATTTAAAGACTCTATTAAATTTAATTTTGAATATCTTAAAGATAATAAAATAAAAATGTTTAGGTGGAAACTAATGCACTTTATTTTGCCAAATGAGGTGTTGTTTTTTCAGTGGAAAATTTCACAAAACAATTTGTGTTCATATTGCAATGAAATAGATAATTATAATCATTTTTTCATTACATGTTCATATCATAAAACATTCTGGAAATCAATGAAAGTTTTACTTAAAAAAGTCTTCATAGGCGAACATGTGATAAGTCTTCATTCGTTGGTTATAGGATACAAAATTCATGACAATGTATACTATGCGCTAAATCATTTGCTTAGCTTAATGTTCTTTTCAGTCTATAAATCACATTATGTTTCCAATAAAAAAACCAAAGCAGTAGACACCTTTAAAATTTTTGAATATGAGGTAGAAAATACTGTAGAATTATATAGTATGACCAATACAGAGATCAGTAGTTTATTTACAAATGTGTTGAATATTTTGAAGTATAAAAATGAAGTCATTTTATAGTTAACTTAAGCTACATGTACATGTATAGAAAAAAAACAGATGTTATAGATCTAGATTATGTGTGATTGCATGTGTGTTTTTTTTTTTTTTTTTTTTCTTCCTTTATTATAAATGTACTATGCAAGTAATTTGTAAGTGCTATGCCTAAGGTGTGAGTAAGTGTGAAAGGTTTGTTTGTATGTTAAATTTATCATGTGGCAATGAACAAGAATGACTGTAAGCGCAGAAGTTTGTGTGTACAGTAATTATTACTATTATGTATGAATGATAATGTGGGTAAATCAGATATATTTAGTGTGTAGGTCTGTGTGTGTGTCTTTGTCAATATATAGGTACTTCGACACGTGTACACTAAATATGTGTATTGTTTACAAACTTAGACAGGTAAACTAAAGGTCACGACACGATACTTATCTAGGTCAAATCAATAACAAATTTAATAAAGATTGAAAGTGCAACTGTGAAAAATATATTTACACTCCAACTTACCTTTACGCAATATTATTCCAAAATTTTAAAACCACATCGAAATTAATAATCCAAATTCACGAAACACTTCAAAAAATATTGTCCAAACACGAGGATAAGACAAGGCGTGTGAGGTCACTTGACCGCAATATTTATTTTTGATTAAATAATAAAAGAACCTAAAAAGTCATTCCGGATGAATGATCAAATTCCGTAAAACAATTAGTGTGTAGATATTTTTTATATGAATATATCTGAAAATACTTTAAGTGATGTAGAAAAGACTATTTGTAACACATATAATAATAGTTTAATGTGTGAATTAAAACAATGTAATTTATTAGTTAATTTTACTGAATATTATCCCTGGGTATTCAGTTGTAATCTAACAGGGAAACTTGATGAAATGCTGTACACCAAGTTTAATTGTTAAACAGCAATATGTGCAATAAAGAATCAATTAGAGTGTTAAAAAAAAAAGATATTTTTTTGGCTTAGATGTAAACAAAAAAGTACAGAAACGAAAGCATTGATATCATATAAAATATTAGTTCATGAACTCTTGATCAACATGTGCACATTAGTATTACCTTTCTTGAAAAGAAATGGATCCTGACATTGAGAACTAAAAAAATTCAGGAAAGTGCAAAATGGCATAAATATAACGCATCGCCAGTAAACCTAATTTGCTATCATCAGATCACCAATTGATGCCGTCGGAGCTTGAAATACAATACAGTTATCTCCCAATTACTGCTCAAACTGAATAAAAAGAGAAAAAGCTGACAAAAAACCTTTAGATTCAATGTTAATGCTGTAATGAACATAGTTGATATTTCTCTCCCAACAGCAACCATTATAGCCCTATATATCGTATGAAACATAAGCTAAAAGATCTAGCAAAGGAATTTGTTGTTGTTGTTGTAATTGTTTTTGATTTTGATTTTGTCACGGCTGATAAGGCTGCTAATAATATCATTATGCAAAAGGAAATCACTAATTTACCAACATTCCACTGACTCCATTTTCGGAAAATGACATCTGTAGCAAATATAAACTTTTAGCTACCTCTTTATAAGCAGAACCAAATGCAATGAAAGTCCCAATTATATACTGGCTTCCGAAAATACACAAAACACCGTACAAATTAAGATTTATTTCGTCTTCAAGCCATTGTTTCACTACTAAATTGTCTTTTCTACTTACAAGTACGCTTGGTACAATCAAAAACCTGATAACAAATTTTCAAATGAGGCTTTTGAAAATAATGGAGTGAATTACTGTTGGAGTGTAAAAATCGTTGGAAATACTAGATAAATTGCATGCTTACATTCGTGATTTCGAATCTGTTCAAAGTTTTGTTTTATCTACTCTATACACAACTTTGTCTCATAATCTAAATTTAGAAAAATACCGCACACGTAATTAAATAGGCATTTCAAATTCAGAACGCGAATTTATATGGTCAAAATCTTATAGGTTTTAGTAACAACAAACAAAAGAACTATGTCAATCGGACCTGCTTTGATACTGTAACTGCCCGTGATTTTTTACTAGATGATATATTTATTCGCTATGGAGATTCAGTATATCGTCAAGTTATATATTGGGGATTAACTGTGCACAACTTCCTGAGGACCTGTTTATATATTGTTATGAGTTACAATTTATGGCTACATTTGCAAAGACCTATCGAAACAACATCTAATACAAAAATTCAACAACACATTTAGATATTTGGATGAAATATTGGCTCTAAATAATGACGACTTCAGTATATTCTGCTGAACTTACTTTAAATAAAGCTAATACTTACATGAACACTGTCATTTCCTGAATCTTGATATCTAAATCTTAAACGGGAAGCTTACTACGAAAATTTATGATAAAAGATTTTTCATTTACTATTGTTAATTATCCATTTCTAGATGATGGTGTCCACTTGTCATCATCTTATGGTGTTAATATATCTCAACTTGTTCTATTCGCTCGTGTATGTAACAACGCATTTGATTTAAATGAAATAAATCTCTGTATTACTGAACGATTATTACACCAGGGTTTCGATATCACAAAATACCCAAAACATTTACTAAATTTGATCATCGGTACAAGGACATCGTTCGTTATTTGAATCAAAAAGTAAAATCTCAAAATACTGAACTTAGAGGAAGATCAATTGGGAAAGTCCATAATCACATGGCAAAATCAAATAACAAAACGCATCAAAAACGAATGGACAAAAACTGTCATATTCCTGACTTGGTAAAGGCATTTTCAAATGTAGAAAATGGTGGATTAAACCTGGTTCTATAGCGCTAACCCTCTCACTCAACATGCAGACTCAATATACATGTGTTATACGTTAAGGTATTTCACATCTATTTTGTATGATAATATTCAATACAAAGCACAAAAATGTCGGCATTCACCTCAAAATCTCATAACGGGAGGGATTGTGCTTGATTTTCATACGTGAAAGACATAATCTTTCAATCAGTTTAATCGAGGTCTGGAGTTGGTATGTCAGTTCCTGCAAGTAGTCCCTTGTTAATTTTTTTTTATCATTGTCATTTTGCTTAGATGCTTAAGTTACGTTTTCTCACACCGGACTTGGACTTCTTTAAACTGAGTTTTACTGTGCGTAGTACTGTGTGTTTGTTTATTCTACATTGGCTAGAGGTATAGGCGGAGGGTTAGGATCTCACAAAACATGTTTAACCCAGCCGCTTATTTAGCTCTGGCCTTTCTTAGTCTTGTTTGTTTTTTTAATTTTAGTTCATTTGTATTCTTTTTTTAGCTTAATGTGACGTCCATTTTCATTGAACAAGTACACATTTCACATTTACATTTCCTACGGGTGCGGGGTTTTTGCGCTGTGTTGAAGACCCATTTGTGGCCGACAGCGGTTTTCTGTTCTTTGGTCGAGTTGTTTTCCCTTTTCCATTCCATTCTCAATTTTACTGAAAAAATTAGCTATTGCCTTGGCATAGCTATGTACATCATTATTTTGTTTCTTTAAGATTTTCAGATCCAATGGTAGAAGACATCAAAGTATTTCCAATTATTCCTGGACTGACCAGCAATGTATGCACTGGATCTTTATCATACACATCTTTAGTTACCAGAATATTACCTAAAGTACACTTGGTATGTATGATAAACTGGACAGCTAAATAAAAGAAATAAATGATAGAAATCGTGTTTCCAAGATCCTATCAAACAAATGTAATTATAAGTATTGAATGCCTCTTTTAGTAATTCTATAGTGTTGTAAAAGTAACATACAAAATGTACTTCAGTCAACGCTTTCACAACCCAATTAATTTACAAAAAGGAGCATTCAATTCTTAATTTATAGAAACAAGTTGTGTGCATGATTTCTGTAAACATGTTACAAATGTATATGCATTTTTAATGTAAACACACTGTGTGCATGATTAATGTAAACACGTTGTATTATGATTTATTTTAACACTTTGTATGTATGTAATATGCATTGTAAATATTCAAGCCTGTTTGACCTTGAATTTTCCCTTTTTAATGAAATAACTAGTACGGAATTGAACCGTAGTATTCAAAGTGGGATAGTACAAAAATCGTTTAAATTAATCTAAATTATTTCAGTTAAATGTTACATGGATGCCAGATATAAACCAATCTTTGATTGGTGATTATGAAGTTGGATTGTCATCGACATCAGGCAGTTTAGCTCCAGACATTTTATCATTTAAATCTTCAAAACAACATACACAGATACTGATAAATCACTTTGGTGTTCCAGAAGGGAAGCTTTTTTTCTTAATAATAAAATCAATAAGCAAATCAAATGTTATAGGTATTCAAGTAAGTAACATTTTATAAAAGGGAATATTCTTAATTTGCTATATTTTTTTTATTCTTTTAGTAATAATGTTTTTGAGGAACGCTGTTTAATATTTATCATTTAAATGCATCTATAAATGGAATCCGACATATACTGAATAAAGATCAGGATTTAAAAAAAAGAAAAAGACTCCCCCCCCCCGAGTATCTCTTTTAATTTAATTTACAGAATGGTAACTGAAAATTCAGTATTTGAAGAATATTCCTTTTTTTGTTAGCATTTCAATATAAAACTCCTTTGCGAATTATTAAAACTTCACCTATTAAAATCACATGTAATACTAAATAAGAAATAAGATTACGAGCTAAATTGATTTATTTCATAGATGCTTTATTATTATAAACGGGTATATCTCGGCGAGACAACAACGCAACGAAACAGAATATATAAAGGCATTAAGAAAATAGAGAAATCAGATTTGTGCAGGTAAAGGTACAGGCACGCGTGAATAAGTTTAACTAGTTTTTGAAACATTACATTTCACTTTTATTAATCTCGATAAGTGAAGCAAGAAATATAACAAAAAATAATTACTATTAAAACCAGAGCATTAAACCACTTAACTCTATAACAATGTAAAATTATCGTATAAAACACAACAGAAATACAAGCACGAATAAAGTTTTAATTATGAACAGAATCGTATTCAGAAATCTCCGCATATGAAAAAAAACCCGCGAACATTGTTTGGATCTTCTAAACAACCATGAAGTACTACACTCCTTTAATGAATTTGATGCAATTTCATCCCAGCAGAACTATTTCATTTTATGGGAATTTCACTTTCTATGATTATATTTTTTATGATCACTGAAGAAACAGTTTCAACCTCGAGACTAATATTCTCATGGTTTAATATAATATTGATAATTCTCGGAAGATTTGGAATATTTATTTGTAACAAGTCATTCATTTTCAAAGTGTTTTCCTGATATTTGTTAAATTCAGTTTGAGTTGATTTCCAATAACATTATGTCTTATATGATTTGTTACTTTAGTTATTAAAGTTCGCTTTAACATTATTGTATGTTTTATTATCTCACACATTATTTTTAAAACGTCGATAATCGAATTGTTATTTTTTTTCGCAAAATTATATTAGAGTATAGGACCATATATAATGGATAGTACACCACCGCAATTTATTGGAGCTGATATTGACCTTTACCTTTATGGCGCATTTCTACTGGCAAATTGGTCTGCCGCAAGTTTTATAGACGTTGATGATCCTTACCCGTTAAAATATGACTACTCTATAGGTAAGCTTGCTAACCGTATTCAATAAAACATTTAACTTTAATAATAGAAACACCTTAACCTTATTACAAACATAATCTATTAAGTTTTCTATCATTAAATGAATAATCAGTAACACCCGATCTGTCGTAGCCAATACAAGTAGTCTGAATCTCTGTATGCACAATTTATGCTTCTTTTTCGTTAATTGAAATTTCTCTTAACATAGGTACACTCAACTAAAACATTTTGCCAGAAGGGTAATGAGAGTGATCGGTTAAACTAATCACAAGTGGACAAAATCTGCTTACTGTTATTGATTACATATGTGTATCAGTGTTTTATTCGGGGTTTGTCATTATTATATAAAATTAGGTCTGACTCTGAAATCAATGAGATGGCCATCTCGGCATCATTCGGTTTAAAATCCCATATATGAATTTCATGTAACATTGTATATTCTTCATTGTTATAAATTTTCATTAATAAATACTGTATAAACTAGGTCCACAAAATTTCGATTAATTTTTTATTGATATATGAATTTGTGGTATTTAAGCTAAATGATAAATGTCCAGTGAAAGTGTTGTTTAGGTCAAATTGGTATAAATTATAATTAAATAAATAGGTACTGTTATGACAAGATGTTTTTGTTTTTGGTCAAAGTATTAATCAAGTATTTATATCTTGGTTTTCTTTCCTGTCTGTTTGAGTGTTCCTGTGGAGAAAAAGCAAGAACATGTTTCATAAAGCGCATATTTTTCAATTTCATTGGTATGGTTGAAAGTATATATACACACAAAATTTGAAAAATCGTGTATATATGTATCTGTTCTTAAAGTTTAGTTATATTTCAACCTTGTTCAAGTCATTTTTATACGCCCGTCAAAATTTTAACGGGACGTATTATGGTATACAAATGTCCGGTGTCCGTCCGTCTGTCTGTCCGTCCGTCCGTCTGTCCGGCATTAACATGTCGCACCGTAACTTGAGAACGACTTATCCAAATTTCATGAAACTTAATACAGTTGTTTCTTATGATGGTCAAATGATCTGTATACTTTTTGGTGAAAATAAGATTTAAACTTTTTGAGTTACGGCACTTTGTAACTAAAACAGGGGTGTGTTTTTTTCACATGTCGCACCGTATCTCAAACACTTTTCTTGATTATTGCTTAAAACTTTCGCACTTCTTAGTTATATTATTCCTAATATCTGTATACGTTTTGGTGATGATTCAAAATTTCATTTTTGAGTTATTGAGTATTTTGTAAAAAAGGGGGAGTTTTTTTTTACATGTCGTGCCGTATCTCAAAAACGATTTATGATTATTGCTTAAAACTTTACACACTTCTTTGTTATATTAATCTAAAGATCTGTATACTTTTTTGTGATGACTCAAAATTTTATTTTTTAGTTATTAAGTATTTTGTAAAAAAAGGGAGGTTTTTTTTTACATGTCGCGCCGTATCTCAAAAACAATTTATGATTATTGCTTGAAACTGTACACACTTCTTTGTTATACTTATTTAAAGATCTGTATACTTTTTGGTTTGATTCAAAATTTTATTTTAGTGATATTTGTAAAAAAAAAACAGGGTGGGGGGGGTTTCACATGTCCCGCCGTGTCTCAAAAACAATAAATGGTTATTGCTTAAAACTTCCTCAGAAACTATTTATGAGTATTGCATAAAACTTCCACACAAGACGTCGGGCGTATCATGCGCTCATGGCGCAGCTGTTTATTATTTAAAGATTTCATACTTTAAAGCTTTAATTATGCCTGGATGTATGAAAAGTGTCGGCAGGTTAATTTCTTTTAGATTGAATTATCTATGAACAACTACTTTTTGTTAATTTTCAAATACAAAATATAATATCATCAACAGCTCTAATATTCAATTCTAAAGTTTGATGGCTGGAAAATGCATTTTATAATTGTCATTGTCAAACTATAAAAAAGTATTCTATTGATTTTTGGTTTTTATAGGACATGGTCCATTCTCTACAGATGTTCGCCAATATTCGTCCATTGTACAAAATGGACCATGCACACACTCCCAGAAGTACATGTGTACAGCAATTGATATATCTGAACTGAACTGGAAATTACAAGGCAATTTTATCTATCATATTACAATAAAAGCTACAAATCTTGCTGGCTTATCAGTTACCAAAACATCCGAACCATACAGGCACAATATATTGGTACCAACTAAAGGCATAGTTATTGATCTTCCAGTAAACTCTAGTTTTTCAGCCAAAGTCCCACTTAAGGTATGTTACAGTAGACAATGGTTGTGAAAAAAAAAGTAAAATCACAAAAATACTGAACACACTAAAGATGTAATGTCAGATTATATATTTGCTTCACATATTACATTTCAAAACTCATCATCAGTAGTATTAAACAGAAACAATACATTAAGTAGTCTTACTTCTCTCTTAAATAAGAATTTTGACTTTATTAGTTGATATCAAGATTTATCATATTGAAATAATATTAGTATTGTTTGGTTTAATTTTTTCGCATTAAATACCAAAAAAATAAACTGCATGAAAACCTTTGAATTATTTTCTTTGAAACAATTTGTAGACTAACGTTTTTTTTTCATTTTTCTCTTGATCATCATGTAGTCCTTCGTTATCTTCTTACTAATGTTCTGGAATTCGTTAAGTATTTATATTCACATAAAGGATTTAAAGCAAAGAGAAACTATTTTGGAAACACATAACACGATGTTTATGATGTGTGATTTACAAAGTTGGAAGTGTTTGCCTTGATGCTTTTGATCGGGAGATATTTAGATTTTTTTAAAACATACATACTTTGTCCGAAAATATACTCAGCATGAATTGTTTGTAACTACTGTTTAAAGCGTAAAACAGTTTATAACAATGATACAAACTTCTTTCTGTATGAACATTCAAAATGAAATAAATTTTTTTAAGTCCTTTCAGGAAAACATAATACTTTAATAAGATCTAATGCAGATCAGGAGCTTAAATATTTTCAAATTCTTTTATTTTCTAATGCAGGAATGACTATAATATTTTTTCTGTTTATGAAGAAAAAAAACCCAACATGTGGTGCACACTGAATAACTCGTATAGCGGGTTATTTTAAAGTGTGTACCACATTTATTCGAATAGACAGAAAAAAATATTACAATCTTACCTTATAATTTAATTCCAAACCGCGGTAAATCATAAAATAACGTTGTTGACGTCAATGTCACATTATAAAATTATGTTGATGAGCTGGAAACAAAAAATTGTCAGCCAATCAGAAGTCGTGTTACATCCACAATTAAATTATTGAACAATATCATAGTTTTTGTCTCTTATCAAAGTATGAGCTACCTAAAATTTAATTCCGAATATGACCGAAGGTTAACACAAGGAGTGATAATCTATTAAAAGTAGAATACAAAAAAGCAGGTACGCTGTTTGTTTGAATGACTAATCAAGTTAGTTTCATGTTACTTGAATAGAAAATGCAGTGGATGTCTTTTAATACTAAATTAATTAATAAATATTAACAAGTCAAATGAATTTTCAAATTATCGAGTGGTTTCGGGAAAGTAACAGTTAAAGAATTTTATCTTTCAAGGCTTAATAAAACGAAAACTGGATTCAGGTGATTCAAAATATCCGTTAATATGAATTCATCGTAATATACGGTTAAAAAATAAAAAAAAATAATAGTTTTATTTGTTCTAAGAGAATGACATTGAGGTGTTATACCACTAAATCCTGGTACGTCACACCCGGTTGTATACGAAAATAGGTCGAAAAAAATATTCCCTTGCATTTGACAGTTGCAGGTAAATAATCTTATATTATAATGCAGTAAAACATTTCTGTGTAATAAAGCTATGTCTTGGGTATTTCTCAGCACCATTATTTGTTTTATTTTGGGTTCTATAGAATATTTTGTAAACTTGAGTTTACATGGTTCCTAAATCTTGTACACAGGTTAGATAAGGGGAGAAAATTGATTGGTTAACTTCCAGTGATGGTTTTTTTCTTATATGCAATGAAATATTATGTGATTTTTTTCTATAGTACTGGACAGGATAAAACTTTACTCATGTCAAGTATTTCTTTATTTGAAACAAAGAAAATTTCCTTACAATTTTTTGAAAAGTGCAAATTTAGCAAAGACTAATAGGGGAAAATCAATGGTGGTATTACAACCGGATGTGACGTACCATGATTTGGTGGTATTATACCTAAAAAGAACATTATAACTGAATGTGACTTTTTTCCTTTGTAATACTGATTATTTCAAGCTTTCCTGTCAGGTTTTGTCATAATCAGTTCAATAGTTTGAGAAAAATCTAGTATAATGAAAGACGACATCTACAGCAATTTGAGCAAAATTTCTTCGACAAATCCAAACCAAGCCGCATCAAGATAGAATATAGTGTGGACCAATATATTATCAAATATTTATATCTTTTGCCTACAAACAGTTGCATATGATACACAAGATGATTTTAGGAAGATAAATACCACTAATGGACTTCTTTGTTTTTCTTATAAGGTCTCTTTTGGTCAAATTACACCTCTCATTTCCTCAAAATGTCAACTTTTCAGGCCAATAAATAAAAATAATGGGGTAACTTTCACTCATACACATGTATCATAGAAAAGTTATAAAAATGAGTAATTGAAGTATTCAAGCAGAATGAACAATCCATATAAAAGTTTACTGTCTCTAAGGAGGTTTCAATAAGTCCTTACGTAAAAATCAAATTTACGCCGCGTTCAAGAGAGGGGCCTAAACGGCTTCTCTTTTAGTGAATAATTGGTTGTTACAGCATTAGAAATAATTTCATTTACTTATAACTATGTAAATTATTTCTTAAGGTGGTACCTAACACTACAGGGAGAAACTCTGTAAAGTCAGCTAAACGTTTTAATTACGTTGTGTTGTAAAATGAATATTAAGCTTCTCAATGATCAAAATTGGTGGTTGTCAAATTGCTAAATAACCAGTGTAATTTTTTCTGACAAAACGGTTGGTTCAAAATGTTTTAAATTCTTATATTTTTGTTTTAGTATTTACTTTGACAAAATTTTATGAAAATTAAACGAGCCAAATTAATTTTAGTGAAAGTGTTGGGTACCACCTTAAATAATTTTTTAGGAAAATGTTCTATCATAACAAAATATAAGAAATAAGTAGAAAAAGCTTCCCAAACACCAAGTATGGCTTGTAATGTCAACTGAATATCATGGTAGAGTCCTATTTCAAGGAAATATTCTCATAAAATGTTTTTTGGAGACTCAATCTACTCAGAATATTTATTTTTTTGTAATATTTCACTTAATCACTTAAATAGCAAGAAATTTTAACACTTGTGAGTACTCACAAGGTCAAAGGTGCATGTACAGCTTCCCATATTACTGACAAATGCACTGTAAAAAAGTGATAAAATTTAAACTAAGTTGTTTTCATTTTGTTATAGGATATAGAAGACATTGATTATACTGATATTACAGATCGACTTGTTGTGCGTTGGAAATTCTTTAGACATCCTCATGAGAATGTAACATATTCTGCCTGTGTTGGATCGACGTTAAATTCATGTGATGTGTTGGTAAAACAGAGAATTGGTCAAAATATCAATGTGTACATATTTTCTGGACTAACATTGTCTTTTTTCAAGGTAGTTGTTATTAAGTGTAGTTATAACCATAATATTCTGTTCACAAAAAATTGTGGTATGAGTGCAAATGAGACAATTCTCCATCCATGTCGCAATTCAAAAGTAAAAAAAGTAAACCTTTATAGGTCTAACTTCGGTCTTCAACAAGGAGCCTTGGTTCACACCAAACAGCAAGCTATAAAGGGCCCCAAAAATTACAAGTGTAAAACCATTCAAACGGGGAAACCAACGGTCTACTCTATTTGAAAACAAACGAGAACTGATAAGACAACTATGAACCACATCAACAAACGACAACTTCTAAACATAATTCATAGCTTTTAAAAGATTTAAAAATGAATTGGAAATTGAAAATACTACACATTCAATCACATGTCGTCTTTTTTACACAACTATTTTGCGATTGCATCATGTTTAAAAAGAAAAGCATCGTATTTATATACGTGTGTTTTGCTTATCTATATTCATAACGTTACAACTAATTTAAACACTTTGTAGGAAAATGTATAGTGCATATGAAATTAGAATATTTGCCGAATAAGCGTTTCGTAATCATACAGAGGTACGAAGACAAACGGATCTTATATCAAATTGACGATAGCTATCACGAATCGATTGAGCGATACAATAGTCTCTGTCTGAACTAACTAGCGACAGGTTTTCACGGCTTTGTATTTTTAGATATTATATAGTCTTCTGATCTATAGGCTTATGGATTAAGTTCTTTTCCTGATTGTGACATTTGACTTGATAGACTTGGAGATGCATGTAATGCAGCAGAAGCTCATTCTGTTGACAAATACAGTCTTGTTCCTTTGGATGTTCATTTAGTTCCTTCAGGTTTTGTTTGTATTTATGTCTTTTTGATTGATGAATTAATGAGATTTGTACATCGGTAATCTACTAGTACTTATGCTTCCGATTCCTAAACTGTGATAGATAAATATAATAAAATGTGTTAAATTTTCTTTCATAGCGATACTACGTTTCCATATTTGCTGAATCCGTATCTGGTTCTGTGTCTGTCTCTTCTGATGGCGTGACTGTTGTGGATCCAAAATGGAAATTACCAGATCTGAAAATAATAGATGGACACAATTGCAGTAGTAAATATACCAAATTTTAAATGCATACCAATTTAAGACATTGGGTAATATTTTCTATGTACTGTTCGTAACCAATCATCAATTAACATACCAATAAATAAGTTTCTTTGGATGAGTGTCTTTCACTTTTATTTTCAAATTATTCATTTGAATGCCAGCTAGTTATATTAATAAATGCTTCGTTTTCTTTTTTAACAACAAAACTACATAGTCTGATAGTGTATTGAGGTCGACGTGTATTTAAATCAGCCTTCACACCGGCATACGTAATTTAATGCGAAATTAACATGTTAGTATATATTTTTTTAATTATATTTAGCTGTTCAGCCCTTGAATGCAAGCCATCATAGTGAGGTAAGCATTTTACCATCTAATTTTTGTCGAAATATATATAAGTTTGCAAATATAGCATGACATATATAATTATAAACTGAACAATAGTTTGTTTAATTATTCTATTCAGATACTTGAAATAGAATCAGTATATTTTTTTATGACATAAGAGGGCCAAAAGATACAAAAGGGACAGTCAAACTCATAGATTGAAAATAAACTGACAACGCCATGGCTAACACAAAAAACCCAAAGAGGCAAATAGAAGTACACAAACCATAACATAGAAAACTAAAGATTAAGCAACACGAATACCACCAAACACTGGGGTGATTTCAGGTGCTTCGGAAATGTAAGCAGATCCTGTTCCACATGTGGCACCCACCGAGTTGTTTATGTAATTACACACCCGGTAAATAGTCTAATTCGGTAGGTCACATTCGTGAAAAGGGAAGGGGATTGTAGTTTCGACATAGGGAACATATCCGATATAATCTGTGAAACTGTTATTCCATAACGGTCAACCAGCTCGTAATGGCGTCGATAAAATTGACGAAGGGATGATTTCAACTTCACCATTTGGAAATCTTGGTTAAATAACTCCCTTGTGATCAGCAACCCTCTATCAAGAAAGAATGATAGGAAATACAAGCCCGGGAATATCGTATCAAAACGTAAAATTACAAAATACTGAACTCGGAGGAAATTTCAAAACGGTCAATTGTAGAAAATGTTGGATTGAACCTGGTTTTATAGCGCTAAACCTCTCACTTGTATGACAGTCGCAATTGGGAAATATATACTCCGTATGCAGGCGCTGCTGGCATGTTGCTACATAGAAATGAAAAGTTCCCAATTGAGAGGCTGAAATCATCTATATTGTCGGAAAATTTTGTTTTCAACCGATCCTCATTGTCAATTTCTGGATGTAAGTCAATCAAGATATGAGGTAGACTTAATTGTATCTGTTGTATCCTTCATCTCTAGTTGGATGGGATATATACGTTCAACCTAGTCACCAAATTTTGAATTATTTAATGAGAGAAAATCATTCATATAGCGGAAAGTAAAGTTAAAGGATATCAGGGACTGATACTATTAATGTGTATAAATTGAACCACCCCATATTGATGTTCGTCTAAGCTATTAAATTGTCAAAATATCTTTTACCAATTAACAAACAAACAAAAGACTGTCACAAGCATTACAAGCTTTGCTTTTGCCTGTCTGATATTTCGTTCAATATCAATGCATTTTATTTTTTAATGTGTTCACAATGGTTTCTCAACTAAAATGAAGTTCTAGTAAAACTTCCTTTTATTTACAAATCATTATTTGTACCATCATGCTTGCCAATTTCTACGAGTTGATCAGTTTCAACGTGTTAACGTCAAAATGTATACTGTAAATTCAGAATTTTTTTTCGAGGTTTACAGTATTGCGAAAAATGCGACAGAGTTGAATACGCAATAATATAGACTCACATTTTGGACTATTTTAAATGAAATAAAGAGGATTTTTCTCAAAATCGTAAAATTTAAAATCGCATTTAAAACTAAAATGACAAAATTGCAATAATAAATGCACGCAATAGTTTCTGAATTTACAGAAAATTACTGTTTCGTTTGAACTTAAAACAAATGGTGCATAAAATTTGAGGACCAGTTTTTATAATAAACAAAGACGTTGCAATTTATAACTGAGTGCTTATTCAAACGATTTTTTTTTATTATGCATGTTTAAGATCAAAGCAGGATGACATGATACCAGCTTAACTGAAAAGATGCATGATCTAAAGATATATGTAGAACTGCTTATATAGAAATAAGATAAAGTTAACTAGTACATAAATAAGATGAGCATTTTTAATGACCTATTTTTATTCTCATTAGGATACCCGTCCTCAGTGTACAGCAGATACAGAATTTCAAATCTCGACGTCGACTCTAAATGCCTACTTTAAGATACCACAGAATTATATTCCATATACGACACATGCTTTCTGGCATATAGAAGAAAAGTTTTTGATTGGTGGTAAATCTATTCATCTAAATATTCATAAAGATGTTCAGTCAAAACTATGAACCGGTATCCATTTTGAAAACGGACTTTGTTATACTTATACTGATAGTGTTTCAGAATATACTTCAACTCTCCAAATACAATGATCACAGCTTTTATAACATATCAATGAATAGATGTATAGTAAATTGGCCATGAGTTCGTGATTTTCATTAAAGTTTACAATGATAATTGCAATTCAAAAATAGAATTGGAAAACATATAATCCAACCATGTTTTTTACTTAGTACAAAAAAGTGTGAAACAGGACAGACAACTGACAGTGACCTCCTTGATTTTTGTTAATGTTGACCTAAGTAGATTTTTATTTAATGTTTTCTCATTAATACATAAGGAACTGCGGTATGCTTGACAATGATGCCACACAAGATACCAAATACCGAAAATGTCAATAGCTACAATGAATTGTACAGCCTCCAACAATGAGCAAAAACCAATACCGTAAATTAAGTTTACAAGGTCAGAAATGACAAAATAATCCTTTCATTTTTGAGGAAACTGCATTTTTTATTTATTTATAATACAAAAAACAGTTACATGTATGCTTGTTCATTATTTCAGATTTGTGGCACACGTTAAATGAAATAGATAGTTATTATATCACAATACACCCAAAGCTTAATATAACAGCAGCAGCTTTAATATTGTCACCAGGAAGGACGTACCGTTTATCAGTGAGGTTTTGTGCAGATGATGTATGTTTTCATCCTTTAAAAACCAGTGGTGTCACAATAATTCCAAGTAAACCAGTTGCAGGGTTTCTGTCTATCGAGTATACAAATCACACTGAGACGGAGGATAAGGTAAAGTTATCTTCATGTATATGGAGGGAGTACATTGAGATTTATCAAACACTACTTCGGCAAGCAGGTAAATAACGGAAAACAGTAAAGTGTGGCGAGTCGACATTTTATGCATTTTGTGCTTTTCCACATATTGCGATAGTAGCGTTTGATAGTCAGTTAAAACATATAGCGACTTTAACAAATAAACAAAGGAATCTACAAGTGAAATAACTCTGGGTATTGGTACAGGCCTTGTGGTGATTTGTGGTTGCGTATATCTTCGTACACAGTAAGAATGTGACAGTTGTTTTCCACTGGTTCCGCTGGTTGATTGATTTTGTTAGTTTTATGGCATTCCCCTGTTTTTTGTTTAAATATCTACGGAGAAATTCTTGTTACACACATATGTAACTAAGAAACTTAAAAGGGCATATAGACAAAGCAGATATTAGAGCAAAAATGAAAGACCAAATTACAAAAATTTAACATAGCACAATAACACAATGACGGCATTTACAAGTACGGAGCCACATCAAATGGATATCACTTAAAAACAATAAACAGTAAAAGTAATATTCAAAAAGACAAATAAAAGAATACTATAACACGTTATTAAGATGCTATACAACGACAGTACCCATAATCCATTGTGTATTATTTGTGAAGTTGATACGGAATATATATCAACAAGATCTTAATATCTCTCGATGAACTTTTTAGCCATGGCGTTGTCAGTTTATTTTCTATTTATGAGTTTGACTGTCTCTCTGGTATCTTTCGTCCCTCTTTTGTAAAAAAAAAGGACAAGACGTTCTTTTACATACGACTAGTTCATCAACTTTCTACTCAGACACCGGTGACAAGTATACTTATTTTTCATGTTTCAACTATCAAAATCGTTTACTTTTTATTCCAATATTTAAAAAAGAAAACAACTTAAACTTAAATTAAACGATGTAAAGGGTTCGCAAAAAAAACCCAAGAATTTTTCATCAATCCGTTCTTTATATACTAGTATGACAACATAAGTAGGGTTGGTTATTCAAACTTTTATTTAAGTATGTACTGCCAAACTGTCTGTCTATACGCTATTCGCATATTGTATTTATGTTTTCAACTTTCTCTGTTATTAAATTTTGAAATAGGCAAATAAAAGCATTCATATACAAAAAGTAAAATCACAAAAATACTGAACTCAGAGGAAAATCCAATCGGAAAGTCCTCAATCACATGGCAAAATCAAATGACAAAACACATCAAAAGCGAATGGACAAGAACTGTCATATTCCTTACTTGGTACAGGCATTTTCAAATGTAGAAAATGGTGGATTTAACCTGGTTTTATAGCGCTAAAACTCTCCTTTTGATGACAGTCTCATCAAATTTCGTTACATCTTAAACACAAACTATCTTAGTTTTAAATCACGAAGGCAATATGTTTTGGTTAAGGTGGTGAACAATGAAGTTATAATAAAGAATTTTTGCGTTCTTTAATCTGTCAAAAGGTAAGATAAAAATAAGAATATACCCACCTAAGTTTTCACAGAACCAGTCAATATCAGTCTAATTAATTTTTTATTTAAAAGTTATAATAACAAATAATGTCTTTTAAGAATATTTGGTTTAAGATGTGAAACAACTATTATAAAGCTAAAAAAACGTTATCACTCAGAAAAATAACGTAATAGATATTTGAGCTTTGAAACTTGAGATTATTTAGTACATACATATGTTATTCAAGTGTGAAAAACGATGACTATAAAAAAGATTGAACTATATTTACATAATTAAACTATATTTAATTGATTGCAAGCGGAATTGTCGAACAGATATTAAGTATTTAGAGCAAAGAATATCTGACACATAACTTCAAAACTTAAAAAAAGTAAAACCTAAATACTTTACTTTCAGACAACCTTCAGAAAAACTGAGTCTAATCAAATTAAATGTAATTAACTATTTCTCGTAAGATAAATCAGGCATAATCTTCACAGTTATTTAAAAAAAAAATACATATCATATTTATAACGTTATGTATTTACACCTATATATCATACAGCTGATACAGCATAAATACATAACAGCAAGATCCAATGAAAGCAGGATATGCTTATCCTGTCGATGCTCTTGTCCTCGCTCATTTTGGATTTTAAGCGAATCCCTCATTGTTTGCTACCCTGACCACCTCCTCCACCTCATTATTAGAGCCCTTGTAATCGTGATTTAACCTGTTAGTCTGGAATCGTTTTAAGTAACATAAAGTGCACAAAATTCTGAGCATTATAAAATTTATAAAACTCACAAAATTTGTAAAACTTGTGTTTGTTTAAGCTTTCGTAATCAACTATTTACAATATGTTCAAGAGAATCCATTTGATAAATAAGTTCTTTTTTTTCAAATCGAAGATATATCTGGTAGATAATAATCTAGAAAAAAACATTTAAATGTAAATTACCTTGTTGTTATTTGAAATGTATAAAAACGCATTCGTTTAACATGTTTGTATAATTATTTCAAATTTTGCATGTATATTAAAAACACTTATATCGATGTGACTCGGTTATACACCAAAATGAATATCGTTTCGATAAAAGTATTCATATTTTTAAAATAAAGTAAAAATGAAAAACAAAAACCTTTTCCAAAGGGGCTGAGGGCTATTATTTTTATTTTACGTGTTGTTACGCAGCATGTTTTTTCTTCATATTTTGCAGATGAAAGTTACATTTGCTAAAATGTTTGATCCTGATATACTCAGTGTGGAAGAAGCTCACAGTGTGATAGACTACTATGAATATACTATAATGGATGAGTCTAAAGGAGCATATCATAAATGGCTGAAAGCCAACTATATATCAACAGTTAACAACTCTCATGTATGTCATATATTTTAATTGTCAATTGGCGATTTATCATTTGTAAAATAGTTGATGGTCTTCATAATGAGAAGTTGAAAGACCAAAAAATACTCTTCAGGCCTATTGATACTTTCTTGGTTATCTTTTAGTTGTTTTGGTAATCAGCTAGATAATCGCTTGTTCTCATTTTTCATTGGTTAAAAAAACTTAAAATTCAAATATGATTTCTAAATTTCCTGTCGATTCCTATCGCTGAATATTGTTGAAAATAACATTTCTGCAATCATGTTTTGGAGTTTTAAGCGATCCTGGAGCAATACATTTTCAAATCCTTAAATATCAACTGTTTTGACTAGATGCATATTGTGTCTTAGATGAAATTATTGATGAGACAAGATTCAAAAAGAAATTCTGTCGACTTCATTTTTGCATTATCCGTTAACCTGGTTTAACTATCTAGAATTGCTCTTTTAAGATTTTGCTTTGTTGACCCACATTCATGTTCTTTAGTTTAAACATATTTATTTATGGTGGATTGGAAAACAAGTTTTGCAACTTATATGATAAAAAGGAGAAGCAGTGAGCCGATTTTTTTTTTAAAAGAGCCGAGTAAGTTAAATTGCACATTCATTGTATAAACACTTTGCTTTCCCAAACGTGACAAATAATCATTAGCATCACATCTTTTAAATTCTATGTACATTTATGTTAGAAACAAATACCCAAAACGTTATCCAGTACAAATACTACTGACAGTTGTTTCCCAATTCACTTTCACCAAATTATATTTCCATGTTAAATATTACATTTCGAATACAATATACCCACTTTGTCACATTTGGATATGAGCAATATAAACCTTCTTGAGCCTTCTTGGCTGTCTAAGTATTTACCCATGTCATGAAAATCATTACTAATGTAAAAGATTTTTTTTACAATAAACCATGTGTGACTGATGCCCATGAACTGGGAGATTATTTCTTTTTATTATATTCGGATATTTTTAGATGTTCAGAATGGAGAATTATTATTGCAAACGCATGGGAAGGGATGAAATACACAATCTATTTCATCATCTATTGAAAATATTAGTTAGTTTAATATCTCAGATTTAAAAGCCTCAAATACGTAATTAACTACTTTGTTTTGATTTACAGCATCATAATACTTTTGTATAACTTAACTCTTTCAGTCAGAATTCACCGTTTACCTATCTGGTCAAATGGACTTTTCAAAATGTCGAATATTTGCTTTACGTGGGTATAATAAAGCAGGAGTTTGGCAGATCACTTATGCCGAAATCAAACAGTGCAATGTTAATGATGATAACCAAATAATAATTCCAAAGCTTGTTGTTGATGCTGTTGGTAATCAACAGTTAAATGGAGGTAAGACTTTTAAGATTGCTGTTTTTAAATTATTTAAATAGTCACATGTTTTTCTCATACACATTATTGATTTTATAATCTGCGAATTTATCTTAGGTAATTCAAAAAGAGGGGCGAACGATACCAGAGGGACAGTCAAAATCATAGATCGAAAATAAACTGACAATGCCATGGCTAAAAAAACCTTAAAAAATAAATCGATGCCTGTTTAAAAAGTTGGAAAAAGCTCAATGATTTGTTCTTTGCCAAGTTGTTTTGAGAATAAAATTTTGGACCAGTACAATAAAGACAAATATCACATAATAACCCAATTTGTACAGTAAATGTTAAAATTATTTTGATTGATTTAGCATCTTTCAGATGATTCCGTTAGAGACGGATACGGAAGAGAAATATATCTTGAGGAAAATGCAAAATGGGATGAAGAGGATGTAGATTACACGCCGTATAAGAACATATTAAGCTCCACATGGCACTCTTTACGACACAAAGATTTCACATGGGCTGTGATAGAAGTAAAATCTTTGGATACACTAGCATACTACAAAGATTTTAATGAAATTCAACTTTCAGAACCATGTTCCCATCCAGACGTGGTCAGATGTGGCCATACACGTAAACACTTTTAGTCAATTATATCTTTGCTCACCTAATGATGTACATTACTGACCAGTTAAGTTTTATTATTTAAAAGATATCTTCGCAGAAAACACATAATAATCCATTTTTCTTTGCAAATGGTAAATAGCACAATTAGAATGAATTGATTATGAATAACATGCAACAATAGAATTAAGCAGAAAGAAGACTAAAATCGACACATAAAAGTGTCGGTTCTCATTGCTTGACCGGTATAATGTTTCTGCATCTAAACTCACTAGCGACATTATTTCGTGTTTTATATCAGAGACCAGAAAAGTGTAAATGTACCGATTGTGTTCTATTTCCGAATGAGACATTGTACATGACTTTTGATTTGCAACCTCACTTTGGAGTTCATATTTATGGTTGTCTGATATTTGAACATGGGTACACCACTGTTTTCCTGATTTACCATGTTTATATATTATCTGTCCATTAAGAAGACACAAAGGAACAGTACTGATTTTATTTTCTATTTCTCTATTTTTTTCATTATTTTCACATTTACCAACCGATTATTTAAAAAATGTTCTCCCCACTAGTGAAATAACTATGCTCGGCAAATTATTGTTCGAAATTTAATAAGACATCCAATTTCCTATTGTGACGTCATACAAAAAGGCGACCACTTCTGATGACGTCACATGTAACGGACACAACTATCTGAAAATCTTTAAAAGGAAAGCTGAAAATCATTAGAGAAACAAATTTCACCACTTTTATTAGTGTATTACGATATTCCTCCACGCTCAACAGTTAAATTTTAGTCATTTAATATATTAAAATTATTCCCGAGTGGACAAATATCGTAGCACACTTGATGCAGTGGTGGAATCTATATTTTCAATATGATATATAACCCCAGCCAACAGATCGAAAATTTGATAGCTTTACGCTGAACACTTATTCCCAAATTACATAAAATTTGATGGAAATAGAGCTTTTAAAATGCAAACATATACATCATATGGTTAAATCTTATCCATACAATAACATTTAACTTTCAGATGAAGCGTACATCAATGTTCTTTTCAATGAAAAAAACTATCTGCAGCATGGTAGGCGTTATAAATTTTGCGTTCATGCTCCAGAAACAATAGTTGAGCATGAAAAATGGACAGAATATTTGGAAGAAATGAGTAAATGTAGTGACGGCATTACAGTTGACCTTACTCCTCCTGTTACGGGGAAAGTTTTGATTGGACCGACAACAAACACTAATTTCAAGGTTTGAACTTAGATTTTTAAGCATGCAAGTTTCATTTAATCTTTTTGCTGATTTGAAGTTTCCCTTGTTCATTTTTGTCTAAGCAAATTCTTTTTGTTCTGTCTTTTTATTTGCTATTTTGCTTAATCTGTGTTTTCTTTAAAATCTTTTAATATATATGTTAATTTTATGGTTCTTTACCCCCCAAACAAGCTTATATACGTATATCGGTTCATTTTAGTTCCAGACGTCAACTTCAGATCTGTTTGTCAATTGGGAATCTTTCATGGATGTCGAAGAATTTAAAACGACAAGCCACAGTTCTGGAATATTGCAATATAGTACAGCTATAGGTAAATGATCAAAATGTTGGATATATCTGCTTGTTTATTGCCAAACTTGTAAAGAAGTGTAACATAATTTTATTGCAAGATAAAAAAAAAACTGAACATTTGTTATGTGAACCTGAAAAAACATTGAAAAGGGGAGGAAATTAATATATCGTTTTACTTCAATCCAGTGCACCTTTCACAAATTGTGTAGAACTAAGGAACAAAAGATACTAATTATTTCTATAACTTCAGCTCCTCAATTATAAGATTAAACTATCGTTGTTGTACTTTGGATAATATTTTTTATTTACAGAGTTTGCGAGATTCATAAAATATTCATACTTATATACGTTTGTATACATTTAAAACACGTTAATACTTATACAATTTTATATTTAGACATGACAATGCAATATAGTGAAAATAATACAACTTTTTATAGGTTCAGTTAAAGGCGGATCGGACATTGTCCCTTTTACAAATGTTGGTCAGGTGAATCACATGGCTCTCCATAACCTCAATTTGCAAAATGGCCATGACTACTTTGCATCAGTGAAAGGTATATATGTATTACATGTACAGCAATTGTTGAAACTATACTGTCAAGAAATAAGGAAAGAAGCTTAACGGAAATATTGCACACATGATTATTGGAGGAATGTTTATATCATTATTATTAAATAATAAACAAGTAGAAACACGAATAGAATAACTAGGCCATATGTTGACGGTATATATATTTTAATAAATTGACGTAATTTAAAACCTCATATCTATGTTTATTCGTATTACTATAAATGCATGATGATTTTGTCAGGATGTGATATGAGCTCAAATATAAGAACAGAAAAATATATAAACAAGCAAGAAGTATAGAAATTAGACTACCTAGATGCAGTAAAGTAGTAATACACTTGAGAATGGAAACAGGGAATGTGTGAAAGAGACAACAACCCGACCGAAGAGTAGAAAACAACCAAAGGGCACGAAGGCCACCAATGGTAATGGGTCTTTAAAACAGCAGGGGAAAAATCCAAAATCTGGATCCTGGTTTCAGTTGGTCCCTTTACAAATGTATACTAGTTCAGCGAAAATGGACGTCAGACTAAACTCCGATACATTGAAATGAACTAAAATTAAAAAAAAAAATACAAACTAACTAACAAATACCAGAAGTTCCTGACTTAGGACAGGCGCAAAATATAATCCATCTAAGATGCCAGGCTACTACTTATGTTTCGTCTTCATTGACTTGACAGTGGCACTCGAATCATATTGTTTAGTTTAACTTGAAGACGCATAAAACAAACAAGACTAACAAAGACCAGAAGGTCCTTAAATAGGACAGGCGCAAATCGATAATCCATCTAAGATGCCAGGCTAATACTCATGTTTCGTCTTCATAGACCTGTCAGTGGCACTCGAATCAAATGGTTGGTTAAAATTGAAGACGAAGTTGGAGATCTTTAGAAAGCCAATATTCCCTTTATTACCGGCTAATTTCAAATTACTGTTCCGAAAGCTTTCCTATCAATTACTAGGTCGAAGAGATTAAATAAAGAAAATAGTAGTATACCGCTGTTCAATAATCATCAATCGATTAAACTGAAATAATTCCGGGTCACAAACTAAAACCGAGAGAAACACATCAACCATAAGAGGAAAACAACAGAACAAATCTAAACATAATTAAAAAAAATTGTAAAGAGAACAATTGAAGGTCTTTCCACCATTAAAAAAACAACGTATTAGATAAAAGCTAATCCAAAAATATATGGTTTCTATACGTTTTAGATTAAAATGAGGGAGACAATTTGTTACTTTCGGTATAATATGATACATGTAGGTTACTTGACACTGATTTCAAAAATATATGGTTCTATATACATGTACTTTAACATCCAATAAGTACAAAAAATAGTTACTTCTGGTTGGCTTTTTCATTGTTATATGGCTTGCAACCTTATGCAAAAGTCTCATGGATCTATCAGTTATAAAAAAAAACGTTAAAGCAAAGGAAAAAATCTAGAACGTCAAATGTACATAGGACCTTGATCTAAATTTCAAGGTCATAAACTAAAGACCTCAAATTAAAAGACCTTAGGTTTCTACTTTTCAGGGTAAATAAGTTACATGTATATTACCAAACAGCTAGTTTTCAATATAAGAGGGGACAAAATTCCTATTTTCTGTCAAAGTATTCGTTTTATACAATAAAATTTTGTGTGTAACGACATGAAGCATATAACAATTGAGTCAAAATATATTGTCGATATCTTATACAGTTAATAATAATAAGTAATAACAAGCCAAAATCAAAATTAAGAACATGACCCTGACCTAACTTTTATTTAGTTGACCAAGGACTCCAAATCAAAACACCCTGGTCTCTATCACTTATGGTTTATCAGTATCACTTATTTCAAATACATAAGGGGGAACAAGTTTCAAATGGAGTCTTCGTAACGCTGCAGTCAAAATAAAACGTAACATCCTGAAGAAATAACGAACATTTTGAAAAATAAATTTGTCGCCTTCTTTTACGGTTTCGAAGATAATCTCATTACAAGAAAAACAGTGTGTAGGTAGATAACCCTCACAAAGAAGTGTTCGGTTAAACAGGGTCAGTTTCGAAAGCGTACAGACTGTATTATATCATTTACCGAAAAATAAGCGACACCCTTTGAAAAAAAAACACCACAGCACAAGAAAGAAAGAAATGAATTAACACAAAACCAATAGGTCTTTCCACATGAACCATATAATTTCTGAATAAGTTAGTAACTTAAAATAATTAAAAGTCTGTTTAATGATTCTTCTTATCCTCCTTTTAAAGTTTAACCTTATTTATCGTGAACTGTTCATGTCGTGCATTAGGAACACTCGAAATTTGTAAATATAGCTTGTCTTTAGACGACAGTTTTTTGTTTTGTTTGGCGAGGTGTTCGCCATGTCACGATTACAAAATTACAAAAAGCCATTCGCTAGATAGTACAACCAATGCGTACGGTCGAAAGCTACTACAGTTGTGCTTCAATACAGGTCTAACGGCGGCGAACGGAAGATTAGGAAAAGACCAGGACGGGAAATTTACATTTTGCACATCGAAAGGTAGAAGTGTAAATGACTATCTTATCTTATCACCAGACGATTACAAACTATTGTCGGATTTTAATGTTTTAGAATTCAACGAACATTCCGACCATGCATCGTTATTTTTTGAACTCGTTTTAGCAGATGTAAGCCCAAAAAACGTATACCCCAAGACTCATAATATTTTAAAATGGGACGATAGTAAAACAAACGATTTTGTTGAAAGTATACAACAACAAACAGAAAATTTAACATCATTAGTGAGTAATATTTCGAACGCGGATAATATGAATAGTGCAGTAAGTGATATGTCAAACATTTTGTATAATAATGCTTTCAAAGTTTTGGTTGTTCGATTCTTATACGAGATAAAACAAATACAGATAGACCGGATAATGAATGGTTTGATGTAAAGTGTGCACCTGCCCGTGATCAGTTCCACCGTACTCGCAATTTCTTCTTTAGACACCCCACAGAATCAAATAGACAATCGTATGTAACTGAAAGGAACAATTATAATAAGGTGAAACGAAAGGCAAAGTTCAATTGCAAGCGCCGAAAAGGCGAAATTTTGTGTAACGTTGCGAAAACAGACCCTAGGAAATTCTGGACCGAGGTTCGTAAAAATAAAAGAAACACTGGTTGCAAAATAGACAATGCATTAATGTTAAACAGGTCGAGAACTCTAGATTTCTTTACGTCAGAATATATTTGCATAGTAATTTCCCAAACACAAGGCCAAAACGGCCTTGAAAAACAGACCAATCGACTCAATGAGCTACAATGCATTGTGGGCTACTACGAGTTTACTACAACCGGAATACACGTGGAATTAGTGGAATAACTGTCAACTAATATAGTGTCTGGGATTCTCAAAATATATGTTTTTGTTCTGCGAATGTGATTTTTGTAAAATATATAACATAATCTTCAATTTGGATGCTCAGATTAAAAAAGTATTGTTTACGGACTTCGCTATTCGACTTTCTTTTTCGCCTTGTTAAAAGTTGTTGAACAGGTTTTTCTCCATTGGTATGCATTGTACCTATGCAATTATTTTACGACCTGAAACAGTGAAATTTCAGATGAAATGACCACTGTCCACTATGAAATTTTTTGAGCTCTTTTAAACCTGTATAATGTAATTTCAAAATCATTTCTGCCTTGAAAAACCCGAAAACTTTCATTGAAACATTTCTTTCTGTACTGGATGTGTAAAATTTTTATCAGGTCCTGAACTGAAAGTAAAAACATTATAATATTTAGTATGCTAAAAATAAGGGTTATGAAAGCAGCAGGGCGGATCCAGCCATTTAAAAAGGAGGGTCCTAACCCAGGATAAAAGGGGGTGGGGTTCCAACTACATGTCCCCATTCTGGCAAATGCATTGATCCTTCAAAAAAGGGGGATCCAACCCCCAAACCCTCCTTTTTTGATCCGCCACTGAGCGGGTACGGTATACAGCTTAATACATTTTGTATAACTTCATCCATCGATAAAGTCCGTTTGTTGCTAGTTTTATCACAAAATATACCTCAGAGGTTTTTTTATCGTTCGGCTGCTGTCATGTTGACGTATGTGAAATATCTCCAATATTTAAAGCTCATGGATCACAGTTGGTGCCACATTAGCTATTATTTTAATTCTAAAACGTGCTTTGTATATAGAAATGAGAAGATGAGTACCAAAAAGTACGCTATAATTAACCCCAAAATTACTTGTGTAAAACAATCCAAAAAAAAAAAATATAACCGGCCTAATATAATATATAAAAGGAGAAAAATTAAATTCAACTATGCCTGTATATATTGTTTAAAGATGTCAATCTTATTTTCAAAGCTTGTATAACCAACTATACACACAAAGCAAGCAAGCCAACCAAAGTTTTACTTTGCAAGCATTAGGAAATCAGCTGTAATGATTTTATTTATTTTGGTAAATGTCCGAGCCCATTTAAGGGACGACATCAAAAGTTCAATGAAGGATAAGAAACTTAATTCGCATAGTTTTTTCACTGACCCCAACACCCCCTCTCTAAAATTAATTTGGGAAAAATTGATTGACCAATATGTATTTATATAAAATTGATTTTGGATCGATAAAACTTGCAGCACTTTCAACCCCCCCCCCCAAAAAAAAACCCCAAAAAAACAACAAAAAACTCTTCGATTTAAGTTTTTTATCCTACATCGATCTTTTGATGTCGTCCTTTAAAAAACGAAAACAAAATGAAACTACAGTTGGTGACTTCACTACCTTCAAAACAAAGGGAACAGTTTGGAAGTCTCGTATACTGAAATGTGACAAAAATAAATACTTGTAGATTTTGTTAACACTACCATGTATGTAAATATTTCTTCGCCTTTTTAAGAACACAAAATTCAAGGATCACACATTTGCCTTTAATTATCTATACGGAAATTGCTGTACTCGTGAATATTAGCACCCACTGTTATCGACGGCTTACTTTACACTAGTAAGTTTGTCTTATGGGTAATTGTTTTTCGCTGTTGTTTCATTGCTGTCGGGTGGACAAATACATGAAATCTCCGTGCCATCATCAAATATATTAATGGCTATATATCGGGTAATTCAAACCCTTTTTTCTTCGCATAGAAACAACTCTTCGTTAATCTGAGCATGGAAGGAATACTTTGTATCACGAACTATAAATGAGGATACACAAAATGAAAAACTAAGCGAAACTGTGAATCCCGCATTGCACGAAAAAATGTGGTGTATTTTAGTAAATAACACGTGTTTTCGGTTGATTGTAAACGCGTAGTAGTCCATCATGCATTGTTACTCATTTAGTGGATTGGTCAAAAACCTAGGTAAAAATAAATTGCGTCACATGTAAATAAACAATTACATGTGAGAGAACATAAGTATGCTAATTTATGCATTTCCATATAAGGTAGTGGTCCCGACCTGTTAAACTTAACACTTTGAATCTTTCCTTGGAGATAACCCACCGGATTTATGTGACGAAGTTTTAAACCTCATGAACAATTCTGTTTTTGAAATTTTGAATATAAATGACCTAGACACTGAAATATCTGAGGATGAAATTAAAGCCGCAATACATAAAATGAAGTCAAGAAAGAGTGCGGGAAATGATGGCATAATTAGCGAAATAGTATCTTGTTGTCCGATCTTATTTGCACCAATTGTGAAAATTTTGTTTAACTTTATTTTTTCATCTGGAATATATCCTGATCACTGGACAGAATGTTTAGTCATAGCGGTTCCTAAAACTGGTGATTTATCAGATCCAAACAACTATAGACCAATAGTTTTAGTTAGTGTATTATCCAAACTATTCACTACTATTTTAACCAATCGTTTATTGTCGTGGTCAGAGGAAAAAGAAAAACTTATAAACAACCAATTTGGCTTCAGACCCGGACGATCTACTATAAATGCAATATTTGTATTACATGGAATTATTACTAGTACTCTTCAACAAAAGCAAAAACTGTACTGTTCATTCGTAGATTTTCGTAAAGCATTTGACAAATTGGACCGAAGAATTTTTATGTATAAACTCCTTAAAAGTGGAATTAGCTCCAAATTTGTTACTATTGTGAAATCTGTCTATTCTTCTGTTAAAATGTGTGTTAGATCTGGTGGTATTTTATCCGATTCGTTCGAAAATTTAATGGGAGTAAAACAAGGGGAGCCCTTGTCGCCTCTTTTGTTTGTATTCTTCCTCAATGACTTGATTGAAGACATTCATATTGATATGCGGGATGATGCCGTTACTGTGAATAATATTCTTATATACCTTATTCTTTTTGCGGATGACACTGTGTTGTTTGGGAAATCACCAGAATTATTGCAAGAACTTTTAGATAAATTATTGAAATACTGTCATAAGTGGAACATTGAAGTTAATACTGAAAAAAAAAAAAGTTATAGTATTTAGAAATGGATGACAACCAGTAAGTGTCAGATTCTTCTACGACAATAAAGAGCTAGAAATAGCAAATTCCTGTATATATCTTGGCATGATGTTTTATTTTAATGGAAAATTCGTACAGACTCAGAAACGTGTGTCCCAACAGGGATCGAGGGCTTTATCGTCATTGTAAAACTCAGTGAAATATTTGTACTTGTCAAAGAAGAAACAACTTGATCTATTTGACAGTATGGTGGCCTCTGTTCTTAACTGTGCTTCGGAAATATGGGGTTTCAATCGAGGTAAAGATGTTGAGATTATTCACAATCGTTTCTGTCGATATATTTTAAAAGTTGGCAAATCTGTCCCAAATTGTTTTTTATATGGTGAATTGGGCCATTTTCCTATGTATATTATGAGAAAATTTAGAATTGTGAAATATTGCATGAATATCTTAACTAACAAAACACCTATTGTTTATGATGTTTATAAATTGTTACTTGATGATGCCAATAATGGCAAAAAAACTAGTTTTCTAATGTACGTGACTTACTATTTGATAGTGGTCTCAATTATATATGGTATAAACAATCAGAAATACATACTATTGGATTTGTGGATGTAATTAAGAATAGAATTAAAGATCAGTATATACCAAGCTGGTTAGCATATGTAGAAAAGAGCGAAAAACTTAGTATTTATAAGGATATAAAGTTACAATTTAGGTTTGAACATTATTTAGATTTTGGTTATAATTCACACTTTTTAACTAAATTGCGAAGTGGTACATTCAAACTGAACATTGAAACAGGAAGATATACTGGCATGGCTAGAGAATCACGTTTATGTAAATGTTGTAGTATGCAGTGTTTGAAAACGAATACCACTTTTTATTAGTATGCCCTGCCTATAGATCAATAAGGCCTTTACATTTGCCAAAATTCTATTGTTCTTGGCCAAACCTTACTAAATTACAGTATCTATTTATAAATTAAAATCTGTTTTACATATTAAAAAATTGTGTAACTACATAAAATCTGCGTGGTCAATCAGATCACATATTGTTACTTAATGATATTTGCTTTCTTGTAATGATTTATATGTATTGATCTCTGCTGTTTATCATTTGTCATGTTGTAAATATGTTTTTCGTTGCTATAGCATATATATGATTTTTCCAATAAAGTATTCATATTCATATTCAAAATGAAAACAACACATTATGCCAAACAGGTAGATTTAATACAAACTGAATATTATAATCTATTTTACATGTATTTTCCTTTCCGTGTGATGTTTTGAACATTCAGCATTAATTATTTCAGCATTTTGTCAATGAGTTGTACTGGTATACATTAAACGTGTATGTGGAGAGTTCTGTCGAACTTAAATAGTATTAAAAAAATAATTTCACTTTATGTAATAAATAAACTCTTTTTAATTCTTTTGTGTTTGATAGTGCGTGCCAACTGAAATATGGAACTTTACAAACACATTCAGAAATAAAGAATACATTAAAAACATAAATACATTGCATATGTTCATGTTTCTCTCTATTTATTTTAATTGAAGGAATGGATTTTTCTGGTAGAAGTTCCATTTCTCATTCATCTTCTGTAAGAATTGACAATACACCACCACACCAAACATCTAGACCTATTTCAATAGACGGAAGACACATTAACAATTTGACTGAAGTTAAGGCATGGTTAGTATAATTAGTAAAGATAAAAGACGAATGTTATGGAATAAAAACAGAAGGGGGTTTATTGTTAACGAATTATATTTGCTTAAAATCGCAAAATTAATAACATCAGTATGCAATGAACGGCTACTGTAGAAGAAGAAAAAACAGAAACCTCCTATTTTCATCCCTAAATAACAAACAAGTTTGGTAAAATTTATCAAACATGAATGACGAAGTACTTCTTTACCACAAATATCCACAGCTATACATATAAGAACAGTCTGAATTGCATTTAATTGATATATTTAACACGTAACACGTAACGTTATCTTGATGATATTATTTCGTTAAATAACCAAAAATTTCTCAAAATACTTCCGAAATTTACCCTAAGTAAGCAGAAACATATATATTGACATGTTAGATATACTGTTTCCAGCCCTAAGGAACCTACTTTAAATAAATCAAATTTAAACGGTAATACCTGTCCTTTCCTAGATTTAGATATTTCGGTTTTAAACGGGAAACTCCACACTAAAATTTATGACAAAAGGGACGATTTTTCGTTCCCTATTGTTAATTTTTCCTTTTTGGATTGTGATGTTTCTTTTGGCACCATCTTACTGTGTTTATATTTCACAACTCGTTGGCTGTACCCATGTCTGGTGTTTTATTTTTATATAAACGAACGTAATCTATTTATTACTGGTAAATTATTAAGCCAGGGATTTCGTTACCACAAATTACTTAAAACCTTTACTAAATTCTTCTATAGATATAAATTTTGGTTTTGAAGTTTGTTTGGTTGTACCTGTAAAAAACTTATTTCAAACGAGATAGTACATCCTCATTTTTACAGAAATGTTGTTTACCGTGCCCGGAAATTTAGAAACGATTATGGTAAACTTATCGATTCTTTAAATAAACTTATTCTAAAAGGCTACCAAATCAACTCTGTGATTAAATCCGTGAATATTATTTTATTTGGTATTAATATTGATTTTGTTATCAATAATTAAAAGCAAACTAAATATTACTATTATGTTAATATAGATTCCAACACTGCATCAAGTGTATTACGATATTTCTCCAATCGAGACAGTTAATTTTTTTTATTTAAAGCGCGAGGATTTTTATCCTTCTATTTCAAAGATTTTCAGAAACTTGTGTTCTTTATATGCGACGTCATCAGGCATGGTCGCCTTTTTTCATGACGTCACAATAGGAAAATTCAGAAGAAAACAAAACATTTAGACGTCATAATCAAATTTCGACTAATCATTTGCCGAGAACAGATTTTTCACTACTGAAGAGAAATATTTTTCTCACACCGGTCAGGAAATGTGAAAATAGCACAAAAATTAGAGAATATACATATACACATCATAGATCTACATAATGTCGATACGTGTATAGTGGCATTGCACAAGGTCATGTTTATTCTGACTGTTTATGACGTCTTTACACTAAATCCATTGGATGTTGGATGTGTACTGATTGATAAATTAGTCTTAGATGCATGATTTTCTTATTAGTTGTTAGTGACATTGAACTAACTGTAAGTAACAGCGAGTACTTTCTGATCTGTACTGAGTGTCTTTTTGTTGTTGGGATATATAAGTACCTGACCACGTCCACTTGTATTTGTAGTATTTTTATTTTATTCATATGATTAGTTGAGCCTTTTCAACTGATTTTTGGTGAAAGAAGACTTCAAGTCTTCTGAAAGCCTATGGTGCCGACATTCGTTTCTGTGTATTACAATTTCATAACAACTTCTGATTCCTGACACCGATTTTTACACATGATTAAGCATCTGAATCATTAAATTTGTAAATAAGAATTGAAAAACAATCACTATCGTAAATATGTACCTTTTATTTATGTTAATTATTAGATTTCATCTCATCTGATCTACATGAACGTAATTTGTTTACTTGTAACCGGATGTTTTACTGTAGATATTTGTAGTACGCATGCGTGAATTTGGTATGGGACAACTCGCTCTGTTTACATGTTCGCCCTTGGTCTGTTCGTCCTGAGTTATTTTGCCCGTATAGTACGTTCGCCCTGTGTTCATCCTCTTTACTCTTACAAAGGACGTTTTATAATTCGTCTTTGCATTTATTAAAAAATATTAATATTAAGGGCATACGATACAGTTACAGGGGAGGTAATGACGTTGCTAACGTAAAATGTTATTTTCGCGACGTCAAACTATGACATATCGGGAAAAGATGCATTTTTCGACTATTTTTTATCATTCAAACTGATTTAATTTGAAAACGAGTGCATGGACCCCTATTTTTTAAAACAACATTTTGTTTCATTTTGCAGGGAGATTATGTGAACCAAATTTTATAAAACTGTAAATAGAGGATTTTTTTTAATTTTGATAAATATACAGCAAAAAAATACGATTTTTTTTCTTAATTCACGACCATTTGATAAATATGAGTTATTTCTGAATAAAAAATGCATAATTTTTTGGAATACTTATAAAATACAAAAATTACAAATTATCTAACAAAAAACAATTTGTGTTTATCTTTTAAAACAAAAAAATTATGGCTTTCGTTCGAAAGTGAAAATACGGCCACCAATCCGAATTTTGAGCAAATATACAAAATTTCGACCTCATTTAACTCAAAAAGTAGCACATGAAGGTATATTTTTTATTACATATTTGATTTAAGCAGGCAAAAAGTAGCCTATATGGAAATTTTCATCAAACTGTAAATACAGGATCAAAACTGTATCGTATGCCCTTAAGGGTAGGCCTATCGTTCAAAAACTCTAAAACACGATTCAGTGAAAATCATCTGTTCCTTATTTTGTTCCCAAGGTAAGGCAATCGTGTTCATCCAATCAAATTCTGTGTTTCTCATGATCAATTAATAAGCCAATCAAAAACGTTTTCTTTGAAAATTATTCTAACATGCTAGATTTTGAATTTGTGTTGTTATCATCTAGTTAATTAATCGTGAACATTGGCATGTGAATTTTCATCTGCAAGCAGGTTCTTACACAGCTTAAGGATAAAAGCATGGCTGATTGACAAAATTCAATGATGCAGTACTACCATAAAGATAATAAATAGTATTTTTTCACTAATTTATTGACATAATACTTGTTATAACATATTTTATTTTTGTATTCAATTAAATCATTTAAAGGACAATGTACTTTTCATTTTTTACAAAACCAACAAACAGGTTGGGACTTATAAAATACAAAAATTACAAATTATCTAACAAAAAACAATTTGTGTTTATCTTTTAAAACAAAAAAATTATGGCTTTCGTTCGAAAGTGAAAATACGGCCACCAATCCGAATTTTGAGCAAATATACAAAATTTCGACCTCATTTAACTCAAAAAGTAGCACATGAAGGTATATTTTTTATTACATATTTGATTTAAGCAGGCAAAAAGTAGCCTATATGGAAATTTTCATCAAACTGTAAATACAGGATCAAAACTGTATCGTATGCCCTTAAGGGTAGGCCTATCGTTCAAAAACTCTAAAACACGATTCAGTGAAAATCATCTGTTCCTTATTTTGTTCCCAAGGTAAGGCAATCGTGTTCATCCAATCAAATTCTGTGTTTCTCATGATCAATTAATAAGCCAATCAAAAACGTTTTCTTTGAAAATTATTCTAACATGCTAGATTTTGAATTTGTGTTGTTATCATCTAGTTAATTAATCGTGAACATTGGCATGTGAATTTTCATCTGCAAGCAGGTTCTTACACAGCTTAAGGATAAAAGCATGGCTGATTGACAAAATTCAATGATGCAGTACTACCATAAAGATAATAAATAGTATTTTTTCACTAATTTATTGACATAATACTTGTTATAACATATTTTATTTTTGTATTCAATTAAATCATTTAAAGGACAATGTACTTTTCATTTTTTACAAAACCAACAAACAGGTTGGGACTCCTCCCCTTCCTCCCATTATGAGTGGTGTCCCTTAAATGAGGGGCTGTCCCTAAAACAAGGGGTCATTTTACTGTTGAAAAAAACGAAAGAAAATTTTAAAGATTTTTAACTCAAAAGTGGGAAAATTCATTATATTTGGAACAACTTTTCTAAATTAGGGGTCAAATTAATAAAGAAGATATAAGTTTAAAAACATCACAAAATTCTTTTGACATGTTTTCGACCATTTAATACTTGATAGATGCATAGTTCTTGGGGAAAAGTTTCATCAAATAATATGAATATAATTTTTTACAGTGGGTTGTAATGTTCTTCCAATGAGTGTTACCCATGAGGGTTACCCCTTATTTGAAGTGTTGTTCCCAATCTGTTAAAGGTCCACCTTTGTGCATAATTCAAAATTGGAAATTTCAACAAGCATCTAATATTCATACACAAGAAAATAAACCATGGTTTGCTAACTACAAGTTCATCTTTTCTACTGATTCAATAACTAGAATCATGCAAACTGACTTAAGAAAAAGGCATGTAAGTTCATCATACAAATATGACACTTTCTCTAAACAATCCAGATCGTGCAAAATACTTCGCTAAAAATTGTAACCTTTAAAATAGTTGTCCTGCACTAAAAAAAACCATGGGAACTTTCAAAAGTTGGCGGGTATGTAACAAGTCTTACTATTTTATACCCCATTTATGGGCATTATGTTTTCTGGTCTGTCCATCCGTCCTGCGTCAGGTTAAAGTTTATGGTCGAGGTAGTTTTTGATGAATTCGAAATCCAATCAACTTGAAACTTAGTACACATGTGTTTCTTATGATATGATCTTTCTAATTTTACTGCCAAATAAAGACTTACCCAATTTTCACAGTCCACTGAACATAGAAAATGATTGTACGGATGGGAAATCCATGTACTTATGACACATTCTTGTTTGAAGAAAAAAAAATACGTCATAACAATAATAGAACAATGCAGGCTGGATTAGTGGGGCTACTTTTATGGTAATTCAAGTTTCCTTTTATTCATTTTCTTCCACCTCAGAGCTATCAGCTCTTTGATTACAGGTCGTTCTTGTATTGTACTGTTATACCACTGTCCCAGGTTAGGGGAGGGTTGGGATGCCGCTAACATGTTTAATCCCGCATCAAATCTATGTATGCGCCTGTCCCAAGTCAGGAGCCTAAAATTCAGTTGTTGTCGTTTGTTTATGTGTTACATATTTGTTTTTCGTTAATTTTTTGTACATAAATTGGGCCGGTAGTTTTCTCGTTTGAATTGTTTTACATTGTCATTTCGGGGTCTTTTATAGCTGACTATGCGGTATTGGCGTTTCTAATTGTTGAAGGCCGTACAGTGACCTTAGTTGTTAATGTCTGTGTCATTTGTTCTCTTGTCGATAGTTGTCTCATTGGCAATCCTCGATCAGCATGCCTTTGTGTCCTATAGGTACCATGCATAGTCGAATTTGTCATCCATTCTTATGACTAAAAGGCATCCGGATATGCATTCCGTCATCATTTTATGCTTAACTTGGCATAAATAATTAAACAACAGTTCAAATTAATGATGTTCTATTCTTCAAAACACATCCATATCCAATCGTTACAATAAAACAAGAGAACAAGATAAACTAACATATCATACAAATACGGAATGCAATCCGCATATCAATACACCAAAGACTGGTTAAGGAGAGATAACTCTCATAAAAGTATGTTAACTTTACCAAACGACTTGACATACCAAACTGACATATAACATCCCCCCGAACAAATAAACAAACCGCGTTTGTTTTCAATGGTCAAGGCGTTTGGTCATTTAAAATAGTTCAAAAATCTATTATTTTCATAAAAAATAAAGATGGCTAATTTATGTTTTCCAAAGCTATTATTCATTCAATCAATATCAAATCTTTTACTATACTCAAAATAAAAATCACTTCCTACTGCATATTCCACAATACAATTGGTTATACAGAGCAAACTTTAATAAATGATGACACCAGCAGAGACCTTGGCTCTTATTAAATGGAAATACAATTAAAGCTACACAATGGCCATATACGCTGCCTCAAAAAATACAACCATAAAAAATAGGTTATTTCTGGTATTGTACACCAAATCCGTCATTACAAATGACAACAATATAAATGCTCCTTAAAACGCAGTATTTTCCTTTTAATTGCATAAATGCAATATTTGCTATTAATCAAACTTCAAAAATGACTATTCATTTGAAAGCAAGTTTCGTCAAAATATATTTTTCTTCAATAAAATGAATTACTTAAATTCAAAACTTTCTCTACTAAATTAACTTCTCTTCTCAAATCGTAACTGATCCGTAACTGAAAAATATACAATTAAGAATAAAACTTCAACAAAAAATCAAAAACAGTAACTTTGAAGTGAAAACCTTTTAAAACTGCTATCATAGCAATATTTACGAAAATATTCTCTCGATATTTTGTATAAAACAAATTCTTATTACAGAGTAATACTTCAACAAATCTATTTACAAAATACTTTTTCCGATCAACTGACACCCATTGATTACATTGTCAATATTTTTTTCCTTTTCTCACAAAAATTTCACTATCAATTTATACACATATTATTACTGTTAAACGAAATTAAAATTAAACACATTGTTCATTTAAAGAATTTGGTCCTTGAAATAGTTCTTGTCAAAAATTAACATGGTTTTAAATGCCATAAAACATAATTTATTAATGTTCATAAAAAAAATACACAATTAGTTAGCACATGGCGGTGGTTTGGACTGTACCATCTTCTTTGTATGTTCATTTAGCTGTTCAAATGGAATCCACAACGCATTTTGTGCCGGTTCACCTTTAAATTGCACACGGTATTCAGTTTTTCCATTTATTTTACGTTGAGACAAAATTCTCTTAACTTTATAATAAGTGTCTGATTGGGTCGTAAATTCATCGGACGAGTTTGTATCTAAAGTGGAAAGTTGAAAACAAATAGGACGTTTTCTAGTTCGTGTTGAACGTCTGACAACCGGTTGAGTCTGTGGTAACGGTGGGATAGCTTCTGTATGTTCTGAATCACTGTCTGTAGAAGGATCATCTGATTCACGGTTAATTTCGGCGGTTTGTACTATGATAAAAGAGTCTGGCGGTTTTGGTACACGAACATATTCAATCTTAAGTCCACTATATATTTGGGTTGAAACTTGCGGCCTGTACCGCTCGGGTTTTTAAAAATAAAATATGGTATAAGTGTAGTTTCCAACGGATTTGTCTTTTTGTTGTATAAACGATTCATCATCAATTCTCCTATGTTGTCGTTGTGTATGTTCTCGGAATTCCTCTCTTATACAACAAGATTGTTAGCCAGTTTATCTACAATGTCTCTCATGATAATCGAGCACATGACAAGGCTATCCACGTGCTCGACCGCGTGGTCGTCTACATGTTGGCGATAAGTTTTACAAACTACTTCACAGGATCGTGCTGTTAGATGTTGTTTTGTTTTAAGTATATGTATGAATGTTCTTACTTAAAGCCGGGTTCCTCCACCATTTTATGCTTAACTTGGCATAAATAATTAAACAACAGTTCAAATTAATGATGTTCTATTCTTCAAAACACATCCATATCCAATCGTTACAATAAAACAAGAGAACAAGATAAACTAACATATCATACAAATACGGAATGCAATCCGCATATCAATACACCAAAGACTGGTTAAGGAGAGATAACTCTCATAAAAGTATGTTAACTTTACCAAACGACTTGACATACCAAACTGACATATAACAATCAGACCGACTTTTATGTCAAACATGACTTCCGGTTTTTAACATTGAGAACCAATCGTATGATAGATATGAAAATAATGAAAAATAAATAAGCCAATCAGAGTGTTTTCGATATCGTGGTTTTTAGATCGTAAGAAAATCTTTATCGGAAAATATACCACAAAGGAAAAAATTACAGTTCAGAGAATTAATATGGACAAAACGCAATATTGAGCAACATAAACGTATGATCATGATTTCAGTTCAACGACCCACACGTTTGATTGGAATTACCGGAAACATATTCTGTCAATACAAAAAGGTTTCAATTCCAAGAAACAAACTAAATTAAGCAAATATAAACCCAAACGGTTTCCTGTTAATTCACAAATTTAGTTCAAATGGATTACCTTATGTACAAATGTATAATTTTGAAACGTATAATCGAAATTCTTCCTAACAGAGCTTTTTCGTTAATCTTTTTTTTATATAAATAAGGCTGTTAGTTTTCTCGTTTGAATTGTTTTACATTGTCTTATCGAGGCCTTTTATAGCTGACTATGCGGTATGAGCGTTGCTCATTGTTGAAGGCCGTACGGTGACCTATAGTTGGTAATGTCTGTGTCATTTTGGCCTCTTGTGGACAGTTGTCTCATTGGCAATTATACCAAATCTTCTTTTTTATATTGAAACCCTAGCTATCTTGACGATGGTTTCTTCGAAGACGGTGGGGATCCCCGAATATTTTAAACTTATATCTTTCCTTATAATACTACATCAAGTAAATACGATAATCGCCATATTAAATAGAAGCGAAATGAACAAGAAAGGGCAAAACGCGATGCAAAATATTCTGGAAAATAAATTGGTTTACAGTATGTCGGCCATCCAATCTTACAAAACTATTCTTGTAGTATAACCTTGTTTCTGATTTACTTGCAGCTGGAAAGATGTATTCTACGATAAAGAAAGTGGAATAAATCACTATATGTTGGAAGTCGGATCAAGACCAAAATTTAATGACATCGTGCACCCAATTGAAACAATGGAAGATTGTGGGCTTTCAGTTGATTTATTGGATGATAATGTAGATGAAGGACATGCATACTTCTTTACTATTAAGGTTCATACTTTTTTTAATTTCTGTTGAAAACTATATATGAAATGATATGTTGGTTATATTGGTTGATTGTTGTTTGACAAACGTCCAGCGGCAAGTGTTTCATTCATGTTCAGAAAGAGAATATATAATAAAAAAACTAGGTCGTGTAATAGAGGCCGTCAGGGATGACGATGGCGGAAATTTGGACTGCCACTGGAAACTGAGGGTAAACTGGATCTGTACAGAAACTTTCCAGTGCAACAGACGGACCTCTAAAAGAGTTGTTGCAATGGTTATACACAGAAAACTAAGCATCGGATTTAACGTCCCACTTTTGACCGGAATTGGCTACGTACTTGTGCATCCCGCACAACCAAAAGGTCGCCCCCTTTTAGCAAGGCTTTAACTGTCGGTCGGGTGAAGACCAAGAGTTACTTTATTTCTATTCACCTTTGGGTGCTAAGGTGTTGGTTATACGTCCTTGAACAGTTTTAGAAGTATCTTGGTCATTTCAAATAATTCAAATACAAATGCAAGAAAAATAAACAATTAATAAACCAGGATCCAAATTTTTACAAGATGAAAGGTTACTAAAAAGGATGGGTATCTCCATGTATTCACAAATATTCCGTGATTGTAATTGCCGAGATAAGGAACGTGATAAAACTATTACAGTATTGAATCGGACCTGGATGGTAATTTGTCATTTTTGTGATGTATGTAAACCAGCGGTACATTAAAGTAACAGTAAAACGTTTCGTTGACTAAAACTTTAAACCGTACAAGTATATATAATACATTCATTGACATGTCGACAAAATTTGGGAGTTCTTGAAAAAAGCGTTAATGAAACTCTTAATAAACATAGATAATATAAAAAAAGAAGATGTGGTATGATTGCCAATGAGACAACTCTCCGGAATCGGCCAATTTAAAAAGTGTACGTTGTTATAGTATGCACGTGGTTGCCTGTTATTGATCCATACTTTAAGAAAATACAAATAAAAAATACTAATCTTAATGTTTTCTGGAAAGAAAGAAACTTTGACATTTACTAGAAAATGGTGGTAATTGCAAAATAGTTAGTTTGAATATTTCATATCGACTTGATACCGAATATTTTCTTTAAAGTTAAAACATGCAGAAGTAGACCTAGAGCACAATCTATTATTTGTAATTTGTAGGATATCATTTATATGAATGCATCTATATTTGTGTCTATTGTAGCCAAACAAAACACTCATTATGTGTTGATGTACTTATTTTATTAGGCTGTCAATAAAGCAAATCTAGTAAGTACAGCTTCTTCATGGGCTTACATTTATGATAAATCTCCCCCTGAATCTGGACAAGTATTTGATGGAATTGTATCAAGCAGTACAGATAAGAAACAAGACATAGATTTTCAAATTTACACAACTAGAATTGATGCCTACTGGGAAAAGTTCTATGATCCACATACAACGGTGAAAGTGTATAAAGTTGCAATAGGAACCTGTCCTGGATGTGATGATGTATTGAAAACTCATGATGTGGGAATAATTCATGGTATTATTATAATACGTCGCCAATAATCGAAGTTGAAAATATCTGAATGTATTCAAAACATTAGACCCCTACCCCCTACTTCTCTGCGTCCATTACACATATATCTAGTTTTGCAATTGTAAATATTCTTTAACATTCTAAGATATCTTTTTTAGCTCACATGGCCATGTGAGCTTTTCTCATCACTTGGCGTCCGTCGTCGTCGTCGTCTGTCGTCGTTAACAATTTTTCAAACATCTTCTCCTCTGAAACTACTGAATGGATTTGAATGAAACTTAGCATGATTGTTCCTTAGATTATCCTGCACAAAGTGTGTGCTTCGATTTTTGATCCGTCAAAAAACATGGCCGCCGTTACTTAAAATAGAACATAGGGGTCAAATGCAGTTTTGGCTTATATCTGAAAAACGAAAGCATTTAGAGCAAATCTGACATGGGGTAAAAATGTTCATTAGGTCAAGATCTATCAGCCCTGAAATTTTCAGATGAATCAAACAAACCATTGTTGGGTTGCTGCCACTTAATTGGTAATTTTAAGGAAATTTTGCAGTTTTTGGTCATTATCTTGAATATTATTATAGATAAAGATAAACTGTAAACAGCAAAAATGATCAGCAAAGTAAGATCTACAAATAAGTTAAAATGACCAAAATTGTCAATTGACCCCTTAAGGGGTTATTGTCCTTTAATGACAATTTTTCACAATTTGTTCATCACATTTGCTAACTTTAAAAAATCTTCTCCTCTGAAACTACTGAATGGATTTGGATGAAACTTAACATGATTGTTCTTAGATTATCCTGCACAAAGTGTGTGCTTCGATTTTTGATCCGTCAAAAAACATGGCCGCCGTTACTTAAAAATAGAACATAGGGTCAAATGCAGTTTTTGGCTTATATCTCAAAAACGAAAGCATTTAGAGCAAATCTGACATGTGGTAAAAATGTTCATTAGGTCAAGATCTATCAGCCCTGTAATTTTCAGATGAATCTAACAAACCATTGTTGGGTTGCTGCCACTTAATTGGTAATTTTAAGGAAATTTTGCAGTTTTTGGTCATTATCTTGAATATTATTATAGATAAAGATAAACTGTAAACAGCAAAAATGATCAGCAAAGTAAGATCTACAAATAAGTTAATATGACCAAAATTGTCAATTGACCCCTTAAGGGGTTATTGTCCTTTAATGACAATTTTTCACAATTTGTTCATCATATTTGCTAACTTTAAAAAATCTTCTCCTCTAAAACTACTAAACCAAATTCGACCAAACTTCAACTGAATGATCAGTAGGTTGTATAAAATAAAGTTTGTGCTTTATTTTTTATTTTGTCAAAAAACATGGCCGTCATGGCTAAAAATAGAACACAGGGTAAAATGCAGTTTTTGGCTTATATCTCAAAAACTCCAGCATTTAGAGCAAATAAGACAAGAAGTTAAAGTATTTATTAGGTCAAGGTCTACCTGTCCTGAAATTTTCAGCCGAATTGGGTAACTGGTTTTTCAGGTATAATGCCCCTGAATTGATGATTTTAAAGAAATTTTGCAGTTTTTGGTTATTATCTTGAATATTATTATAGATACAGATGAACTGTTAATAGCAAAAATGTTAAGCAAAGTAAGATCTACAAATAAGTCAATTTGACCAAAATTGTCAATTGACCCCTTTAGGAGTTATTGCCCTTTAAAGACTTTTTTTCACAATTTGTTCATCATGTTGACTTACTTTAAAAAATCTTCTCCTTTGAAACTGCTGTATCAATTTCAGCCAAACTTAGGCTAAATGAGTTTCAGAGTATCTAGTATAAATTTTATATTTCATTTCCTTGTATGTCAGAAACATAGCTCCTATGGCTAAAATAGAACATAGGAGAAAATGATTTTTTTTTGCTTTTGAAGAAAATAGGACGATTCAAAGAACATTTAAATAAATTTAAAAGCCAAAATAATCTTGATGAGAGATTTAACCAAAAAAATTAAGGTGAGCGATTCAGGCTCTTGAGAGCCTCTTGTTTCGAAACCTGGGTGACATGACTTAGAATTATTATTTTTTTTAATATTCTTATTTTTACTTATAGTTGAGTTTCACTTTACTTATTATCTGTATGTGAAATAAAGGTAAATTTTAAAGTTAATCGAATAGTTTTTTTTCTAACTTGGTATTGGATATATTATTTGTTCGGTGTTCTGTAATCACTAAATACAATACACACAACAATTGTCGCGGAATGGCCACCGTCTGATACTATAGAAACCAACATTCAGTGATAACAAAATTGCGAGAGGTTTTGGAACATCAAAACAAAAACCTGATAAAAAGAAAGCATCTGTAAGATACTCTGTCTAAAGACATTGCAACTTTAATTTTAGTAAAATGGCATATTATATATATAAAAAATGAAACTGTTTACTACGTTAGTTTACAGCAGGGAAACACAGTCTACCAGCAAAGCTACAGAGTAATCCTCGTTACCTTAAATGTAGATTTATCAAGATTTTGAAACCCTGGCATTTTTATGTCTATTTATTGTTTTCTGTAATTTTACAAATGCACTAATTAAAACAGTAAATTAGATATAAAGAAATTCGGTATTCATATCAATTGCTTAAAAATACCAAAAAAACGTTTACAAAATAATGTGTTTATTTTAGATTTTCACTTGAAGGGAATTAATTTAGCTGTTGGTGTTAGGCATTATACCACGGTGACCGCGTGTAATACAGCTGACCTATGTACCTCTAGTATATCTGATGGAGTAGTCATTGACAATAGTCCACCAAATGTAGGGAAAGTGAAGGATGGTGCTGATTATAAGGACATAAATTACCAATCATTAAAGTAAGGCCTGTTGTTTCTTTCTTTATGTGGATGCATTATACATACACGAAATTGACACGTCTTAAAGGGTTTGAACTTAATGGTTAACTTAAATCTGAACCAATGATAAAAGAAAACAAAACCAATAATGTATTTGACCCTTTACAATATTTTATATAAAAATAATAAGATGTGGTAGGACAGCCGATGAGACAACTATCCACCAAAGTTCAAATAAAGTGAATGTAAGCAATTTTAGGCAACCGTAGGTGCTTCAATAACGAGAAAGACTCATGATTTAAGATGGCCACAAAAGGAAAGTGGAGTTATTAGACATGTGTGTGAGCGCTCAACCCTCCCTTAACCTTGCACAGTAGTACTAGTGTTACATCATAACATAACAATAAACTATGAAAATCAGTTTTAAAAGGCTTAACTTATCCGATCAATACAAAGATAAATATCAAACAAAAACACAGACAGAACGTGACAGGGTAAATATCAATCCCTCATCCCTAACAAACAAAAAAAGACAATAAGCACAGAACTGAGATTACTCGAAGTGCATGACAGCTAGTCAAAAGCCAATAACAACTAATAAAAAAATCATGTATCTTAATCCTATATAAATATAATTGATCGAGTATAAAGATGTCATTAACAGTCCAGAGAATAAAACATGACTTTGTGCAATGTCAAAATACAGGTATCGTATTTTACCGTGACAGTGTATAAATGTTAGTATGGTTTTAATTCACTAATAACAAAATCAAAATTTTACCAATTAAAACTTATATTCAAAGATTTCATTTCATGTTAAATTGGAGCCTTATAGAATAAGTCTATTTTGCTGTATTTGCACTGCAGTAGGTAATTTTTTGGCAAAGACTTTCCTCTGTTGTTATTCTAAAACAAAATTGAATAAAGAGATTCATATCCTTTTTATCAACATTTATTTTTGTCTGAGTTTTTCCAAGCCTTCTGATTTCCAAACAAATAACTGTGAATGTGTAAAAATTAACATTAAGGATGTGTATTTTCATAATGGTTCTTGAAGGTTAACAGCTTCTTGTGATGTTTTTTTTTCATTAATTTTTAGAATTGGAAGATCCAAATCAATTGAAGCTTTTTTAGATACAACTTGAGAGATATAATAATGATTGCACCAGATCAATGTCAAGCTTTAAATTTCACTAAGAGTAGACATATTAGATGCGCCATTGTCACATTTCTTCAAAATATGCAAATGAAAAACACCATTGAAGACAACAACCACAACATTGTTTTTTGACAAATATTGCCGGTATACGTATTGTACCTTCTAGAAAAAAAACATCAAAATAATTAAGAATAGCAGCTTCATAAGAAAATAATGCTAATAAATAAGTAGAAATGTATTTCTATTCAGGTCATATGTTGCCGCAACATGGCAAGGATTTAATGATCCGCAATCCGGTTTAGAGAAATATTCAGTGCGAATAGGAACGGTCACTGGCGGGGATAATATTATGACTGACAAAAATATATCTTTGACTGATATTTTTGTGATCCAAAATACAATCCCGGAAATTCCAACTGATACTAGAATTTTTGTAACTGTACGAGCATTCAACAGAGCAGGTAAATAACATAAATTATATGTCTCTTTGCTTGAATTATATTACATATGGCTGCCTTAATTTCTTTGAACGGCATCCGATGTTAATAGTTGCTACCAAGCCACCAATTTTTCATCAGGATAGAGTATAAAGCTAAACATATTAAAAGATAACAGAATTGGCTGATATATCTGTTACTTTTTACATTGCCATAAAAGTGGGAGGTTTGGCATGCCACAAAACCAGGTTCAACCCACCATTTTTTTTCCTAAAATGTCCTGTACCAAGTCAGGAAAATGGCCATTGTTATATAAAAGTTCGTTTATGTGTGTGTTAAATTCTAATGTTTTGTTTCTGTTGTGTCGTAGTTCTCCTCTTTTATTCGATCTGTTTCTCTCAGTTTTAGTTTGTAACCCAGATTTTTTTAATCGATTTATGAATTTCGAACTGTTACCTTTATTTACTTCATTGACATTACTTTACATTTATTGAGACAGTGTGTTCACTTCTTTTCTTAAAAGTTAAAATTGTGATACCTACGAAATATTCGGGCAATAAAGTCATTTTTTGAAAAAGGAAGTATTTCTCAATGTCAGGCTTCATATATCTTTTATATACATTGAACCAACTTAAAATTGAATTATTTCCTTTCTGATCGTTGCTAGGACTCCATCGTGAAATTGTTGATCGTTATCCTATATTCGTGTCATAAATGACCACAGAATGTTTTGGAAAGATGACCAAAGGTGTATTTTGCTTTTCTCTTAATGTACCTTTTGGTCATTTAAAAAAAAATCTTATATTCCTTTTGAAGCACTTTGGAAATACCACTACTGAGGAAAACTTTGGTACTGACAATATTAATATCAGATCTCATTAAATTAACGCATATATAAATAAATATTGTGAGTATTTTCCTATTGCAAAATTGACACACAATGGACATTTATTTTTAAAATTTATTTAATCAGAAGATATTCGCCTATTCAAGAATTTATACATCTCCGGCTTTCACATTTTAGAGTATTAGAGCTTTGCTTCGTAAAAAAGAATGGCCAACGTAGATACAAGTATCTTGTCTTAGGGAGGGATAAATCCTACTTTGTAAAGGATCACTCTGATTCGAACAAAAAATTCTCTGAAACTGATATTATGAAGATGCTTGATTTCTTGATTGACAACATATTTGATACGTTCGGATGACGTGTTTTTCGACAGTCTAACTCTCTTTCATCTTGTAACAGTATTAAAACATTTGACTTTTCTACTCTTTACACTAGTATTCCACATTCTAAACTAAAAGACAAGTTGAAAGAGTTGGTATTGCTTTGCTTCGTAAAAAAGAATGGCCAACGTAGATACAAGTATCTTGTCTTAGAGAGGGATAAATCCCACTTTGTAAAGGATCACTCTGATTCGAACAAAAAAATCTCTGAAACTGATATTATCAAGATGCTTGATTTCTTGATTGACAACATATTTGTTACGTTCGGAGGACGTGTTTTTCGACAGACTGTCGGCATTCCAATGGGAACAAACTGTGCCCCTCTACTTGCCGACTTGTTTCTTTATTATTATGAGGCTGACTTCATTTAAGATAATATACTACTGTAACCAGTATTATATTTTTCATTTATGTATTCTTTGTTCTTGGTGTTTTTGCGTGTATTTGTAAATAAACTCATCATAGATACCAGGACTAAATTTTGTATATACGCCAGACGCGCGTTTCGTCTACAAAAGACTCATCATGACGCTCAAATACAAAAAAGTTAAAAAGGTCATATAAAGTACGAAGTTGAAGAGCATCGAGGACCAAAATTCCTAAAAGCTTTGCCAAATACATCTAAGGTAATCTATGCCTGAGGTAGCAAAGCCTTAGTATTTCAAAAAATTAAATTTTGGAAACAGTTAATTTATAAATATAACCATATCAATGATAATTCATGTCAGCCCAAAAAGTGCTGACTACTGGGCTTGTGATACCCTCGGGGAAATAAATCTCCATCAGCAGTCAGTGGCATCGACGCAGTTGTTGTAAATAAACTCATCATAGATACCTGGACTATATTTTGTAATGTATTCCTGTCAAGTAATGATGTCATTTTAGCGGTATTTTCAACATTTCCATATAAGGGTCATTATAAAAAATATGCAAAACTATGTTATTTGTTTAGTTTAAGTCAAACTACATGACAATATATCAAAATGTATCAAAATAAATAAAGGCAACAGTAGTATACCGCTGTTCAAAACCGGCATATGTTAGATATGAATGTTTTGTGATACACTATATACAGTTACAGTATGAAATGTTATAAAAACATCCATAATGTTTTATTAAACCCTTTGATATGGCCAGAATCAACTGATATTTTTTACTATTAATCCTTTCAGACCTGTAATAGGACTAACATTCATATCATTTGTTATTAGGATTTATCATTTTTTGTTGCATTTTGATACATACAAACATTTTTTAATGATTTGGGAGGTGTATGTTGGTTTTAACCAATAGACAAATTGGTAGAGTAAGAGTTATCTTTCTCAAGATTTCAGCATTTGCAATTATAGTTTCTCCCTTAGCAATGTTACCTGTAAGCATGTTATGCAAAAGATAACAAACAGTATGTTGAAAATTTAGGGGAAAAAATCTTAAAAGTAAGTAAAAGCTATATCATAAATGAAAATAGTGTCCATGGTGTACTTATATAAATCATTTTTTGAAAACATTTCCTGAACTTTGAATTAAGAAATATATTGATTATAGAAACATGCATCAGTAACAACATATAGAATAGCGGAATGGAGCACTCATTTCGTAATTGAAACCTACAAAATACACCTTGAATCATTGGTGTTTCTGTCAATGATGATACCATTTTGATAAAATAGCACCATTGACCAGTTTAGTAACACCATGAATATATAATGACAATCAACATTGTTTTGTGTTTCTTTCATGTTTAACAATCAAAACATCGTATTATTTATGAAAAACAATACTTGTTTAACAATGTTTTAACAATATCACGTATTACAGATACAAAGTTTTCACAAACTAATGTATGCTGGTAACACCAATAACACATTTAGTAACACGATTGACATTTTCATAATATGACGTTTTGTTAGATAATTTGAGATTTTTAGCATCACAAGTATTTTTTCATCTTTTTCTTTTGCTCGGTGTTCTTGGCTTTGGGTTCAGTACTTAATAAAAGTAAAATTTGAAATGGTGATACTTTGTGTAATTGGAGTTACAGAAGGGTCTGTGGTGTTACTATATAAAAACAAGAGGCTCTCAAGAGCCTGAATCGCTCACCTGGTAAACAATGCCTTGGCCATGTTTTTTGACGAAATAGAAAACAAAACACAAACTTAATTTTATACACCCTACTGATCATTCAAATGAAGTTTGTTGAATTTGGTTGAGTAGTTTTAGAGGAGAAGATTTTTTAAAATAGCAAATATGATGAACAAATTGTGAAAAATTGTCATTAAAGGACAATAACCCCTTAATGGGTCAATTGATAATTTTGGTCATATTAACTTATTTGTAGATCTTCCCTTTGCTGATCATTTTTGCTGTTTACAGTTTATCTTTATCTATAATTAATATTCAAGATAATGACCAAAAACTGCAAAATTTCCTTAAAATTACCAATTAAGTGACAGCAACCCAACAATGGTTTGTTTGATTCATCTGAAAATTTCTGGGCTGATAGATCTTGACCTAATGAACATTTTTACCCCATGTCAGATTTGCTCTAAATGCTTCCGTTTTTGAGATATAAGCCAAAAACTGCATTTGACCCCTATGTTCTATTTTAAGTAACGGCGGCCATGTTTTTTGACGGATCAAAAATCGAAGCACATACTTTGTGCAGGATAATCTAAGGAACAATTATTTTAAGTTTCATTCAAATCCATTCATTGTTTCAGAGGAGAAGATGTTTAAAAAATTGTTAACGACGACAGACGACGACGACGACGACGACGACGGACGCCAAGTGATGAGAAAAGCTCACATGGCCTTTTAGGCCAGGTGAGCTAATGAGACATGAGATATTTTTTCATTTTTATTCATAAATGAAAGTGTTTTTAGGTCGTATACGAAGGATTAAGTATATTATTACAAATTAATGTTATACATTTTTACATATATTCAGTTTAACTGTATTTTTTAGTATTACAACGGACATAATTAGGGCAGCCAACTTTTTTTTACGACAATGTATTCTGAAATTTAGGTTTGAATAGAATGTACAGCTATATAAATAATGTCAATAAGTCTAGATTGAAACCTAAACAACAAATCGGAACAGTTGGTTGATGTCTAATAATAATATTTAGTACATGTACATAACTGTATGTTTTAAATTGGTAACACCATGGACACGATTCTATTAAAGGATGACCTGAAATTGTTAAAATTGAAGGAACTCTTCATTTTTTCCATTGCATATTTCTGAATATCGTTGCTACCATACTATAGAATAGAGGGACACATTTGTTTCTTAAAATGTACTGTACCAAGTCAGGAATATAGCAATTGATAGCAAATACTCCAGTTTTTTGTATGTTTGCGTTTGTTTTTGTTACAGGTTATTGTTTCTGTTGCTCCGTTGTTTTCCTCTATAGTTGATGTATTCCCGTCGGTTAAGTCTGTAAAACGGATTTGTTTTTGCTTAATAGATTTATGACTATTAAACAGCGATATACTACTGTTGCCTTTATCAGCAGCACCTGCATACGGGTTATATATATCCAAATTGATACGATATTCCCGTGCTTGCATTTCCTATTTTTATTTTCTTGATAGAGGGTTGCTGCTCACAAGGAAGCTATTAAACCAAGAGTTCCAAATGGTGAAGTTGAAATCATCTCTTCGTAAATTTTACTGACGCCATCACGAGTTTGTTGACCGTTATGGAATAACCGTTTCACAAATATTAATGATATCGGATAAGTTCCTTACGTCGTAACTAAAATCCCATTCCCTTTCATGAATGTTGTCTACCGAATTAGACTAGTTAACGAATTTGTTATAACATAAACAACACGACGGGTGCCACATGTGGAGCCGGATTTGCTTACCCTTTCGAAGTACTTGAGATCAACCCTAGTTTTTGGTTGGGTTCGTGTTGTGTATTCTTAAGTTTTCTATGTTGTGTCTTCTGTACTATTGTTTTGTCTGTTTGTAATTTTCATTTTTTGCCATGACGTTGTCAGTATTTTTTCGATTTATACGTTTGACTGTCCCTATGGTATCTTTCGTCCCTCTGGTATCTTTCGTCCCTCTTTTATAGAGACAAAATTGCTATCATTATCGTATTAAGAAAACGTTAAGTTATTTATTTTAAGGACTTTACTCGGAAGCAACATCAAACGGATTCCTTATTGATGATTCACCACCAGTTTTCGGCAGTAAACCTGCTCTATATAATGAGATGGGCTCAATTTTGAAACACTCCATCGTGTATAGAAGTTGTTTCAAAGTCACGTGGAAAGTGAGTGACGAAGAGTCTTTTATAGAGCGGCAATATATATCAGTCTCGTCCCACCGAGGAGGAGAAATGAATACTACTACTAAGGTATTTTATTTTGACTCTATTTTATTTCTTCAAAAGATGTAAAATTTGTTTTGAAATTATAATTTTATTGTTGATGATCAACCTTAGTCTTGCAAGTGAAATGATTTACATCAAAAACACTTAAAAAGGCCTGCGAAAAGGTCAATGTTATGAGCTAACTGATACTACTAATGAATTAAAAAAATAGTTAATTAAATCGTTGATCAAAATTGATCAAAATTCTAATTTTGATTTATCAACGAGAACTTTTTTTCTCTTGACTCGTTGACTATCTTTTTAAAACAGCTAAATGGTATTGTACGAGATTTTACGTATACAAGACTTGATCTTCATGATGGTGGCGAATACTTTGTTGCTGTCATTGCATGTAATGGAGCTAAAGTATGTGTACAGGAAACATCAGAAAGTATCTTAGTGGACAACTCACCACCTACCGCAGGTATTCTTGGCAATTTACAATTTGCATTATATAGACGAGAAATATCTAAAGTCTCCACATACATTATTCTATCTTCAAATGTTTTATGAAAAAATAACACAAAAAGTATAAAAACACAATAAATACATCAGTATTTTATCACTGGCTATGTCTTGAAAATTATTCCTAATTTTTATATAACGTGTATTATAACACACTAATCGGCTCAGTTTTAAATTTATGTTATATAAGTAGAATTTTTGTTCTAATCCAAGCATATTAGTTTACACTTGATCATTTACCAAATTTGTAAATACGTTGAAAAATGTTAATTTAAAAAGATGTGTTTACTAAACAGCAGGTTGAAGATCTAGACTTGTTGATAGATAAAAAAAATTGACAAAACTCGTATACAATATATGGACGTATTTATCCCTAATATCAATTGCACAACAAGGAATATAGCTTACATCCATACATTGTAATAAGGAAATAATATAAGTTTAGTTCATTGGGTTAACAAAAGAGAAAGTTGTAAAAAATGAGAGGACAACTCAAAAAGCGTCCATAAATATTATTCGAGTGTTTCTTATGTGATCTAAAATCCCATCCCCTTTTGACAATGTGACCTACCGAACTAGACTTGTTACCGGGTTTGTACTAACATAAGCAACACGACGGTTGCCACATGTGGAACAGGATCTGCTTACCCTTCCGGAGCACCTGAGATCAAACCATTTTTTTTGGTGGGGTACGTGTTGTCTTAAGCTTTTATGCAGCTTTTGTGTACTATTGTTTGTCTGTTTGTCTTTTTTTGCAATGGCGCTGTCGGATTATTTTCGATTTAGGAGTTTTAATGTCCCTCTAGTATCTTTTGCCCTTCTTTTATTAGACATGTTCACCATAAGCCGATACCGAAACCGAAACTGAAACCAAACCAAAACCGAAGCCGATACCAAAACCAAAATTAAAAGTGATGTAAATAGTAAACGTTAATTATGTTTATTAACTCAACTCTTTTACTCTACTGTATTGTTTAAGAAGGTGAATACACTAGATGGAGTATAATTTTAATTTATCAATTCCCATCAATCTAACAACAATGAAAAGTTAGATTCAACCATTACTAAATACACCTATGTAAGTAACATACAATTTAAGATGTTGGTACAATTAATTTATGATTTACATCAATCATGAAGCAGGTTTTGTTGTAGGGAAAGAGCTGTACATAGTTGTACAATAGGAGCAGTATCGTTCTGATTATTTCTATAAAGGAAACCTATTAAATTATAAATGTCTCATGGACGAATTATATTATAAATGTCTTATGCACGAATCTTTTATTGACAAATTTGCATTAATCGTGCATTATTGCATTTTGATTGCGTAACTGCCATACAGGATCTGATGTTAATAGTGATCAACATACCAGGATTATAATTTAGTACCCCAGACGCGCGTTTCGTCTACATAAAACTCATCAGTGATGCTCATATCAAAATATTTATTAAGGCAAACAAGTAAAAAGTTGAAGAGCATTGAGGATCCAAAATTCCATAAAGTTGTGCCAAATACGGCTACGGTAATTTATACCTGGGATAAGAAAATCCTTAGTTTTTCGAAACATTCAAAGTTTTTTAACAGGACATTTATAAAAATGACCACATTATTGATATTTATGTCAACACCGAAGTGTTGACTACTGGGCTGATGATACATTCAGAGACGAAACGTCCACCAGCTGAGGCATCATCCCAGTGGTGTAAATAGCTCTCAAAGGTACCAGGACTATAATTTAGTACGCTAGACGCGCGTTTCATCTACATAAGGTTCATCAGTGATGCTCATATCAAAATATTTATTAAGCCAAACAAGTAAAAAGTTGAAAAGCATTGAGAATCCAAAATTCCAAAAAGTTGTGCCAAATACGGCTAAGGTAATCTATGCCTGGGATAAGAAAATCCTTAGTTTTTCGAAAAAATCAAAACAGGAAAAATAACCACATTGTTCAAATGGATATATGGTATCACCAAGTAGTTAAAAATCACAAAACACGGTAATATATGTTATGAACCGATCGCATCTATCAATCTGTAACTCCGATTTGGTATTCCTTATGACCAATCACCCTGCATAGAATGCTTTATGAACTTAAGTTTTGCTAACATCAAAAATATAACCTGCTTGTTTAAATGAAGGGTAACATCTTAACTTAATCAAAACCGTTAAAGGTTCATTGTGTCAGCTAATAAGTATGTAAAATATACTTCATTAAAACTATCTACTGTTTCACTGATAATTCCGAAGATGTTGAATTCATGTTTTAAACAGGAATATGACAGCTGATATCCATTAGTTTAATGTGTTTGAAATTTTGATTTTGCAATTTGATTATAGGACTTTCCGTTGGGAATTTTCTTCAGAGTTCAGTATTTTTATGATTTTACTTTATACATTGCTGGTAAATACTATTTCCTTATTATGGGTATCAACTTCCATCTAGTAGTAATCGAAACCTAATTCATGGTTTATGTACATCATAAATAAAGGAGTAGGTCCGGTAAGGACTCCTTTTGGCCTCAAATTTCAGTTTCATCTGACGAAAGATTTTGACCACTTTTTAAAGACTTAAGTGTCTATTTCACTTGATTTAATAAGTATAAGTGAAAGATTTTAACTGATTTATTCATTAAAAACGATCCGATTCAAGCTCAAATATGAAAAATCTCTCAAATATGCCAAAAAAACGTCACTTTTCAGATGGTTTTTGTCAAAAATGAAAGTGGCCGCATCCGTGTTCATCCACAACCTTTATATATGTTATGTATTATCATAAAATACAACTTACATTTCAATATTAAGGATGAACACGAATGCGGCCACTTTCATTTTACAAGGAAACTGTCTAAAATTTAACTAAAATGATAGAATTTTGAAGATTTCAGTTATTTAGCATGAATTAATGGTGCTACAACCAGATATATGTGCATTGTATTGTCAAAAACAGCCCATATTTATGTAGCAGAAGCATTCAACTGTCCAATAAATAACTAAAAGTTTACATTTTAACAATTTTGTAAAACTGTTATATTTTTGGGCCAAAAAGGGGTCTGAACTCCGTTTGTATCCACATCTTAATTGTAGACTACTTTCATTAGTGTTTTTAAGGGGCACTAGCTGTCAAATTCATGGTCACCGATTTGACTCAAATTCCCATATTTGATTTATAACAATGTAAAACATCTATCCAAACTATCAAAAGTCTAAAATAAACAGTTTACAGAACATGGGGTAGATAATATATAGGTTCATTTCGTGTGTATTTTAGTCCAGACGCCATCTAATTAACTATCGATTTGACCTCCGATGATCATATAAGCGATGTAAACATAAATAAAGATATGAATAGATTAAACCAACACGTGCAATTGGACTTTTTTAGGTATGTTTGATTTTATTTTATAGATTAAAAATAGATGTTTCATATTGCTTTTAACCATATAAGAATGATTTTATGTGCATCGAATTAGTAATCAAATGATTTATCGTAGTTTCACATTCATTGTTGACATTCTTTTTCTTAAATAACCAGTATACGTACGATGCATGCGTTGTCAATCTCTAGCTAGGGGTTAAATTGAAGTTCACATGAATACGGATTTAAAGAGGTCGACTCATTCACTTGCAAGTGAATAACTAATTATCAATGTTTCTTAGCGTAATTTGACAAAATTAACCTTTTTGGCTGCAAAAAGCGAATCGTTATTTCTCTATTTCACTCTCATTATTGATTAAACAAAAAAAATCAAACTTTAGATGTTTTATATATCTCGTAGCTAGTGTCCCTTTAAAAACTCGTAGAACTTATTTTTGCTTTTTTGATTCATGTCAATTGTTGAATTGAAGTAATACTCAACCTATTATATTCAAATGTCTAACAATATAATGTAGTAAAAGGGTTGAGTTGGTTTAACATTATAAACATTCATCATTTACCTCACTACTATTTTTGGTTTCGGAATCGGTTTCGGTTTCGGTATCGGCTTATGGTGAACATGTCTATTTGGAATGATAAAATGAAAGAAATGTGAAAGAAGCTTAGAAAACAAGCATATTCAAAAATAATTTTCATTTCATTCTTTGCATGCCTATTTTGGCAAATAATGTAGGTAGGGAATCTCTCAATAGTTTTGAAAGTCAAATATAAATGTTTTGGATCATGATAACTACAACCAGCCAATTACAAACTTGTCGACCCGTCAATGGAGGAATAACAACCAGAGTATAATCATAACTGTGCAGTATCTAAAAAGATTGTATAAGCAATTATCAGATATATTATACCGTTAAGGTCGCATTTCTGTAAATATTGGCAATGCAATTTACCATAGAAACTCCTTTTACGGCTAAAACTGTACCACTTTTACTATGAAGTTTTGAAAAAAATCTTATCCTAGAATTGAAAGTTCATACGCACCACAATTTTTTTTCAAAGGTCAAAATATAGGGCTGTGCGGCATAAATTCAACGTTTATATGCCCTGAACTTCTCAGAGTTTAAACTAACACTAATTTTCTTAACAACCCCTACTTCGAATGAAAGGTTACCACAGATTTCAATGTAAACAATATGCACATGTATATTTACTGGCAACATTCCCAAGTTATGTCTCTGTGAAATGGAACACAGAGAGCATAACTGGGAACCAGTATGTAAACAAAATTAATTTTCTATGAATATTCAAGATCTCCCCAAAAGAGGCGTATTTTGAGAAACAGCTTTATTTACAAAGTGCAACTTTAAGCGCGTTATTTTTGCGGGTGTCAAATTTACCGATTTCCATTGAAAAAGGTAAACGAAATATTTTGGCGCTTATAATTTTGGCGGATTCAAAACTTTTATCAATACCTTTGCATGTACAATTTTAAATTGGCGGAATTTATTTTTTGCGATTTTGTTCCGTCCGCAAAAATAAACGAAAATTGACACCCATCAAAAATAACCCGCTATCAGTACATTTAGCTTATAATATCTTACGAAAAAGCGTTTTGTTCGTCACAAAAATAAACGAAATTGACCACCCATCAAAAGATAACCGCTATCAGTAATTAGCTTATAACTTACGAAAAAGCGGTTGTTATTTTAAAGGAACATTTGCTATACAAACCGATCATGCTGGAAATCCTGATCGCCAAGTTTTCGAATGGATGATGTGGTCAAGGTTTAAATTATGGTTGTCATGGTTAGGATTTTCCGATCTCCACACCGGTATTGATTACTACATGGTGTCAGTGGGCAGTCAATTTATGATGGACGATCTCAATAATGTAGGTACTTGATTGTTTGTAAAACTCTTATAATAACGTTAACCTATTTAAATTAAAATCAAATTTAAATTTTAGAGTATCGTTAAAGCAATTAATCTTCGGATATAGGATTTTTGACAAATTTGTTTGGTCTGAATTATTTCCTTACAATTTAATGTTTTCTATATATAAATCATATTATGTATCTAATCAGAAATTGACAAATGTAAATGTTTATCAAATTTTTGTTCAAGAATACATTAAAAAATATAATGAAAACAGAACAATGCAATTTGGATCCATTACTGGAGACATTAAAAAGAAGTTTGGACGAATGAATAGATTAAAATATAATGCATTTAAAACATATATACCAGCAGCTGATAACTCACCTGAATAATCAGTGGAATATAACAGGATACATCAAGAAAAGCTTTGTTTCTTGAAGTAACAATGTAAGAAGCATATATGGTGCATAAATATATAATGTCGTTAAAAAATTATATAAAAAAACATAATTGTATTTTTTTACAACTTTGAAGAATGGTATTCCTCAGAAAGTTATCCACCACGTTACAAATACTAGTGTAGATAAAGGGGATGAAGGAAAGGTTCAAACTTATGAAGTAGCAACAACTCTACTTGAAGCTGATGATTATGTGTTTGTTAGTCTTTGGGCAGTTAACAACGTAAGTAAACATGTATTCCCAAGGAAAGGAAAATCATACAACAACAATACATAATTATATCATATCATTGGAGGTCTTTAATGTAGCAACACTTTTTTCATACTCCCTAAGATTGATTGTGTGTAAATCTGTGAACAAAAAAGTTACAATGATTTTTTTTTTAAATTCATTGCTTAAAGCCAATATTTTGTTTGTGTTTTTTGGTTTTTACTTATTGTCTTATGTCTAGTTATCTTTTAAATGTTATGATAAAAACGGATGAAGACAAAGAAGTAAAATATATCAATTTTTAAGTTAATATTTTTTAATGACCATTAACTTTTAAGTGACATGGAATGTTTGGTGTAAACATAAGTCATCACATTTTTGTTAGACCTGTTGTAGCTATATCTTAAGGCAGTTCTAAGCATCATCATGGCAAGTTAATTGAACCATACATACAATGTATTTGATCTAAAAAAAAATAATTTTCAATTATGATATTCAAATATTAATATGATGGTCAAACAAAAGTATGTCATGGAATTGAGAAAAAGATGAAACCATATCATTAAAATAAATGCACAATGTATTGCAAAGAGCCAATGCTATGCTCTTTCATAAACATAAAATACTTTGGAAAGTGCAAACTTTGAATAGTAAGATTGAACCAACGTGTATTACTTAGGTTGGACTGATAAGTGATATGATACACCAACAATTCCATTTGATTCCTGGTGGATCACTAGAACTTATCAGACGATGTTCCTCTACTACGTGTTTAGGTCATTGTGTATGTGCACCGAAAGACCAAAGATGTCCTGTGGAGAGTGCCAGTTGCATAGACACTACACGAAGTAAGTTTAAAATTCTGTCATTTCTGTTGTGTTATTTTTACTACATTTTAGAATTGAAACATAAATCACAATTTCCAATACTGTTTTGATTTTAATCGTAAAGAATATTAATGCCGAATAAAATATGAATGATTGAGAAGTCGATAACAAGGTTTTCAATGTACTGACTTCGTATTATTCTTTAGGGAACTTCGGTTTTGAATGTTGGTTGTAGTTTATCGATTTTATCGTTGTACATATATGTAGGACTCAAATCTATGGCGGGTTCCAAATCTATGGCAGATGCCTAATCTATGGCAGATTTCTAATCTATGGCAAATGTGACGTTACAAAAGCCAAACAACTCAAATTTATGGCAGATTTTTGTTTTGTCTAAATCTATAGCAGGTCTCGGGGGGAAGAGTAACATAAAACGTCACAATTGAATAACGCTATATTTCATCTTCGACGCCGCTAGCGATGGTGGAACCCATATTTTTGAACACCATTTAAGATGAAGATATTTCCCTGACAGTAATTTGCGGGTAGTTTAAAGGCAAGATGGCCAAAATGTGCTCTACTGGACACTGCCGCGATGAATTATGGCACCGCTATTTTCAGTACCGCATATTGTAGAAAAAGGAGTCTTTGGGGCCCTTTATAGCATACTGTTCTGTGTGAGTCAATGCTCTGTGTTGAAGGCCGTACCTTGACCTATAGTTATCAAAAGTACCAGGATTATAATTTTATACGCCAGACGCGCGTTTCGTCTACATAAGACTCATCAGTGACGCTCATATCAAAATAGTTAAAAAGCCAAATCAATACAAAGTTGAAGAGCATTGAGGATCCAAAATTCCAAAAAGTTGTGCCAAATACGGCTAAGGTAATCTACTCCTGGGGTAAGAAAATCCTTAGTTTTTTCGAAAAATTCAAAGTTTTGTAAACAGAAAATTTATAAAAATGACCATATAATTGATATTCATGTCAACACCGAAGTGCTGACTACTGGGCTGGTGATACCCTCGGGGACGACACGTCCACCAGCAGTGGCATCGACCCAGTGGTGTAAATAGTTATCAAAAGTACCAGGATTATAATTTTATACGCCAGACGCGCGTTTCGTCTACATAAGACTCATCAGTGACGCTCATATCAAAATAGTTAAAAAGCCAAATCAATACAAAGTTGAAGAGCATTGAGGATCAAAAATTCCAAAAAGTTGTGCCAAATACGGCTAAGGTAATCTACTCCTGGGGTAAGAAAATCCTTAGTTTTTCGAAAAATTCAAAGTTTTGTAAACAGAAAATTTATAAAAATGACCATATAATTGATATTCATGTCAACACCGAAGTGCTGACTACTGGGCTGGTGATACCCTCGGGGACGAAACGTCCACCAGCAGTGGCATCGACCCAGTGGTGTAAATAGTTATCAAAAGTACCAGGATTATAATTTTATACGCCAGACGCGCGTTTCGTCTACATAAGACTCATCAGTGACGCTCATATCAAAATAGTTAAAAAGCCAAATCAATACAAAGTTGAAGAGCATTGAGGATCCAAAATTCCAAAAAGTTGTGCCAAATACGGCTAAGGTAATCTACTCCTGGGGTAAGAAAATCCTTAGTTTTTCGAAAAATTCAAAGTTTTGTAAACAGAAAATTTATAAAAATGACCATATAATTGATATTCATGTCAACACCGAAGTGCTGACTACTGGGGTGGTGATACCCTCGGGGACGAAACGTCCACCAGCAGTGGCATCGACCCAGTGGTGTAAATAGTTATCAAAAGTACCAGGATTATAATTTTATACGCCAGACGCGCGTTTCGTCTACATAAGACTCATCAGTGACGCTCATATCAAAATAGTTAAAAAGCCAAATCAATACAAAGTTGAAGAGCATTGAGGATCCAAAATTCCAAAACAATGGTTTACTTTTAGAAGTTGTTACTTGGATGGAGAGTTGTCTCAATGACACTCGTACATCATCTTTCTATATCTATTTAGTAGTAGTTTACTGTCTACGGCTGGCACAGTTTATAAAATAAAATATCAAATTACCGGATACAAATTTGATTTAAATCGTCATCAAATAAAAAAGATGTATTAACGATATCGCTGAAATAAATATTATTTGAAAATTCAAACTATTTACTTTTATTTGTTACTTTTTTATTTTATTATTTTTGAAACGCGGCCTTCTTGTTTTTTAAAGGTCTTATTAGTTGTTTAACGATTTGGTGAAACAGGTACCATGCACAGATTAAAAAATGTTTATTTTTTACAGAGCACATAATTTTAATCTTGAAGACGTCTGTATCAAGGCATATAAATTATTCCTTTATGATTTTTTTTGATTGACCATTAAGGAATGTATATTTCACTAATGTTTATAGACATGCTCCCGTTGTCGTATATTTCGACTTGCTTAAGACAAGTAATTGGTAGAAAATGTACTGAATTGTTTTCCATTTTCACAAAATTTGCCATAGATTTGGAAACAACATAAATCCGCCATAGATTAGGAAATTACAAAAATGGCCATAGATTTGGGATGGCATGACGTCACATTTACAATGGATTTGGAATCTGCCATAGATTTGGAACCCACAATAGATTTGAGTCCTACATATATATTTTAAGTTTACGGTTCAGTTTTGGGTCAGTGTTTACTTTCCATGTTAGCATTTTTGTATTTCCTTGCAGATAATACAAACACGTTGATAAGTGTGTATGACATAACTGATTTACGACCTGAGGAGTCAAAAGATATCAAATTTACAGCATCACATGATACGCTTGCAGCAAGGTGGCGTATTGTTCAGATTCATGGCCTTTGCCTGCTTGGTTTGTATAAAAATATTTAACGCTTAGAGATCAGAAGCAATTACCATATTTGTAGTTTAATACAATTGTAAATTTGACACTAATCGTACTATTTAATGTTTTTTATCACTGTCATTGGGTTCTGTCAAAAATATATTATAAAGCATAGTGTTGAATATCCGGAATGAGATGTTCAGTAGCTGTCGTTTGTTGATGTGGTTCATATGTGATTTCATTTTTCGTTTTTTATAAAGATTAGACCGTTGATTTTCCTGTTTGAATGGTTTTAAACCAATAATTTTGGGCCTTTTAAATAGCTTGCTGTTCGGTGTGAGCCAAGGCTCCGTGTTGAGGACAGTACTTTAGCATATAATGGTTTACTTTTATAAATTGAGACTTGGATAGAGAAGTGTCTCATTGGCACTAACACCACATCTTTTTATATCGATATATGATATTATTTGGCTACACTATGTCGTGACAAGGAAAAAGTACACTAATCATTATACCTTTGAAGGCCTTGTACGTTATGAACAAAGATGTAAAATGAAATTTACACAGTCGAATTCCTGGATCATCAATAACGCTCATACCAAATATTCGAAGTTATATGACAAAAAGGATCTAAAAACAATAGCCAAATTCATCTTTGGGTCAACTTTGCCAAAAAGTACGTTGGAATCTTAGTGTCTTAACACTTTCTAAATTTATCCTCGGCGAGTTCAAGATTCGTTTGTTAAACATCATGACAGTACAATTTATCTTTTCCTTTGTCAAAACAAGAAAAGAAAAAGACAATCCAGCCACAGACAATTATTTATTAAGAAATTGTGAAATGCTAACATCTGTTTCATGAAAGTGTTATATTAGGTATGAATGGAGTGTTGGACTTACAGACTTAAATGAACCAGGAGGTGTCATTGATGATTCGAATGAGAATATATGGCATCCATGTGGTCAGATAGATAGAGCAATTTATACCTTACCAAGAGGTAGCGTAAAATACAATGATGTATAAAATTCAAATTAATTACTCAATTAGCTTTGTTTGAAACATTTTAAGAAATCAATAATGCTAAATTAAACGAATTGTAACCGAGTGGTCAAAAGGGAGAGATAATTCTAAAATAATTGCAAATCAGCGCAATCAACTAATTTTTTAAATTTTCATTTACAATAAGATTTAAGATTAGAATACAGCCAATTATAATGTTTCTATATATTCAACAACATATTTAGCTCCTTATACATAGATTTACAAAATCCATTTAGGTCATTGAGTAAGAGATCATAAATTTATCCATTATTGATGTATAATATATAACATCACTTTACACTTGAAGTTACACTTACTAATACACACTGCTAAGAGTCTGAAAAGACCAGATTTTGTGTTCGACCAGTAAAATCGAGCACACATTTTACTCGACTAGTCTCGACATTACTTAACTGTACTCGCCTAGGTCTCGACTTTACTTAATAAATCTGATTCCGTACTTGATGATCTTCGTGTAGTCTTAAATGCTCTCGACCTGTCTTGACCAGTCTCGACCTGTCTCGACTAGTAACGACTCAGTCTCAGTAATATCAACAATATAACTGACATAACTGTACAGTTTGATGAAAATCCAAATTGATTTAAAAAAGTTATAAAAAAATTGAAATTGTACTATCTGAATTTATCCGAACTGCAATCTCTAGCTTGTATTACCTAGATTGATTTTATCCTTTAATTTGACAGCAATACACCAAACAACATAACAACCTGGGATTCAGCGAGATCAATATATAACTGAGATAGCTATATAGTTTCATGAAAAAATCCAAGTTGATTTGAAAAAGTAATTTAAAATTAGAGTATACTATCTGAATAAATCGAACTGCAAATTCTAGCTTTTTTTACCTTGATTAATAAAATTCTTCAACTTGACAGCAATTCACCAAGCTACATAACGACATATGATTCAGAAAGCTCAATAAATAACTGAGATAGCTGTATAATTTGATGAAAATCCAAGTAAATTTGAAAAAGTAATAATCAAATTTAAAGTTGACTACCAGAAAATTCTAGCCTTTTTTTTTACCTTTTAATTAAATACTCAAATTTGACTCAAATTAATTAGACTACCAAAACACCTTGAATTCTGTAAGATCGAAGTATATTTGAGACTGCTGTACAGTTTTAAGAACATCCAAGTTGATTTAAAAAAGTTATAGAAATCATCCAAAATTATTATCTGAAGTTAATCAAATTATTTTTTACAATTTTACAAAATTTTATTTTTTTTAAATTCTTTAATTTTACATTAATGAACCAATTTATCCAAATAAACTGGAATTTTGTTAGATCAATAATTAATTTAGTGAGATTGGCTGATTAACACCATTCAAGACTAAATTTGAAGGTGCACGCTTGTCGAAACAGGTCGAGACTGAGTCAAGACTAGTCCAGACATGTCGAGCCCATTGACTACACCAACATCATCAAGTACTAAACCAGATTTATTAAGTTAAAGTCGAGACCTAGTTGAATACAGTTAAGTTCACCTAAGTACTGTTGCGACAATGTCGAGACTAGTCCAGTAATATGTGTGCTCGATTTTACTGGTCGAGCACAAAATCTAGTCATTTCAGACTCTGAGCAGTTTGTAGTGTATTGACTTGCAAATTCGTTTAAACGTTTATAGTAAATTTTAATATTTTAAAGGAAAACTGCTAAACGATATGGTATCTTACTCGTTTTTCGTGAGGGCTTGGTACGACAGCAACACATTTGCCGATTTTAAATCCAATGGTGTTACGGTCATGTCAAAACCTTTGACAACAACAAATTTCATTGGTGTAGGGGTAAGAATTTTTATTGATATTCAATCTGACTAGATAACACACCTACTGTATAAATTACGAATTTCAATCTGTTTGAAATTTACTCCTTTTTTCAATTGAAAATAAATCAAGCTATATGTTACTTTCTGTTTTAATTTTACATCTCCTGTTGAATATTTTTCGGACGCCATCACCAGTTGGTTGACCGTTATAGAGAATCTGTTTAAAAAAAAAACAAAGGATATGCGTCTTTTGACACCAAATATGTCCTTACATGACCAGCACGACCATTACCAAATATAAAGCAGAGCCTACTACTCTTCCGACTTACCTGAAATCATCCCGGGCTTAGTTTGTAAATATCCCTTTGGTATGTAAAAAAGATATTCTAATTTATTACTATACTTGTTTATGGTAATATACTACTTTAAAACCAACTTTCTAGAAATAATATACAAAAAGCATTCACAAGTAATATTGTTCAGGACGTATTTCTGAATATACTTAAATAATTAACTCAATTCAGAAATCCCTAGCAAAGATAAAGACTCAGAAGATTTAAGATTGAAATTTCTTAAACAATAGACTATGCCATCTAAAATAATATATTTCTAAGGGATTAAAAACCTTCATTTAAGAAAGCTTTTTAATGTATTGTTTATTTTTGGAAACCTTAAAAGTGTTATGTGCTCTATTTGACCTGGCCCTATTTTGTGGTATTACATCTGACACAATCTATCTAATTAATTTGCAAAGAATTCCCCGCACATTGATGCTATGGTCCGTTTTAAACTTCTAGTGAAGTGAGAGTGTTTTTGATTGTTCCGTGTTGAAGGCCTCACTGTGACTGAGATGAAGAAAAGAAATACAAGCGCTGTTCCTTTGCTGTTTGTGTGATTTTTTTTATGTACATACTGATTTTGCGTCATGGATGGATATATGAACCCATATTCTTTGTTTTTCTATTGATACAAGCGTTTGCATTTGTGCTAGCCGTATCTTAAATGATATCACGGTTAATAAGATGAATCAATTAACTACAAAACAATAAATGGTTACACATGCTTTGGAATATTGTTGCAAGGGTTGCAGTCCAACCTTCCAACCTTCCATTGCAATTTTAAATAAATTCCTATTTCCTTCTCAATGCAGGTTTTTTTAATTTCGAAAATACTTTTTATTATTTATTTTATCTGAAACCAAAATCAACAAATAATTATTTGACAGGTGCAGGAACATTTGCCTGGTCATTGGAAGAAAGATGTTGATGTCATGTTGCGAGGCGGATTATTTTCTGTCTCGTGGAATGAAGCATTTGTGAAAGCCAGAACAGTTATAAATAAGTTTAACGTATACATAAGTACTTATCCAGGAGGTATGTCTTTTACTTATGTTTTTTTTTTTAAATATTTTACATTTGTATGTGTTTTTTTATATTTGAGGACGAAACGAAACGACTACGAGAAAACAAAATACTTTAAACCTGTTTCAAACGAATCCTTTTTGAACGGGAGATATTTGCCAGATCATACAGTTGTGTCGTTTAAACTGGTTCTACTTGTGAATTAGTTTTAAAAGTATGTCTTAATGCTGGAATGAGTGAATACTTATTTTAACTTACTATTTAGCATGCGTTTCGCATATTTATTGTGTAGTGTGTTTTTTTCAGTCAAAGTACTCACAATCTTGATCAAAGTCATTATATTGATGACGTTTTACATTATTAAATATGTACTACTTAGCATAGCAAAATTATTCACATTGCGAATTTAAAAATGCAGAGAATTTTATCAATGAATTATATATTTCTTCGTTATCTTGGTTGCATTAATGTTTTTTTTCCATGGAAGTCTCTAAGCATTAGACTGGGAAAAACAGTTTAAGTTTTTATGATCTTCTTATTTTTTAAGTTAAATATCACAAGCGAAGTCTCAACCTACTGAATTCCTTTTTAGCTCACCTGGCCCGATGGGCTAAGTGAGCTTTTCTCATCACTTGCCGTCCGTCGTCTGTCGTCCGTCGTCGTCGTCCGTCTCGTCGTCGTTAACTTTTTACATTTTGAACTTCTTCTAGAGAACCACTGAATGGAATAAAACCAAACATGGCATGATGTTCCTTATGAGTGCTGACCAAGTGTTGTTACTTTGTAGCCGATCCATCATCCAAGATGGCCGCCAGTAGGGGACTTAGTTTAACATAAGACCCTACGGGAAATGCATACAAATCACTTCTTCTAGAGAACAACTGAATGAAATGAAACCAAACATGGCATGAATGTTCCTTATGAGGTGTTGACCAAGTGTTGTTACTTTGTAGCCGATCCATTATCCAAGATGGCTGCCAGCGGGGAACTTAGTTTAACATAGGACCCTATGGGAAATGCATACAAATGACTTCTTCTAGAGAACCATTGAATGGAATGAAACCAAGCTTGACATTAATGTTCCTTATGAGGTGCAGACCAAGTGTTGTTACTTTGTAGCCGATCCATCATCCAAGATGGCCGCCAGCGGGGGGACTTAGTTTAACATAGGACCCTATGGGAAATGCATACAAATGACTTCTTCTAGAGAACCACTGAATGGAATGAAACCAAACATGGCATGAAGGTTCTTTATGTGGTGCCGACCAAGTGTTGTGACTTTGTAGCCGATCCATCATCCAAGATGGCCGCCAGCGGGGGACTTAGTTTAACATAGGACCCTATGGGAAATGCATACAAATGACATCTTCTAGAGAACCACTGAATGGAATGAAACTAAACATGACATGAATATTCCTTATGAGGTGCTGCCCAAGTGTTGTTATTTTGTAGCCGATCAATTATCCAAGACGGCTGCCAGCGGGGGACTTAGTTTAACATAGGAACCTACGGGAAATGCATGCAAATGACTTCTTCTAGAGAACCACTGCATGGAATGAAACCAAACATGACATGATTGTTCCTTATGAGGTGCTGACCAAGTGTTGTTACTTTGGAGCCGATCCATCATCCAAGATGTCCGCCAGCGGGGGACTTAGTTTAACATAGGACCATATGGGAAATTCATACAAATGACTTCTTTTAGAGAACCACTGAATGGAATGAAACCAAACATGACATAAATGTTCCTTATGAGGTGCTGACCAAGTGTTGTTACTTTGTCTCCGATCCATCATCCAACATGGCTGCCAACGGGGGCTTAGTTTAACATAGGACCCTATGGGATATGCATACACAAGTTTCTTCTAGAAAACCACGAATGAAATCAAACATAGCATGAATAGTCCTTTCTTTATGAGGTGCTGGCCAAGTGTTGTTACTTTGTAGCCAAATTTTATCTGTTTTTATATGATTTCAAAAACCCAAGTACAGTCAGGTGAGCGATACAGGCTCTTGAGAGCCTCTAGTTTATTTTAAGACTGGTGACGTTCTTATATGTATAATGTGTGAGACATTTATTAGTTTTGTCTTCCTCTCCTTTTATAAAACTTGTTTGCATTGATGATTATTTGCTGATCGTTTCAGGTCATGACGTACACGTTCTTGATATTGATCTGCCAGGAGATATGACATCTGTGAATATAAGCCGTGTCCCTCTTTTACCCAGTGTTTGGTATTACTCTAATGTTGTAGGTTACAGTTATTCTGGACAGCATATAACACTGTCATCAGATGGTTTCACCGTAGATATAGATAAACCTACAGGTGGTCTTGTTAATGATGGAATAGGTTTGTTAACAAGTTTTATAGTCTTGTGGTACACCTGTTTATTTCTACTTCAATTGTCAAGTTGATTACAACTTATGGAGACACTTTAAGTCTTATCTTATTTCCACAAATATTACATAGAAATAAAGAAAAACTTTAATAATAGAGTAGCGAAATATTATTATTTTATATTCTATTTAAATAATGTCATCGTCTCAAGCGCTTTTCTTGATTTACGTTAATCAGGAGTAAAATATGTTTCCCCAAACATTAACATTTCGATATTGTCGTACCGGTACTGGATTTTGGCGATTCAATTTTAAGTGTTTACTATATTTTCGTGTGTTTAATAGTTGAACTTCCATTGGAGGCACCTTTTAAACCAAAATAACCTAATTTACGTTAATTGCTATATTGTTAAACGGATAAGTTTTTTTTTAAAAAGATTGTTATGAATCTGTACTATCTTTTAAGATGATGTTACCCTCGCGAACTGGTAGTCCACCACCTGTGATATCGACCTAGTGCTTAAAACAATGAAAATAACACTTTATTTATTGAATGAGTCCAAAACACCGTCCGAAGCATTTTTCTAGATTTACTTTCATTAGGAACGCTCAAAGCCGAATATTTGAAAGCCAAAGATTTATAAGAACCGAAACAGTTGAAGAGCCGTACAACCATAAAGTACCACCCAAAAAAAGTCAAATGCATCTTAACAATAGTGCCTGTGGGAGCTGAACTCGTACTAAGATACTGATTAACCGTATGAATAACGAGAATTTCTTGTTAATCACCATTTAAAATAAAAAAAAGCATGCAAATGTTATGGGAAGGCAAATATTTTTATGCCCCACCTACGATAGTAGAGGGGCATTATGTTTTCTGGTCTGTACGTCCGTTCGTCCGTCCGTCCGTCTGTTCGTTCGTCCGTCCGTCTGTTCCGCTTCAGGTTAAAGTTTTTGGTCAAGGTAGTTTTTGATGAAGTTGAAGTCCAATCAACTTGAAACTTAGTATACATGTGCCCTATGATATGATCTTTCTAATTTAAATGCCAAATTAGAGTTTTGACCCCAATTTTACGGTTCACTGAACATAGAAAATGATAAAGCAAATTTCAGGTTAAAGTTTTTGGTCAAGGTAGTTTTTAATAAAGTAGAAGTCCAATCAACTTGAAACTTAGTATACATGTTCCCTTTGATAAGATCATTCTAATTTTAATGCCAAATTAGAGAATTTATTCCAATTTCACGGTCCACTAATCATAGAAAATGATAGTGCGAGTGGGGCATCCGTGTACTGTGGACACATTCTTGTTTTTTATGTATAGATAAAATGACAATAAAATAAGTCAAATGTTTATATAGACCGCCATCAGGTAATCAGCGATATGGCCCATGATTTAGAATATCATGTACATTATAATGCAATTGAAAAAAATATACAACAATCAGAGCTTGGTCTTCTTTTAAACGGAATTATCCTTGACAATTTGTTAATAAGTAATAATGTTATCTCATTAGCGAATCTTGCATCTAAATTCTTTGCTAGCTTCTGAATGGAATGTTGCTCTTTTAACGATTGTTATGCTTAACTGATCAATATATTGATACGAAAAATACCACGAGAAAGATAAGAAATTAAATCGATTTCTTCTGAGTTGTTAATGTCTAACGTAGTTTTTATCATTGCAATTTTTATTACCTTTTACAGGGAAAATGGAAGCAGACTTCCAAAATTCTTCAGATGTAGTAAGTGCTTCCTGGCATGGTTTTGGAGACAGGGACTCTGGTATTTCAAAATATTACTGGTGTGTTCAATTTGACAGTACAGATTCTGACTGCAATATTTTACCATATCAAAATGTTGGTATCCACAGATCGGTTTCAAGATCTATCAATGCATCAATAATAAATTCAGGTATTACATAAAATTATAAGATATTAAAACTAAATTGATCTACGAATCCAGCATGGTAACAGCCAACATTCATAATAAGACAAATGATTGAGGACGAATGACCTTGATATATATTTCATTACATAATATTAGGCACACTCTCATTTATTTATATATATCGAAGTAATATTTTCAACAGAGAAAGCTCCAGGACTGGAAATATCTTTTTTTTTTATTCAACAACAATATTGCTCACGCTGTTAACAATTACTCCACTGACACATCTATCTCAGTGAAGGTCTCTATTTCATTAATACCAGAAGCTCAGGGATTCTGCAGGTAGATAAACTGTATATTGTTAGACATTAACAAAATATTAATATAACATCAATAGATAAATAATGCTATAAAAAAGTATTTATATCGTCTGGCGTTATTTTCGGAATTTCATAGTTCATCCGAGATTGGGGTGATTTGTAACCGGTAACCCTTTCCATGTTTTTCTGGATAACGGTTTTTTTAATCAATATCGAAAAAGATTATATATAAGCTTTATCTACATCTTTATTCAGGTAAGACAGTTTAATTTGAAAGATTGATAAATTTACGGTCATCGAAAAACAATTGTGCTGTGTTTTTGTAAGGTATAGACATCGTACCAGAAAATATAAATATTGCAATTTTCATCATGCATCAAAAATAATTATAAAATTAGATAAAATAAAAGAATTAATACACAAAGATAACATTATTAAACATGTTAACAGTTGATACAATTCAAATACATCTAAATATTTTCTTCAATATACCTTTTCTTTCATGGTTAAAATATTTGTTATGTAGAATGAGCCTATTTCTAAAACAGAAAATACATTAACATTCTTCGTTCTAAACTCTGACAAATAGCGTGTTTTATGAATTGAAAACATAATCACTGTGAGAAAAAAAAATATTATCATAGTATTCTTTATCATTTATTTTGTAACCCCAAATAATTTTTTTTAGTGTTAACATGTGTTTTCCAAGTTTAACTGTTTCTTTAAGATTAAATATATCTTTCCAGAATTTATCAGAAAGTGGCATGAAATAAAAAAGGTGTTTAGAATCTTCTGTAATATTTTAGAGTTCGGACATTATTTCCTTTGTTTTAATAAAGCTTTGTTTGGAAGGATAAAATGACATAGTTTCCATCTGAACATTTCTAGTGTGTTTTCTTTCAAATAGTTATGAACAAATTTTAGTAGCTTTATTTTCTATGTTTTGAAAATTTAGTAGTCTCTTCCATTTGTAAAAGCAAATTGGTATTCTATGTCTTTATCTAATAGTATTTTGTAAATTTTATCAAACAAAAAGTTGCTATACGCCGAGGAAAATTCAAAAACGGAAAGTCCCTAATCAAATGGCAAAATTAAATGCTCAAACACATCAAACGAACTGATAACAACTGTCAAATTCCTGACTTGGTACAGGCATTTTCGTATGTAGAAAATGGTGGATTCAACTGGTTTTATAGTTATCTAAACATCTCACTTGTCCGACAGTCGCATACAATTACATTATATAGAAAAAAGTGTGTAAACAAAACAAACAGACATAATACGGTAAAATGTCAAAACAGCGTTCCATGGTTTACGCCCACTTAGAAACACATGGGAACCCAGCATCCTAGGTCAAGCTAAGTAACAAAACGGCCGTTATTATGAACATTGAATAAAAACAAGGTAAAAATTTGCAAGCTATTGGATTATCCTCATTCCCCCAAAATGTAGTTAATCAACTAGATATACAATACAATATTAAATGATTGATATTATTAGATATTATTAGATAATTATGAGGATAAATTACAGGTTTAATTCAGCATGACCAATGAATGCTGATAAGTGTCTTTACTGTGTCAACTTGTAAAACAATCATCATTGCTCCATTATCTATTGGGTTTTGAAATAACATTTAACAGGTTTTCTTTTTTTTATTATTGGTAACTAATGATTATTAAAATTCATGTCACTAATTAAAAATAAAGAATATAAAAAAATAATATTATTTGCCAATATGAATATTTGGTCATTGTAATTCGTCTTTGTTTTAAATTTATAAACAACTCTTGTCCTTAACAGGAAACTTTGCACATTGTACTCACCACTTTTTTTCAAATTAAGAAAATAAAATATACTTCCTTTCCGTTTTTGTAATGTATTCCAAAAATTTTAATAAAATACAATCAGCAAATACCACCACAGTAGACCAAAAATGCATCGAAATTAAACATTATCTTACTTTATATAAACCATCTATTGAAATATATGGTTTTTTTTACTATTATTTGACTTTCCCCATTGTCTTATAACGAAATGCTAGCAACGGGGGCATAATAAACATTAATACTTCCATGTGTATACCCGCTTTAAAAAGTGGTGATATACTGTTTTACCTGTCTGTCCATCCATCTGTCTGTCCATCCATCTGACAGTCCATCCATCAATCTATCCATCCGTCCGTCAGTCCGTCCGTCCCATGAATATTTTCGTCACATTTTTTTCAGGAACTGATTGACAAGGTCTCTGAAATTTGGTTTCAGGGTTTATATAAGTCAGTGATCCCGTTTGATGCGTTTTCACATTCATCACTTAAAAATTTTCCTATTTACAGAACAGTGGTATCATTTTGCACGGTAAAATGATTACTATACTAATATAATGGACGTTTGACATATTAAGAAATGTTAGATCAAATAACTGTTTAGATAAGAATTTTGACCGAGGTTATGTCCACAACACGTGCTACTACCAAATGTTAACGCATGTGGTAAATTAACCATATGTAATTGGTCGATTATCTGATGATTGACAAGAGAGTGGAAAGTTGTATATAACGGCAACAGCAGTATACCGCTGTTCAAAACTCGTAAATCTATGGACAAAAACAAAATCGGGGTAACAAACCAAAACTGAGGAAAACGCATTAAATATAAGAGGAGAACAACGACACAGCATTAAAATGTAACACACACAGAAACGGACTAAATATTAGACAAAATCCGATGAGAATGACAAATATAAATATAAATATAATTAAAATAGGGTACAGCAGTCAACATTGTGTTATTATCTGAATCACTATAAAAACATGAAATACATTAACAAGCATTAACCATGGAAAAATAACACAGCAGATGTATAAGTACAGAGCAACGTCATATTTAAGAAAAGGCATATAGACAAAGCATATTAGCATAAATGAAAGACAAGAATACAAACATTTTCATAGAACAATAGCACAATGACGGGATGTTTAAGTACAGTCTAAAAAATGAAAAAAGTTTTTAGTTTTTAAATGATATAACAACAGATTTGTTAGAGCTTTGGAATACATTTACAGTGCATTTCGAATTAAGACGCTATTTATCCGAACACTCCAAGCCACTGGTTTTTGCAAATCAAATACTATTGAGGAGTTCAATAGTATATAACATATAAATTTTGTATCAATTTGAAGAGAATTGTTAATTCCAACGAAATGACAAAACTTATCCAATTTGATCCCAGTATTTCTGATATTATGACAGTGTTTTATTTTGATTTTGTGACTTTTCCAAAAATATCAGCTCGTTTGCAATAGAAAAAAGTAAAATCACAAAAATACTGAACGTAGAGGAAAATCAATTTGGAAAGTCCATAATCACATGGCAATTTCAAATAACAAAACGCATCAAAAACGAATGGACAAGAACTGTCATATTCCTGACTTGGTACAGGCATTTTCAAATGTAGAAATATCAAAATCACGAAACTGTAACACAATGTAAACCAGAAAAAGAAGATATAGAAGTATTGTATTTATGGCATTTCCAATTTCAATAAAAAGTTTGCAAATTATTGAACATTTTGTTATCGAATAACACGTAATCAAAAAGGGATTAAAGTTTGACAGAAATTTTCGTTGAAAACATTCACTATGTGAACTCTGCGATTAACCAAATTTAGTCTGAATATGAGCAAAATCCGGAAAACTGAAACAAAAGTACATAAATATTTATTCAAAAACTTTTGTATTACAGGGACAAGGTTGTTAGCAAAGTATATGCTGTTGATTTCGTTGGATATGCATCTGACGTTGTTTCAACTAATGGAGTTGTGATCGATAACACACCACCCAGACTATGAAGACATTTCTATCTAAAGAAACTATTTTGATGAATCCTTCATTCGAAGACAGTGACAATATTTTTATTGACATTTCTCATTATCTGGAGGCGACATATGTGGTCAGTCTACACCAAATAATTGGAATTATTCTGAAGAATCATGCGTTTGTGTGATTGGATCCTTAAATCTATAGCTTTGCATGGTCGGTCATTTCTGTTTGTCAGAGGACAAGTTTGGCAGTCAGTTGAAGATTTAGAACTCGGTTGTTATTATCGTATCACATTTGTCAACTGTCATGTGCCCTTTGACGATGCAGTTGTTTCGACAAAAGAGGGTTTTATCGGATTTGGAAATGAAAAACATATATTCCTTATATACAGAAAACAAGATAAGTATGGATCAAACCCTGACCTGTCTGGCATTCTTATACATATTATTTTACGGTAAAAAGTAAAATTGTGAACATAACTTTCGGAAGTGTAGATGAAACGACTGGAATTCTAATAGACGACATACAAGTTTTCAAGGTAGTTGTATCGGAGGAGAAAACATTTACTGGTCGAGTATCATCAAACGCAGTGTGGCTACATGAATGGTCATCAATTCATGCATCGTGGCAATTTATTGACCAAGAGAGTTCAATTGTGGAATATGCATGGGCTATAGGTAGGATTAACGACTTTCATTGAAAATCCAAGCCCACATATATCTTGTAGAAATAAAATAGAATACTTATAATAATATGTTTTAACATAGAAAAATAGACAGTGCTGACTAGTTGGCACAGAATATCTGTAAAGCAAACTCCACTATTCTCTCTAATTGTACTGTTTTACAATATGTAGCTGGAAAGATCCTATCAAAAAGGAAAAACAATAATACACACAACTAACATATTAAAACACCAAATATTTGAAATTTTATTGTGAAGACAAGTATGACACAATAACGGTAATTCATGAATATAACTGATGTTTGAGATCTAATCCAATTTTGTCTTTTTCGATTATATCAGCTCTGCAACATTTCTATTAGCCTTTGATTTTCCGATTACTTGTCGGAATGCGTTTATGGCACGCTTCATTTGGTACCGTTTAATGTGAATAGTCTTAGCTTGATATTTAACAATTAAATGTTAAGAATATCATTTCGATGTATGACAAAGCAGTAGACTCCAACATGTCTAAATGTAAAACAAAAGACCGGACTCCTCTTAACGATTAAATGAGTACAGGAGTTATTATTCAAATATTATTGACGGTACAAAAGTGTAAATTAATAATTTAAGTAGATCCACTTCTAATCTTTTTTGTGGATTTTGATATTAAATCTTATTTACGATTTCGATTTTTTTCACCTACAAAATCAGTTGTTTTGTGATATTTTGTTTAAATCAAAACGATGACAGTCGAGCCAAATATGAACAGACCAAAGTTGCCAAATTAGTAATGTTTATCTTCTACAAGAGAGAGTTCCATTTATTTAGTTTGATTTCAACTGAATATCCACCTGATATGTATGATTTATCAGTATCTGTAAAACGACAATTTCTTTGTTAGGTTACAAAGAAGGAAGTACAGAAATACAGAGGTATACAAGTGTTGGACTTAATACATTTGCATACAACTACAATTTGACGTTAGCGCATACGTCACAGGTTCATGTAACAGTCGTTGCAACTAATGCTGCAGGACTATCGTCAACTACAACGGCAGAGGCTTTGTTTATTGACCTGACTCCACCGCAAATACAATTTGTATATGATGGAATCGGTAAGTTCAATTGGGTAATTCAGATTGAATTATTGTAAGAAAGAAGTATAAAACATATTCCTCACATGTTGGATTGTTTTTGTGGTGTGTATTTTTGTCCTCTTAGAATAACAAGCAGTTTAGTTCCAATTATCAAGAGAAAATATTCGTTATAAAACTAAAAGAAATGAAAAAGCAACGTTTCCTCTACCTGATGTTCGTGATTTTCATGACATATTTTTATTGATTGTTCGAAATTGTCCATTTCGTTTTATTGCTATCTTAGATTTTTAGTCACAAGTATAATCGTCTGATCTTGAATTTTATCAAATGAGTCTGATGTCCGATAGTGACATTTTGACTGAATAAGGAATCGTATGGTCGTTGATGCATCCATGGCAAGAGACGCTTACATTGTCAATGAACCCGCTGTTGCTCCTTTTAGATGTAATGCGATTTCCTAAGTGTTTATATGTAATATTGTTTTCTTGTGTAACGAAATTTAAACATAAAAAAACTACTCTTTCAATATTTTTGTCAGTCATTTAAGTTTAGTTACTGCAATACATTTAATCGAGTTAGTGAACATCAAAAATAAGATCAAATTCAAAGTTATGATGAGATTAAATAAAATTCTTAAAAAATATGTGCAAATTCGTCATTATTAGGCTTCGACATGTTATAATAATAATTTCATTTTGATGAAAGGTTAGTAATATGCATAATGTAAAAAATAAAAAAATTCACCAAGAGACCAATATAAATGTAAAGACCCAATGGCCCCTAAAATGAAATCTTAAAGAAAATGTAGGAAAACTTTGAACTATGACGTATATAAACATTACGAAATATGACTTAATATGTTAGTGGTTACCCTAGGAGATCCTTATGTTTTAGTTAAAAATTAATAAAATGAGATTTAGATGGATTAGTATCATATTACTAAAAGTTGGTATTTATGTCAACATGATTGAAATATTGAAACTTTTGTCTGATTTTCATTCTATTTTACTTTTAAAGGTTATGATATAGACAGTCAAACAACCGATGAAATAGTGGCTAACTGGAAGGTGGAAGATCCAGAGTCAGGATTGTCACATTGTGATTGGGCTGTAGGTAAGACAACAAATGTGTAAGAAAAACAACTATAATAAACTCATCAAAGATACCAGTATTAAAATGTTATATTTACGCCAGATGCGCGTTTTGTCTCAAAAAGACTTATTAGTGACGCTCGAATCAAAAATGTGTATAGGGCCAAAAAAGTTACGAAGTTTAAAAATATATATAAGTGTCTGTTGTTGGTGATCTGATACTGTATGTTCAACCTTCAAAAGGTTTTTTTCCCTAAAAATTTTGTTTGATTGACAGGGAACCGCCACTCCTTGTATTCTTTTATGTGATGCATGTGCATATCATCAAATAAAACAAGCACAGTATAAAATGTAGGCAACAGTAGATCCCCTCTATTAATAACGAGTAATAAAATTGAGAATGGAAATGGGGAATGTGTCAAAGAGACAACAACCCGACCAAGAGGAGACAACTGCAGAAGGTCACCAACAGGTCTTCAATGCAGCAAGAAATTCCTAGGTAAAATATAATTGAGGAATCACAAGAACTTTAAATGGAACTAGATCTGTTGCGTAAACATATTAACCGTATCCGTATATGCATTCAGAACCCGCCATTCAACCGCACTCCTTGTATTCTTTTACGTGATGCATGTGCATATCATCAAATAAAACAAGCACAGTATAAAATGTAGGCAACAGTAGATCCCTCTATTAATAACGAGTAATAAAATTGAGAATGGAAATGGGGAATGTGTCAAAGAGACAACAACCCGACCAAAGAGGAGACAACTGCAGAAGGTCACCAACAGGTCTTCAATGCAGCAAGAAATTCCTAGGTAAAATATAATTGAGGAATCACAAGAACTTTAAATGGAACTAGATCTGTTGCGTAAACATATTAACCGTATCCGTATATGCATTCAGAACCCGCCATTCAATTTATAAATCAATTACTGCTTTTAATCAAATTCATTCAATGATATACCAGTATCACATGTTATATGAATATATTTGTAGATTTTATTCTCATAAAAAAATGCCTGAATGTTTTTGTTTACATTATTATGTTATTTGTTTGTTTAATACAAAAGCTACAATGAATCAGGCTACCGATTTCGTGCTTTTGTCAAAATCTCACCTGATTTTTTATTTCAGTGATACATGTATAACCAGTATTACATTTTATATGCATATTTTAAGTAAGTCTTTATTATTGAAAACAATGTCTAAATGTTTTCTCTTTTTATATTATTACGTTTATTTTTGTTTATTACAAAGGCTATAGTGAAACAGGTAATGATATCCAGGCTTTTGTCAGAATATCATCTGAGCTAACATCTGTTTCAAAAGTGTTTAACCATAGTTTATTGTCATCAAGAACAGTTTATGTGACACTTCGATGTCATAATACTGCTGGTTTACACAGTCTTCGATCTACCGATGGGGTAACAATATCTGACAGTCCTCCAACTACGAACAGTGCACAAATAGAGCTACTCGACCTTCCTGTTACCGAATATCAAAACACGCCATATTTTCAAAGAAATACCACTACTTTAAAACTTAAGTGGACAGGTTTCGAAGATCCATCCGGTTTAGATTCGTATATTGTAAGCATATAATTTAAAACCCAAAAAAATTGGGAAGAAGAATTGAAAAATGCGATTATTTAGATATCAATACGAAAGACAAACATATTTTAAAATATTTAATCTTATATATATTGTTCAGTATTTTACTTAATTCGTTTTGTCAACTGCTATTAAGAAGTGTTCGTTTTTAATCAAATATAGTTTTAGTAGATGACAGTTAAGAAAAGCAATAAATAATGGGCTTGAAACGGCAAATAATACAGATGATATGTGACAAATTAACATATATTTAAAAATAAATATTATTAGTCTTAAACCTTAAATATTCATGATGAGTTGTGATAGAATAATGTGAACTTTGTAAATAATATGAATTCATTCAAAGGTTCACATTGAAAACCATGAGAAGAGTGTATCCATTTCAAAGACAATAATATACGAACACAGTGGAATGGTGTACTGTAGTTTGAGGGGTTTCGACCTACATGATGGGCCATTCTTAGCCACGATTGCAGCAATCAATTCTGCATTCCTAAAAAGTGAACCCATATCAACAAATTTTATGATCTTTACAAAAAATCCAAATATTTCAGGTAATCAATTGAAAAAAGCTTTCCAGCACAGGAATAAATGTATAGGTGTAAAATAAAGGCAACAGTAGTATACCGCTGTTCGAAACTGATAAATCAATAAAAAAAACAAAAAAACAAATCCGGGTTACAAACTAAAACTGAGGGAAATGAATTAAATATAAGAGGAGAACAACAACACAACAATAAAATGTAACACATACAGAAACGGACCAAGCATAAGACAACATCCTATGAGAATAACAAATATAGCATCAAAACTAAATACATGCATTTTGGATAGAAAAGTACCGTGACACGTCTTTTAGTAATTTGGATTCACACTCAAATATAAGAGGAAACACACGACACAACAGAAACACAACGTTAAAATGTAACACACACAGAAACGAACTATAATATAACAATGGCCATATTCCTAACTCGTACAGGACATTTTTTAAGGAAAACAAATGGTGGGTTGAACGTGGTTTTGTGGCATGCCAAACCTCCCGCTTTAATGGGAATGTTGAATATAACATCAAAATGACAACATAACAATACATTTAAGAAAAAAATAGAGCTTTCTCTATACATCATTTCAAAGCATCGGAAATGTTAAATCGTTTTAAATCAATGTTGGAAAATAAAACACTTGGATGTTTATGCCCCATTTATGGGCATTATGTTTTCTGGTCTGTGTGTCCGTCTGTTCGTTCTTTCGTTCATCCGTCTGTCCCGCTTCAGGTTAAAGTTTGTAGTCGAGGTCAGGTTAAGTTTTTAGTCGAGGTAGTTTTCGATGAAGTTGGAGTTCAATCAACTTCAAACTTAGTACACATGTATACTATGATATGATCTTTCTAATTTAAATGTCAATTACAGTTTTTACCCCAATTTCACAGTCCACTGAACATAGAAAATGATTGTGCGGATTGGGCATTCTTGTACTTGGGACACATTCTTATTTATTGCTATTATTGTCTAACTTAAATTATTAAATCAATGTTATGATATATTAATACATAAAGACTTCTTTCAGATACTACACATGTAAAACTGTCTGAGAAGAATCGTACATTTACAGTAACATGGAATAATGTTTTCACATCCTCCTTTTCTCTTTATTATGAAGTGTCTGTCGGAACAGCTCTGAATGGAGCTGACATTATTCAGTGGCAGGAGACAACAAATGAATTTCTGATAATGCATGTTCCGCTTCATGTCAAAATTTCCAATGGAATGTCCATATATATTACAATTACAGCTATTGGTATGAATGGACTATATTCAACTAAAAGCGTTGTGCTCAAACTTTAACATATGAAACATGTCTTGTATCGACATAGGCAAATAAAGTTTGTGTGGGATAACATACAAATTTATTTAAAGGACAAACTAGAGAGCATTTAAATAGAAGCGGCTCGTATAGTCACAGGTGCCACTAAGCTTTGCTCTAAATCTAATCTTTATAATGATACTGGTTGGGTATCTCTGAGTGAAAGAAGATCCAGACATAAAATAATTAAATTTCACGAAATGTTTCATGATCAAGCTCCTTATTATCTTTGTAGTCTCGTACCTCAACAACTATATCAAGTCCATAACTATAATACTAGAAGTGCATTTAATGTTCAAAATATGAACTGTAGAACTACCTTTTATCAAAATTCTTTCCTACCATCTGTTATTCGTGATTGGAACAGGAATTCCATAAGATGTTAGATGTAATCCTTCAAAATTTACACTTAAAAATTATAAATCGAGATACTAAGAAAGTCCCGACATATTATAATGCTAGTTGTAGAAAAGGTCAAATACTTCACGCCAGACTCCGGTTGAACAACAGTGGCTTAAATGAACACCTTTTCCAGAAAAAATATTGTTCTTTCCAGCCTCTGTATATGTATGCAAGTTGAGAGCAACAAACACTATTTGCTAGAATGTCATAATTATCGACTCATCATAACACAAACCATGTCTACACTACCAAAATATAATATACAAACATTATTATCAGGTAGTGAACTAATCAGTGATGAGGAAAACGAAAATATTTTTAAAGTTGTACAAAGATTTATTTTAGAAACAGAGATATTTGGTCCGTAACAATTATTTTTGTGTCGATGTCAGTTAAGATGTTGAAACTTTATTTGATGTAACCTTATTTTCGAAACGTTAACATATTTCTCAGCTACATGCACTATAATTATGAAAATACGAGTTGGTCACATTTTTCGATCAAACTGACTTCTGAGTAACGGGCAAACCACAGAATAAACATGTTAGATAAGAATTGAAAATTACATTATACGAGTTTCTTATACTATGTTCCTAATTTTGTCATTTTTTTTTTAAAGGGAGACGGATTTATATAAGTTTTTCTTGTTTCCGAATCCCTGTATTTCATATTGTATAATTATATTTTGTGCACGTTTTGAAATAAAATATAATTGTTTAAACTAAATAAAGTTTTTCCAAATAAAGAATTCTTTTTGGAAATGTGAAAAAGGTTATATTTACATTTCGACCCATGACGAATAATGATGAAATTTTTATCACTACATTTTTTCTGTAGAAAACTGAATTGACCTCATTCTAAATTAAAAAAAATAATGTTCAATCACGAATTAGTATGATTTTAAAGAACAGTACCATTATGAAAGCATATTTTGACTTTGATATGCTTTTTGGGTAAACATGTTCCTAAATGCAAATATTAAAAATATTTCAAGGACTTATCTGTAGAAGGTTTCAATAAAAATGCTTGAAGTTCATTATAAGGAAGTCAAAAACATAATTTCTACTATATAATCCATAGTCAAAAGATCTGCACTGAAAGTGTTGTAACTAAATCTCATTGTAATTTGAAAATTTAATTTTAAGTACATACAGGCGAAATAAACACATCTGCAAATTTTACTAATGGATGTATGCGAATCATTTCCAAATCGCCACAATCCTACCGTTTATCCTTTTGAAATTTATCAAGCGGTGTCTTTTAACAAATTCAAAACGGAAAGTCCCCAATCAAATGGCAAAATCAAATGATAAAATACACCAACCGAATGGACAACAACTGTCATATTTCTGACTTGGTACAGGCATTTTCAAATGAAGAAAATGGTGGATTGAACCTGGTTTGTAGACTAAACCTCTTACTTTAGGTCCGAGACCACAATAGTCGTCCCTTGATTTTTCGTTGTCCTTGATTTTTCGTTGTTCACGAATATAGTCCTTAGTGTTGACAGTGGGTTACTTGCCAATGTTTTTACACCCCTTCAAAATTTATTTCTCCATGTTTTATGCCTCAAATTGCAAGAAGGGGGGTGAATTACACTGTAAAAAAAATTGGGTCCAAAATTTTAAAGGAAAGTTATGATTTGGTCCAGCTGAAAAAGATTAAAAGTTAGCAATTCGGAAGCTGTCAAAAGATTTCAAGACGCCCTACACATAAAATTGTCCATATTTTGAGTTAGAGCCGATGACATTTTCTATAACTTTGATATAATTTGTCCCAAAAGCAGTACAACACACTGTTACAATTTAATTGAGAAAGCGCAGGTGGGATTTTTTGAATTTTCATTTATGTTCTAAAAGAAATGCACTACGAAATAATTGTGGTCTCGGACCACTTTTAGGACAGTCGCATCAAATTCCATTATATTTACAACGATTTTTAAATCACATAACGAATAGATCAGACAAAACATTACTAAAAGAGAGGGCCATTTGTATAACCTTCTTAAAAGACGTACAAGATGTATATGTGGGAAATCTAATGCATAACATGAATACACAGAAAAAGTCTTATTTTTTTTTATCTGAGTGTCACTGATGAGTCTTATGTAGACGAACGCGCATCTGGCGTATTAAATTATAATCCTGGTACCTTTGATAAATATTAACCATCAAATATCATATGTTCAGAGGCGATCGCAAACCAAAAGTTCTAAAAAGACAGTATTACTTTGTTTGCTTTGAAATATTTCATAAATATACGGTTACATTAGATTATATTGCTACCGGTCGACAATTTGTTGTGGGATGATTTTCCACTAGCAAGTTAAACCCACCTAGTGAGTAAAATAAATTTAACACACAATTCAGTGTGCACAACATGTGGTAATTTTTCAAAGATCACTTCGGAGCCATTGATGGTTATGTCTTTTTATTTTGTCAAATAATAATTATTTAGTTTTTATATATATAGCTATTGTCATTTTTGACAAGGTTTTTGAATATAAAACTCAACAATATAGTATGAATATTGGTCAACCTGAAAAAAAATATAATTCTTTGTTTTCATACGTGTGCTTCAATAGTTTAAATTACTTTCGCTTCAAGGTGAAAGGTCCAAATATTTGTTGTTGACGACGACTATGAGTATTTTAATATCCTTCTATACAATAGGAAGTATATTTAATAAAAATATAACTGGGAAACGCATGAAGCAAATGATCTTTGTGCAAATAACTTGAGGCCGGTAACAAGCAGCTGTCTTAGCAATTAAGATCATTGTAAGACTGTTTTAGTGACTAAGTGTGTAACAAGAAGCAATCTTATATCAATCTTAAAATGACTGAGAGACCTTAACACGTTCGAATTTAATATGGATTTCTTGTAATTCTTTGAATCCCTTTAGCACAAACGTATTGATTCGGGTATCTCGAATGTCGTACATCATAATATTTTGTCCTTTAGAAAGAACTCTTAGCATCAACTTAGGCATTGTCAAGCTCTCACTTAACACGTTTTATTGTAATCGTGGTTCTACCTACCCCCTTTTGAATGATAGATGGACAAATCATCAAACCTATCAGTTAGAAGGAGCGAACATATATGATGTTTAGTTTTATCCTTTCCACAACTCCGCTCCTTATCCCCTCGCCATTTCAACCCAACAAACCCCTCCTCCTTTCCACCTTTAATTGTACATGTTTGTAACAACACAACACTTAAAATTCAAATGGAAATAGGAAATATGTCAAAGAGACAACAATCCGAAAAAAGAGCAGACAAAAGACACTAAGTATTGAACCACGAGTACTCGCAGCTACTACAAATGATATCGGATATGTTCCTTACGTCGTAACTACAATCCCCTTCCCTTTCCTGAATGTGACCTACCGAATTAGACTTTTTACCGCATTTGTTATCACATAAGCAACACGACGGGTGCCGCATGTGGAGCAGGATCTGCTTACCCTTCCGTAGCACCTGAGATCACCCCTAGTTTTTTGGTGGGGTTCGTGTTGTTTATTCTTTAGTTTTCTATGTTGTGTCGTGTGTGCTGTTGTTTGTTTGTCTTTCATTTTTAGCCATGGCGTTGTCAGTTTGTTTTAGATTTATGAGTTTGACTGTCCCTTTGGTATCTTTCGTCCCTCTTCTACTGAGAGCTAGTTCAAAGTTGCATTTTCAATAACCATGTTCTATCAGATTGAAATCTTAATCGGTGCTCATCAAACAAATTTCGCAAAACTTCACATGTTGAACAAAAAACTTTAAAACTGTGCAGTGAATCTTGTGCTCACAATAGTTATTATCATAAATATGTATACATCAGACATTATAAAGGGCATGTAGAAGATAATCAACTAAATGTTCCCCATCAAAAAGGAGGCCTGGGCCCAAAATTGAAAACTACGTTCAAACCTATGATTGCGTTGGATAAAAACCGCAATTTGTTTACTTGTGCATGTAAAACAATTTCGTTGAAGAAGGGTCTAAATATAGCACAAACAACATTTTCGAAATGACAAAAAAAAAAAAAAAAAGAGAAAAAAGTATATTTCAACAAAACGCATTTGACTAACAGGACGAACAACTGATGTTCTTAAACCCTGTTTTCCGGCATTGGCGATTGCCAAATACATAATTAATCACAAGATGTAACAAAATGGATCTTAATATTAATTTATTACTAAACATAAAAAAAATAAAATTGCGGCGAACATGAGGTGCAAGAATATGTACATCAGATCCAAATTTCGACAATGAACGTCTCCTCAGTGATGTTATGGATCGAAACGGATTTTGGAAGTCCATATGATTTACCACAATAATCATATTCTGTACAAAATGGGGTTTCTAATCGATAGACCGATCATTTTGCAGTTGATTTTCAACTATTACAGTAGAAAAATTCTTCAGGCATATTCTAAATATGACTTGGGGTTTTGACACTGATGAAATGTCACACTTTTTGTCTACAGTTTTCCACTGCCGGCACATAACAAGTGCTGATTTCTTGTTGATTTTTTTAATTGGATCCATATTTTTTACATGTGGCAATAAAGATTAACCCACTTTGATATTTAAACAATGTTTATTCTCCATATTTGCATAATAACACTACTGACCCTAAAATTTCGTTAGCGAATTCCTGCCCATATAAAAAACGAGAAACGAAAAACACGTATAAATTACATAAACAAACGACAACTACTGTACATCATATTCCTGACTTAGGACAGGTGCAAACATTTGCAGCGGGATTAAATGTTTTAATGGTACCAAACCTTCTCCCTTTTTCTGAAACAATAGCATAAGAACGTTTCGGGAAGCCTTATTTTTCTTAAAAACATTTCTTCTGCTGATAGAGATGCCATGCATGCAGTACTTGAAATACATCAAAAAATAGTTCACATCAAATTAAAATTGTTTTTATGCTTTTGTACAGCGTCTGATTTAATGTTGAAAGATCTGGCAGATATTCCATTCAGTTTGTTTTACAAGATGGTCTTGATCATGTGTGAAACTTTTGGAAGTAACAAAGAGCTACGAAAATTACCCCTCATTTAGAACAGAAGTTAGGTTTTTTTTATCGATGATATTTGGGTAATGGACATCATTTATTTACCAAATTGAAGTCTTGATAGATACATGTTTGTTTGCATATCAAAACTCTTTTTTTATTTATGATGATCATAATTGACCCTTTTTATTCATAGCCTAGTTAACTTGTACCAGAAACACGTACAAAATGTAAAACTGTTAAATTCATTATGTGAAGAAAATCATTAAAAAAACTATCCTCAACTTTCTTGCATACATATTTTCCAAATGATGCAAATATTTGATTTATTATAGTATTAATGTGTAGGTCTGTCGTCAATAATTGTTTGGCTAATGAGAAACAATGAATATGGTGTATAAATGCATGACACAACGTTTCTACATACATTCGACAAAGTCCAAAGCAACGGAACAGCAGTTTTATTGCTGTTCTTCATTTCAAAGTCACAGTGATGCTTTCAACGGTCTCACCGCAATGAAAGTTCAAGACAGAATCTTTGCTGTATGTCTATAATGATACGGGACTATGTTAAGGTTTTTGATTGCATGATTACATGATAACAAGGGCATTTTGAGACTGATTATTTAATTATAATGTGTTATTTTTAATGAATAATTGGTTGCGATATTTCATTGGTGTGATAATTTTGTAACTGAAAGAAATGGCTAGAGGACTACCAAAGCACACCAATGAGTTATTACATGATTACAGGCTGACACACCCCTAAACAGAGACTCGATAAATCTACATCTGTGTAAAGTAGTTTGGGCGATAAGGATCAATTTTGGGAGCCTTTTATAGCTGACTATGCGGTATGTGCTCTGCTCATTGTTGAAGGCCGTACAGTGATCTATAGTTGTCAATTTCTGTGTCATTTGATCTCTTGTTGACAGTTGTCTCTTGGCAATCATACCACACCTTCTTTTTATGCCCCACCTACGATAGTAGAGGGGCATTATGTTTTCTGGTCTGTGCGTCCGTTCGTTCGTCCGTTCGTTCGTTCGTTCGTTCGTCCGTCTGTCCCGCTTCAGGTTAAAGTTTTTGGTCAAGGTGGTTTTTGATGAAGTTGAAGTCCAATCGACTTCAAACTTGGTACACATGTTCCCTATGATATGATCTTTCTAATTTTAATGCCAAATTAGAGATTTTACCCTAATTTCACGGTCCACTGAACATAGAAAATGATGTGCGAGTGGGGCATTCGTGTACTGAGGACACATTCTTGTTTTTTTATTGTTAATGTGCTGGTTAGTTTTGTGAGCTAAGAAGGGTGCGTAGCTGTATTCCGACAGTCCACAAGTCCGACTTCCCAATTTGTCAAACAGTCTATTTTTCCGACACCTCCTTTAACCGAGTCAAAAAAATGACCAAAAAGACTGTTTTCGGCTCATTAACCCCTTCTTGTTCTTCAAGAAATATTTTGACACGTAAACACACTTTGTCTATTTCATTTTTATCTTTAAATGAAAATGAAGGAGAAGGAATATGCAGTAATGTCAAAAAACGACATGCATCCCCTAAGAAACTAGACATCTGGAGTTCACACTTGATCTCCAATAAAGTTGGAAACCATTTACCATATAATATCTCCAGCAAAATATCAAGTGGATAAATTGGCATACACAACGATTTATCTGCAAAAATGTCGAGCAAGAACAACAACATATAAAGAGACAATCAAATACACTTCAGTTTAAGTTAATAGAAATCTATGAAATTTAAACACAAGGTTTATGAACACAAAAGGAAGGTTGGGATTGATTTTGGGAGTTTTGGTCCCAACAGTTAAGGAATTTGGGGCAAAAAAAGGGCCCAAAATATGCATTTTTCTTGGTTTTCGCACAATAACTTTAGTATAAGTATATAGAAATCTATGAAATTTAAACACAAGGTTTATGACCAGAAAAGGAAGGTTGGGATTGATTTTTGGAATTTTGGTCCCAACAGTTTAAGGGGCACAAAGGGTCCAAACATAAACTTTGTTTGATTTCATCGAAAATTGAATAATTGGGGTTCTTTGATATGCCGAATCTAACTGTGTATGTAGATTCTTAATTTTTGGTCCCGTTTTCATATTGGTCTACATTAAGGTCCAAAGGGTCGAAAATTAAACTTTGTTTGATTTCAACATTTGAAATTGAATCCTTGGGGTTCTTTGATATGCTGAATCTAAATATGTATAAAGATTTTTGCTTATGGGGCCAGTTTTCTAGTTGGTCCAAAATTAAACTTTGTTTGATATAAACAAAAAATGAATCCTTGGGGTTCTTTGATATGCTGAATCTAAACATGTATTTAGATTTTTGATTATAGGCCCAGTTTTCAAGTTGGTCCAAATCAGGATCCAAAATTAAACTTTGTTTGATTTCAACAAAAATTGAATATATGGCGTTTTTTGATATATGCTTAAATCTAACCATGTATTTAGATTTTTGATATTTGTGCCCGGTTATCAAATTGGTCCACATTGAGGTCGAAAGGGTCCAAAATTGAACTTTATTTGATTTCATCAAAAATTGAATTCTTGGGGTTCTTTGATATGCTGAATCTAACCATGTATTTATATTTTGGATATTGGACCATAATAGGTAAATGTCCAATTCAAAATTTTTAAGTTTTTAAGTTTAAGTTCTTAGACCACATTCATTCTGTGTCAGAAACTATTTAATCACAGTCCAAATTCATAGCTGTATCAAGCTTGAATGTTGTGTCCATACTTGCCCCAACTGTTCAGGGTTCGAACTCTGCGGTCGTATAAAGCTGTGGAGCATCAGGTTTTCTACTAATTTGTGATTTTAGTTGTATTATTGATGGACCAGGGTTATAATGGAAGGAGACTTAATAAAATTGAGAATGGAAATGGGGAATAAAATTATAATAAAATGCATACTTTGTCTATTATAATAATCAACTTGATAAAAAGAGCATAAGAATAAGAATAAGAATAAGAATATTTTATTTCCAATTAAAGGGCACTATAAAGAGCTTTCATGACATTACATACAAGTACGTAAGATTACACATAAATTAGAGACATATAATATAGGAAAACAACATTGTTTAATACTATTAAAAATGCTATAAAAGGCCAGGACAGAACCAGATAATACAATTTACATCTTTAAATTATACCATTTAAAATTATATACCACTCAAAATATGTATATTTGTGGTTAATTTGCATTTATTATTTTTGAACTTCTCCTTATCTCTAGATTTTGAGATAAATACTTTCCTAAACATTTATACACATTTAAATTTTCTTGTGTAAATAGCCATAAAAACTTTGAAAATTGTCTAAAGATTGAAAATTATTACAATTTAGAGAAATTTCAGTAAAAAACTCATTTCTGTTATCAATATAGTGGACATTCAGTTACAAAGTGTATCTCATCTTCAACTTTATTTAAAGTACAATTTAACATTTTCTCAATGTCCTATTCACATGAAGTTTAGCATATCTATCAGTATCAATCCTTAATGGATGAGCGCTTATTCTAATTTTACAGATTGATTGTCTTAATCTAAAATCTTTTAGATCCAAATATTTTTCAAAACAAAATAGAGTTTTAAAGGAAAAATAGGTAGTAAGTTTACCTTGATCTGATTGTAAAACTTTATTTCTATTTTCCTTCCAGAAATGGAGATAGTTTTTATATAGCTTATCTTTGATAAATTTTGTGAAAGAGTAGATACTGGTTTTTAAATTACATGTTTGTATGCCCAGCTTTTTTATAATACAGTCTATACTTGAAAACCATGTATTCACTTTATTATTGTGAAGTTCTTTACTACATAAATATGCATCATATAATAACATGTTCTTAGAATTATCGAGTCGATGATAATATTTCAACATTGCTAATATAATATAAAAATACATTGGGTATCTCCCTGGTTCAGAAGTCACAGCAAGATTACTGGATTTCTTATTTACACCTAGAACATATTTCATAAATTTGATATATAACCTACATGTAACCTACATGTACTTTTGAGGATTATTACTTGCACAAAATGGACTACTACAGAAGGCCTTTCAAATTTGAGAATGTTACATCTTATAAGTATAGAAGTGATTAATATCTTATCCGACTTTTATCATAAAAGAAGCAATTAGTTTTGACGGTACACGTTAAGTGTTTTTATTATAAATTCCAGATGTAGTAATACTGGAAATAGATGTTTTGTGGTAATGGAATTTGGTATGAAATATTAATTGCAAATGATTTTCTTTACCATGTTGTCACCTGTCTTCTTATATTTTTTAATATATCACGTTGTGGTTTGTAATCTTGACAATTTTTTTTGAAGTTCTATTGATGAGAGCGTCATATTAGTATTAGCCTTTAGTGCTTTATATTTGGTTGCACGTGTAATCAAGCTTTAATTTGTTAGTTTGAATATTTATATTTTCATTTTTGATGGCAGCCAGTTCATGTAATACATATAGTCAGGATTATTAGTAAGTTTTACTTGTTATTAATGTTTATTGTCATGATTGATATGGACTATATACAATGTATTTAGAATTGCTGTTTTGTGTGTGAACCAGGCTTTGCGTTGAAGACCATACTACAACCTATAATGGTTTACTTTTATAAATTGTGACTTGGATAGACAGTTGTCTTTGGTACTTATATGAGATCCAGTTATATCTATCTACAAGATTGAGATCACATTTGTTTGTAATAGATTTAAAACATATTTAATTCTGTAATATCTGATAATATTTATCAGTTATTTATGCTTTTTTCATTTGATGTGTACTCTCTGATAATGTCAGTATCAGTTAATTGGTTGAGATAAAAAAAAAATTGGGTCAGTTTGCAATTGTCATGTGTGGGTACACTGAGTGTGGATCTTCTGTCCCCTTCATTCATAAAATTGCGCATGATATTTATCACAGAAACGCACCAATATTTTGGTGAATGAAACACTTGTCATATTGTTTTAAAGTCAGAGGCGGAGAGAGAGAGAGAGGGTTTTTCAGGGGGGCATGGGCCGCCCCTTTTGTAGGAAAAAATGATCGTTTATATAGGGAATCACCGAAGCATGACTGGAGCCGGCCCTATGAGTCTCTAAGGCAGTCAGTGGGCCCCTCTAAGGAAAATTTCTGGATCCACCACTGAAAGTTTCAGTAAAGTAAGATTAGCATTAATATTAATATTAATATAAATAGTAATGACACTGCGCCATTGCATATTTCGCTTTGTTTTATTCAATTTTAATTGAACAATTACATGTCGACTGCTAACGATAAAATACAAAACTACGTTAAAATAACGTAGCTAGCTTTTTTGAGTGTAACCGGTTTTATAGGGAAATTGAAAGTGACCAATCTCTGTGTTATAGTATTCTCAGTTCTAATCAGTCAGCTGTTTTCTATCGTCGGTTTTGTGTATTTACACCAGAAATCAATGAAGCGACGAAAGCGCGGGAAACGAAATGACATCTTCGGTAAATTCCGCGATTTTAATATTTTCTAATAAATATGTCCAAGCAATGAAAAACAAATGGTTATTATGTTTATACATAAAGCATACGTTTTGTGTATTTACTCTTTAAAATCTACGCTTACGAAGAAATCTAACACTAAAGTATCTCAATCATTCAACCGTTTTAATACACAATCTAAAGTGTAGATGTGTATTACTGTTCTATTTTAAAAAAAAAGAATATCAATGATACATAAATATACAGCCTCGTACCAAAATTGCAAAATAATTCCATGATTACATGATTTCATTATCACAGAATTATATTGATTTAATTAATTGCACCAAATTGACAGTGCTTCGTGAATTAACATTATAGCTCTTTACGATAGCAAATGAACACTTCATTATGATTTATACCGATGACCTACTATCATGATTTTATCCGACCCACATACGGACACGTTGACACATAACGCATACCGCTCAATACTAGCTAATCAGACGTTTATATGGAATCATTCTGGAAATAGCCACTAAGCAGCCATTAAATAATATTTATAATCAATGAAATACCGTTAACAGATTTACCACATTTCAGACGTCCAGCCTCTGACTAATCAGACCGTATCACTCACCATGGTGATACGGTAATTGTATCAGTCGCAAAACTTTCATATTTATTTTGTATCCAGCATCAAAGACGATGACATTATCTTAACGGCCTTTTTCATACAATACCTTATATATGCCAGTTAGAAAACGTCACAGACATCTTAATATGCTTATTATTTATTCTTACAGATATACCATGTAATATTAAAATTAAGGACCAAAAAAATATTATCTCGACAAAAACGTTGAACATTATATGGACTTGCTCAATCAAAATATAAACTTCGGACTACGTTCTTTGTCAATATAGCTTCAAACAGGTCCATATAACAACGAATTGACCTCGTAAGAAGTCCATAATTGATAAGTAATTGATAGCATTAATATTTCAGGTCGAGGTTGAAGGCTGTTGAACATTATAAAAAATTGATTAAATCAGTTTCAACAAATTAATCTTTTACAACATCAAAACAAAAGTAAAAGAAATGACACTGTCTGTGAAGCTTAACGCAAAATATAACTGCCATGGCATTGCTGGTTCTAGAGATCTAGAAGATTTTAATAGCTTTTCTCCAATTAGAGCTTATTTCAATTTTAGGACTTCCACTGCTTGCAGCTCAGAAACTTGTATACTTCGTTCAGGATTCTACATTGGCTAGAGGTATATGGGGAGGGTCGAGATATCACAAAACATGTTTTGCGTTTGTCCCAAGTCAGGAGCTTCTGGCCTTTGTTAGTCTTGTATGTTTTTTTTTAATTCTAGTTCATTTATATGTTTTGGAGTTTAGTGTGGCGTCCATTATCACTGAACTAGTACACAATTTTATTTAAGGGCCTGCTGAGGACCACGTCCGGGTGCGGGATTTTCTCGCTGCATTGAAGACCCACTGGTTGTTTCTTTGGCATATTCTCCATTTCCATTCTCAATTTTAGTCATTCAAGATTTGACTGCATTATCAATGGTGGTTCTAAAACATTTTTTTAAAGCTTTTGGACATTAAGGAATATTCTAAGCTTTTTACCCATAGATGCTGGTCCAGAAGATTACTAGGCATCGATTTATAGAAATTTAAATATGTATGTCCGATTCATGCTTCATGCAAAACATGACTGCCTCATAATTGCTGGTTCGTGTGCAAATATTTTGCATTTGTTTAAAATTGAATCTTCTATCCTTTTGATGTTTCATGCAAAATATGACTACATTGCTACTGTTGGTTCATAAGAACAAGACTTTAAAAAAACAAAAATCAAATTAAAGCTAATGTTAAACTAAGTGCCCCAGTTGCTCGGACCCTTTTTAACCCGGACATTAATTAAACAAACGTGTAACATCATGCTTTCTGATGAGTCAGACAATATGACTGCCTTACTAATTCTTGTTCTTAAGTTTTTTTTAAACTTAAAGTTAACCTCAAGTTCTTAGACCCCACAGACCTATTGACTACCACTTGAGAAACAAAACCACGAATCCCCTGCTATATACCAAGGATCATCCCTACCAAGTTTGGTCCGAATTGGCCCAGTGGTTTCAGAGGAAAAAAATAAAATGTGAAATTGGGACGAGCGGACGACTGGCGCTTAGTTTGAAACAAGTTATTACAACTTATATTAATCTCATTCCACTTTGCTGGTGCGTTTGCTGCCTTGTAGTGGTATTAGCCTGATCTTTTTTCGAAATCTATTTGGGTGTCTTTTACGTGCAAGAGATATTGCTCTCTCATAACACGGGTCAGCCATTTATCGTACCCATCCGACGGACTATCATCATTTCTCAAGACCATACTCGCAAATTGTGTCTAGGGAGAGCCCACAATTCTGTTCCTTAAATTTTCTTCCCGGAACGAGGATCGAACCAGGAACCTTTGTGCTAGGTAGCACTCCACAGTTAGAAAATAAAATTAAAAATAAGCCACAAAAAGTTTTATCATCTCCTATTCCTGGATTTCAAATACATTAACATAACTGTTTGTGTTGTACATGTGCATATTTAGTAATCAGTATCTTCCATAGATTTGATTTTCAAGAGTTAAAATGGTGAAAAATAATACCTTTTATGTGAATCCATGGCAACATTCTGCATTTATTTACCATAAAATATTGCAAAAAAGGGGGTGAACATGTCACACATACCCCCAAAATTTGGATCAAACTAGAATTTCAATGCCTTTGAGTGAACCTTTTTAGAAACTGTTGACATTAATCTTCCTAATGATCAAATAAAAACTGGGTGTCTTTCGCCTTTCATTTTATTTTGTAAAATCCAATCACAAATTAAAGTTCGTACGATAAAAAGTTGAAAAAAAACATTAATATAATTGCCGAACCAATGTATGGTATGGACATGCAAATACGGACTGTCATACAGAAAACAGCCTATGTTACATACATTACATGACCTTGATGTTCATATAAACCCAATACAAAGGCTATTTTAATACTCAGCTATCCAAAAATGAATTTTATTGCACACTAGCTCTCATATTTGAAAAATTCACAGGGACCAACATTTGAAACTACACACCTAACTGTGGAGTGTTACCTTAGTATTCCGATGCCTTAACCATACACCACGGCTCTCACGACTGGCGCTTATTGATGACAATAGCTGACATGGTCCTTCGGCTAACAGCTTAAATATTCCAATAAGCTACAATGCCAGAAAACGCAGTATATGTATATCCTTATGATTATTCCAAAAATAATATACGTAAAAATCAGGTCCATGCTTTTTTTATTAACTGGTAAATGCAAGCAAGTTTATAGATATATACGACTGACAGTTATGTGGACAGTTTAAAAAGTCGTACGTTCAGGTTTACTAAAGTTGTGCGCACAAGATTAAAAGCTGTGCGCACAATATTTAAAGTTGTGCACACAAGTTTAAAAAAGTTGTGCGCACAATTTAAAAAAAATTTGTGCACAAGTTTCAAAAATTTGTGCGCACAAGTTTACAAAAGTTGTGCACACAAGATTTAAAGTTGTGGGCACAAGTTTAAAAGTTGTGCACACAAGATTAAAAAGTTGTGCCAGTGCGCACAAGATTTAAAGTTGTGTGCATAAGATTAAACCAGACGCTCTACAGGGTGCAGCTTCATACGACCGTTGAACCCTGAACAGTTGGGGCAAGTATGGACACAACATTCAAGCTGGATTCAGCTCTAAATTTGGATTGTGATTAAATAGTTGACACAGCATAGGTTTCTGACACAGAATGACAGAATGAATGTGGTTTAATGAACTCTGAAATGCGAAAAATTTAGATTTGGCATATCAAAGAACCCCAATTATTCAATTTTTAATGAAATCAAACATAGTTTTATTTTGGACCCCGATTTGGACCAAGTTGAAAACTGGACCAATAATACAAAATCTAAGTACATTTTTAGATTCAGCATATCAAAGAACCCCAAGGATTCAATTTTTGTTAAAATCAAACTAAGTTTAATTTTGGACCCTTTGGACCTTAATGTAGACCAATTTGTAGACGGGACCAAAAAATAAGATTCTACATACACAGTTAGATTTGGCAAATCAAAGAACCCCAATTATTCAATTTTTGATGAAATCAAACAAAGTTTATATTTGGACCCTTTGTGCCCCTTAAATTGTTGGGACCAAAATTCCCAAAATCAATCCCAACCTTCCTTTTATGGTCAAAAACCTTGTGTTTAAATTTCATAGATTTCTTTTTACTTATATTTAAAGTTATGGTGCGAAAACCAAGAAAAATGCTTATTTGGGCCCCTTTTTGGTCCCTAATTCCTAAACTGGTGGGACCTCAATTCCAAAATCAATACCAACCTTCTTTTTGTGGTCATATATACGTTGTGTTTAAATTTCATAGATTTTTATTAACTCAAACTAAAGTTCTGTGCGAAAACCAAAAGTATTTTTCAATTTTTGCGGTCGTATAAAAAGTTGTGCGAACAAGTTAAAAAAAGTTGTGCGCACAAGTTTCCAAAAATTGTGCGAACAAGTTAACAAAAGTTGTGCACACAAGAATAAAATTTGTGCGCACAAAATTTAAAGTTGTGCGCACAAGTTAAAAAAAAAGTTGTGCGCTCAAGATTTAAAATATATGTGCCACAAGTTTAAAAGTTGTGCGCTCAAGATTTAAAGTCGCGCGCGCAAATATTTTCAATTTAATCTTTGGCACTTAAGGGGCTCCGTAGTATCCTATACACAAGCGCCTGTGTACTTGATGAATATGTACATAATAAAGTCCACATGGTAATTATTCTTCCTAATTTTGGAAAAGATGTCCTCATGTGACAAAAATAAATCAGAAGTGCAATCAAATTTGACTTGTTGCAGACACTTTAACAAATCATTTACCACCGCTAGGTTCATCATATACATGTACGTTAATGTGTGTGCTTCCCGACCCTAGGAATCAATCTATGTAAATAATAAAATAAATATCAAATATATATCAAACACCAAAATGGAATTTAAATTATGAAGTGAACATTGTGTAACAGTATCACTGAAGTCACATATGTCTAGAGGAGATGTGGTGTTGACATGAGACAAATCTTAGAGTTCAATGAGGTGATTTTAGTAATTATAAGTCACTGTACGATCTTAAAAAAAAAAGCAAAATTAATCCTGTGTAATCTTCGTCAAAAATGTAAACCCTTACAGTATAATCAGCAATAAATGGTCATAACCTGACAAAATATGAAACAAACAAAGAAGTAACAGAAAGATTTATAACACAGAAACAATAGATGCAACTTTTGCCTTCAGAAACTTTGAACATGGATAAGAAAAAGTTAAACCTGCAAAACAGACATTTTTTATTTTTTTTATAGATTAGACCGTTGTTTTTCCCGTTTGAATGGTTTTACACTAGTAATTTTTGGGACCCTTTAGCTTGTTGTTCGGTGTGAGCCAAGGCTCCGTGTTGAAGGCCGTACATTGACCTATAATGGTTTACTTTTTTAAAATTGTTATTTGGATGGAGAGTTATCTCATTGGCACTCACACCACATCTTCCTATATCTATGATAGAAGCACTTTAAAATAAAAATACTAAGTGGCTTAAATTCGGAACAGCGTCTCAAGACTACGCCAAATTCTTCAAAAGACTAAAATATCAAGATATAACAAGAGACAGCAAAACAGAGGCGGAGAAATCCCGAAGGAACATTAATTGTTCTTTAGTTAATTGCAGAAAAACCGACAAAACATGGCAAACAAATCAAGATTACAAGACTTCAAGACAAACAACAGCCTACAAAACGCTATGTTTGAAAACTAAAAACAGAGGAACTCAATATCAATAACTATATAGTTTATTTTAAAACGACCACACACATACATATGTAACAAGAGGCAAACTACATAATCATATCGTCGCTGGGCTTCTAAAATGTTGTAAATTACAAATTTTTCAAGAAAAAAATATCTCACAAACAGGCTTTGAAAATTTTGGCCAAATGCATGCTTCCAAAATGTCGTATGTGAACTTGAACATTTTTGTAAATAGCAGTGAATTAAAAACTTTGACAATTCTGGATTATCCAAGAACTTAAATTATTTTCACAGAAATAAAGAAATGTACAATTATTTTTTTCCCAAAGCCATTCTACAACGATTTTCAAGTTTTGGAAGCAAACTTTACAAACAACTGACATTGCCAATTTTGTAATATGTCTTATTTCACACATTTTGATTGGTCTAACTGCATGCTATTTTGTAATACCAAAGATTTCCTCCCGCCCAGACCATGATTGGTGTCAAAAAGTATTTTCAGCCGAAAAAGTCATATACGACATTTTAGAAGCCCAGCGACGATATGACTGTATGGCTGCTACAGATCAATATTAACATACCGGCGGTTATCATAATATTAAGAGTATGATAACAATATTTTAACTAATTTGTTAATGAAAAGTGATCAATTCGTCATAACTTTAATATTGCATAATGAAAGCAGTCATTTCAATTTATCGACACATGGATACCTGTGGTAATCTTTGAATATAATTATGCTTATTTCTAATTATAATTCTTAAAAATGACAAACTGGCACTCAAAAAGATAGTGAAATAGATTTCCAATTGACAAGGAGCAGACATGATACTTTGTTTCACCTCTAAGAATTTCATTCCATCTTCCAGATTCTATTGGTATTCTAAAGTTCCGGAATTGTGATGATGATGGAAGTGTTTAACGACCTTGTCCGTCTTTACAGCCTTCGCACGGTCGGGAGATTTCCGGAAGGGTTGTTAGCGTCTGCTGTTCATGTGAAAAGTAAAATTACAAAAATACTGAACTCCGAGGAAAATTCAATCGGAAAGTCCCTAATCACATGGGAAAATCAAATGACAAAACACATTAACGAATGGACAACAACTGTCATATTCCTGACTTGGTACAGGCATTTTCAAATGTAGAAAATGTGGATTGAACCTGGTTTTATAGAGCTAAACCTCTCACTTGTACGACAGTCGCATCAAATTAATAATATCGACAATGATGCGTGAACAAAACAAACAGACACAATAGGTACAAATGTCACAAATAAAGGAAAAAAGTTTAATTCGGTAGATCACATTCGTGAAAAGGGAACGGGATTGTAGTTACAACATAAGGAATATATCCGATATCATCTACTAGTATATAACAGATATCCCATAATGGTCGACCAACTCGTGATGGCGTCCGTAAAATTAACGAAATGAAGACTTCAGCTTCCCAAAGCTTCACTATTGGGAAGCTGACTTAACAATTGATTCTATTGACCTTGGAAGGCACATGAGTATGTGGCGAAGTCCAACACAATGTAGTGGATTTCTGCGAAAAGTTCTTATTTCAAGGATGCGAACAATGAACTAGGTAAAATTTGTACTATTGTAAAGGCCTCGTTGTTCTTTCGAGAATGGACCGGAATGACGTGGAAGTCATTTTCCTACAGCGGGGAGAATGTAGTAGAGTGATTTTTATGATCATTTTATATATTGTAAAAATCATTTATTTAATTACTATATTTATTATAAAGCTTAATTACGTATTTGAATATTGTATATTCAGTTTAAATTATTACTTGCAAACCTTACTTTTATGTATAGTAATATTCACGTTATTTTCTATGAATATTCATTAGGGATTTACTTAAATCATTGTATCTGATTGGTTGTTTATATTTCGCGGTCAAGTTTAATTTCCTTTGTTTTGTACCTGTACATTTCCACGGGACGATAGCCATGACAGTCCATTGAATTTATGGTCTGATTATATTGACCACATATAGTTTACCTGTAAACCTTATATATTTTGGACAACATTATTATAGAATACTGACTCCATGTAATGTAATTATGTAGAACACATGATTGTGATGTGTATATGATGTGCCGTTAACCTTATCAGTAGTACAACTCACTCCACAAGTGACTTGTATTTATATACTGGTACAATAAAGCATCAGAACCCTTAGCTCTTGTTGGTGTTATTCATTAACGCATAGAAAACCACCTACTACAAATGGCGCCCACGTTTCGTTGGGTTGATGGCACACACCAGTTTTTGTGGAGATCCAGATGTGATGTCAGTGACCACCATTAGATGTCTCGAGTCCATGTATGCAGTGACCATGTGTGTTTGTTTACTTCCGTTATGGTACCATGTGATGAACTTTACCACGTGCTTATGTTTACTAACATTCCGACCCATGTGATCATCGTCCACGTGCGTTTGTTTACAGTTTACCGGATGACATTATAGTACCGGATGTTACTTATAGTAACTTGACTTTTTGTTTTTCACTTTTGGAAAACTGAACTTTTATTATTCTACATTGTGAAATATTGTGATTTAATTATACTTTTGTGGAACAGTGTAATTATTGGAATAGTTTTCTAGTTTAAGGTAGGATTTATTTATTTACATTATATACTGTATACCACTTTGATACATTGAAACATTTACACATTTCGAATTTAATTTTGAAATTTTGCATCCACTTTTTGGACTTTAAATTTTTTTTTTGACGTCCTACATTTTGACCTTTTCATACTTTAACATTTATACATTTAAATTTTTTTTTTTTTTTTTTCCGAGGCTTACTTGGATACGAACTTAGTCTGTCAGTGGACATGTACACTTAGTTTATATAGGCGTTTCTTTGTGGTGTACATGTATTGCTGATAGTGATAAACATACTTTGTAGATTACAGTAGCATAGCTACATAGTATATAGCATACACTTTAAGATTTTAAATTTATTTTTCGGTATACAGTTGTAGTGTATTGTACTTACATTGAACTATAACCCACATGGTATAGGTCAATGCTCAGTTGAACTTAGCAATGCTACACATAAAACATAATGTGTGTTATAATTGCTAAGTTGGTATTAGATACACAATATATATATCGTTTTACAAATGTACTTTGTTTAGTGACTTGGTATTTAAGTTGATATGAATTAAAATTTATTATCATATTATTTACATATTAGACATTCACTGAGTTAGATAGTATCTAGATTTTGAGATTGAAGATAGACATTGTTGATTATTTTTTTAATATTGATTAAAAAATTTCCATTTGATCATTAAGTGTGGTGGTGTTGACACTTATTAGATTTGTGCATTATTATTGAACTTGAATTAGGGTGAATGAATTGAATGTTTATAGGTACACTAGTCTACACCGTTAGCCATGTATGACCAACCGAATGACCAATATTGCAACGCCAGGTATGACCAACACTACAATACCTACGACACTTTTGATCCACAGTACTATCCACCACGCAGAAAACGTCGTCGCCACCGAAGACGCAACAGACAACGTCCATACTGGGACCGGATAGAAGCTGAATACCAACCTGCTCCTACTCCGACTTATGTATCTCAACCATCCAGAGAACCTGTTATATGCTACAGATGTGGACAACCAGGCCACTATGCCTTTGCCTGCTGTGTTAGACTGGATCACACTAGAAAAGCTTGTAACTTTCAGCAGATGAACACTGAAGCTAAGATGTACCAACAACGACAGTCATCAGGTGATACAGAAGGATTACTTGGTAGCCCTAATGAAGTCACAGTAGTCATCAATGGACTTCAAGCATCAGCACTACTAGATACTGGTTCTACAGTTAGCACAGTTAGTCAATCATTCCATCGGCAGTACCTTGCTGACAGTCCCATCCAGACACTCAACCAGATACTCAACATCGAATGTGCAGATGGCCAGAACATGCCATACCTTGGTTACATCTCAGCAGATCTACAATTACCAGGTACATCTACATCAGCAGATCCTCAACAATGCTTACTGTTAGTCGTTCCAGACAGTTCTTACAACCAGCTAGTACCACTTCTACTGGGAACCAACGTTTTGACAGCAGCTATGACTGATGTAAAGCAACGATATGGATCACGTTTTCTACAAACAGCAGATCTACATGCACCTTGGTATATCACATTTAGATGTTTGCTTTTAAGAGATAAAGAACTACAAAAGAGATGCAACAGACTTGCCATCATCAAGAGTGCTGAAGGAAAGACAATCCGTATACCACCTAACAAAGATGTCGTTCTACAGGGATACATGGACCATGAACTACATGTACCATACCATCCAGTTTGTGGACTCCTACAGTCAACTGATAGAGCAGCAATACCGTCAGACTTAGATATAGCTCCATCATTAGTATCATATCAGTATAGAAACAACAGCATCATACCAGTACATATCAGCAATGTAACTACCAGAACAGTGACAGTTTCGCCAAATGCCATCCTTTGCGAACTTCAGCCTGTTTCAGTCACCGACATTGATGTACCAGACACCTACGAACAAGATGCATGGAATGAATCTACATTTCCAGATACACTTACTGATGATCAACTACGTAAAGCCAGAGAACTTCTACATCAATTCAGAGATGTATTCAGCACTTCAGATACTGATATAGGCCACATCACCGCTGTACAGCATAAGATAGAACTGATAGATGAAACACCATTCAAACAACGACACCGGCGTATTCCACCTGCCTTATTCGACGAAGTTAGAACTCACCTTCAACAACTTCTTACTGCTGGGATCATTCGTCGTTCACATTCGCCTTGGTCATCGAATGTTGTATTGGTTAGGAAGAAAGACAACAAGCTCAGAATGTGTGTAGATTATAGACAACTGAACCAGCTGACGATTAAAGACTCATATGCTCTTCCTAGAAGCGAAGAAATCCTTGACGCCTTGGGAGGAAACAACTACTATACCGTCATGGACATGAAGAGTGGTTATCACCAAGTAGAGGTAGAAGAGACACACAAGGCTAGAACAGCATTTACAGTCGGCCCTCTTGGTTTCTATGAATTTAACAGACTTCCGTTTGGCCTCGTAAACAGTCCAGCAACTTACCAACGTCTCATGGAACAGATACTTGGAGATCTTCACCTAGATATATGCTTTATATACCTTGACGATTTGATCATCTTTTCAGAGACGTATGAAGAACATCTTGAAAGGCTACAGATGGTACTACAACGACTAAGAGAACACAACTTGAAACTCTCTCCCAAGAAATGTGCATTCTTCAAAGACAAAGTTAAGTACATCGGTCACATTGTCTCTAAAGATGGTATTTCACCCGATCCAGATAAACTTGAGAAAGTAATCAACTGGCCTCGACCCACAACGCCAGAAGAGGTACGTCGCTTCCTTGGTTTTGTCGGCTATTACCGCAAGTTTGTCAAAGACTTCTCCAAGATAGCAAGACCGCTCACAGACTTGATGCCTGCACCAAAGAAGTCTAGTAAACGAAAACTTAAGAAGCCAACAGTAACATCATGGGTTTGGGACAAGCCACAAGAAGATGCCTTCCAGAAGCTCAAAAGTCAACTAGCGATGCCACCAGTTCTTGGTTATCCACATTACAAGGAACCTTTTGAATTACATACAGACGCATCTATGCTTGGTCTTGGAGCAATACTGTACCAATCACAAGAAGGAAAGAAAAGAGCCATAGCCTATGCCAGCCGAGGACTTAGCAAGACTGAGAGGAACTACCCAGTCCATAAGTTAGAATTCCTTGCTCTGAAATGGTCAGTAACAGAGAAATTTCATGATTACCTTTATGGCAACACATTTACCGTGGTTACAGATAACAACCCACTTACTTACGTCTTAACAACAGCGAAGCTTGATGCCACTGGACATCGTTGGATAGCAAGTTTGTCATCATACAACTTTAACATCGTCTACCGACCTGGTGCCAACAACGCTGATGCAGATGCACTTTCCAGACTTCCAGAACTACTTGGTCGTACCAACACCTCCAACATTAGTACAGATTCTGTGAAAGCCATTTGTCAGTTACAACATGCACAACCATATGTTCAGACGTTATCGATGACAACATCTAAAGCCACTGATGATCCATACTTACCATCACAACATCTAGTTAACATCAAGATGGAACAGAAGCAAGATACTTATCTTAGAGATTGGATATATTGGGTTGATGAACATCGAAAGCCACGAAAGGAACAGCTAGAACGATCACCATGGAACACTTGGTTTATTAACAACTACGACAAATTGAAAATGGTTGATGGCATACTCTACCGTATTATACATGATAATGGGGAACAACATAAACAACTTGTACTACCTGAAGTCTGCATTTCCAAAGTACTTACAGCATTACATGATGAGATGGGACATCAAGGCAGAGACAAAACAGTATCATTGGTTAGAGATCGTTTTGTTTGGTTTGGTATGAATCGAGATGTTGACAACTGGATATCAAACTGCGACAGATGTATTAGACGAAAGCAACCTGCAAGTCACAGAGCACCTCTCATTAGCATCGAGACGACACAACCTCTAGAGTTAGTATGTATGGACTATCTCTCACTTGAAAGATCTACAGGTGGATTTGAGAACATACTAGTTATAACAGACCATTTCACAAGATATGCCTTGGCAATACCAACAAGAAACCAGACAGCGAAAACAACTGCAGACGCATTCTTCAACAACTTTGTCGTCCACTATGGTTTGCCAGAAAGAATTCACTCCGATCAAGGTGCCAACTTCGGATCCAAAATCATCAAGGAATTATGCAACATCACTGGTATGACGAAGTCACGAACAACACCATATCATCCAATGGGCAATGGCATCACTGAACGATTCAACAGGACATTACTTGGTATGCTTGGAACACTAGAGAACGTCCAGAAGAAAGATTGGAAGTCGCATGTTGCTAGTCTTGTCCATGCTTACAACTGCACTCGTCAAACATCAACTGGATTCTCTCCTTACTATCTGATGTTCGGAAGACAACCAAAGCTACCTATTGACATCGCCTTTGGAATTGGAGATGAAGCTGAACCTATAACTACAACTAAGTATGCAGAAGAAATGCAAGAAAGACTTCGTAAGGCATATGACACAGCAACAAGAAACATCTTTGCTGCCCAGAAACGACAGAAGACACACTACGACCAGAAAGTAAAAGGAGCTGTGCTGAAGCCTGGATATAGAGTTTTAGTCAAGACTCTAGCTTTTAATGGAAAGCACAAGTTAGCAGATAGGTGGGAAGATGACCCGTACTGTATAATTAGTCAGCCTAATTGTGGAATACCAGTATACGTGGTTCAGAAAGAAAATAAAGAAGGAAGAAAGAGGACTCTACATAGGAATCTGTTCTTACCTATTGGAGATCTGCCCAAAGATATTATTGATAAAGAAAAGAAACGTCCTGCGCCCAGGCAAAGAAGAAAGAAGCAGCCCGAGGAACCGACGAAATCTGAAGGGAACAGTGAGAACAGGACCACTGATAAAGTATCAGATGAGGAGTCGGAGCAGGAGTATGGATATATGATACTTGAACAGGATACACAGGACAACACTAACAGTGATGTACCAGTTGTGGACCTACAAGAAGAAGGAACTCTTGGTTTCACTGGTGACGGCCATGATGGAGCTGAGAGTATTGATCAGCAGGGAACTGGTTTAGGAGGGGACGCTCTTCCTGTGGACATTATTATAGCTGCAGAACCAAACCCTGTGAGTGATGAGGAACCTGAAGAAGCGACTGCTCAGACTACTGAAGAAAACACTTCTATTGATCAAGATGAGAGTGCGCCAACAGACTTGTCACTAGAAGAGGCAGACGAACCCACCATAGCTCCGGAACAACCACGAAGGAGACGGATACTACCTACACCACCACGCGACCCACCAGTATCAACTAGACCTCAGAGAGAAAGGAAACCACCGAAATACCTGGAGGACTATGTTGTATCCAAGCAGGCTACTACTATCCAACAGCCTGATTGGTTAATGAGGATTCACTGGTTGGAGTCTGAAGCAAGAAAAGGAAGATTTAAAGGCTTAGAGATTGAGTTGTCAAGAACCATACTCGACATCATGCGAACTGGTTAATGGCTTGCCGAGGACGTCAACCTTCAGTGAAGGGGGAAACAGACCGGAATGACGTGGAAGTCATTTTCCTACAGCGGGGAGAATGTAGTAGAGTGATTTTTATGATCATTTTATATATTGTAAAAATCATTTATTTAATTACTATATTTATTATAAAGCTTAATTACGTATTTGAATATTGTATATTCAGTTTAAATTATTACTTGCAAACCTTACTTTTATGTATAGTAATATTCACGTTATTTTCTATGAATATTCATTAGGGATTTACTTAAATCATTGTATCTGATTGGTTGTTTATATTTCGCGGTCAAGTTTAATTTCCTTTGTTTTGTACCTGTACATTTCCACGGGACGATAGCCATGACAGTCCATTGAATTTATGGTCTGATTATATTGACCACATATAGTTTACCTGTAAACCTTATATATTTTGGACAACATTATTATAGAATACTGACTCCATGTAATGTAATTATGTAGAACACATGATTGTGATGTGTATATGATGTGCCGTTAACCTTATCAGTAGTACAACTCACTCCACAAGTGACTTGTATTTATATACTGGTACAATAAAGCATCAGAACCCTTAGCTCTTGTTGGTGTTATTCATTAACGCATAGAAAACCACCTACTACAACAGTATCACTGAAGTCACATATGTCTAGAGGAGATGTGGTGTCTTGACAATGAGACAAAATTCATTAAGAGTTCAAATGAGGTGAATTTTAGTAATTATAAGTCACTGTACGATCTTAAAAAAAAGCAAAATTAATCCTGTGTAATCTTCGTCAAAAATGTAAACCCTTACAGTATAATCAGCAATAAATGGTCATAACCTGACAAAATATGAAACAAACAAAGAAGTAACAGAAAGATTTATAACACAGAAACAATAGATGCAACTTTTGCCTTCAGAAACCTTGAACATGGATAAGAAAAAGTTAAACCTGCAAAACAGACATTTTTTATTTTTTTTTATAGATTAGACCGTTGTTTTTCCCGTTTGAATGGTTTTACACTAGTAATTTTTGGGACCCTTTAGCTTGTTGTTCGGTGTGAGCCAAGGCTCCGTGTTGAAGGCCGTACATTGACCTATAATGGTTTACTTTTTTAAAATTGTTATTTGGATGGAGAGTTATCTCATTGGCACTCACACCACATCTTCCTATATCTATGATAGAAGCACTTTAAAATAAAATACTAAGTGGCTTAAATTCGGAACAGCGTCTCAAGACTACGCCAAATTCTTCAAAAGACTAAAATATCAAGATATAACAAGAGACAGCAAAACAGAGGCGGAGAAATCCCGAAGGAACATTAATTGTTCTTTAGTTAATTGCAGAAAAACCGACAAAACATGGCAAACAAATCAAGATTACAAGACTTCAAGACAAACAACAGCCTACAAAACGCTATGTTTGAAAACTAAAAACAGAGGAACTCAATATCAATAACTATATAGTTTATTTTAAAACGACCACACACATACATATGTAACAAGAGGCAAACTACATAATCATATCGTCGCTGGGCTTCTAAAATGTTGTAAATTACAAATTTTTCAAGAAAAAAATATCTCACAAACAGGCTTTGAAAATTTTGGCCAAATGCATGCTTCCAAAATGTCGTATGTGAACTTGAACATTTTTGTAAATAGCAGTGAATTAAAAACTTTGACATTTCTGGATTATCCAAGAACTTAAATTATTTTCACAGAAATAAAGAAATGTACAATTATTTTTTTCCCAAAGCCATTCTACAACGATTTTCAAGTTTCATACAACATTTTGGAAGCAAACTTTACAAACAACTGACATTGCCAATTTTGTAATATGTCTTATTTCACACATTTTGATTGGTCTAACTGCATGCTATTTTGTAATACCAAAGATTTCCTCCCGCCCAGACCATTTGGTGTCAAAAAGTATTTTCAGCCGAAAAAGTCATATACGACATTTTAGAAGCCCAGCGACGATATGACTGTATGGCTGCTACAGATCAATATTAACATACCGGCGGTTATCATAATATTAAGAGTATGATAACAATATTTTAACTAATTTGTTAATGAAAAGTGATCAATTCGTCATAACTTTAATATTGCATAATGAAAGCAGTCATTTCAATTTATCGACACATGGATACCTGTGGTAATCTTTGAATATATGCTTATTTCTAATTATAATTCTTAAAAATGACAAACTGGCACTCAAAAAGATAGTGAAATAGATTTCCAATTGACAAGGAGCAGACACGATACTTTGTTTCACCTCTAAGAATTTCATTCCATCTTCCAGATTCTATTGGTATTCTAAAGTTCCGGAATTGTGATGATGATGGAAGTGTTTAACGACCTTGTCCGTCTTTACAGCCTTCGCACGGTCGGGAGATTTCCGGAAGGGTTGTTAGCGTCTGCTGTTCATGTGAAAAGTAAAATTACAAAAATACTGAACTCCGAGGAAAATTCAATCGGAAAGTCCCTAATCACATGGGAAAATCAAATGACAAAACACATTAACGAATGGACAACAACTGTCATATTCCTGACTTGGTACAGGCATTTTCAAATGTAGAAAATGTGGATTGAACCTGGTTTTATAGAGCTAAACCTCTCACTTGTACGACAGTCGCATCAAATTAATAATATCGACAATGATGCGTGAACAAAACAAACAGACACAATAGGTACAAATGTCACAAATAAAGGAAAAAAGTTTAATTCGGTAGGTCACATTCGTGAAAAGGGAACGGGATTGTAGTTACGAACATAAGGAATATATCCGATATCATCTACTAGTATATAACAGATATCCCATAATGGTCGACCAACTCGTGATGGCGTCCGTAAAATTAACGAAATGAAGACTTCAGCTTCCCAAAGCTTCACTATTGGGAAGCTGACTTAACAATTGATTCTATTGACCTTGGAAGGCACATGAGTATGTGGCGAAGTCCAACACAATGTAGTGGATTTCTGCGAAAAGTTCTTATTTCAAGGATGCGAACAATGAACTAGGTAAAATTTGTACTATTGTAAAGGCCTCGTTGTTCTTTCGAGATTAGTTATAGCTATAAAGGGCGGTTCTGTTTCTGGTTTTGTCAATTATCACATTAATTAAATTTTGTTTATGGCCCCGCAACGAAGTTGTTGGTGCCATAAAGTTTAACCCTTGTCCCTCATTCCGTCATTCCGAAATTCCGTCATTCCGTCATTCCGCAACAAACCATTATACGGAGTTTTTTTTTCTAAACGCCTTCAAATATTGGGCTGACTTTTGAAATGTAAGTTAACCAATATGAGTTACAAATCAAGTGTAAGTTTTGTTCTGTAGGCTAATTTTTGCCGAAATTACGGGCTATGGACTTTGATAAATTGTTGAAAATCACAGTCATACGGACTTTTTTCTAAACGCTTTCAGATATTGGGCTGATTTGTGGTATGTGAGTTACTTATGATGAGTTCGAGATCAAGTTTAAGTTTCGTTCAGCTCCGCTAATTTTTGCCGAAATAACGGGCAACGGACTTTGATAAATTGTTGAAAATCACAGTTATACGGACTTTTTTTTCTAAACGCTTTCAGATATTGGGATGTTTTTTGGCATGTGAGTTAACCAATTGATGTGTTACAGATCAAGTTTAAGTTTTGTTCTGCTCAGCTAATTTTTGCTGATTTCGGGCTTTGGACTTTGATAAATTGTTGAAAATCACACTTATACGATTCCTTTTTCTAAATGCTTTCAGATATTGGCCTGATTTTTTGTATGTAAGTTAACCAATGATGAGTTCTAGATCAAGTTTAAGTTTCGTTCCGCTCCGCTAATTTTTGCCAAAATTAAGGATTTACAACTTTGAAAATTGTTGAAAATCACAGTTATACGGACATTTTTCTATACGCCCCCAGATTTTGAGGTGAATTTTTTTTTTATATGTGAGACTTATTAGTAACCATCATGTTTGTGTCCACATGTGCTATTGAAATTGCAGATTTTTCAATTTTTTGAGACGGGGCCATTCGTGTCGCTTTGACACATCTAGTTTTATATTGTGTGTGTGTCTGTACCTCCAACTCACTCGTGAACACAGCTGGTTTGGTTTACACTAAGGTTGTTTTATATCATATCAGTTCTTTGAACTTAATGACATACGAATGATGAACAGTGATACCGTTATCTCTATCTGATCGCCATATGAAATATATGTTACATTCAAGGTCCACATGTGATGTCTACATTCGGAATTATACCGCATATTACATTCGGTAGGATATAACATTTGTATTAATTAAATTGTTCTCTGTTGCGAAGGTGCGAGAGTTTCTCGCTGCATTGAAGACCCATTGATGGCCTTCGGCTGTTGTTCTGCTCTATGGTCGGGTTGTTGTCTCTTTGACACATTCCCCATTTTCATTCTCAATTTAACGTAATAACGTGTCTTTCTAAAATGTTCTAATGTGTCCGATATTGTAACATTTATAGGAGCATTGCCATAGGGGTTGATCATAACACTTTGATTATTTACCATGACAAAGAAATTTAACTATCATTATATTGGTTAGCAACATTATGTCGCAGATTAAACACATTACTAGATAAACGATGAATTGAATGTGGGTTGATATTACAATTTCGCCAGTTTCTGTTAAAATACATTTATTGTTGTGTTTTTTTAATTCTGAGGTCGATCACCTTGGTTGTAATAATTTTGGAAAACCTATTCAAATTTTGGGTTCGCAAGGCTCTTCCGCGTCATACATTATTTTGACATTTTAACGTTTATGATTTGAGCTTCACTGATGTATCCTTTTCAGCTTTAAGATAAAAAATAAATAAATATTAAAATCTATTCGAATTCAAATATTAAAACATAATAGATAAAATACATTATTTTTTTTATAAACAATTCAAATGACTTTGTATTTATTGTGACAAAATGTTTGATAAAACTTAATAACAAACTAGGCCGAAAACTATTACTTCACCTTATTACAATATATTCACACACATTTTTTTTTCACCAGCACACATTGTTGTTAAAAGCGACTCAGAAAATTGTCCATGATAATATTTTTACAGATTCAATATTTTACACTTGTATAACATTATACATTCTAAAATCGACGGACATCAGTTTTCAAACAGAATCAATTGGTATCCGAAAGACAATCTATTGCTTTATTTTTATATAGTACTTAGGTGTAATATAAATTTTCTATTTTTAAAAGAAATATTAATAAATAATTATAAAAATGCCGTGTAATAATATTTATCTTACAGTAAATTAAATGATTGAAAAGCTGAAATTGACATTCTTATACTTTTTTTAAAGTCCTGTGGCGTTAGTCGGCGTATGTGTGGCACACCAGACTCCATTCAGATGTGTTACAGAGGACTGTACCCAAATGATGTAACTTTTTCATTTATATAATTAAAATTATTTCATTTTTACACAAAAACAAGTATTGTGATACTGCAATAGATCTCACAATAATCACCAACAATTGAGTTCTCTTACAATTCAAGTAGACATACAAACAAAGAAAACAACAAGCGACAACACATGTTCTTAATTCACTTGGTATAGGCACAAAATATGGTTGGTTCATTATCTTTGGCTAAAAGGGGAAACAAGAAAAAGACCAACAGACAAACAAATGTACACAAAACACAGCATAGAAAACTAAAGACTGAGCAAACCGAAAACCACCAAAACTTGGGGTAACTTCAAGTCCCTTGTAAGGATAGGCAGATCCTTTTCCACACGTGGCACCCCTCGTGTTGCTCATCAACTTCGTATAGTGATCGTTTTCGTTCCGGAAATATTTTCCTTTACTCCATCGTAAGTGTAGAGTAGTATGCAGATCGGAGCTGAAACTGCCGGGGAGTTAGGTTGCCCATGTCAGAATAAGCCGGTATTAAGTCTGCTTTGGTAGGTCACGTCTGGGAAAAGGGGACGGGATTGCAGTAACGACATCTGGAACATAACCGATATCATCTATGAAACGGATAGTCCATAAGGTCAATCAACTTGTGAGGGCGTCCGTAAAACTCTATCAAGGAAATCATGATAGGAAATACAACAAGCTATGGTATATCGTATCAACAGGGATATATATACATTCAGTATGCAGGTGTTGCTAGACTTTGCAACATAGAAATGGAAGATTACAATTTGGAAGCTGAAGTCATTCTTTTGTCGTAAATGTTAGTTTTCAACCGACCCGCAAGTCAAGTAGGTAAAGAAATAAGGCAGACTTAACAGTTTCCGTTATATCCTTATCTCAAGTTCGATGGGACAGATTTTTACAACAGTAATGGGCAAAGAGTATAAGGAATAGAAAAAAAAATACCAAAACAATTAACGATAAACAGAACTGGAGGACCCCAACCAAAACCTCCTTTATTTGAATATGTTCACATGAAATATTCGTGTACATGTATCTCTTGTCAACCACACTTTAACAATCGAATTCCCTCTCGTAGTATATTATGTTCATTACGTGTTATAAATATATCATAATGAGATACAGTGATACAGGTACTGACATTTCCTATTAGATTTATGAAGCTTTCTAATACAGCTTTCTAATACAGTGTAATCAATAATTATCGGTCATTTGTAACTTGGAAACATTACAAGGTGTAGAAACTATTTTCTATCCCAAAACTAGTAAATATGAAATTAAATCAAGTGAAACTATAGGCGCCTTCAAAATTTGCAGAAAATCAGAATACCTTTCAAAAATGATCAACATTAAAAGAGGGACGAAAGATACCAGAGGGATGGCCAAACTCATATATTGAAAAGAAACTGACAACGCCATGGCTAAAAATAAAAAAAAGACAAACAGAGAATAATAGTACAGAAGACACAACAAAGAAAACTAAAGACTAAGTAACACGAACACAACCAAAAACTGGGGGTGATCTCAGGTGCTCCGGAAGGGTAAGCAGATCCTGCTCCACATGTGTCACCCGTCGTGTTGCTTATGTTATTTAAAATCCGGTAAATAGTCTAATTCGGTTGGTTGGCTACTGTAGTTACGACATAAGGAACATATCCGATATCATCTGTGAAACGGTTATTCCATTCCGGTCAACCAACTCATGATGGCGTCCGTAAAATTTACGAAGGAATGACTTCAACTTCACCATTTGGAACTCTTGGTTTAAAAGCTTCCTTGTAGGATCAAATTCAAATGTACAGAATCTATAATTTTTGTAAACGGTGATTGTTTATTAAGAGTGCATTTCTTTCTAATAAAAATGACACAAACGGTTCAGCGAGCACACGTTTGGATCGTTTGTTTCCAACATTACTTTTGCAAATTTTGCATAAATTTTGACAAACTATTCACTCCCTAAAAAATAATCTACAGTTTGTCTTCATCGTTTGTTAATACCAACGCTGCATTTCTTTCTTACTTTCAAATTGGCATTGAATTAGTTGTTATCTACTCATATTTTACCCAATAAAAAGAATGATTCATACAAAAGAAAAAGAGGTATAATCCTGATTGTCACAACCAAAAACAATTATTAGCTACAGAAGCTATTGTAGCGCGAAATAAGATTGTTTGACAGTTCAAACAGGCTCAGTAAACAATGATTAAACGATGCATTTGTTTCTACTTTCGAAACGTTAAACATACTATAACAAACGGCACACAACGTTCACAAAACTGTGGTAGGAAAGAAATGCACTCAAAATATGAAAGTAAATATGCATTGCATAGTTAATCCTTAAATAAAACATATCTTTATTTAATATGTTCAAAGTTTAAGTTAGCATTAATTTATTTAAGCTTATTTAGTAGTAGACATACGTAAGTTCCCTCTTTTGTAGGTGTGTATGATACGTATATTTAACTCGGACACTAAAGGAAACTGCGCCAGAATGCCGCATCATGTAAGATATCAATACTTTCCAATTTTTTATATTTGCAACAGTGTCAAACCTTGTGACCCTTCTTGTGCGGTGTTGACGTCTAATTCCGTGATTTCCTTTAGGTGTCAGATCACCAATTACTCCCTCCAATTTAGAACGTATGTAAAAGTGGCCCTAATCGGGCATAACATAGTGCTTTTGAGGTCCTTGTTTACTTAAACTAACCAACAAATTTGCAAAAATGATACTTTTGGTTAAAGAGAAATAATTTAATTGGTGGTCTGACACCTTTAGCATTCGACAAGCATATATTCTAGACATAAAACTGAGAATGGAAATGGGGAATGTGTCAAAGAGACAACAACCCGACCATAGAGCAGACAACAGCAGAAGGTCACCAATAGGTCTTCAATGCAACGAGAAACTCCCGAACCCGGAGGCGTCCTTCAGCTGGCTCCTCAACAAATATATATACTAGTTCAGTGATTCAGTGATAAACATAACTCTTTTGAACAACAATGGCAAAAGATCACAAATTGGAAAATGAAACAATTATTAGAGAAGACACAGATAAAACAATAAAAAGAAGGAATTATCATTATGATGATGGTGGAGGGTGTGTCCATTGACAAATTAAATGCATATTCAGGACGAAAACAAGTTGATGTAAATGCAGATTGACCATAAAAAAGAAGATTTGGTATCTCCACACAAGAGACTAAATGATACTGAAATTAACAACTATAGGTCACCGTACGGCCTTCAACAATGAGCAAAGCACATATCGCATTGTCAGCTGTAAAAGTCCCCGAAATGACAAATGTTAAACAGTTCAAACGAGAAAACTAACGGCCCAATTGTTGTACAAAAAATAAACGAAAAACAACTACGTAACACATCGACAAATGACAACCACTGAATTACAGGCCCCTGACTTGGGACAGGCACATACATACAGAACGTATCGGATTTAAAGATGTCCGGGATCCAGACCTTACCCCTAACCAGAGACAGTGGTGAAACAGTACAACATAAGAACGAACTATAAAAATCAGTTGAAAAAGGCGCAACTCATCAGATTGGTACAAATAAAATACGTCTAACACAAACACAGAGTGGATGTGGCCGGGTACTTATATATCCAAACAAAAGAAATCCCACTAAGTACTGATAATAGAGTACTCGCAGTAACTAACAGCTAGTTCAAAACCACAAAATAGCTCATCTATACTTTTGAATAAACTACCAAATGAAATGAAATGTTGTGAAAACCTGGACACTTTTAAACAAAAATGTTTTGATTTCTTGACTATAATAAATGATTTATAACAACTTACGAAAATATTCTAATGATTTGTATTTTATATATATATATAAATTCATTTTTTCTCTTGTTCTACAGACAATTTATAGTTAGCATGAATAGTACATTTACATAATATGTTAGAAACTGCAAGCTTTGTAATATTTGTACTGTGTGTTCTTTGTGAGGGCCTCAATGTAGATTAGCGAAAGCTAATTGAGCCACCCTCTTTAAATAAAGTCATTACTTACTTACTTACTTACTTACTTAACAAGTAATAAAAATAATTTTGCATCTAAGACTAAATTATCAATCAATACACACCCAACATCCATTGAATTAAGTGTAATGACGTCATAAACAGTCAGAGAAAAACACGAACTTGTGCAATGCCAAAATACAGGGCATACAGGTATCGACAGATTGTATATCCATGAAAGTGTATATGAATATAATAATAGTCTTGGTCAAGACAGACACGATGAGTCGGATTTTATAAGATCACAAGGTAGCAGTCCGCATGAATACATGCCATCCTACCTGGACAAATTTTTTTGCACCCGATCCAAACTAGTCTTTTCCTCCTTCGTTATTGCCACGTGTTGAGCAACTTAATTAGAATAAAGCAGAGAGAAGAAACATTAAAAAAATCTCGCTCGAAAGAAAACAGACAATTCAATGACCAAATGAAAACAATGGCAAAGACAAAAACAGTCCAACGAACAATACCTTAATTGTACTTTTAAGTTTACACTTATACAACCAGGGATAAACACATGTGCTCCGGAAGGTTCAATTGTTCATGCTACACGAGTGACAACCAAATATTTCAAGTTTAAATTCATTTAAAATTATACATGAAAAAATGGTATTTTGGTTACAGGCACCGGGATTACAACTATGCCCACAAACACTGCTTCAAGATCCAAATCAAGGCAATGTAGACTTAAACTGCTTTTGTGACAATGAGAAATGCATGTTAGAGTTAAGTAAGTTCTTGTAAGATGTTAATTGAAGTAGTTGAATAATTTATCAATCAAAGGAGCTACATATAAATTCAAGGCATCTATCAATAAACCAACACACCATCATCAATATTGTTCTTTAGTCCAACATTCGATTTCCAAAAATAATTTAATAAAGTGTCAGCAATATGAAAATAGTAAGATTACAAAAATACTCAACTCCTAGGAAAATTCAAAATGGAAAGTCCCTAATCAAATGGCAAAATCAAAAGTCTAAACAAATTGATAACAACTGTCATATTTTTGACTTGGTACAGACATTTTCGTATGTAGAAAATGGTGAATTAAACCTGTTTTTTAGCTAGCAAACCTCTCACTTGTATGACAGTTTCATAGAATTGAATTGATTCTAGATAAGTGATGCAGAAAAGTAACAAAGACTATAACAAGATCTGCTATCAACTCAAAATCTATTAAGGAACTTAAAAATTCAAATATGTTTAACGAGATTCTGGTCTTTATGGACAAACACATTAACAAATGGAAAGACCAACTTCATATGTTTGTTAATAAAATTTAACCTTTCCGATCAACCATTCTGAGAGAGCCGTGGTGTAGTGCATCGGAATACTAACACAAAGGTTCCTGGTTCGATTACCGTTTGGGATGAAAATTTCAGGAACTCAATTTTCGGCTCTCCCTTGACACCATCTGCGAGTATGGTCTTGAGGAAACGATGATAGTCCGTCAGAAGGGGACGATAAATGGCTGACCCGTGTTAAGAGAGAGCCATATCTCTTGCACGTTAAAGGTACCCTTGTAGATTTCGAAAAAGAGTAGGCTAATGCCGCTACAAGGCAGCACCCGCAAAGTGGAAAGGGATTAATATAAGTTGCAAAACTTGTTTCCCAATCCACTATAAATAAATATGTTTAAACTAACCATTCTAGTTGTATAGAAATCATTACTTTACAGTATATGTATAAATCATTTAGATTTAAGGATGTTTGCTTGTCATGATTTGGAATTTTTGTCAGATTTTCGAAATCCTTTGGTTTAATCCAGTTGAATGCCTTAATAAATGTTTGGTCATGAACCCCCATTTTTCTTTTTATTAATCATTTAAATATTTAATTATAAGCCATTTGTAAGAGTCTTATAAAATCTTACTTCTTTTTCAATAGCTTTTGAGAACTTTAACTGGTCAATGATAAAGCTATGAAAAAGCAAGAGAGAACATTTTCCCGCCAGATTTCCAATGGCTAATATCTCAAAAACATGCACATTGACCCCTATATTTGTTTTGTTTTTTTTATTCCTCAATTAATCCCCTATCAATATATACTAGTTTTATGGAAAGCTATTTATTTTGAAACTGAGCAGCAATCTTCCTTAATTTGCTTACTTAAAAACTAGAAGGAAATAGGATATGATGTTTGTATAACTGATCGGTCTATACTTGAAATAATCCGTACCAACAGTCATGTTTTGATCACTGTCAAACACATCCATTGTATTAACATTAACAGTTAGAACATTTTACTTCATCTCACACACTGAAACTTTTGTAAAATTGAATTGTACTTAGATATCAGTCTGTTGTTTTTATGAAGCTAATTCATATTTACCATGTATTATATAGTTGCTACGATAATGATGCTACTAATAACTGAAAACTATTATACATTTATTTCAGCTGGACTTTTATTTTTTCGTGCATTGACAAATGTTGGTGGTTCGACCCCAAGTAGTCACGTACTTGATTGCGTGGGAACTCGTTGTTCTATTGGCCAGGTGATACAATATTTAGACAAACAAGATCTATATCTTAAGTCAATTATTCAGTTCAAAATCACTTCTTTGCGAAGACAGTAAAGCCTTATACCTTCGTTTAATTTAACAGTGCATTTGGGGCATTCAGAGTAACAGTCATTTTGACAAGTTTAAACATTCGGCCATTAATTTTGCAGAAATACTTTATTAATCAATTCATTATTGTGGCCTGGATGTCAATGTAATATTAAAACTAATACGTTGAACTTATTATTGAAACATAATTATAAAGATATACATGTATTTGTTATGGAAAATCTGTAGGGATCACTACAACACTTTCGTACAACAAGGAAAACAAACTAAACATACCTAATGATATAAGCACTTTATAAATCTATCGCATCCGGAGTGCTTTTCTGGATTACCTTCTCAAAACTGAATATTTGGAGTAAATCCGATGCAAAGTTAGGAGCTATATGGTAAAAAGTACATTTTATAATTATAGAATATATGAATATATCTAATATCAACTTTGCCTGTGAGAGTTGGATCCTTATCTTTAAGAATGATATATACCAAAAAAAAAAAAAAAAAAACAATACTGGAAAAATTAACTTTAAATAGAATTTGGTAACATTTAAGGTAGCACAATACAAAGATTTCATACCTCAAGGTCCCCAGTTTTAAAATGCTGTAACTTTCTTCATAATGCTTGAAAATTTATAAAAGGGATATCTATGGATAGCTAACAGATTACTTTTTCATAGTAATGCAATGTTAGTATTATACAACAATTATGTGATTAATTATAATGATAACTGTGTCTACATAATTTTACAAGAAATTTCTACTTTCAATTGAATTTAGCTTCTTCATGGATCCCCCGAGAGGGTTGATTTCATTATATGTTGTTCCTTGAGTCATTATCTACAAAAGGGTGTCTCAGATTTTGGATAGAATGTATAGATCAAATTTTACACCTAATCATACACTGTCTACTTTTATGTGGTAAGGATGTTTACACTAATTACAAATTTATGAAAGAATGGAATACAATAGCGATAATTTGAGACACACTTTTGTAGCTCCTGTTGTGTAGATTAAGATAACGTTAAAATTTCTTGTGTAGCTATAGAGATAAAAGAGCTAAATTCATTCAAGTGAACTGACCATGATTTTGCCATAAATTGCATAATGATTGATTACATAATGATTGCATAAAAAAATATTGCATTCATTTAAAAGATTATTCTGTTATCTATTTATATATACCTCTTTTATTAATTTATATGCAGTTTTAAGAAAGTAACAGCATTTTAGAAGTTGGAGATTGGATGTAAACAAATCTTTGTATTGTGCTACCTTAATGTAGCATTAGCGTTTAATACAATTCATTAGTTTCTGTGTATACTATATATAGCAACATCCTTTACAGATTTGTTACATTGAAGAAGGTGGGGGAAGTCCAATAGGAAGATGCATGGAAGATCCAACAAAATTGGGTACAAAGGTTATGTTTCTTTTCTTAAAATTTATAATAGAGACACTCAACATTTCTACAATCCATCAAATAATTATAACAAAACTTTTAACAAAAGAAATACCGGTCTCCATAAATAAGACGTCAAGCAAGCAATAATTCAAACCATGTAGAGGGAACATCAGTTTCTGGGTAATTCATTGATGAATTAGTTTAGAAAATATGTAAAAATCATGTCCGTGTCGAACTAACATAATGGTTCCCTCCGAGACTAACATTCCACCATGAATGGTGCATGTGTATATTGTTAGTAAATGTAAATGACATTTTATATTTGTGCGTCCAAAGCGCTTTTTTATATCTTAACTTTAAAAGTAACTCTCAAACATAAACATGTAAACGCCAGGTGTGCATACTTATACATACACATGTATACACTTCAGGAGGTTTTTGACTAAGAAAAACCATAAAGAATACCATAATTCACCTGAGGTCAATTTTGTTTGAGGTACTAATTAAAGGTTTGTTTCTTTTAAATTACATCTTCATCTATCGACAGGAAATAGATAGCATATATCAACACATGAAAGTACCAAAACATCGAATCTCAAAATAATAAGCTGGTGATACACTCGGGCAATAACAGTTGGTAAATAAGACTGTCTAACTTTTGTGAATCTGACGAGCTCTTTAAAAAACAATAAACAGTTCTCTACAAATTACAAAAAAAATAAAATTGAGAATGGAAATGTGGAATGTGTCAAAGAGACAACAACCCGACCAAGCAGCTCAAAGCCATATATGGGTCTTTAAAACAGCGATAAAATACCGCACTTGAAAGCGGACTGCAGGTACAATGTAGCCCCTAAATACAAATGTGTACTGGTTCAGTGAAAATGAACGACACAAAACACTCCCAAACATATAAACGAACTAAAATAATAAAAATAAACAACCAAACATTCAAGACTAACAAAGGCCAGAGGCTCCTGACTAGGGGTAAAGCGCTTAAACGCAGCGAGGTTAAACATGTTTAGTGAGATCTCAACCCCTTATACCTCTAGTCAATGTAGGATAAACATGTTTAGTGAGATCTCAACCCCTTATACCTCTAGTCAATGTAGGATAAACATGTTTAGTGAGATCTCAACCCCTTATACCTCTAGTCAATGTAGGATAAACATGTTTAGTGAGATCCAAACCCCTTATACCTCTAGTCAATGTAGGTTAAACATGTTTAGTGAGATCTCAACCCCTTATACCTCTAGTCAATGTAGGATAAACATGTTTAGTGAGATCTCAACTCCTTATACCTCTAGTCAATGTAGGTTAAACATGTTTAGTGAGATCTCAACTCCTTATACCTCTAGTCAATGTAGGTTAAACATGTTTAGTGAGATCTCAACCCCTTATACCTCTAGTCAATGTATAGTGAGATCCCAACCCCTTATACCTCTAGTCAATGTATAATGAGATCTTAACCCCTTATACCTCTAGTCAATGTAGGTTAAACATGTTTAGTGAGATCTCAACCCCTTATACCTCTATTCAATGTAGGATAAACATGTTTAGTGAGATCTCAACCCCTTATACCTCTAGTCAATGTAGGATAAACATGTTTAGAGAGATCTCAACTCCTTATACCTCTAGTCAATGTAGGTTAAACATGTTTAGTGAGATCTCAACTCCTTATACCTCTAGTCAATGTAAGTTAAACATGTTTAGTGAGATCTCAACCCCTTATACCTCTAGTCAATGTATAGTGAGATCTCAACCCCTTATACCTCTAGTCAATGTATAGTGAGATCTCAACCCCTTATATCTCTAGTCAATGTAGGATAAACATGTTTAGTGAGATCTCAACCCCTTATACCTCTAGTCAATGTTTAGTGAGATCTCAACCCCTTATATCTCTAGTCAATGTAGGATAAACATGTTTAGTGAGATCTCAACCCTTATACCTCTAGTCAATGTTTAGTGAGATCTCAACCCCTTATACCTCTAGTCAATGTATAGTGAGATCTCAACCCCTTATACCTCTAGTCAATGTAGGATAAACATGTTTAGTGAGATCTCAACTCCTTATACCTCTAGTCAATGTAGGATAAACATGTTTAGTGAGATCTCAACCCCTCATACCTCTAGTCAATATATAGTGAGATCTCAACCCCTTATACCTCTAGTCAATGTAGGATAAACATGTTTAGTGAGATCTCAACCCCTTATACCTCTAGTCAATGTAGGATAAACATGTTTAGTGAGATCTCAACCCCTTATACCTCTAGTCAATGTATAGTGAGATCTCAACCCCTTATACCTATAGTCAATGTATAGTGAGATCTTATCCCCTTATACCTCTAGTCAATGTAGGATAAACATGTTTAGTGAGATCTCAACCCCTCATACCTCTAGTCAATGTAGGATAAACATGTTTAGTGAGATCTCAACCCCTTATACCTCTAGTCAATGTAGGATAAACATGTTTAGTGAGATCTCAACCCCTTATACCTCTAGTCAATGTAGGATAAACATGTTTAGTGAGATCTCAACTCCTTATACCTCTAGTCAATGTAGGTTAAACATGTTTAGTGAGATCTCAACCCCTTATACCTCTAGTCAATGTAGGTTAAACATGTTTAGTGAGATCTCAACCCCTTATACCTCTAGTCAATGTATAGTGAGATCCCAACCCCTTATACCTCTAGTCAATGTATAATGAGATCTTAACCCCTTATACCTCTAGTCAATGTAGGTTAAACATGTTTAGTGAGATCTCAACCCCTTATACCTCTATTCAATGTAGGATAAACATGTTTAGTGAGATCTCAACCCCTTATACCTCTAGTCAATGTAGGATAAACATGTTTAGAGAGATCTCAACTCCTTATACCTCTAGTCAATGTAGGTTAAACATGTTTAGTGAGATCTCAACTCCTTATACCTCTAGTCAATGTAAGTTAAACATGTTTAGTGAGATCTCAACCCCTTATACCTCTAGTCAATGTATAGTGAGATCTCAACCCCTTATACCTCTAGTCAATGTATAGTGAGATCTCAACCCCTTATATCTCTAGTCAATGTAGGATAAACATGTTTAGTGAGATCTCAACCCCTTATACCTCTAGTCAATGTTTAGTGAGATCTCAACCCCTTATATCTCTAGTCAATGTAGGATAAACATGTTTAGTGAGATCTCAACCCCTTTACCTCTAGTCAATGTTTAGTGAGATCTCAACCCCTTATACCTCTAGTCAATGTATAGTGAGATCTCAACCCCTTATACCTCTAGTCAATGTAGGATAAACATGTTTAGTGAGATCTCAACTCCTTATACCTCTAGTCAATGTAGGATAAACATGTTTAGTGAGATCTCAACCCCTCATACCTCTAGTCAATATATAGTGAGATCTCAACCCCTTATACCTCTAGTCAATGTAGGATAAACATGTTTAGTGAGATCTCAACCCCTTATACCTCTAGTCAATGTAGGATAAACATGTTTAGTGAGATCTCAACCCCTTATACCTCTAGTCAATGTATAGTGAGATCTCAACCCCTTATACCTATAGTCAATGTATAGTGAGATCTTATCCCCTTATACCTCTAGTCAATGTAGGATAAACATGTTTAGTGAGATCTCAACCCCTCATACCTCTAGTCAATGTAGGATAAACATGTTTAGTGAGATCTCAACCCCTTATACCTCTAGTCAATGTAGGATAAACATGTTTAGTGAGATCTCAACCCCTTATACCTCTAGTCAATGTAGGATAAACATGTTTAGTGAGATCTCAACCCCTCATACCTCTAGTCAATGTAGGATAAACATGTTTAGTGAGATCTCAACCCCTTATACCTCTAGTCAATGTAGGATAAACATGTTTAGTGAGATCTCAACCCCTCATACCTCTAGTCAATGTAGGATAAACATGTTTAGTGAGATCTCAACCCCTTATACCTCTAGTCAATGTAGGATAAACATGTTTAGTGAGATCTCAACCCCTTATACCTCTAGTCAATGTATAGTGAGATCTCAACCCCTTATACCTCTAGTCAATGTATAGTGAGATCTCAACCCCTTATACCTCTAGTCAATGTATAGGGAGATCTTAACCCCTTATACTTCTAGTCAATGTAGGATAAACATGTTTAGTGAGATCACAACCCCTCATACCTCTAGTCAATGTAGGATAAACATGTTTAGTGAGATCTCAACCCCTTATACCTCTAGTCAATGTAGGATAAACATGTTTAGTGAGATTTCAACCCCTTATACCTCTAGTCAATGTAGGATAAACATGTTTAGTGAGATCTCAACCCCTTATACCTCTAGTCAATGTAGGATAAACATGTTTAGTGAGATCTCAACCCCTTATACCTCTAGTCAATGTAGGATAAACATCTATCATAACGTATATGAGATCTCAACCCCTCATACCTCTACTCAATGTAGGATAAACATGTTTAGTGAGATCTCAACCCCTTATACCTCTAGTCAATGTAGGATAAACATGTTTAGTGAGATCTCAACCCCTTATACCTCTAGTCAATGTAGGATAAACAAACACAAATCAATACGTACAGTAAAACTTAGTTTAGAAGAAGTCCGAATCGGATGTCAAAATAGTAAAAAGAAGAAACTACTCAAAATGACAATGCTACATACATTAACAACGGACTACAAGCAGTTACTAACATACAAGCTCCAGACCTTAATTTAACCGATTGAAAAAAATATGTCTTTATCATATGAAAATAAAGCACATTCCCGCCCGTTAAAAGTATCTTCTATCATAACGTATATGAGAAGAACATAACCGTATCATGACAACAACTGGTTTTAGAAAAAGTGCGTTTATTTCCGAAAACCCTATGAGTGAATAAATATTAATTTCAAACTATGCCATCTTTATGTCCTTACAACAGTATCGTAAATATATCCCTTCTGAATAAATCTGTTAAAAGGTTTGGTTAGCTTTGGAGGTGAATGGCGACATTTTTGTGCTTTTTTTTACCTGGCTTGAGTATTCGTTCATTTTTAAATCTAACAGACTATTATTATCAAGTATTATAACAACAAAATACTATTTATCTCTTCAGGTGACATTTGGATGCTCTTCACATACGCTACCCTGTTACTGCAAAAGAGATGATTGTATTGCAACGGCCAAAACCATCAGACCTACAACAACTACCAGTACTACATTAGTTAAAAGTACGACAATCACTACACCAGTCCAGCATTCAGGTTAGAACAGACATATAGTTATTAACTTCTATGTCATAAGGTTACTTGTGGAGAGCTGTCACATTGAATCATACCACATCTACGTATGTTTATTTAGACTTATCATATAAAATGAAGAAATATTTTAAGTAATTTCTAAGGTTGGTTCCAGAATAACAAAGTTTCAAATAATCTTTAAAATTTGACTATCATTTGCAGAAATGGGTATTTTAAGGTGGGTCTTGATAAAAAAAATCCATATAGAGTGGGGTGCGCATATTCGCCGGGGACACAATTTCGCCGTTTTACTATTTTGAGGTGTAAATACTTCAAAAGATGGCTGAAATGAAAGAAATATGCCGGTGACTTAGATTTTTATAACAAATATGGTTATTCTTTAAACTATGACAAAATTGCGGCACTTACCACAGGGGACCGAAAAACGGACAACGACTTTTTGGCCAATTTCATGATCTTGCTGACTGATAATTTCCTTTCTCAGCGGAGTCGAGTGATATGAAAAAGGAGTCAATCGAATGGTATGAAAATTATCGCTAGGAACTAAGGGAACACGTGCTGTTGTTAAGAAAAAACGTCTTCATATGTAAAATAGCGATACACAGAATATCATAGGTTACCTCAATTCGACTGCTCTTCTCACTTTCGTCGTGCCGGCTCAAGCGAGAAAATCAACGATAATCTATAAAACTACATCATAAAATTTAACGATAAATTGTGAGAAGATACTTTTGATTTCAGATGAGAAAAAGAAAAAAAATGTTCGCCGGAGTGCTCATCATTTACTTTACTGTTATTCCTTTGATGGCTTTAATGATACAAATATTGTAATCACTTTTTACTTTTTTTTTTTATTATAGTGAAGACAACTGAGAACCCATTATGTGTAGACAATGATAACAGATGCGCTCTATATAAAGACAGCCTTTGTCATGCTACTGCACATACATATGTTGTCGCTACATGTGCCAAGACATGTAACAAATGTGATGAATATATAGGTAAAGTATATGTTGTCGCTACATGTGCCAAGATATGTAACAAATGTGATGAATATATTGGTAAAGAATATGTTGTCGCTACATGTGCCAAGACATGTAACAAATGTGATGAATATATAGGTAAAGTATATGTTGTCGCTACATGTGCCTATATATGTAGCAAATTACAGAATATATAGGTAAAGTTGGTGAACTGAAACTTTAAAAAAAATAAAAAACCAAAAATTCAGAATGTTGAATCACAATCTGTTATAAGCCAGACAATAGAAAATCCTTATTTGCTTAACAGAACTGTAAATTTTTCACAGGTTGATTAATATCTCTTAAGGTAGACCACCTCCTATAAGGAACTGTTGAAAAGATGACAGAAGACTCGGTCCCTCAGACTGGCATCAAAGATATAGAAATACAACATGCACAAGGCATTTGCATTCCGTCCTGTCTTATAAGAGCTTTTACGCAATTATTCTGACCGTGTAAATGCTGTTTAGCCAGTCAAGGTCATTAAAAACTTTCATCATCAGACTACATAAGTTTAATTACATTTAAATCAAAGTTTTATATCAGCGTTTTATTGGACTAGTGGGATGTCTTTGTCAATGAACTTTTTCTGTATAAGTAATTTATATCGCAATTGTAAAAAAAATTAAATGCAAAGTAAGCAATCTCAGACCTACATTTCTTATGTGATATATAAGTTAAATGTTTAAGAGAATGAATACGTCAACATAAAACAGTACTGTCAATACTTCGGATGTGTTATGCTAAGGAATTCTTTGTGTGTAGTGACTGACAGTTTAGTTTTTTTGGCACTATGATTAGCGTTCCTGACAGTTTCTAACAGCTTCAACCAGATGTAAAGAGATGATAGATAATCCTAGCTGCAGATAAAATCCATTTTAACAAATGAATAAACCATTGTTGCCAAAAATAAATAAATAGAATGTCACTCACTACACATATCACAAAGAATTTCTTAGCATGACATAACTTAATGTTTTATTTAAAGACCTGTAAGTTTGAATGGAATGTTTTACAAATTACGAGCTCTGGAAATTATATCAGAATAAACTGATTAATTATGTAGTGTAATTAACGCCACTTACACACTGTTAGTAGTGCTATTTCGTGGTGTCAGTTTATGTTGGTGGAGGAAACTGGAGTGCCCGCAGAGACCGCCGATTTTTGGTAGGAACTATAAGACACTAAAACTTTATTTCAAACACAAAAGTTTTCTACTTTTAGCTTTTAATTTCAGATATAGAAAATTGCTTTTGTTTTTCATAACATAAAATGTACATGTTTTTTTCAGCAACATTGAAAACAAAGACAATAACCACACATCGACCATTTCTAAACGCAAAATCCACCTCATCGGTAACTACTTCAAATCCGAGTACAGCGAGACAGACGAAATGCCATACATGTGGAAACATTGATAGTCTAACCCCTTGCTCTACAGATGAAGTCTATCGTATTTTAACTTCACCATGTCAGACAGGTCAAGATTTTTGCATGACAGATGTCTTAACTGACAATTTTGGCAAAGAACATATTTTCAAAGGGTTTGTACAGTTCGCTTTATACCTTTGCAATGTCAATCTCGATGAATTAATGTACTAATACATTCAAACTTGAATATTGTCGTTAGAGGCAAAATCATCGTTACTATTACATCTTCTTTTATCCATCCGTGTTCGACCATAAAAAAAAAATGTTGTAGATTATTTTATAAACAAAAAACGTCCCAACAGTAAATAGATTTAAGGAGCATATTAAAAAGGAGATTTCAAAGAATATAACCAGTTGATAAGATTTTTTTTCTTTTCGGAAATGTCAATTTTGACCAAAAAAGATGCAATCATCGTGTTAGTTTCAGTAGAATGCTCAGTTAGTCAATAAACTATTATATTTAGTCAACAGAAGACAATTTAATGCATTACTATGCATCTCTTTGTAAGATTTCAAAAAGTAGATACTTTCATACCAGTGAATTCATGCGAAAAATGTTCAAGTGTCGTCGTCTGAATTGATGTTTTTCGTTTAAACAATAGCTTAGTTTATATTGCAATAGTTTTACCTTGTGTTACAGATGTGTTACTGAACAAACATGCCATGCGAAATGGACCAATAATTCTGCCAAGCTTGATTATTGTACACAATACGGAACGGTTAACAATCACAATGTTCATGAATGCCATTTCTGTTGCCATGGCGACGGATGTAATTCGAACATCAAACCTTCGACGTTATCTCTTGTAAAACCAAATTTAGCATCGTTATTCGTCGGAAAATAAAGGATGATCAGTTATTTTGTTATTTAGTCGTTATTTCTTTCTAATCTATATTGTAGTAGCGTTTGTTATCTAGTCGTTATTTCTTCCTAATCTATATTGTAGTAGCGTTTGTTATTTAGTCGTTATTTCTTCCTAATCTATATTGTAGTAGCGTTTGTTATCTAGTCGTTATTTCTTCCTAATCTATATTGTAGTAGCGTTTGTTATCTAGTCGTTATTTCTTTCTAATCTATATTGTAGTAGCGTTTGTTATCTAGTCGTTATTTCTTTCTAATCTATATTGTAGTAGCGTTTGTTATCTAGTCGTTATTTCTTTCTAATCTATATTGTAGTAGCGTTTGTTATCTAGTCGTTATTTCTTCCTAATCTATATTGTAGTAGCGTTTGTTATCTAGTCGTTATTTCTTCCTAATCTATATTGTAGTAGCGTTTGTTATCTAGTCGTTATTTCTTCCTAATCTATATTGTAGTAGCGTTTGTTATCTAGTCGTTATTTCTTCCTAATCTATATTGTAGTACCGTTTGTTATCTAGTCGTTATTTCTTCCTAATCTATATTGTAGTAGCGTTTGTTATTTAGTCGTTATTTCTTTCTAATCTATATTGTAGTAGCGTTTGTTATCTAGTCGTTATTTCTTTCTAATCTATATTGTAGTAGCGTTTGTTATCTAGTCGTTATTTCTTCCTAATCTATATTGTAGTAGCGTTTGTTATCTAGTCGTTATTTCTTCTAATCTATATTGTAGTAGCGTTGTTATCTAGTCGTTATTTCTTCCTAATCTATATTGTAGTAGCGTTTGTTATCTAGTCGTTATTTCTTCCTAATCTATATTGTAGTAGCGTTTGTTATCTAGTCGTTATTTCTTTCTAACTATATTGTAGTAGCGTTTGTTATTTAGTCGTTATTTCTTTCTAATCTATATTGTAGTAGCGTTTGTTATCTAGTCGTTATTTCTTTCTAATCTATATTGTAGTAGCTTTTGTTATCTAGTCGTTATTTCTTTCTAATCTATATTGTAGTAGCGTTTGTTATCTAGTCGTTATTTCTTTCTAATCTATATTGTAGTAGCGTTTGTTATTTAGTCGTTATTTCTTCCTAATCTATATTGTAGTAGCGTTTGTTATCTAGTCGTTATTTCTTTCTAATCTATATTGTAGTAGCGTTTGTTATCTAGTCGTTATTTCTTTCTAATCTATATTGTAGTAGCGTTTGTTATCTAGTCGTTATTTCTTTCTAATCTATATGGTGCTAGCGGTTTGGCTAATCCAATTTCTTAAAGAAGCTGTATAACAAATATTTCCGACATACTTACAGGTCTTGTATACACAAGTTAAATAAGTGTCTTTGTTGTTGTGGGGACGTAAACATACCCTGTCACTTCCGGAATGTGTTTAAGTGACTTATTTTTATGCCCCGCAACTAAAAATTGGGGAACATTGTCTAATCCTTGTCTGTCCGTCTGTCTTGTTGTCTGTCCTTCCTTCCGTCCAATCAGGAGCATATGTATATAGTTATTCCAGGTAATCCCTCCTACAGTTTGCGTTTTGGATATATTATATTGAAGGTGTGCATGTGGTCAGGGTGAATATGATTTTTAATAATATTTGCTCTTTTTGGAGATAGTAGAATTTGTCATTTTTTGTGTATTTATTTGCATAACAGGTGCATAGCATTGCTGAATAACTCCTTTTAAAATCGGAATGCTAGGAAGTTTAACACTTTACTTTTACAAATATTGAAGGTGTACATGTGGTGACGGTATTGATTTCAATTACTAGTTATATTGCTCTTTTGGGAGATAATTGAATTTTGTCATGTTTTGGAGTATAAAACTTGCATTCGAGGTGCTTAGCATTTCCTTTTTTAAAGTAACACTTTGCATCTGCGGGGGCATCATCAGTATCTCCAAGATATAACAATATCTCAAAGGAAGTCCTTCATTAACTTTGTTAAAAGATCTTATAAAACAGTGAGAATGGAGTGCGGGGGCATTAGGTTGTCTGGTTTAGCTTTGATTCGGTCTGATCTTAGGTTGTACGGTCGTAAACATGTTTAACACTGCCATATTCTTAATTTAGCTGTTATTAGATCTTGTGATACATTGGATTTCGTTTGTTACTGTAAATCATCTTTGCACATACATCATGCCGTTTGTTTCTCGTCGAATTGTTTAAACTTTATTATCGTGAGGCCTTTTATAGCTGACTATGATGTATGGGGTTTGTTCATTGCCGAAGGCAGAACGATGAACTATAGCTGATAACTTCTATGTTATTTGGTCTCGTGTAGAGAATTTGTCATATTGGCCATCATACCCCATCTTCTTATTTCTATGCATATTTGACATGCTTGCAATATGTTTACCGACGGCGCGGATTTTTTTTTTATATCATTTAACCAATAGTGTTAAACACTTTAAAGGTGTACACCAACATGTTTTATAAATAAATAAATTAAAAAGACAAGTAAATTAACCTTTCAGTGTTTATCTCCCCTTTATCTTTTAACATAGCTATACTTATATATATTCCAATCTCATTACTGCAATTGTTATGATATACATTTTGTAGTCTACAATTTAACAGTTTTGATTTCTTATTAAGGATATCTTATTATCGCACAACTTCCTTTTTTTTTTTTTTTTTAAAGAAAATGATATAAAGTCCATACACTTTGTCAGAGTCATAAATGTCCGTGGATGACCTGTTGCAAGGCGAAATATGTGTCCCTATTCAATATACCATAATTTCCGATTAACCCCCGGACGCCTCTATAATAGAACCTACTACATGTAATTGTATGTATTATAAGTTAGTTTTCGTCCTGAATATCCATGAAATATTTGTCACTTGACGTTCAGCAAGCAACAATCAGATAACGAGTTTTTCATATCGAGGATATCATTATATATCAAAGTGAAAAGATAAATATTTCAGATGCAAACAGCGAAATCACCCACAACGATGAAAGGAAAATAATTCTACAAGTATGTATGTAGTTCATAAAGATCATTTAATTTCTTTTTTCATTAGTTTAACACATTAAATAGTTAACCGACCAAAACTGACAGGAAACTTCAAAGTTCTATTAATTCGAATGTAAATTAATCATTACATGTATGACATGCAAAGGCTTTCATATATATCAACACAAATATTATATAGATCTTTTATTACTGTTCATATGTATACGTTTTCATATTAGAACTGTACACCCATTAATTCTTATTATGTCTTACAAACACCACCCAGCCCAAAGAATTAAAATGTAAGGAGGCATTAAATTTCTGTTTTCGAATTAAATAATTTAATAATTCAATACGTACACGTATAAAGCAGTACATTGAAATTACTTTGTATTTGTTCATGATATAAACAAAATTTGGAAAACGACCAATCTGTAGCTTGGATGAAGAAAACAAAAACTTGCCCGATTTCAATGAAAGAGGTATTAACGTTTTGTTAACAATTACTGTAACTATAGAAGAAGTTAAAAATATTAGTTTTACTTTTGATCGGGAAGCTGTTGGACCAGACACAATCAGTAATATAATTCTGACAACAGTGAAAAAGGAAATTGCACTTCCCTTATCATACAAATGTATGTCTTCTATTTAACAAATCGCTCTCTCAAAATATATTTCTGTAAGATTGGAAATTGGCATATGCTATTCCTTTATTTTAAAATGGAGATAAGTCAATGCCGTCTTATTATAGGTCAGTTTCAGTTCTTTCTTGCGAGAGCACGGTACCAGAAAACAAAATATATAAACATATGTTCAATCATTTAGCTTATAATAAACTTTTTTATAAATTCAAGTCTGGTTTCATACTCGGTTGTTCTACTTTTTATCCCCTAATTCAGATGTACCATTCTATCTTGTATGCTTTAGACAATAAATTTTATACAAGTTTAACTTTTGCTGATGTAAGCAAGGCATTTGATCGAGTCTAGATAAAGGGCCTACTTCTCAAGTTAGAAAGATATGGTATTAAAGGCAACCTGTTACTATGGTTTTAAAGTTGCCTAACAAATATAACTCAGGGTAATATTAACAGAGGCGACTTCCGCATTAGGTAATATTAAAGCTGGTGTTCCACAGGGTTCAATACTGGGTTCCCATTTCATTTCTAATATTAATTAATGACATTGCAAAAGATATGATTGGATTAAGTAGAATGTTACAGACGATATACCAATTGACATACTGCTCCAGATGAAATTACTCTTCAATCTATGATGAATATCGATGTCGAAAATATTAATTCCTGGTCAAATGATCAATCTAGTTAATGTCAATCATAATAAAACTAATATCATGTTGTTTAGTATCAAAAATAAAAAAAGAATAACTTGATTGTTGATTTTGGTGGAGTTCAGGTAGATACAGTTACTAGTCACAAACATTTAGGTATATTTTTTAGCAGTAACTGTAAGTGGACCAAGTATATTGATTATTTAATAGAAAAGGTATCAAAACAATTAAATGTTCTTATACGTTTGAAATTCCGACTCAAAAAGGAATATTTAGAAAAAATATAGTTAACTTTTGTTAGGCCCGTTCTGGAATATTCTTCTGAAGTTTGGGATAATTGCGGACAGTTAAAATCTGAATGATAAGAAGAAAAAAACAACTGGAAACAGCACGTATTGTCACTGGTCTTAGCTATGCTAGCACTCAATCACTTCATTTGGAGACGGGACGGGAAAAATTAAAGATTAGACGGGAAGTTAAAAAAATAACTTTATTTTACAAAATAAGGAAAAAAAGACACTCCAGAATACTTATTAGAATTAATACCCCTTACATTTCTAAGTAGCAACATTCCAGCAGCACCTGCATACGGGTATATATCTCCCAATTGATACGATATTCCCTTGCTTACATTTTCTATCATGATTTTCTTGATAGAGGGTTGCTGCTCACAAGGAAGCTATTAAACCAAGAGATCCAAATGGTGAAGTTGAAATCATCCCTTCGTAAATTTTACGGACGCCATTACGAGTTGGTTGACCGTTATGGAATAACCGTTTCACAAATGATATCGGATATGTTCCTTACGTCGTAACTACAATCCCCTTCCTTTCATGAATGTGACCTACCGAATTAGACTATTTACCGGATTTGTTATCACATAAGCAACACGACGGGTGCCGCATGTGGAGCGTTGTAAGTTTGTTTTAGATTTATGAGTTTGACTGTCCCTTTGGTATCTTTCGTCCCTCTCTTGCAGAAACAAACAATTACAATCTACGAGGTAATCAAAACATATACCAAAACTCAAGCAGAATGTCCCTTTATCAAGAATCACTTAATCCATCTTCATGTAGTATCAAACTGGAGGATTCGTTCGATTCAAGTATTAGTAATGAACTCTCTTAAATATGTATAAATTAAAAATCAAATTTAAAACATCATGATGTAATTCTAAACGTGAAAGCAATAAAAGGAATTGGCAAATCAGCATTACGAAATAACAAAAAAAAGGTTATAAAAAAATAATGTCCAGAAAATTGTCATCTTCAAATTTACGGAAGGCTTAGATTGTCACTTTTCAGCTATATATGTTGTATTTCCATCTGGCACTTTGGGCCCTCTGTAAACATAGAAGACAGGAAGTCTACCGTTAAGTCACGTTTGTATCTTCTTATTAACTTGTTGTCTGCTCAAAATACGACAGATTTTGAGAGATCAAGGGGCTCCCACCTTTGCCCTGCGCCATTAGTCCAGAAATTTCGACAATTTTATCTATTATAAACAGGCGTATAAGCCTTTGAGTTTCTAGATTTGTATACGAGTTATTGCCCATGAAAATGACACCACAGACGTAAATAAACAAAATGGCAGCATTAACGTTACACTTGAAGCCAATCGACAGACGAGAGAAAAAGGCGCTGGACATGAATCTTGTGCCAGCAGCCGATGATATCTCTTATAAACGGTCCTTTTCAGGGCCACCGATATTTTACAAAAAGATTCTACCTTTCTTGTACATTCGAGAATTACTAGAACACAAATGTGTATTTTCAAACGTCAGCCTGTGTTTGCTACTAAAAGTAAAGAATACAGTCAGTGTTCAAAAGGCACTTCCTCTGTTACTTATGTATTATAAAACAATGGTGCTCCGTTTAAAAGGTGTATACACTACAAACTGCTCAGAGTCTGAATTGACCAGTTTTTGTGCTCGACCAGTAAAATCGAGCACACATTTTACTCGACCAGTCTCGACATGTTCGACATTGTCTCGACTGTACTTAACTGTACTTAAGTGTACTCGACTAGGTCTCGACTTTACTTAATTAGTCTGATTCAGTACTTGATGCTCTTTGTGTAGTCTGAAATGGTCTTGACCAAGGCTCGACCTGTCTCGACCTGTCTTGACTAGTCTCGACCTGTCTTGACCAGTCTCGACCAGTCTCGACTAGTCTCGACTCAGTCTCAACCAGTCTCGACCGTTCTCAACTAGTCTTTACCTTCAAATTTAGTTTTGACTGGTGTAAATCAGCTAACCTAACTTAATTAAATATTGATCTTACAAAATTCAAGCTTATTAGGTAGTTTGATTTATTGCTGTGAAATGAAAGAATTTAATTTTACAATAGGTAAAAATAAAAATTATTATATAAATTCAGATAGTACACATTAATATTTGTTTAATAACTTTTTCAAATCAACTTGGATTTTCTTCAAACTATGCAGCTATCTAAGATAAATCTAAAGCTTACTGAATCCCATGTCATTTCGTTTTTTGTTGTATTGCTGTAAAATTTATAAGAATTAAAGTAATCTTGTTCTACATTTGAAAATGCCTGTACCAAGTCAGGAATATGACAGTTCTTGTCCATTCGTTTTTTATGCGTTTTGTTATTTGATTTTGCCATGTGATTAGGGACTTTCCGAATTGATTTTCCTCAAAGTTCAGTATTTTTTGTGATCTTACTTTTTTTATGCTTGATTGTGGTTAGTTTCAACACGTGAGATTGTGTTTGATCTTTCAGATACCTGCAACCTATCTGCTGATTTTTGGAATTTTCCAAATGTTTAAAGAACTTTTAAAATTTTTGTCCAACATTACTGGCAGACACATACCTCTTGTTTAAAGAGACTTAAATAACGAGTGGGCAATGACTAAAACGAAAACGAGTGCCTTTTGTGATCTATTTTCTTTTTCAGTTGATATTTTTTAGATTAAACTTTTCATTAATACGAGTTAAAATTGAGGCAACCAAATCATGCAGATTGAACAAATGTACTTCATAAAAAAAATCACAAACCTACTTGTCTATTGAGTGAATCCTGTCATTATTTACTATAGTTGATTTAATCTTTACTCTATAACTATTACAATGAAAAAAATATAATGACCCGCCGATGCACATTTGACATCTTCTTTTGATCAATTGACCACAACATGTATAAGGATACAGTTGATATTATAGGTAAACATATCAGTACGAAAACGTGAAAAGAATATGTCATCGATATACATTAGTTCCAAGCACATGTATAATGTATTGGTTCACCGAAAAATTCCATAAACTTTTGTCTATAGTAAAATTGATCCTATTTCATAATTTGGTTGTTTATCTCAGGCTTCAACATCCCTTCTAAGTAGACTAAATATGTTAGAACAGAAAATTCTAGAACCTCTCGTAAAAGGTGACCTGTTGACACTCTGTGGTATTCTTTTCACTTCCCATCTCGCGCTGTTTACATTTTTTTTTACTGCGGATACTAAATCGTCGTAAAGTTTTCCCAAACTTTCGTTATTTTGGAAAATTGTCTTAATTTTTCTGTCAACCTTTTCTTCTTCGTAGTTTTTACAACGTGCATATATATTATGAAGGAAAGTACCATTAAAAACTTCTTGTGGACTTAACAGTGGAATTGGATTTCCTAAAAGCTGATTCAGATAAGTTCCAAAAGCAAAACAAGATTGATATTGCGAAAAACCGTGCACAATATTCATTGATAAATTACTTAAATCCAATGAGAAATATTTTTCAGATCTTCTTAATAGATTTTTCAATTTGTCGCCACATAATTTGTGCATGTTTAACAAAATCTGGTCAATCGAGTTTCCAGAATGGTAGTGTTTTGTATTCACAATTGTTCTTGCGGTAAGAACAATGTGACACAAAATCAAACTCTTTATGTAAATTGAATCCACATTCGGTTTAGCGTGCTTTGCCCAGTACGTTAAGAAGAGGACAAACAATTTTGTATTACCACTGAAGTCATCTAAAACCTCTTTGTTTTCAAATCTAAAGATTAAACATAGAATATCTATTTTCTCATGATCCTTTGTTATTTCCTTATGTTTAGGCATTTGCACTCGGTCAAGCGATGTCGATGTACAATTAAAGCGCACAAGTGATCCACCATACCGATCGTACTCAAATATGTTTGTTTCTTCAGTTCCCAACAACATTGCATATATTGCTTTTCGTAATCGAAGAGTAGATCTGTGTATTGATCTTTTTCTAGAAATGTTTTCGACTTGACACAGAAGAAAAATTTCTTGCAAATTAAGGATATTCTGAGCGCATACAGGTATTTTACCTGTTCGATGTCTTTCCTTTAATTTGCTTGTTGTACTCGTATCCTTATTCGAAAAATATTGAACAAGATCGAAGCTTTCAAAACATTGTGTATCTGAATACATTTTTAGGGATATTTTCACAAATTTACGTCATGTTTCCGGAAGACTCTCTTCCAATCTTGATAGATCATCGTCAAGTGAAGCACCTATAGACCAACGAATCGCTTTCCTTTGAATCACGGTTAAATCTATTATACTAGGATCATCAGGTAAAGTTGAGTACAATTTATATAAGTTCTTCCTTTTAATGTAATCATTTCCCAACGTTACAGCTAATACGGGTAATCTCGATATTTGCAAACCAGGGAAAACCTTCTGCATGTATTTTGCATAATAGACTTTGCCTATGCAGGACGATTCTGAGACAAACAATGTCTCTAAAGGTATATATCCTTTTATTAAATCGTACACAAAGAAATCACTGTCATTTGACAATACTGGACATTTGCATGCATTTGCAAGAGTTGCAATGTCGTGATCGGCTTCAAAATCACATACCACAAAAGGTATTTTCATTGTACCAATCACCTCAAGGAAAGTTAAACGGGAGAGCATAGGAGCAAATGTAGTCTCAGCAGAGCTATTGATTTCTCTAGATTTACTTATTCTTTCCCTTGCTCTTTGTACATGTGTTTCATGTTTTCGTTTGTCGGTTTCGTACCCACCATCAAGCACAACATATGGAGATATTTGGTTGGACCTCAGGGCACTGAAGAAGGCTTTAATTATGTCAGCATAATTGTTATAATCGCCGCCATGTTTAAGGTTAATATTCCTGTTCTGATATAAGAAATAAACCAGACTATCGCCATCAATTACCAGTTTTGTCTTTATAATATCCTTGTCTTTCAACAAAATCGCTGCATTTTTATTTACAATTGTTGTTAATCCTTGAACACCCATCTTTAATGAAACAAAAATGTTATATAAACATTATAATAAAATACTGTACTCCATAAATCAGTTAAACGAAAACTATACATTGATTTCTTATGTTAAGTTAAAATGCACATACCTATATTAATAAACCAAATGTCATGAATATTGCAGTAGTTTAATATCATATCATTACGCACCAAATATTGAATTATTTCCTGAAAGGAATATCATATCAAAAGTATTGTCTTCACGAGAAAGTTAATCAAGGCGATGTCGGTTTATTTTCGTTTTATGAATTGACATTTCCCATTGGTATCCTTCTCTATTTTTTCATGCAAGTTACCAAAAAATTCACGAATGCTGAAATTCATGACATTTGGTTTATTAATATAGGTATGTGCATTTTAACTTACACATATCAAACGTGAAGATAAAAAAAAGCAATAAACTTAAGTAAAGAAAAGTAGAGACATGTATTGAATATTCATATTCCTCATCCAAGATGTCCGTTTTTATTCCGCAGTTTACATGTTGAAATGAACTACATTATTTATGCATGTGTTTAAATGTGCATTTGTGTGTTCTGTATTCCTGTCACGCAGTGTTGTCATATAAGCAATATTTCATAACATTGCCATATAAGCGGGAGGTTTTACTAGCCATGAAAACAGGTTTAAGTATCCTGTACCAAATCGGAAATATGGCAGCTGTTTTCAAATAGTCCGTTTCTCTGCATATTGACGTGTTTTTTTTTATCGTCGCTCTATAGTATTAGTGTTTCTCTGCATATTAGCGTTTGTTGTCGTCGCACTTCAGTATTAGTGTTTCTCTGCATATTGGCGTTTGTTATCGTCGCACTTCAGTATTATTGTTTCTTTGCATATTGGCGTTTGTTATCGTTGCAATTCAGTATTATTGTTTGTCTGCATATTGGCGTTTGTTATCGTCGCACTTCAGTATTATTGTTTCTCTGCATATTGGCTTTGTTATCGTCGCACTTCAGTATTATTGTTTCTCTGCATATTGGCGTTTGTTATCATCGCACCTCAGTATTATTGTTTCTCTGCATATTGGCGTTTGTTATCGTCGCACTTCAGTATTATTGTTTCTCTGCATATTGGCGTTTGTTATCGTCGCACTTCAGTATTTTTGTTTATCTGCATATTGGCGTTTGTTATCGTCGCACTTCAGTATTATCATTTCTCTGCATATTGGCGTTTGGTATTGTCGCACTTCCGTATTATTGTTTCTCTGCATATTGGCATTTGTTATCATCGCACTTCCGTATTATTGTTTCTCTGCATATTGGCATTTGTTATCATCGCACTTCCGTATTATTGTTTCTCTGCATATTGACGTTTGTTATCGTCGCACTTCAGTATTATTGTTTCGTTGTTTTCCTCTTGTAGTCACAATTTGATGTGTGTCCCTCGGTTTTATGTTGTGGCTTGGATTTAATTTCTATCTATCGATTAGTGACTTTTGAACAAGGTATACTACTGTTGCCTTTATTAAGATCTACTTTTCGTGAGAAAAATTGTCGTTTTTCCCTGATCGGGATTAGAAACCCTGCTTCATAAATATATATTTATCCAAATAGCAGGACAAATGCAGAACAAAAATTTGCCTTTGCAAATTTGCAGATATAATATTGTTGTGCTGATATTTAGAATAATTGTGAATATAATATGTGTTTTCAGCATTGGATCACCTTCATTGGTGATCCAATGGATGGAGCTGTCATAGTGTTTCACTTGTTTACACGTATTTATCAAAATAGTTATTTCTGTGACTGAATCTTCCTATCCGTTACGACAGATATTTAGCTAATCTGTAACAAATTCCATCTTCATGCCTTATATATCATGTACTATCTTATAACTTTACCCTTCCGGAGAACTTGATTTCACTCCCGGTTTTTAGTGGAGGTCGTGTTGTTTCTTAATTATTATTTATAACTGTTGATGTAAATGCCCTTTGGTTTTGTGAGTCTTTGTTTACTCCTTGGTTTTGATTGTTTTTGTCTTAGACTCTAATGACGATGAACGGTAACACTATGCCATCGACAGCTTAATTATTCGTTGATGTGGTTCGTATGATCTCAGTTCTACATCGGTCAATTTCGATTATAACGTCGAATTTTCTTTCGTTTCTCTGAATTTCTAAATGTGTCGGCACGAAAAAAGGTGACAACGACTGATGAAGTCATATCTTTTTGCACATTATTTGAAAAGAAGGAATAAGTTTGGCTGCATATTAGAGAAACAGATTTCAATGCCTAATTTTGTGTATTACGATATTTATCCCATCTCGACAGTTAAACTTAAAAAAAGTAATTATTGTCTCGAATAGATAAATATCGTACCACACGTGATGTAGTGGTAAAAATCTGTATATATATACACATATATATCGGTGCGATTACCTAAATATATGTCTTTCAAACAACATCCAATATTTTGTTTCGAAAATATACAATACAGAGGTAGTGCGAAAACAGTCATCAGCAATCATCTAGTTAGCTAGATTTTTTTTTATAGATTTAAAATGAAAGAAATAAGCTAATACAGCATGAGAAACAAAATATAAGTAAAAATGATAAGTTATTGCATTGATTCCTCAATACTTACCTGTTAGTTTCATTTATGAAGTTTTCTTCTAAATGTTCAACCTAACTGTTATCCTTGTTTGAAAAAGTTAAACGTTTATTACGCACACAAGGTTTTCGTTTTATTACTTTAAATCATTATTTTGATTTAAAGTAATGTATTACCTGTTACGTATTGAACTTTGTAGTTAAAAAAATCAATGCATACTTACACCTCAATACTTTGGACTAGAAGGCGTTTTGTTAGACAAAGTAAATGTAGTATAATAAATCTTTCAAGTCAGAAATAAATGATTCAATAATATTTTTCAATACAATTCAATATAAACGTTAAAGTATGTTTGAAAGTATGAAATATCCCTTTAGATATTTGCTGCAGTTGGACTACTTCCACAACAATTCTCTACTTATATTTGTGACCAAAATCCGATATATGTTTTGTCCAATTAATGCTATCTTTATATATTCACATTTCTAAACATATCGTAGTTAACCTGAATATTACTCTACTAAGAGATTTATTATCCATTATTTATAAGTGGATAAAAAAGTATGGGTACTTATTTGTCTGCATTCGCTAGGTGAATATAACATATTATAGCAAATTATTCATCACAAGTCAAGTTTGTTTTCTATCATTCCAGAAAACTGATCTCTTCAGATGCTCCTTTCATTTAAAAAACTGTCTTCAACCAACAATTTATCCATGTCAACGTTTCGCATATATTTTATGCGCACAATCAAGGTTGTCTTATCATGGAATTGTGATGGAGTCAATAAGGAGTCGTGAATGGTCGAGTTAAAGTCGTTGACAGTCGGTTGGGTAGATGTCGTAGACAGTATCGATCAAGCAATTGCTTACACTTGTTCGTGGAAAATTGGACAATCGGGATCACGAGTTGATCTAATTGGCAGTGTGAACATAGCTTAAGCTAGCTATTGGCCAAAAATATCTATTTGGAATATCAACACATTTGTTTTATATATTTTCCAAAACTTGTATCTTTATCTTATTTCTTTACGGATATTTGAATTAAACCAGATTTTATCATTAAATCGAATAATTACTTCTATTTGCGGAATGCAAGATTCAGGCACTTTTAAAAATTCGTGCATTAATATATTGCAAGATTCATGGACGTCAATATCATTATCAAGTATTAGTAATTTCTTCCATTAGACCTCCAAAACCTTCAGTTTCATTAAGTTTTAATTCCTTCTTTTAAAGTATCATATTGTACTTTGAAACTCTTGGAGTTACTGAACCCGCTTTTATCGTTATGTAAGTACCTTCATGATCATTTAAATCTCTACTGATAAGAAACCCGAGTCAATAAAATAACTGAAATCAGTTTTTAATACTGGGTCTAATAAGGACAACGAACAAGTTCGTGAATCAATATGAGAAGCATCGTTATTTTTATTAAATATACCATTTATAAATAATATATCACTTATACAGGTAGGTTTAGTAGGAATGTTTTATTTAGATCACCCAAACAAATAATAAGATTAGTTTCGTGTAATGCCGTTTTCAACATCATAACGTACAGCGACCAAATAGTTATCAAAGGTACCAGGGTTATAATGTAATACGTCATACGCGCGTTTCGTCTTCATAAGACTCATTCATGACGCTCAGATCAAAATTGTTATAAAGCCAAACAAATAAAAAGTTGAAAAGCATTGAGGACCTAAAATTCCCAAAAGGTGTGCCAAATACGGCTAATTTCTGGGATAATGAAACTCAAAGTTTTTTTTCGAAAAATTCAACGTTTTGTAACAGAAAATTTATAAAAATGACCATACATTAATTGATATTCATGTCAACACCGAAGTGCTGACTACTGGGTGGTGATTCCCTGGGGAACGAAACGTTTACCAGCAGTGGCATCGACCCAGTGGTGTAAATAATTATCAAAGGTATATGGGTTATATTTTAATGCGCCAGACGCGAGTTTCGTTTTCATAATTGAACGATGAAAAGAGTTAAGATCAAAAAGTCATGTTAATCAATATCACGTGCAATTTTGTTTTCAATTTAAACCTAACAATTTCTAGACTATCATGCTGCAAATCTAGGCGCCGCTTTATTTTATTATTAATAGAGAATAATAATTGGAAAAATCTGTATCTTATGCCGTATCATCCCGAGATACCAATATCAGTCAGAGGGTCTTTAAGCCCGAGTGATGATATTGATCGAGGGTGATACGGCATGTTTTTTACGCTTTATCATATATTTCAACAGGAGAGTATATATGAACTGCTTTCTGGTCCCTAGCACCTTGGTTACCTTCAGTTCTACTTTTGTCTTGTTTTAAAAGCTTTTAAAGAACTGCTCAATTACTCAGCCGAAGCACCTGGGTTACCTTACAATATGCGTGCTGTTGTTTTAAAAATATTTTGTTTATTTTGTCACGTCCGAATGACCGTTCATTTATTTTCAAGAATTTTTTTCTAGAGAAGCTTGCATCAATAAAAACGGAGTTAAAAAAAAATAGAAAAAGAAAAATGAGTGAGGGTGTGATAAAGGGTGCGATAAAGGGTATGATAAAGGGTGCGCATCAAACTTGCCCGATATGGATTAAACAGCAGGCTATTTATCAAATATAAAGAACTATTGTACACATGTATTTACTACTAAATGTATGATAAAACATAATAATTCTATCTCCATCGGATATCCTGTCTTTCCGTATTGGTGTTAAAAATCCCAGGAGTGCTATGTTTTCGTTGGGAAGAATAGGGGCTCGATGAGTTTAAGAAAAAGATATGATATCGAAGTATTCTATAACATTTGAAATATAATCCAGTTTGTTTTTCAAACTGCGTATTTTACAGTTGAAAAATGATATACTTTGGTCTGAAATGTCAACTGTATTCGCAGGGCCTGTAATTGATACAACATCTCCTGCCAACATCACCATATTTACGTATATCAGACAAATAAACAATGGTCGGGTTGTTGTCTCTTTGACACATTCCCCATTTCCTTTCTCAATTTTTTTAGAATGTTAAAATGTTTTTCAGCATGGATAATTGTTTTTCAACTAAGCTACAAAACCATAGTATAAATTAAAATTAATACATCATACATATTGACATGTATTTTTACCACTTTTCTAGTAAAATAGCCCTGTTGTTATTCTATGTGTGATGGCGACACTACTCATTATAAAAAATTGATCTGACACTAATGTCTAAAAAGGGCTGTTTAAAAGAAAAGAGACTTAATCGTTGACTTGGAATGGTAAGAATGAAAACATATGAAAATATAAAAAAACAGTGCATGTACAAGGATCACTTGCAAGTATCAAATTTGGAAAAAAAGGTTATATTGGCAATCATACGACATTTTCTTTTTTTCTTATATATATATAATATACTTTTTTAACTGTAGATCAAATCAATCTATAAAGTACAGAGCCCCTTAAGTGCCAAAGATGAAATTTAAAACTTGTGAGCACAACTTTAAATATTGTGAGCACAACTTTTAAACTTGTGCGCACAACTTTTTGAAAAGAGGGACGAAAGATACCAAAGGGACAGTCAAACTCATCAATTTAAAATAAACTGATAACGCCATGGCTAAAAATGAAAAAGACAAACAAATAACAGCACTCATGACACAACATAGAAAACTAAAGAATAAACAACACGAACCCCACCAAAAAACTAGGGGTGATTTCAGGTGCTCCGGAAGGGTGAGCAGATCCTGCTCCACATGTGGCACCCGTCGTGTTTCTTATGTGATTACAAATCCAGTGAACAGTCTAATTCGGTAGGTCACATTCATGAAAGGGAAAGGGATTGTAGTTGCGATGTAAGGAACATATCCGATATCATTTGTGAAACGGTTATTCATTAACGGTCAACCAACTCGTGATGGCGTCCGTAAAATTTACGAAGGGATGATTTCAACTTCACCATTTGGAACTCTTGGTTTAATAGCTTCCTTGTGAGCAGCAACCCTCTATCAAGAAAATCATGATAGGAAATGCAAGCACGGGAATATCGTATCAATTGGGAGATGTATATCCCGTATGCAGGTGCTGCTGGAATGTTGCTACTTAGAAATGGAAAGTTCACAATTGGAACGCTGAAATCATCTCTTTTGTTGTAAAGTTTTGTTTTCAACCGACCCTCATTGTCAATTTCTAGATGTAAGTCAAGATATGAGGCCGACTTAACTGAGTCTGTAGTATCCTTTTTCTCTAGCTCGATTGGATAGATGCATTCCACATAGTTACCAAATTTTGAATTATTTAGTGAAAGAACATCATCTATATAGCGGAAAGTAGAGTTAAAGGATATTGCTAGCTTCTTATCTTTCTTCCTAAGAAGTTCCTGCATGAAGTCAGCCCCATAATAATAAAGAAACAAGTCGGCAAGTAGAGGAGCACAGTTTGTTCCCATTGGAATGCCGACAGTCTGTTAAAAAAACACGTCCCCCGAACGTAACAAATATGTTGTCATTCAAGAAATCAAACATTTTGATTATATCAGTTTCAGAGAATTTTTTGTTTGAATCAGAGTGGTCCTTTACAAAGTAGGATTTATCCCTTCCTAAGACAAGATACTTGTATCTACGTTGGCCATTCTTTTTTATGAAGCAAAGCAAAACCAACTCTTTCAATTTGTCTCTTAGTTTGGAATGTGGAATGCTAGTGTAAAGAGTAGAACAGTCACATGTTTTAATACTATTACAAGATGAAAGAGACTTATATTGTATGTACTCTAAAAGATCTTTGGGATTTTTAAGTATCCACATCTGATTCACGCCCCCTCTAGAATAGGCAGTTTCACAATAATTTTGAAGCCCGTCTTTGATTGCTGATAAAATAGATGTTAATAATTTTGAAAAAACATAGAATGTTTAAGGAGTCCATAGCGGTATCTCGGTAGGTTATCTTCGTTTTTGTTTGAGAATACCAATTGACGTGTTCTATGCAAGAAACGAACTATAGCATACATTTTACCGTTCTTGATTTTTCCTATCGGATGAGTTCTACCAAGATCCATCAATATTATATCAAGACATAATTGCTCATTGCAGATCTGCAAAACTAGAAAAATCAGTATTAATAGAAATGTTATCTCAAACATATATATTCAGATATATTTACAGTTATAAACTGGTCTACAGCTACTACATATCTCAAAATTAGATGTTTTACACCTTTTTTCTGGTTCAAATTTTCATGTCACCATACCCTGGACCGGTAACTCATGTCCATTGACGAACTAGTATATAAATTTACATAATAATTTCAGTACGTGTCTAATTTTTGTCTTGAATTTCGGTTATTTCCCCTTTACTGTCCCTAAATGCAGAAATGTTTTTCCTTTTTTTTTGTCTACATTTTTCAAATCCCAAGTAATATGTTGTATCTTTGTAGCCTTCATCTTGCCATTGAACTGTTGATTTTATCTGTCCCCCCTTTATTTTATCTGAATATCATGTATATGGATTTTTTCTTATTGTCATGGTCATGAATTTAATTCAAACGTTTTCGTCCTTGTTATAATATTTAAATTTCATCTTTTTTTTGTTTAGTTTTGAATTTAAAATGTTCAATAGTTTTCTCTTGATCAGCAGGCATATATGCTGAACGAGTAAGATAAGATGAGATGAGCTACTATGTTTTATGTGTTGTGGTGATATCCAGTACTTTTAATTTATTTATATTTCGTACGCTCTACAAAATTGTATTATTGAAATCAGTTTATAAAATAGATTGTTTCATAATGATGACTCTAAATCTTACTAAAAATAAAATAATTACTGGACAGGTCTACTTTTTGACATTTGTATCATAATACCTCATTGCTTACATATATTCTTACCTGCAGCACCACCGATGATATCTTTTTATATTTCGTCATTGATTGATGCATAGACAGGTCTGGATGAATTACCAACAGCGAAGGCATGCGTGAATCCGTTCATTTTGAAACGGAGAAAAAAAAATGGGCAATGTCAACCCGCAAGAACATAATTAACGTTCACATAATAAAAAACCAAAAAATATACAATAACATTCCCAGAAAATGGGTTCCAGCCCTCCGAGCACTCACCTAGATCCACCAATGATAGTACATATCACATGAGTTGATGAAGTAGAGGAAACAATTGCAATAATTCTGTTAGAAACGATTTGTTGCCGTTATGTTTATTATGCAACTAAATTATAGCTCACAAGTTTGGGAAAAAGCTATTGGAATTTCTTAAAACAATAATCTAACATTGAAAATATCACAATTATAAACAATAAAAGAATATGCACGAATCTTTGCATGAATTTTATTTTATTTTGTCGTTTAGTATATCTTTCCGCATCTTCCAGCAATTTTCATGAATTTATTTGTCTGATTTACAAACAAGAATATGTAAATTTGTATCAGAGTACATTATGTTCCGTTTGAAATTGAACAAGATCAGCTTATACATTCACATCACTATGATCAGTAATCTGGAATATTTTGGTCTTGAAGTATAGCTTCTATGTACTGACATTGTTAATCCACTTTACTTCTTGTCCCCTTTTGTGTCCTTGTATATTTTAACTTTTATTGTTTATCCATTTTTGATTATATATTCTAATATGACGTGCTTCTTTAGCTTTGTAAACAACACTGTGATAAAATTCTCGATAAAATATACTTAGCGCAGACTCAGAGATATACATAATAATGGCTGTTACAATATTCTTGCCACGTAAATCTACATGTATTCAAACCTATTTGCACACCCTCTGCCGATTTTATTGATTTAAAAAGGGCAATTAAAAAAAGACAAAATAACTTTTTTTCTTATTCGTATGCATAATAAAAAGAAGTAATGCACAAGAGCTCGGAGAAATCTACAAAATAAAAATTAAATAAAATTCCGCGAAAGTCTATTAATATTTTTGGCGCATTTAAGTCATTTCAAAACATGACGTCATACAAATGAAACCGCTAAAGTTGAAAGTTTTCTGTTTCGTGAACCATCGGAATTCGAATGATATTGTATTAAAACTGATTTTTGAGGTACATGTAGGTTTTGTTTTATTTTCTATTCTATTGCATTATTCGCATATTTACTCGTTTCAGCAAGTCAACATGACGGTTCCTTAGTTACAAAATGTCAACTTTGGATTTAACGGAAGCTTACGAGAAAAACATGTAAATTAAAAATGGAAAATGTTGGGTTTGAGAATTTAAAGAATTAAAAAGTTTTTTCTAGCAGCTATTCACGAACTAACATACGCAAGCTTCATATTTATAAAGATATTTGAGCTTTATCTAGCAGGGAATAAAAAAGAACAGCCACACACACAGCATACCCACCCTCGCTTCAGTTTTTTAATGATCGTATTTGTCCTATTAGAATCGAAATATTTCATGGAAGCCATATATTGTTGGAAATTTACACATGGCCTGGGCCGTGATATTCGTTAATTTTATCCCTCGCTAACGCTCAGGATAAAATTCGAATATCACCGCCCAGGCCATGTGTAAATTTCCAACAATATATGGCTTCCATGAATTATTTCTTAATTTATGACATTGATATGTACTTGTACATCCCGCCATTGTGCTATGGTCAATTTTGTATTTTTGTCTTCCATTTCTGTTTAAATGTACCTTTTCGATCTGCCATTTTGTGTGGCCTTGTTGAAAAAGTTACTTTTTTTATATTGATCAGGTTAGAATTATATTACCATGTTGACGGCTGTACCCTTATTTTGACGTTTATACCTTCATGTATCATGTTTCTTTTTTCTTGCTCACACATAATGGCATTCTTTTCAACTGTCATACAAGTGAGAGGTTTAGCTAGCTATAAAACCAGGTTTAATCACCCATTTTCTACATAAGGAAATGAGTTTACAATGACAAGAATATGACAGTTGTTTTCCGTTCGTTAGATGTGTTTGCTTTTATTGATTTTGTCATTTTATTAAGAACTTTCCGTTTTGAAAATCTCTTGGAGGTCGACATATTTGTTAATTGCATTTTTAACTCAAGTAAAGATACCTTTTTGAAGTTTATAATTATTGGGCTTTACAGTGGGAAAGCCAGTGACATTGAAGAGCTCCATCCGGTGGTCACGCGGGAAAGGGGAGATAATCTAAAAATTTCGAGGTGGCGCTGTAACCAGCGTGTAAACAAAAACATAGCCTGTGCTTCAGACAATAAATTTATTAAAACAACTTAACATCCATCAGTATTTGAGGTTAATTTTTCATTAGAATAGATTTTGTCACACGACTGCCAAAATAGGTATTAAAATAAGTGCTCCGTTACTGAAATATGATAAATCAAAAGACGTCCTCCGTAGATTTCAAAAAACCGTGGGTAATCCCCCTGTTTACTGGGAACTGACACAAATGCATCCTAAAGCTTTTCATTAGTCGAGATATAAATAAATGTGACCCAGAAACATATGGGCACTTGATTATGTATAGGATTCCCCGTCACTATGAGTCTTGTTTACATAATAAATACTTCAACCGGAGGTCAAAATTCAACACATTTCAAACGTTTTTGGAGTTATTTCGGCGCAAAATTAAGCAAATTATGTCATATACAACAGTTTTTAAACACGAAATTGATTGAGACAATGAAGGGTGATGATGTTTCGAGGATTTTAAACCTATTTTACTTAAAAATGATGATTAGTTGAAGGCTTTACACCGTCATTTGTTGATGTTTTTCATGTTGCTCAAACTCCTCGTATTACATTATCTGTAGTTATTTAATTATGCTGCAGTGTGTAACAGATGTATGTAGTACATTGAAACTGGGTTAATCTATGAAAGAATTTGTCCATATAAATGACTTCAGTTGTCTGGAAGTACCCCCCGTTTTTTCCCAATTTTCAAACATTTCAGCAAGGGGTAAGTCAAAAGATATTGTCTGGATAAAAAGCCTACGCAAGTGCAAAGTGTAAGCACTCAGTTAATCTTTGTTTTAAGCCATTTTTTTAGGGTAATGGTTACAGTCATTCTTTGATTCAGTAAATATAAATCTGGAATCAACTTGCAGGCGCGGATCCAGAGGGGGGTTCCGGGGGTTGTCAATTTAAAAAAGTACCAATCAACAAATATTAATCTGATGCATCGATAATGTTCACTTGATTTTTAGTCTTCGTTCTTGTTGTTTATATAAAAAAACTAAGCAAGTTGGAAGTTGACACTCAGACATGTTTAAAAATGTCTGTCCTGTCCTTATCATGCATATCAAGCCACATATCCTTGATGGTGTACACGAACCATTCATGTTTGAGTGTGTCTGGGCCCTGGGGCATGTTTAACTCTTGAGAACTTGAGATTAACATTCAATAGGAATGTCCAATGCCTAGTACATCCAATTCTTAATACATGTTAGAGCTATATGACCATTTAAAGCATTAACAAAATGCTGTATCACTTCTAAGGTCTACTTTGAAATTGGCATATGAAAGTCTCACTCTGATTTTGGTGATCCTGTTTTGTTGCATTGATATTAATGCTTGACCCACATTTTTATTTTACACCAATCAATGAGAAAACAAAGCTTGGACACAGGATCTATAGTTTAATCAGAATCATACCATTCCTTTATCTGTGTGCTGATTTTTCTGCAATATAATACTTTTTCACACATTTTACTCAATTCTAAAAACACACAATTGCAATAATTTGCAAAATCATGTGATTACATATATAGGAAAAGGGCACCAGGACATCTCATTCCTAATACTACACAAGGAGCAGGATCTACTTACTCTTCCAGAACACCTGATATCAATTGTATGTTGTGGGTTCAAGTTGCTCAGTTTTCTTTTTTCTAATTTGAATATTAGTTTAGACTTTTCATAAAAACAAGTATGAAAAAAGAGAGACTACCGGAAATTAATTATTTAGGTGCAGGGTTTACCACACTTCAAAAAAACAGTGGAAAGTCAAGTCATGATAGGCCATTTGAGAGACCTCAAGGATACCTCAACATGTCTAGGAGAACTGAACGATTTTATAACCTTTCTGTTTCAGTCCTTCACATCTAATCAATCATTAAAGACCATCAAGTTGACTTTTTATATCTTTTATTTTTGTTATGTCTCAAATACTACAGTACGTACATGTATATGCCTTATATCAGTGACGGATCCAGCACTTTTTCTAGGGGGCTGCTGACTGACTTAAGAGGGGCCTGCTCCAGTAATTCCCTATTTAATCAACCACAAAAGGGGACCCTATGAATATGCTAGCTTTGCATCTATGAATCTCAGGTTTTTCAATGACAATAAGTTTTATTGTATTGCAACAGCATTATTGCCTCATGTACATTTACCCCATGTTATCAATATAAAGTATATAGAGTGTTTCACATTGTATATTTAAAAATATAAAAATGTTTAGAAATAAACGTTTATTAAATAATAAAAAAAATACAGTCCTAAAAATAATGTTAAAATGAAACATACGTAAAAAATATTTTAAATAATTTAAGAGTATTATTGTTAAAAAGTCCAAGTTAAAAGTAAAATCAAGTCAAATAGACCTCTGTCCCATACATGTAAATCCTCAAAATAGAAATCCTGCTCTTCTTATTCCTATTGTTATCTGAAAATATATAATATATGCAGATGATATTATCAAATGAAAATAATTTCGAACTTTTCTACAGTTTTTATATGAAATTATAATATATTTTAATTGTCTACAAATTTCTATATGGTCCAAGAATGAAAAGGTTCACATTTAAATTGGAATTGAATGTTATTTATTTGAATATCACTAATGGAAAACTAATCAGATGTGAATAATTGCCAAAGAGACAACTATCCCAAAATACTCATTTGGAGTGGATATATAGGCATTTTTTTGCTACATGAAAGCCTTTAAACATGAGAAAATCCCATAATGTATATACTATGATTGTTTTCAGATGTTTGTTATCATTTCATTTAAATTGAAATCCTTCTTATTTTAATCTGAAATAATCAAAAGGATTCAACAAAAATAAAGAAATTATTTTAGACTTTTGATGTAAATAATTGATTTATTTTAAATGACTTTATATTATATGTCAAAGAAGTAGGTGCGGGGTGTTACAGGGGTCCTGATCCCAAAATCCCGGGCTAAAAACATGATCTTCTGAGGTCCATAATTAAAAAAAAAATCACGAAAGAAAATCCTGGATCCCAAAATCCTGAGCTTAAAAGCACCCAATCCAGACGTCCCGAAAAAGTCCTGCCCTCCATCAAGAAAAGTTAATAATCATATTACAAATATGTACAGCAACACACATTTTCTATTTATTTATTCATTTACTTCAATACCTTAAATCCATCAACATAATAACATATCTTTTAATAGATATATTAAATAATGTTTAAATAAAGTATAACTTAATATGCAACATTAAATTATCTTACATGTATCTGTTATTTAAAAGGTAACTTTTCATTCAATCATTCATATCTTTAATTCTTCATACCAGTAATTGATATTAAATGTATAAACTACCAATAAAACCTGGCCACAACACCTAGCCAATACTGAATGTGGCAATAAAATTCAACAATAAATCACATAATTTTTTTTTTTTTTGCATGGAAGGAGGGGCAGAATTTATACTGTCCTACTGGTTAATATTTCATATACCTGAAATCTTTAAAAGATATTTTACATAGATATAGGAAGATGTGGTGTTAGTGCCAATGAGACAACTCTCCTTCCAAATAACAAATTATAAAAGTAAACCATAATAGGTCAATGTACGGCCTTCAACACGGAGCCTTGGCTCACACCGAACAACAAGCTAAAAAAGGCCTAAAATTACTAGTGTAAAACCATTCAAATAGGAAATGCCTATATGCACTATTCAGCAAAAATAATAGTACTGTTGTTCAGATAAACAAGGGTCTGGATGGGGTGTTTTCCATTACTTTATCATTTATTCTTTACGTTCATTTGTCTCTATTTTTTTTATACTTTTTGTCCATCATTTCTCTTTTCTCAATATATAAATTAGCACATCAATAGTTCAAATAATTATGACGTCTGGCTAGGATATCTTATAAATTTTTTCTGGGTTTTGTAGGAAGGTGTCCCAGATAAAAAATAAAATAGCCTTGTCAGACGTCATAATTATTTTGACTAGCATGTCATTTGCTCTATTCCTTATTACAGTCAATTTTCTCTATTCTTTGTTCCTTTAGTCATAGTTCTCCAATTTTTTATACTTTAAGCCATAGTTCCCAGTGGCGGGTCCAGGGATAGGGTTCCGGGATTGGAATCCCTCCTTTTTATGGACAATCAATGCATTTGAAAGGGGACATTTAGTCCACCCCTGGTTCCCTATTTTGTGAACCCTCATCCTGTACTATCTGTAAGAAATGATGAATAGAGGTTTAGGATAAAATTAAACCATACTTATGTAGTTATATTTTTCCTATAATTTTATTTTGTTTGTTTTTGTTTTTTTTCATTTTTTGGCCGTTACGTCATATGGAAGGAGGCACAGAACTGATCCGTGGCTTTCACACTGTTAAATCGTTCGATAAGAGGATTACTAGAATGTAACAGAATGCACAGTCATTGATAAAATCTTAACCAATTGAGGTCATTCATATCAAGGCATGCAAGATAATGGATCCTAATAATTTTGTTGTCTTACTTGCAGGTAAGCATGTTTTAAAGGTCATTTATTTAAATTAATGTAAGACCTACGAAAAGATATTTGTAAAAAATCAAAATGCATATAAAATAAACGAATTACACATATGAAAATCCAAATAATATTTCTTTCTTCAAGATATGTCATCAGGTACACGTAAAGTACACATCATAATGTATTTTAGAGAAAATAAATACTACAAATTATTAAAACAGACAATTCAACTGCAAGGTTATTTTTCAAATGGTTTCATCAATGTAAGATGGCAATTTCAAGGAGTACATTTGAAAAAAAAAACTACTTTGAAGATTTTTTCTTAATCTGCACATAACCAAATAGGGTGATTGTAATCATTTTGGTTTTTGTCTACTTTTATAACATTTTTAGGCGTTAACCTTATGTTCGAAATTGAAAAGAAGAAATTAAGATTTTGTATGTACGTGAACAATTAGTTTGTATGAACTACAATTCAACTATCTGTCTTATATTTATTATGAGGTGTTCTAGTGATAAGAGTAGCAGTGTCAAATGTGTATGATAGTGCAAGAGTGTATGCTATATCTGTGATATAACAGATTTCCCTAATATTTTGTGATCAATGTTATTAACTTCACTACACTCAACTTATATTTAATTGATCGAGTACTGATTCATAAATCCTCTAGATGAGATATAGTCACAGCAATTTGGAGTGTTGTTTTGGGGGCTTATAAAATTGATATTGCTGTGAAAACATCTTCTCCAAACGATTTGTGAATCAGAGCTCGATCGCAAAATATTATTTAAGTGTGGTGAGAAATAAAAAAACTTTGATGAAAATTCAAAACAAAGTCCACAATAAATAGCAAAAAGCTCAAACACAAACAGAAACACATCAAACGAATGGATAACAACTATCATAACCCTGAATTGGTACAGACATTTAAAGGAAAGAAAATATATCAGACCTTTGATTCTTCCGGATTTTCCCTATCATAATTCCTTGGGCGAATGTTTTGATATTCAAAATTAGCTGTCATTGCATATTTACGTTAGTAAGTAGATTTCACAATAGGATTAACAAAGATGAACAATGTTGTTATTGACCTTATTTGCAGGTTTAACAACATATTGACAATGAGATAAGACATGTAAATGGCCATTGTTACATTATAGTTCGTTTCTGTGTGTGTTACATTTTGGTGTTGTGTCTCAGTGTATTGTGCCCATCGTTGGTTCTCTTACATTTGATGCGTTTCCTGGTTTTGTTTTGTAGCCCGGATTTGTTTTTTCTCTATCGATTTATGGAATTTTGAACAGCGGGTTATAGTTATCAAAGGTACAGGATTGTTATGATTACTACTGTTGCCTTTATTTATCAGCGCTTTGGGTATATGCAGATATATGGTACATAATTTTAACTACTTTCCGGTTTGTTTTTAAAGGTAATTTTAGGTCCCATGCACATAAGTGAAAAAGATTAGTAATTTATTACAATGAAGAACGTACAAAAACAAAACCAAAAAATTATTTTTGAATAAGGTAGAATAACACCTGTAAGATTCCATCGGATCTTTCGATCAAAATCTGACAAAGATCATGTGATTTAACAAACAGAAAAAATGTTTTATCGTAATTTTTTGTTGGTTTTAAGAGGATTTACCGATCATTCGTATTGTGTTATAGGTCTCAACGGGTTCGATTCCCTGTTGTAATTAACAACGTATTTGATTTTAACGAAAGGTCGATCTCGGTACTTTTGAAAAATCAATACACCAGTAATTTTCGATATCCAAAAATAGTACATAAATTGTCCATACAAATGGTATTTGATTGCGACTGTTCATACCGGTGAAGGTTTCAGTGAGCTTTACAAAAGTTTATTTCCATCATTTTCTACATAAAAATGCCTGTACCAATGTCATGAATATGACGTTAATATTTTCCTCCGGAGTTCAGTATTTAAGATTTCACTTTATACTAAATTTATCATTCGATCCAAGGGACATCTTAGTACATTATTAATCAACATGCAGACATTTATTATACGGTGCATGAATTTTAATCCAATTCTTTTATGGCAATGTTCTATACAGCCAAAAATGTCAACGTTCACCCTCAAAGGTCACCGAACCTATAAACAGACTTATTAGGAAGGGTTTAAAGATATGATACTTTTGTGAGATCATAAATGAAAATAATTTCGAACTTTTCTACAGTTTTTATATGAAATTATAATATATTTTAATTGTCTACAAATTTCTATATGGTCCAAGAATGAAAAGGTTCACATTTAAATTGGAATTGAATGTTATTTATTTGAATATCACTAATGGAAAACTAATCAGATGTGAATAATTGCCAAAGAGACAACTATCCCAAAATACTCATTTGGAGTGGATATATAGGCATTTTTTTGCTACATGAAAGCCTTTAAACATGAGAAAATCCCATAATGTATATACTATGATTGTTTTCAGATGTTTGTTATCATTTCATTTAAATTGAAATCCTTCTTATTTTAATCTGAAATAATCAAAAGGATTCAACAAAAATAAAGAAATTATTTTAGACTTTTGATGTAAATAATTGATTTATTTTAAATGACTTTATATTATATGTCAAAGAAGTAGGTGCGGGGTGTTACAGGGGTCCTGATCCCAAAATCCCGGGCTAAAAACATGATCTTCTGAGGTCCATAATTAAAAAAAAAATCACGAAAGAAAATCCTGGATCCCAAAATCCTGAGCTTAAAAGCACCCAATCCAGACGTCCCGAAAAAGTCCTGCCCTCCATCAAGAAAAGTTAATAATCATATTACAAATATGTACAGCAACACACATTTTCTATTTATTTATTCATTTACTTCAATACCTTAAATCCATCAACATAATAACATATCTTTTAATAGATATATTAAATAATGTTTAAATAAAGTATAACTTAATATGCAACATTAAATTATCTTACATGTATCTGTTATTTAAAAGGTAACTTTTCATTCAATCATTCATATCTTTAATTCTTCATACCAGTAATTGATATTAAATGTATAAACTACCAATAAAACCTGGCCACAACACCTAGCCAATACTGAATGTGGCAATAAAATTCAACAATAAATCACATAATTTTTTTTTTTTTTGCATGGAAGGAGGGGCAGAATTTATACTGTCCTACTGGTTAATATTTCATATACCTGAAATCTTTAAAAGATATTTTACATAGATATAGGAAGATGTGGTGTTAGTGCCAATGAGACAACTCTCCTTCCAAATAACAAATTATAAAAGTAAACCATAATAGGTCAATGTACGGCCTTCAACACGGAGCCTTGGCTCACACCGAACAACAAGCTAAAAAAGGCCTAAAATTACTAGTGTAAAACCATTCAAATAGGAAATGCCTATATGCACTATTCAGCAAAAATAATAGTACTGTTGTTCAGATAAACAAGGGTCTGGATGGGGTGTTTTCCATTACTTTATCATTTATTCTTTACGTTCATTTGTCTCTATTTTTTTTATACTTTTTGTCCATCATTTCTCTTTTCTCAATATATAAATTAGCACATCAATAGTTCAAATAATTATGACGTCTGGCTAGGATATCTTATAAATTTTTTCTGGGTTTTGTAGGAAGGTGTCCCAGATAAAAAATAAAATAGCCTTGTCAGACGTCATAATTATTTTGACTAGCATGTCATTTGCTCTATTCCTTATTACAGTCAATTTTCTCTATTCTTTGTTCCTTTAGTCATAGTTCTCCAATTTTTTATACTTTAAGCCATAGTTCCCAGTGGCGGGTCCAGGGATAGGGTTCCGGGATTGGAATCCCTCCTTTTTATGGACAATCAATGCATTTGAAAGGGGACATTTAGTCCACCCCTGGTTCCCTATTTTGTGAACCCTCATCCTGTACTATCTGTAAGAAATGATGAATAGAGGTTTAGGATAAAATTAAACCATACTTATGTAGTTATATTTTTCCTATAATTTTATTTTGTTTGTTTTTGTTTTTTTCATTTTTTGGCCGTTACGTCATATGGAAGGAGGCACAGAACTGATCCGTGGCTTTCACACTGTTAAATCGTTCGATAAGAGGATTACTAGAATGTAACAGAATGCACAGTCATTGATAAAATCTTAACCAATTGAGGTCATTCATATCAAGGCATGCAAGATAATGGATCCTAATAATTTTGTTGTCTTACTTGCAGGTAAGCATGTTTTAAAGGTCATTTATTTAAATTAATGTAAGACCTACGAAAAGATATTTGTAAAAAATCAAAATGCATATAAAATAAACGAATTACACATATGAAAATCCAAATAATATTTCTTTCTTCAAGATATGTCATCAGGTACACGTAAAGTACACATCATAATGTATTTTAGAGAAAATAAATACTACAAATTATTAAAACAGACAATTCAACTGCAAGGTTATTTTTCAAATGGTTTCATCAATGTAAGATGGCAATTTCAAGGAGTACATTTGAAAAAAAAACTACTTTGAAGATTTTTTCTTAATCTGCACATAACCAAATAGGGTGATTGTAATCATTTTGGTTTTTGTCTACTTTTATAACATTTTTAGGCGTTAACCTTATGTTCGAAATTGAAAAGAAGAAATTAAGATTTTGTATGTACGTGAACAATTAGTTTGTATGAACTACAATTCAACTATCTGTCTTATATTTATTATGAGGTGTTCTAGTGATAAGAGTAGCAGTGTCAAATGTGTATGATAGTGCAAGAGTGTATGCTATATCTGTGATATAACAGATTTCCCTAATATTTTGTGATCAATGTTATTAACTTCACTACACTCAACTTATATTTAATTGATCGAGTACTGATTCATAAATCCTCTAGATGAGATATAGTCACAGCAATTTGGAGTGTTGTTTTGGGGGCTTATAAAATTGATATTGCTGTGAAAACATCTTCTCCAAACGATTTGTGAATCAAAGCTCGATCGCAAAATATTATTTAAGTGTAGTGCGAAATAAAAAAACTTTGAAAAAAATTCAAAACGAAGTCCACAATAAATAGCAAAAAGCTCAAACACAAACAGAAACACATCAAACGAATGGATAACAACTATCATATTCCTGACTTGGTACAGACATTTAAAGAAAAGAAAATATATCAGACCTTTGATTCTTCCGGATTTTCCCTATCATAATTCCTTGGGCGAATGTTTTGATATTCAAAATTAGCTGTCATTGCATATTTACGTTAGCAAGTAGATTGCACAATAGGATTAACAAAGATGAATAATGTTGTTATTGACCTTATCTGCAGGTTTAACAACATATTTGACAATGAGATAAGACATGTAAATGGCCATTGTTACATTATAGTTCGTTTCTGTGTGTGTTACATTTTGGTGTTGTGTCTCTGTTGTGCCCATCGTTGTTCTCTTACATTTGATGCGTTTCCTCGGTTTTGTTTTGTAGCCCGGATTTGTTTTTTCTCTATCGATTTATGAATTTTGAACAGCGGTATAGTTATCAAAGGTACCAGGATTGTTATATTACTACTGTTGCCTTTATTTATCAGCGCTTTGGTATATGCAGATATATGGTACATAATTTTAACTACTTCCGGTTTGTTAAAGGTCATTTTAGGTCCCAATGAACATAAGTGAAAAGATTAGATTTATACAATGATAAACGTTACAAAAACATAACCAAAACAAATTAATTTGAAAATGTAGATAACACCTGTAAGATTCCATCGGATCTTTCGATCAAAATCAGACAAAGATCATGTGAATGTAACAAACAAGAAAAAATGTTTTATCGTAATTTTTTGTTGGTTAAAGAGGATATACACGATCATTCGTATTGTGTTATATGTCTCAACTTGTTCGATTCCCTGTTGTAATTAACAACGTATTTGATTTTAACGAAAGTCATCTCTGTATTTTTGAAAAATCAATACACCAGTATTTTCGATATCACAAAATAGTACATAAATTGTCAATACAATGGTATTTGATGCGACTGTCATACCGGTGAAAGGTTCAGTGAGCTTTAAAACCAGGTTTATTCCATCATTTTCTACATAAAAATGCCTGTACCAAGTCATGAATATGACAGTTAAAATTTTCCTCGGAGTTCAGTATTTTAAGATTTCACTTTATACTAAATCTTATCATCGATACAAGGACATCTTTAGTAAATATTAATCAACATGCAGACATCTTATACGTTCATGAATTTTACATCCAATCTTTTATGGCAATGTTCTATACAAGCACAAAAATGTCAACGTTCACCTCAAAAGGTCACCGAACCTATAAACAGACTTATTAGGAAGGGATAAAGATATGATACTTTTGTGAGATCATATATTTTATGATGTGTGATACTGAATCCCTAACGAAAGGGGGGGGGGGGGATTTTCTTAGTTTTGATATGATGCAAACATAATATTTCAATCAGTTTAATAGAAGTCTGGCATGTCAGAATATGCTATTAGTCCCTTAATTTATGTAGACTATTTTGTTACTTGTTCTGACATCGGACTCGGAATTATTTTAAACTGAACTTTGCCGTGCTTTATGATGGGTGTTTAGTTATTCGACATGGCTAGGTATAAGGGGGATGAGATATCGCAAATAATGTTTAACCCGCAGCATTTTTGAGCAAGTAGTACACCTACTGTTTATGAGAACAGTTGAAACCCGCCTACGTATGCAGGACTTTCACTCTGTTTTGAAGACTCGTTGGTGGCCTTGTGTTGTTCTCTGCTCTGTGGTCGGATTGCTGTTTTTTTAATTCATTCCCAATTTCCATTCTCAATTTGATTGGTCTTTTGGGATATGCATGTAATCGAAACATAATATTCGAAATATCCTTTACCACATTGAAAATGAAAAATAATTTAGAATGTCATGTCCACAATCATGTATTTCTTGTTGTCTTTTAGAATGTTCTGTCCCCATCATTTAAATCTTGTTGTCTTTTAGAATATACTGTTCCCATTATTGTATTACTTTTTTTAGAATGTCTTGTCCATGATAATGTATTACTTGTTGTCTTTAGCACTTCCTGTTCCCAATCATCAGTGGCGTAGCTAGGCTATTTTTAAGTGTACGCCCAAACCTCGGCGAGGAGTTTGAGAGCTCCAATCGGATCCAGGTTATAAAACCTATTCATAGTAGTGGGTAGGAGGAGGGGGAGTCCTATTTCTATCATTAAAACGAACTGCATGTATTAAGTTGAACATACTTTAGAGACTATTGTTTTAATCTTTTATGTTAATGAACCCATTTTGTTGATTTGGAATCTTATGGTCATTAGTGCTGGAGAAAATATCCAGACCAGTTACTTTAAAATATGTTTTAAAGGAACCGTGGGCTAAAGCAATTACTTGACTAAAACCCCTGTATTTGTGCAAATGAATATGAAGTGATAAATTTGCATAGAATTTTAGGTACATTATGAAAATTCGTAAAGGGGTCCGTGAATTACCATGATTCTCGTCTGAGATTAACCCTTCAAAAATTGAATCCATCAATCAGTCCATTACATTACAATATTTACAATAATCAAATATTAAGTTACTTAAGATATTTTTTTTTCTTGATCTGGAATATTAACTTCTGCCAAAGTGTCAATACAATATCTGAAGGTTTTCAAAATTGTCTAGTAAAAAACAATATTAAGGCCGTCTGTTCATTGCTAAAATGGTAATCACAAAAAAAAACGGCTTCTGTCAAAGTTTCATAAAATTCGATGAAGGTTTAACAAAGTAATTGAAGTGTAACACACTTTAACCACAGACTGTATCTACTCTTTAACTGCAAAAACAAATTCTCTTTAGCAGTAAAATACCGTAAAAATTAAAATATAAATTCATCATTATGCTTTGAATACTCTATTAGGAATAAAAAGCTTCTGTCCACTTTCGTAAAACTTCATGAAGGTTTGACAAAATTATTGATATTAAAATAACCACATATTGAACCTAAATGTTGACGCCACTGAAGAAATCTAGGTTCGCTATTTCTTTTTTTCGCGTCATAAATGTTGCAGGCTCGGCTAAAATTCAAAGCACATATCGAATCTCAACTGATCTTGAATTTCTTTGAACAAATGAAAAGTAAGAAGAATTACCAGGAGATTCAGACTTTGACCGAAAGAAAATAAACAAATATATAATTCGGTACTATTTGATCGGAAGTAGATTTCGTCACTTTTATAATCAATTACAAGCTATTGAAGATTGATCTACAACACTGATGTGCTTTAAACCAGATCTATTTAGTGGAGATATTTTTTATATCAAAATTCAAGTGTACGCCCGGGCGTTTTGACATAAACGTAGCTACGCACCTGATCATGTATTAACTTTTTATAATGTCTTGTCCCCAATCATGTACGTATAACTTGATGTCTTGTAGAATGTCTTGTTACAAATCATGAAGTTCTTTCTGTCTGTCTTATTCCCAATTAAGTATTACTTATTGTCTTAGATTGTCTCGTCACTATTTCAGAAACATGAATCACAGGCAGACAATGTATTATGTTTTTATACTGTTTGTAGTATGGCTGAGTATTGGATTATCGACTTCATTTCTACTTGATTCTACAGGTAAGTATGTATATCTTCAATATTTGGTAATTTTTTTTAAAAGTCATCAGTAATAATAGTATAACTTATAAAAGTTATGATGAGCGTTTCGTCTAAATAAGGCTCCTCAGTGACGCTAAGATGAAAATAGTTAGAAAGCCGAACATGTATGAAGTTCAAGAGCATTGAGAATCCAAAATTCCAAAAAAAGTGCCAATACGACTTATTCAAATGTTTAAGGCACTATATATACTTGTATATAACTTTTAGTTTCGAAAAAAAAAAAACCATTCGTTTATTATTGTTCCTTTTATTCAAACTATATATTAGACATATATTCAATAAATACATATCTTTTCTTAAACAGACCCTTTTGTCAGTTAGCTGGAATGTAAACACATAATCGTATGAAACGGTGCGTAAGAACCAATAATTAATTCAAAGTAAACACGTATTCATTTTCAGAACCGATAATGTAAAAATACTAAGATAACTATATAATCAAAAAGGCATGTATATCTAGATACAACTTTTGTTTCACCTTTTGTCACAGATAGCGTAATATTTCTACGTGATCTATGTATTCATCCCTGATTTTAAAAACAAAAATGTTATCGTTGTATGTATATGATTAAGAAGTCGAACAATAATAAAACAGTAAAATAGTATAACGGAATCTGTAATTGTTTATATCCTTTACTATTCTGCATATTCCATGTACTTCACTATACAAAAAGAAGGCTAAAGTCAAGGTGTGGCACCACATACGAAATCATGAAATTACAGACCAAATATTTTATATCCTTTTTTAGGCTTATATAATTATATTTTATGAAGCAGATATATACTTCAGCTATCACATAGATAAAACTTACTAAAAAAAAAAACGGAAGTTATAAAAAAATAACCTTTATTGGGCCAATTTCCTCAGGAAAAGTTGACCTCGGATACGTTTGACTCTTTTTATGTCATTTTTGCTCTGTTTTTTTTTTTTAATACATTCTCGGTTTTAAAATATGTCAGCGTCCCGGATTAAAGTAATTCAGAAAGGTGCTCTGGCCCATCGATTGTTAAGCGTTATTTAATTTTTTTTTATCGTTAAAAAAAACAATCATTGAGACTATAACAGAGTTTGGAGCTCTCAAAATTTTTACTGAATAAACGAACCTATCATTTTGTAACATACACAACTGTCTTATTTTTCATTAAATCATCCGAAATATACTAAATAACAATAATCTGTACTGAATGTATCAATAAACTATCAGTAATAAAAAACAGAACTTGAAGAAATTATTAACTCTGCAAATCCTGATATAATCATAGGTACTGAAACTTTGTTAAATCCAAATATACAACCACCAAACCTTTACAATCTGTACCGAAAAGATAGAACACAAAACAACAAAGGAAAAAGATATGACAGAGTATTAGTTGCTATCACCAAAGACTTTATAAGCTCCAAAATAGATTAATTCCAAAAAGATTGTGAAAACGTATGGGCGGAAATTAACATCTCTTGCACCAAAACAGATATTTTTCGGATGTTATTACCGATCCCCATCAGATGATGGAAAATCCCTTGAAAACTTAAATAGTTCTTTAACAAAAATCAAAAACATCTCAAATTCTAACATATGGCTTGGAGGAGACTTTAACTAAGGCCAAATAGATTGGTCAGTTCAATCTATTATTGCTGGAAAACCAGAACAAAAATTACACCAACAACTCCTAGACATAGCTTTTGACCATAATTTACAACAAATGGTAGACATAGAAACACGCAAAGACAGAACCCTAGATCTGTTCTTCACTAACAATCCATTAAGTGTAAACAAAATGACAACTTTACCACCAATGTAAGGCAGACCATGATATAGTATACCTTGAAATTGACACGTGCTTGAAAAGGGTACGGGAACTACCTAGAAAAATCATGAAACTTAATTAAGCAAATCCGGAGAACATAAAAGCTGATATTACTGTATTATTAACAACAATACAAGAAAAATACCACAAAAAATGATAACATACAAACATATATTACCTAATAGATATATGTGGTTTCAAATCAGATAAATATAAGACATTTTTGACTACTCTAATGTTCAATGTAGATAGAGAAATTTTATTTCTTGACTTTTAAAAGAGTGTGATTCCTTGTAATGGGGGTTTGTGTACTGTGCATCAAGAACATTTGATCTCCAAACTTCTATTATATACTCAATACAAAGTTTATGAACAAAAGGTAAAAAAACCCGTTGTGTTTACAAATACAAACAGAGGATTAAACATTTACAATCAATACATAAGTTAAATCATTAAAATAAATGTAATCCGTGTTAACATGATGTCATGTTACCAAAGAGGAGTTATAGACAGTATCAAAAATACTGTACCACTCTTTTACTTAGACATTATTAAAACTTAGGGGAAAAAAAAACCAATTACATATCGATTTCTAAACAAATTTGTTTTTAGAAGAAAACATATAATATTGAAAAATGTCTTAATTATCATTATCACTATTTTACAAAAAATCTTACTGACTTATAATTCCCTTTTTCAACCAATTGTCAATAAAATCAACAACGTCGTCATAAATGAAATAGCGATGAACATGTTATCATTGGGACGTACCGGTGTTACATAGCCATTCTTACCCATGGGGAAATTTGGGATCATTGCCGTTCTTCCCCCGCGGAAATTTGGCAAACAGTATACATATACTGTAAATTCAGAAATTATTGCGTGCATTTATTATTGCGATTTTGTCATTTTACACTTGAATGCGATTTTAATTTTTTTGTAATGTTCAAATATTACAAAATGCGAGTTTTAATTATTGCGTTTACAACTCAGTCGCATTATTCGCAATAATAAAAACCTCGCACTACATGTCCAGCAGTTCTTCTCCGTGTTCAATACTCTATCTACATGTTTACCAGTCAGTGTACATTTCCATGTCTGACAACATGTCCATCAGACTGTTTATGTGTCAATCAATCTGTCAATATGTCTACCCTACCAGCAGGGAATTTCTTCCATACTGTGCCTACATGTCCATCAGTCAATCTATATTTTTACCCGTTTGTAATTATTTTTGTGCTGTTTTGTCTGATCGTCCGAATCTTCAACATGCTGACATTTACATGCATTCTTTTGATCTGACAACTTACTACAAGTAGGTGTAAAATCCATACTAATACCCTCATGCTTTGAAATGCCAAAAAGTTTTCGTTAACTAAGGATTTTCTTATCCCAGGCATTAATTACCTTAGCCGTATTTGGCACAACGTTTTGAAATTTTGGATCCTCAATGCTCTTCAACTTTGTACTTGTTTGGCTTTATAAATAGTTTGATACGAGCGTCACTGATGAGTCTTATGTAGATGAAACGCGCGTTTGGCGTACTAAATTATAATCCTGGTACCTTTGATAACTATTCGTTGGAGTTTATTAATTTTCACCAAAGGAACATTTTAATATGTTTCGCCACAACAATTCACGTTGCAGGTTTAGCTTTTCTGACAACAGGCTAGTATGACGAGTAAACTTGTATTTCAATGATGCAAGTAAAGCTTCAAAATTAAAACGTCTTCACTGAATTAGTATATATATATATATATTTGTTAAGGGGCCAGCTGGAGGACTCCTCCGGGTGTGGGAATATCTCGCTTCATTGAAGACCTGTTGGTGACCTTCTGGTGTCGTCTGTTCTATGGTCGGGTTGTTGTCTCTTTGACAAATTCCCCATTTCCATTCTCAATTTTATTATCTATCTCCGGTTGAAAAGCTGTCGTTTCACAACCATAATAAATAGACATCTGCACTTGTTCTAAGTCAGACACCTGATTTTAAGTGGTTGTCGTCTGTTAATGTAGTTCATAAGTGTTTCTCGTCTTTTTTATATAGATTTGAACGTTGGTTTTCCTTTTTGAATGGTTTTACACTAGCAATTGTCGGGGCCCTTTATAGCTTGCTGTTTGGTGTGAGCCGAAGCTCCGTGTTGAAGGCCGTAGCTTGACCTATAATGGTTTAGTTTTATAATTGTTACTTGCATGGAGAGTTGTCTCATTGGCACTCATACAACATCTTCCTATATCTATCTTTTCGCAATTTATGTCTGTCTATGCATGCTTTTTTATATGAACTGAAGCATTATCTCATACATAAAAAAACAGTCCGACGACGCCAACGTTATATTACAAGGGTGTAAAATTAGCCTCTCGTGCTATTACGGGGGATGGGGCTGATTCTCTTTTTCCCCTTCTTACATTGAGGGGAATGATTGGATCATGCCAATTTTTTTCCGGGGGGATTGATCAATACATATTTTCCTCCGGAAAAAATGGCAAGGGGAATGAATGGCTATCGGACACATGATCAAGCAAGAAAATCAATTTCGTTGCGATAAACATCGGAAATCTATGTTCTTAGAATGACAATATAACATATTGGATATGATAATGGAAATTAGTTATAAGTAGAAATTTCATTTCACGGTCATTACTAGTAGTTACCAAAATATAGAATCAAAAAGGTATTGCCAAATTAATGGTTAATAAGACTTCTTGTCGATTTGTTTCTTTATTGATATGAGAATGACTTCACAAAGAATTTCTTAGGGGAAAAAAGTTAGCAATATCTCTTTATAGATGATGTCACTTTCTATTTAATTCAAAATTGATTGACTACTAGTTTGTTGCACGCTACTATCCAATCAATTTTGAGATAAATAATACAACAAATACATACTAGTCTGCCTTATATCTTGACCTACAGCTAGAAATTGACAATAAGGGTCGGTTGAAAACAAAACTTTACGTCGAAAGAGATGTTTTCAGTTTCGAATTAATGAAATTTCTATTCCTTTGTAGCATTATTCAAATTCGCCCACATTAGTACGGTGACCGAGTAAAGAAAAGTCGCTTATTTAAGGAGTTTAATTGTCATTCGGACTATACGGCTATAAATCACAGTATTGGTAGATCAATATTAAACTTAACATTTTGGCTTGTCGTAAAAAAATCGTACGGTGCAATTTTTGTAAAATGGGCTTTGAAGTGCGTAAGTTAACTTAAACGAAAAATCGACTTCGAAAAGTTTTAAGGTCTACATTGTAAAATAACGTCCATGCTATGATTTCTGTTGTTACAACATTGTTGTTACATCTTATTTTAACGATTTCAAATAAAGTTTAGCAAAATTAATCCGTTATTAAAGAGTTTATGTAAAAAAATTACACTACGAATAGTTTGCATTGAATAGAGTACGTTTCAATTCAATTTCATCATTTTTAACGCAAAATGTACATTAATTAACATTTATTAGTATTTCATACCTTTATTAATCAATAATATTAAATTCATTTTTCTCAGAAGCACTAATTAAGCAATTCAAGACAAACACAAGTCCTTACGCTCATATGACGGAGCTATTCGAAGCACATATACAGCCTCTTATAAATAAATATAAGCAATGAGGGCTGTATCACTTACATTCAAATACTGGGATGTGTTCTTTGAAGCAGTAGACATTTTGCTGTCAAATGTTAGAGCAGGACGAGAGGGAAATTGGTCACTTCCTAGCGATCGTCATCTCAAATTTAACCTTATGTTTTTTGTAACAAACCGTACTATTTAATGAAGGTGGATGCCAGTTTACATAGTCGATATGCTTCAAATTTTTGCGAATATTCGTTCTTCTTTTATGGATGGCTACTTTTCTTAAAGACAGACTCATGGACAATTTAACGGTCAAGGACCGACATGGCAAGAGAAAAGACCGTTATAAAAGCCCAATGGGATCAGGTGGCACTGTAGGCATAACAAATGAAAAGTCTGCGCTTGTTAGATGGACCCTTACTAGACATTTCCTAGGACCTCTTAGTCGTGTAACGCTGAAAATGGCTGGAATTGCTGCAAATAATGCAAATTCACAAGAGGAAACAAGACCAACAGCAATGAAGAGAAACGAAGAACATGTTATTGCTATTGCGAACCATCTGAATTATCCATGACTGATCCCTTTGATGTTGAATCCCAGACTCCATGTCTTATCAATATCTCTTCTTGAAAAGGCATGCTACAAGAGATATTCGAGATTCTTTGCTCACAGCTGTAGAGGAAGGATTGAACATGTCTAAGCATTGTATCACTAGTTCACTTTCCTTAGGTCCTTCAAGGAGTTTTTATAGTCCAATATCAAAGTTAAAACTAAAAATGTTGAAAACATGACCACAAAAACATACCTTAAATATAAATCGGGGGAAATATTTTTAGGTCACATACATCCATAACTTGTATTTAGACGTGCACTGAATGTGGCAAAATATAGATGATGTATCATAGAACATGTGCTCTCGCACCCTGAAGGTCCCATTCCAATTTCCCTTTTCAAGATGACGACACCAGGAGAAAATTATGTAAGTCTTATTTGTTGAAGTAATTAGAATCTGAAGTTCTTTGAGCACTTGGCATGAAAATACGGATTTTTTGTGTTATTAAAATTTACTGTTACAAAATGATAGAAATTATTATAAATTAAGGAATGTATCTCCCTCGTGCAAAGCTCTGATTCCTTTCACGGATTTGGCTATACTTTTTGGACCTTTTGGATTATAGCTCTTCATCTTTTATATAAGCTTTGGATTTCAAATATTTTGGCCACGAGCATCACTGAAGAGACATGTATTGTCGAAATGCGCATCTGGTGCAAGAAAATTGGTACCGTTAATTTTATTACTACCACTGGGTCGATGCCTCTGCTGGTGGACTATTAGTCCCCGAGGGTATCACCACCCCAGTAGCCAGTACTTCGGTACTGGCATGAAAATACGGATTTTTTGTGTTATTAAAATTTACTGTTACAAAATGATAGAAAGTGTTATAAATTAAGGAATGTATCTCCCTCATGCAAATCTCTGATTCCTTTCACGGATTTGGCAATACTTTTTGGACCTTTTGGATTATAGCTCTTCATCTTTTATATAAGCTTTGGATTTCAAATATTTTGGCCACGAGCATCACTGAAGAGACATGTATTGTCGAAATGCGCATCTGGTGCAAGAAAATTGGTACCGTTAATTTTATTACGTACCTTCCTTTGTACCATCACTCCCAACTTACAGTTGGTAAGGCATTGGTTCGATGTATTGATGTTTAAAAAGGTAACCTAAAACAGTCGGTGAAATTGCAGCTGACTATTAAAACATATGTCCCAACGTATTTCTATAGCGCAAACAGTAGCAGATGTTTTTGACCGCTATGTCATGAACAACTCTATAAAGTCTGTCGAAAGGGAACGCCGCACAAACACTATAACTACCACCAATTGCAAATCATGTTCCTTGACAGATGAACCAGAAGATACTCCTGGCATAATTCTGTTGTGATTATCTCTTTGGTTGGAATTTTGAATTATAACTGTTTTTGTGGTATTGGGTGCTTTGAAGTTTTCATGAATTACATGAATGAGCTTATGCAAAATACGCCTCCATGATAGCATGCTTCAGTTAAAATAATAATATTTATCATTTATTGATAAGTAAGTAAGTAAGTAATCATTATGACTTTATTTAAAGAGGCTGAACGTCAGCCGGTAAGGTAACTACTGAAACTTTATTAGAATATTTGCATAATAGATCAAGTGTTTGAAAAAAGCCAATTTCCAGAATAAATAGATTTCCTAATTATTTTTTTCCCTTCATTTTAGAGATAATTCATTGTTTTATGATTTGAAAATAATTTCTGTATTTGAAATTTTACCTAAATTGTTGTATATATCTTCAAATTTGAAAATTATGGAAGAAATAAATTAACAACAAAATTTGATCTTTGACCCTTTTTTATGCAAAACTGTTACCACATTTCTTTTTGACGACATCGTTATTTCAAAAGTACTCATTTTTCCCGAATCCAATGATATATAATTTAGGCATATAGTATGTTTGACGATTAAATCTAAAAAATATTGGGTCTGGTCACCGTACTAACATACGGAGTAATTATTTCTATTATATATTAAATTTCCATTTGATTTAATTGACTGATAATTTCCTTTATCAGCACAATAAAGTGATATGAAAGTTATAGCAAGAAACTCAGGGTGCACGTGCCGTTGTAAAGGAAATTAACAACGTTATCATAGGTAAAAAAAAAGCAATAAGGTCATCTCAACTCGATTGTTTTTTTCACTTTCTTTTCTTTTTCAGAATTTCGTTGTGGAGATAATGTCTGTAAAAAACATCAGGTATTTGATAACTTAGCGGTAAAAAATATGAATCACAATACTAGAACAATGTAAACCTAGTATTTTTGTATTGCAATGTATATGTGCGACATTCGATTATTGAATCAAATTAATAATAAGTAATATTAATAGAAATAATAATAAAGAAATTCGTTCCATATCAAACATGAACGATTTAAGCATTTGTTAATAATATTCTTTACTGAGCATTATTAATTGTTATCTAAAAACATTATTGAGCTGTGATTTGATTTCCAATGATAAACGATAAACAAGTGACTAAAGAGCGAAATAAATGAACATAGGTAATTGTTCTGTCTTTATTAATTCATGAAACATAAACCGCAATGTACGCTTCAAATGGACAGGCAGAAAAAGAAAATGGCCAAATATTTTTTAAATCATTTAAATGCATATCATGCATATGGTAGCCAACTATCTTTCACAACCAAAAGACACGAAGCCCAACCTACAAACATTACATAATCCAAATAGATATATATATATGATAATAACTACATCATGTCAGGAAGAAAGTAATTTTTTTTTGCATCAAACATTATACAATTTCTGTCTTTAGAAACATTTATGATACTCACCATAGTCGTGGTGTTTTATATGCAAGCTTCCCAGATATCACCAATACAAACCAAATGTATATTTACAATAATGCCCTTTGTAGAAATGTGTAATAGAAGAGAATAGGCACAAACTGTTACATTTTACATGTGAAGATCATACGGTTGTAAGTATTCATATGTTCACGCATCATTGTAAATATAACAGAATTTGACGACACTGTTGTACAAAGTGAGAGGTTAAGCGCTATAAAACCAGGTTTAATCAACCTTTTTCTACATTTGAAAATGCCTGTACCAAGTCAGGAATATGACAGTTCTTGTTCATTCGTTTTTAATGTGTTCTTTCATTTGAATTTGAAATGTGATTAGGGACTTTCCGATTTGATTTTCCTCTGAGTTCAGTATTGTTGTGATTTACTTTATATCAAAATGATCAACATTGACATCAATAAGGACAAAACAAAGACAGGTTTTAGGACAAACTCAAGAGAAACAAGGACAAGAAAAACCCCTATCCAATCTATATATTAAGAAATGTGATATTCTTAGTGAAATTAGATCACATTAGAACAACAAAGTAAAATTACGTTTACCTTTGTCTCTTATCCCTCCTTTGTATATTTTGTTTCACACCACTGTGTTAAGCCGTTCGGTTAGTTACATGAAAAGTAAAGTTACAAAAGTACAAAACTACTAGGAAAGTTCAAAACGGAAAGTCCTTAAACAAATGGCAAAATTAAAAGATTAAACGCATCAAACGAAAAGATAACCATTGTTATATTCCTAACTTGGTGCAGCCATTTTCTTATGTAGAAAATGGTGGATTAAACCTAGTTTTATAGCTACAAAATGTAGCTTACCACTCTAAGGTATGATTCGATATTAACTCAATTTTGAAAAAAATAACTTAAGACATAATTTTCTTAATATTTTATTATGATGTAGCTTACTTTCAAGTGGCAAGCATGAGATATAAAATTGAGAACACTTCACAGACAAGTTTATATATTAAATACGGGAAAAAGTACAAAAGTTATAGCATTGGTATTCAAGAACAAATTAATAAATATTGCTTCAATTGAAGTACGATATGATACTGTAACGCACCACATACCTATGTAAAAATATTAAACAGAGTTCTTCTTGTGTATCATTCGTACAAGCCTCTGAATTATACTCATGCAAAAATTTAATGCAACGTTTAACATGGAACTATTATTGACAAAATATATATGATTTAGTTGCATAGTCAATACATGAATCATACGGTAAGCAAACATTCTGTATTTATTTATTTATTTCTTATTTTCAGCATCTCCCTCCACATTGTGTACCAAATCTATTAAGTGCTGGTAAACGCTGTTTCTGCCACTCAAGAACTTGTGTCGACGACATACTCAGTTCCCATATTTCAGGTATTGTGATAAAACTATTATAACTTTTTGTATTTTAAATAAAAGAGAGACGGAAAATACCAAAGGGATCATTCCCGAACATGTTTAATAAATTTTCAGTACGTTTTATATGCAAAAGACTCGTAATTGAACTTGAAATCATATCAGAGTAGTAAGGCAGCTCAAAAACTTGCGGTTGAATAAAAACTGAAGTATAAACATATTATTTGGATGGAGAGTTGTCTCATTGGCACTCATACCACATCTTATTATATCTATAAGTCATTATTCTTCGAAAAATGACAAATTAATTTGTGATCTCTTTATTTTAAATATTCAACTTAATATCATTTCATTACTGCTACAATTACTATCATTCGTCAGCTGATTTAAACATGTTAAATTCTTCAATAAATATCATTTCTGAACCCAATTATGATGCTTTGACAGTCTAATTGATCTAACTTATTCGCTTTGTTGATCTGCATTTGTCAGTTTTTTATTACATTGACATGATTGAAGCATACAACAGGATTTGAGATTTTTTTGTTTTATTTAGAGTGTAATCTGTGACATGCCTCATATCACTCCATCGGAATTTGAGTCAATTTATGTTCATTCTCATGTTCATTTCTTTACCACTTGACTATTGAATAAGATCGCTTGGAAAAGCTCGAGAAGATATTAAAATTAACTCATCGAGATATACTAAGATCGCCATGATAAGAAAAGACAAGCATGTCTACAAACCACTTTATAGACCGAGCAAAACTTACTTATGGAAACTGAACGGGGATAGCGTCATACGCTTTGGAAGAGAAAGCCAATTCTAGTCTACCGGTCATGTTGATTACGGCGAGAAAAAACATTGTGTGATTCTAACTCGTAAATGATGATAATGAATCTATCTCTTCTGCACCAGATACTTAAAAATTCGATCTATATATTATAGGATATGATACTACATAATATTAATCGACACACAATTTACAGTATTGTTTGAATGTCTAACAAATTATGTTTCAATTTATTGTTTTACAGCCATTACAACAACAGCTCAACCAGTTACAACAAAAGCAGGTGGGTTTTGTAATTTTTTTAGGAAATCCCATTAGTTGGTTAAAATAATGTTTTCGTCATAATGATATTCCAGATAAGACTTGTTTTTTGCTGCAGAACATTCTTATATCAAGATGACGTTACTATTTCTAAATAAGACACATATCCGTTTGATAAACGTTAATCTAATTATGTCTACATAATGTAGTCAAATTCTTTAGGTGAACATTCTGATTATATAACAAATCTGATTAGTTTTAAAGGGAATAGATTTTTAGATAAACTTATATGTCCTTTTTTGTGACATTATAATCCTGGTACCTTGATAACTATTTACACCACTGGGTCGATGCCACTGCTGGTGACGTTTCGTCCCCGAGGGTATCAACAGCCCAGTAGTCAGCACTTCGGTTGACATGAATATCAATTATGTGGTCATTTTTATAAATTTCCTGTATATAAAACTTTGAATTTTCGAAAAACTAAGGATTTTCTTATCCAGGAATAGATTACCTTAGCCGTATTTGGCACAACGTTTTGGAATTTTGGATCCTCAATGCTCTTCAACTTCGTACTTGTTTGGCTTTATAAATATTTTGATATGAGCGTCACTGATGAGTCTTATGTAGACGAAACGCGCGTCTGGCGTACTAAATTATAATCCTGGTACCTTTGATAACTATATAGCACAATCTTTCCATTTGATCAATGGGGCAACGGTACTATTACATTTCATAGCATTAATGTGCTTTCGGTACAAAGGCAGGTGAGGGATGTCAATTTAGGAGCGCTGTGATTTGAAGTACGGGATTAATATATCTTTTTTTTTTTTTTTTATCTATGGATAACTGCAGTTTGTATGTATAAACATAAATTCTGAAACCTATTGAAATATATATCAGAATTATTCGAAAAGACTTCCAAAATTTCATAAATTTGGTGTAAAAGAACGGTGGACATGGATAACATAAACATTCTCCGTTCGAAGTTGGTCATGATACTATTTTGCTTCAATTTTGAAAACAGAATAATAAAGTACTAACACGTCTCAACGGTTTTATCCAGGTTTGTATAATAAAAAGCGGTAAATTTAGAAAATGTTAGAATTGTTGCCTATGGCAGAACATATAGTACCGTTTTCCCTACGTATCAATCCCTGATTTAAAAACTAAAGTGACATCGTTCTCGGTAGAGATCAATTCGGAAATAAGCGAATCAGTGGCACACATATATCAAGTGTACTTTTTATTTACAAGCACTATGTGGACACCACTGTTGGTGTATTGTGAGTCCATGAGGTTATAGTTAGCTCAGTTGTCAATTTTTCGACACAGACATGAGTAATACCATACTAAATTTTATATTAGGAAAAAATTGATGATAAATAAAAGAAACATTTCGAAAAGAAGGTCTCAAACAGGCAAAGTTGACCTTCTAATGTGAAATAAATTCGGCCATGCCTTAAAAATAAAATACGCAACTGGTAACTCACTACACATAAACAAAATGCGAGTAAGAAAATTCAGTAAAGCTTGCCATTTGAGCGTTTTAAAATGTAGAATTTGAAGAATCACAGTACTTCTAACCAGGTCCTTTTTTGCTTGAAACGCATTTTTTATACCATAATTATTTACTAATCTGATTTCAATAAATTAAAATGTTTACCAGAGAAACGATGAAACTCGCTAATAAAAGTATGCCCTTTCTGAGTAAAATTCATTTGTTTTTCAGTTCAAGTTCATAAACACGAATTTCGTTGTGGAGGTTATGTCTGTCATGGGCATCAGGTATCTGATAAATTATCTGTAGAAAATGTTATTACTTGAAACTTGATACTAAAACAATTTAATCTAATCTCTTATCTTGCGATTTATATGTGAATCATTCGAATATCGAATCAGATTAATAATATCAAGTAATAAATAGTATAAATAAGGAACAATGATATAAGTAGAAATAATGAAAAGAAAAAGAATTTTCGTTCCATATAAAAAAAATATCATGTACGGTGTTAACATTTGTTAAAAATGTTCTTAACTGACCAACATTCCCAAATTATACAGTATGCTTTATTGTAACGTGAATGTCAATTGATATGGATAATCGTACTGCCTTCAGCAATGGAAAAAACTTAAACAACAAAGTACGCTTCAAATGGACAGCCTAAACAAATGGGATCTAATTCCAAGAAGAAGAAGAAAATGGCCAAGTGTTTTTTTTTCTAAATTAATACAAACACATATTGTAGTCAGATATCTATCAAAACCAAAACCTAAAAGTACTACTAATTTTAGTCAAGTAACTATAAATATATTATTGACAGATAGAATATACATAAAAAGAGGATGTGTTATGATAGCCAATGAGACAACTATCCACAAAAGACCAAAATGACACAGACATTAACAACTATAGGTCACCGGACGGCCTTCAACAATAAGCAAAGCAAAATGAGAATGTTTTTTTTTTTATCAAACACTGGACAAACTTGTCTTACAAAACGTGTATAAACACTAACCGTAATCGTTTTTTTTAAATATGCAACCTTACTGAATTTTATCAAAATGAAATTATAAAAAAAGGTATATGTTCAATTATATCCTTTGCAGAAATGTGTAATAGAAGAGAATAGGCACAAACAGTTACATTTTAGATGTGAAGACCATTCGGATGTAAGTATTCATATATACCAAAATGATAAACTTCGACAATAAGGACAAAACAAAACAGCTTTCAGGACAAAACCAAAAGACACAGGGACAAGGAAAAATAACAATAAAATCTATATATCAGGAAATGGAATATTCTAAGTGACATTCTATCACATTAGATAGTTATATCAAAGGTACCAGGATTATAATTTAATACGCCAGACGTACGTTTCGTATACACAAGACTCATCAGTGACGTTTTTTTCAACGAGAAATCAAATTATGAGTTTTGAACAGTGGTATACTATTGTTGCCTTTATTTCTCATTTTTGCATAAAAAGTAAATTCACAAAAAAGAAAACTACAAAGAAAATTCAAAAGTCTCTTATCAAATTGTGAAATCAAAAGCTGAAACACATCAAACGCATAGATAACAACTGTCATATTCTTAACCTGATAAAGGCATTTTCTTATTTAGAAAATGGAAGATTAAATCTGGTTTTACAGTTAGCTAAACCTGTCGCTTTTATGGTTTGATATTCACTCCATTTTGGAAAAAGGACTTCAGACACAATATGTTCCATAATATTTTGGTATGATGTGGCTTAGGTTAAATTGGCAAGAACGAGATATATAATTGGGAACGCGTCCCAGACAGGATAAGTTTTTGTTTTACATGCACACGTATAAAAAGTGCGGTTTTATCCAACACAATCATAAGTGTGAACGTTGTTTTCAATTTAGACTTGTTTATATTTTTTCATTGGGCTTGTAATATATTTCCCCTCTTGTATAGATAATCTGTACATCCAGTCTCGACTCTTTAGAATTCAAGCGTCTATCCTAAATTGAGGTAAATTATATGACCTTCCAAATATAGTTTCGATCCCAAACATCACTGAAGAGATATTAATTGTCGAAATCCGGATATGGTGTACTAATTTTAGCACCTCATTTTGTGATATAACATCTTTGCCACAAGTTCATTGTTATCTGTTTGGTATTAGATTAATATTAAGATTCATTTTGTTCCATCTAGGGATCTTTCTGTTTGGCAATCGTCAATGGCAGTTAGCAGGGTTTAAGAGGGTCAGTTGTTCGACCTTTTAGTCAAATGCGTTTTGTTAAAATATACATGCGCACAAGTATAAAAATTGCGGTTTTTATCCAACGCAATCATAGGTTTGAACGTTGTTTTCAATTTTGACTTGTATACATAGATTGAAAAGGGGCCTAGATGAAATGTTAGTGAACTTTTATTGTTTAAATTTGTATTCCCATTGTTTGACCTCAAGAGGTAATGAATCTAATAAATAAACTATGAATAAAAAGCATTAAAGAAATTAAGATGTATGTGTCTGTAAATTTGTCATGACATTAATTGCAACAAAGAAATACAACCAATTTTTCAATCAACACTTGATGACGATTGAATTAATGAAGGGCGATCCAGCAGTTACAAAATTATTCCCTGAGCCACTGGATAATCCATAGTAGCTTAAATCAAATTCGGCTCGTTCATTCACAATACATAACAGCATCATACTCAGTGTGTTATATATGATAAGACGCTGGTGCTATGCTTCTGTATATGGCAAGCCAAAGTGGACAAAAAGAGCTATTTTTTAATATTAAAAAATGATTTTCTAATATTAAAAAATGATTTTCTAATATTAAGAAATCATTTTCTAATATTAAGAAATCATTTTCTAATATTAAGAAATCATTTTCTAATATTAAGAAATCATTTTCTAATATTAAGAAATCATTTTCTAATATTAAGAAATCATTTTCTAATATTAAAAAATACGATACTTTTTAATATTAGAAAATATTTTTTTAATATAAGAAAATAATTTTTTAATATTAGAAAATCATTATTTAATATTAGAAAATCATTTTTTAATATTAGAAAATCATTTTTTAATATTAGAAAATCATTTTTTAATATTAGAAAATCATTTTTCAAAGCGTCTGAATGAAAAGTAATAGCGTTTTATGACGTCATTAAATATTTATCTTTCATGGAATTTAGTACGCATTTCCAAAGTTTATTTCTTTGGTGTTGTCTCCATGGGCATTGAAACAATATAGATGATACTGGTGGATATTTCATTATTTGCACAATATGATACAACCGTGTGTTCATTTTTATTGGAATGCGAAACATTAGACAGATTGAAACTAGAATCTAGAGTATCCAAGGATCAGTCCTAGGACCCCAGTTTCTTTGTTTTTACATATACAACCTACGCGGAAGGTCCACAATAAACAGCGAGACTGTTTGCGGATGATGCTGTTGATTACTTAACCACTTCCTCAGACGACATCGGACAACGACTGCCACGAACTACAAGAAGTCCTAGACAAACTGCCGAAATGGAAAAATGTTTGGAAAATGGAATTCCACCCTGAAAAATGCAGCGTCCTCACAATAACAAAAACAAATCCAATCAAGCGGTACTACAAACTCACGGACATACTATGGGACATGAAACATCTACAAAATACCTATAGGCTGCACCATTGCAAATTATCTAGAGCATATTACATGTAACAACATCACTGGAAAAGCCCTCGGTTCTTTCCATCGAAACCTCCACATTAGTTAAAGCATGTAGAGAGCATGCCTATAAAATATTCGTAAGACCGCAAATGGAATACGTCACGACATGGAACCTGTACTAGCATTACCACATTGATAAAATGGAAAAAAAAGTACAAAGACGTGCTACACGATTTGTAACCAGCAGACATAGAAACAGATCAAGTGACAGCAATGTGATTACGAAATTAGGATGGAAAAGTCTGTCAACAAGAAAAAAAGAAGCTAGACTCATCACGTTTTACAAAATAACAAACGACCCTGTAGCACATGCACTTGTCTCAGAAACGTTTTCCTATATATACCTTCATATAACACTGTGTTATACCAAGGTACAGAGGGGAGGGGTGGAATCTGAGACAAGTGCATGTGCGGGCTCTACCTTGACAGGACAGGATGAAATTTGTAAAAAAATAGACAGGACGGGGGGGGGGTTAAAATTTAAAAAAAAGAAAGAAGGAAGGATGACAATTTATGTAAAAAAAAGTCAGGATAAACTAAATAACAAAAGGCAGGACCGAATAGAAGGAAAAATAAAAAGCCAGGACAGAGATAACAAATAGAAAGAAAAAGGGCAAACATTTGCAACCAGGTTAGTCCCCCCTCCATCCCCATCAAAATCAAACAATAGCTCCTTTATTGACACAATAAAATAAAGAATACGAAGGAAATGATTATCAGATGCGTGATTTTTCTTTTATGATCGTTTTGTTTATGTAAACAAGATGGATAAATTGCCGGAAAGTGCTTTTTACTTTTTCGTAAAGTTTACGTCGTAGCGCGCAGTCGGCTGCGGCAAGCGCAGATGGTGATGCACAGACCTGCAGAATTGCTTGGTCTAAAATTGAGCCAAGCAAAGCGATGACATAGCGAGATTACTAGTAAACAACTAAACAATCATATCCCGATATCGTTTCCTGTGACATGAAAGACGACGATATAAAACTCTACTAGACTAAGTATTTACTGTAATGGAGTGTGATAAATACTCATTTCTATCAATGTTCAAATATTTTATTTTATTTTCAATAAAATAACAGAGTTTCAGTGTCCCCGCATTGCACATATTTTATATATCCAACATACAAGGGCAATAACTAAAAAAGCACTTTTTTCTTTACCTTTATTTTAATATCTCAACATGCTCAAGAGAAATAAAAGCTTCATCTAGCAAACGGAATATGATTTCCATTATCATTTTATGTTTCATGCACGGGGCATAATTTGTTAAAAATATTTAATCAAGACTTATTTTAGTTAGTGTCCAAGACATTTCTGATATAAGTTTCACACAAATCTTGCAAGAATTGTACACACATTACAGCGTTAACAAGACAGGACGGACGCCCGATATTTCCATGACCCTGTATAACGCGTTAAAACAAGTAATCAAACAACCCATGGGTTGGATCAAATTCCGTTTCCTATATTTCGAAGTTCCATAAATAAATAAGTGCCGCTGTAATGGGTCCGTTTTTGAGATGTCAAATATAAGATTCGGTGTGAATAAGTGCCGCTGTAAGGGGTCTGTTTTTCAGATGTCAAATATAAGATTCGGTGTGAAACTCTTTCATCAAATATTTCTGAATTAAATGAAGGTAATTTCGAGAAAATAATAAAATCTTTTTCGAAATATATATATTGGTGGGTATTTTGAAATTAAACAAACATTTAGCCAGTGTCTGATTCTAGGTGAGTACACATGCATACAGGAAAAAATCATCCGAAAAATATCATTTTCTGCATAAAATGGGCCTTAACAGTTTCGCATCCACATCTATTTAACCCTGGCTATTTTTATTTTAGAGATATTATTGAGTTTTTTGTTAAAAAGGTGTGTTTTCACATGTCATGCTGTATCTCAGAAACTATTTATGATTATTGCACACAAGACGACGGGCGTATCATGTGCTCATTGCGCAGCTGTTTATTATTTTTCATATCTCCGATATTTGTATGTGACTGAGCAGTTTTATCACTTTATTTCTGTTGGGACAGCCCCATTATTCCGACACCCTACTAGTCTGACACCCCATGTGTCCGACATCTCATTGGTCCGACACCCCATTAGTCCGACACACCATAATGAAACTGCATACAGCCAAGACTATTCTCAGGAAATGGCACCAAAGAAATTGTGGAAATGCTAAGCAATTGTTGAGGCAATCTTTTTTATTTTACTCCTTTTCATTTAGGATTGGCTTTACAAATGTACCGTGAGTTTGGTTCAAAACACCTTGTTGAAACATTGAATGTCAATGGATTTTATGCTTCTTAAAATAAAGTGCGACGCTATATAACGTGTTGCCAACCATGAAATTGAGCGAATTCAAGATAGTGTGTACTTCTCGTATGATGTTTCCCCAGCATCTTTGCAGACAAGCATATGGATGTCATCACACCATCCTGAACCCCCTTATAGATCTCTGTTAAATCTTGGATGAATTGATAGGGATGGTTTGAAGCTGGTAATTTTTAGGAACAAATGTCTTCGGACTTCCTACAATACCTTGTCTGTACTTGTAAAGAAAAACTTAAAATAACGTGTTTGCTTTGAGCAAAACCTTTCATGTGCAGACCTGTGGACATGAGTGAAATTTGTAGAAATATTAAAACATGTCAAAATGTTAGAAATTATTATAAATTAAGGAATGTATCTCCCTAATGCAAAGCTCTGATTCATTTCACTGATTTGGCTATACTTTTTGGAACTTTTGGATTATAGCTCTTCATCTTTAATATAAGCCTTGGATTTCAAATATTTTGGCCACGAGCATCACTGAAGAGATATGTATTGTCGAAATGCGCATCTGGTGCAGAAAAAATGGTACCGTTATTGTTATTGTGACAGTTGATGAAAATGAACATGATGGAGAAAAGGGTTGATTTGGTATAAAGCTTGTTGCACTGGTACACACGAATCCTGTCCCGAGGTTAGGGGATTGTTGGCGTGCCCTTAAAATAGTTAAACCCCGCCACTATCTGTATGTGTCAGTTTTAAGTTACGAGACGGTAATGCAGTGTTTGTCGTTTGTTTCTATATACTATATTGGTTTCTTTATTATTTATTTTGTACATTAATCAGGCTGTTAGATTTTTTGTTTGTTTTACATTATTCGTTTCGGGAATTGAAGACTTTGCAGTATGACTTTTACTCATTGTTGAAACCCGTACGGGACCTATAATTGTTTTATGTCTCATTTGGTCTCATTTGGAGAGTTGTCTCATTTGCAATCATATCACATCTTCTTTTTTTATATGGAATACTTTTGAAGTCTGTGGTACGTTGCAAGGGAAAAGAGGGGATATAGTTACAAAACCTATAATGTAATAGATATTAACCAGAGTTAATTACACACAAAAGATAATACTATGGTAGCAGTAATAATTGTGAAAAAAAACAAAAAGCAACGAGTAGTCTATAAAAAACCTGAAATATCCGCAAATTCAATTTGAGGTCATATTTGACTGTAGTGTTCTATGGCTTTGGCTTGATACCTCACCCAATATGATAGTTTAAAAAATAATTTTAAAGTATTGTCCTGCATGACACTTGATTTTTACCTGAAATTAATATTTTTCTTAGGTTTAGGTGCTCTTAACATTTTATAGGTTGAAAACTTGATTTTTGAAGTTTTGTTTATATAACGTCGTTTTAGGACTTTTTTTGATAAAAAAAATCTCAATGATTAAGGTTTATGTATAATAACAAACATTACTAAAGCCAAAACAGTATCATTTGTATTTAGGTAGAGTTAAGAAATAGAAAAAAATGTCAAAATTGAAACCCACCCAAATTTTCACAAATTTTTATATATGACCTTTGACCTCAATTTAAAAAAAATGTGACCATATCAAGTCCTGACGACAGGCATATTCTTATACATGTAGTACATGATTTCCTCTTTCCAATGATACATTGTATATTATGTAGGTGTGTGTTCGGTGGGGAGATTAAATTCCAAAAAATCTGCCTTCAGTCACAGCACTATATATACAGCTTAAACATTAAACCAGTAAAAAATACTGTTCATGGTGATAGTGAGGCGAGTATTATTCAACCAGGTAAGTTTGGGCTAAAATGGGCTAATAAAACAGATGAAGGGATTAATCCTGCGCTAAAATGGGTTTTAATGTCGGCACTAAAATGTCCCCTAGTAGTTCACTAGATCGGTTTAAGATGAACAGCTAATGTTAGGTCAATGATATTTGGCATTTAAATTTATTGTCATTTGTATCATTTAGCAAAATCTGTTTCAGTTCATTCGGACATTATTGTCTTAATTCCGTATGTAAACAGTGAGGGGTTATTGAATATAAAACAAACAAGTCAAAACTTTTTGATGATGAAGATTTTAATTTTTAATATTAAAAAATGATTTTCTAATATTAGAAACTGATTTCTTAATATTAAAAAATGATTTTCTAAGATTAAAAAATGATTTTCTAATATTAAAAAAATGATTTATTAATATTAGAAAATGAATTTCTAATATAAGAAATTACTTTCGATTTTCTAATATTAAAAAAGGAATTTCTAATATTAAAAAAGGAATTTCTAATATTACAAAAGGAATTTCTAATATTAAAAAAGGAATTTCTAATATTAATAAATGATTTTTTAATATTAGAAATTCATTTTTTAATATTAAGAAATCATTTTTTAATATTAAGAAATCATTTTTTAATATTAGAAAATCATTTTTTAATATTAATAAATAGTGTTTTTCTTTTTTAATATTAGAAAATGATTTTTTAATATTAAAAAATGATTTTTTAATATTAAAATGATTTTTTAATATTAGAAAATGATTTTTTAATATTAAAAAATGATTTTCTAATATTAGAAAATAGCTCTTTTTGTCCACTTTGGCTTGCAGAACTGAAACGAGGAATGAAAAGCAGCAGAAAATATTCATAATGGGAAATGGGAGGGCGGGTAAATTCTATATCTTTGGTCAAACTCCGTGTAAGGTTTGCATCCATATGACAAAACCACACGAGGTAAATTGCACGGTCTAACATTTCACGCGTTAAACTAAATTATTAGCATATTAAAGTGACAAGTAAAATTTGAATTGAACACACCGTCAATTAAAATCCTACCAAGTTATATAATTACAATAACTGAATTTACTTATTATTGAATTACGTACATTCTGATATTAAATACGGAATAAAAGAGTAAAGTTATAGTATTAGTATTCAACAACAGATAAATAATTATTGCTTCATTTTGTAGTAATTTGTAGTACTGTTAATGACAATAAACAAAGGCCGTGTTCACATCAAACGCCATGTACAGTAAACTTGTTTACAATTAGTTTAATATACTTGACATTGGTTTCACATTAAATTTGTTCACATCTATACACCTTGTTTAATTACCTGTACACAAGATTTGTTCACACTTGTAAACTCTATGTCATTTAAATGTTTATTACGTAGAACCGAATGCACAGTTTTCGGACAACTTTTCTAGCAGTAAGGGAACGACCATTTGACTTCAAATGTTATAAATATCAATTTTATTCAAAAATTGTTTCTTCCTTAAATATACACGGTGAAACTAATGTTTTAAGGATGTCTGCTTGTCATGTTTTGGAATTTTTGTCAGATTTTCGGAGTCCTCTAGTTTTATCAATTTGAATGCCTTAAAACATTTTCCCCATGAACCCCCATTTTTCTTTTATATGTATAATTATAAGTCATTTGTAAAAGTCTTATAAAATTTTATTTATTGTTTAATAGTATTCGAGAACTTTAACTGGTCAATGATAAAGCTATGAAAAATCAAGAGAGAACATTTTCCCGCCAAAATTCCAATGGCTTATATCTCGAAAACAAGCACACGGACCCCTATATTTTTTTTGCTTTTTTAATTCCTCAATTTATTCCCTAGTAAACCTTTTCAACAACTCTCGACACCGACTAATGACACCTACAGTTTACAGGTAAAATGGAGGGGTCGTCTCAAAGACAAAAAACGTCTGGTTATCATAACGATATATAAATTCGGTTTGGCGGTTATATATAGCCACAGAAGAATAATGAAATATGAATAATATAAAAATTAAATAAAAATATTTCTCTATCATACAGTATTCTTATTACAGGTTTTACACGAATTTTCAATTGAATTAACTAAAAAATTACTGCAATCATTCCGCATCCTGATCATCTTTCTCTTCAACTTTATGATTATGCCGCATGCCAATAAGAATAAATGTGTATCTGTGAAAGTTTTTCTGAAAATTTCTGAGAATTCCTGAAACATTATTACTGGACTGTTTGTTGGTCTGTTATGACACTTGTAAACACGGTCGAGACTTGTAAATGGTCTGAATCTACCCCATGTACATATTCCATTTTGGGAGGGATAAAAACATATTGATTTCAAAGGTCGAAGGGAAAGATCAAGATACCTTATTAAAGTTGGTGTATTTCCTTCTTGAATAAGGGGGAGGTATCAACATTTAAGCAGTACATACTTGCGTGTGGAATTTATAATTCAGCATACTAGTTACCATAGAGCTTAAAATTGTCATTGTTAATTCTTTTTGGATAGTGCTAAGCAGGGGTTGGGAGTCCAATGACTGTTTTCTCTCATTTAATTATATGGTCGTCCTTACGAACTGATTGTCTAATATAATTGCCCGTGTTCCGAAAAAAACCAACAGACGTTGTCCTTTTTATCGTAGAGCCTTTTCTCAGTTCTCGAAAATTACCCCGAGTTTCTTGCAAGAAGCGGGAATTGCTTACCAATAGAGTTTAATGGGTTCCGTGTTGATCAAGTATCGTTGGTTTTATATGTTACACTGTCATTGCTATATTTTATTTTGTTATCAACAGGTCAGAAATTGTTTCTTTTTTCCTTGACAAATCGTTGCCGGTTTTATAATCTTTGAATTTTTTTTTTCGTACTAATGATTTTTTTTTTAAATTTCGTCTATGACCGTGCATTAGGGAGTTTTTTTTTTTTTTTTTTTTTTTATCTTATTAGATTAATAAAACCCCGTCTCATTTTTTGTGCGCCCGAACCAAGTCCTGAAAATGTTGATTCTGTGTACGGCCTTTTTGGAAATTATGCTTCGACTTCTAATTTGATTTCTTTTTAGTCGATCAGAGATATCGCTGTTCGTTTTGTTTGGGTTTTTTATATCTGTTTTTTTCTTCTGTTTTCTTTTTCACCGTACAGTAAGTTGATCTTTGTTTTTTTCTTCTAGTTTTAAAAACCCATGCCATTTTACTCTGTTGGAAAGTTATATCTTTATCAATCAAACAAATTCAAAGCATTCAATCTCTTAGTGATGCATAGTATTATTTTAAATTTCTATTTTTGAGACGACCCCTTACATCTTACCTATCGTAGTCGTGCTCAACTGTAGGTGTAGACAATTGTTGAAAAGGTCTAGTAGTACATACTAGTTTTATGAAAAGATATTTATTTAGAAACTGAGCAGCGAACATCCTTAAATGCCTAGTTTGTGTACACTTAATCTACACATGGCCTACTTCGAGTATCGACTGCATGTAGACAAAACATGTTTTACACTACATGTAAACATTGAGTTTTATCAATGAGAACATAATTTTGTTTAGTTTACGTGTGAGTTACACTTACACAACACCGAGTTTAGGTCAATGTGAACACGGCCTTAGTTCTTCTTGTGTTTCATTTGTGGTTTAGCCGCGGATTAATATCCCAGCAAAAACGTTATGAAACGTTAAACATGGAACTATGTTTGCGCATTTTTGCGCCTTTGCCGCATTTTTGCGCCTGTCCAAAGTCAGGAGCCTCTGTTAGTCTTATACAATTTTTAATTTTAGTTTCCTGTGTACAATTCGGAGTTTAGTATGACATTCATTATCACTGAACTAGTATAATATTTGTTTAGGGGCCATCTGAAGGACGCCTTCCGGTACGGGAATTTCTCGCTGCATTGAAGACCTGTTGGTGACCTTCTGCTGATGTCTGAGTTTGACTGTCCCTTTGGTATCTTTCGTTCCTCTTTTTCTATGGTCGGGTTTTTGTCTCTTTGACATAGTTCCCCATTTCCATTCTCAATTTTAACTATCATTTACTAAACATACATGTATGATTTAGTTGAGTATTTCATAAATAAATCATTCGGTTAGAAAACACTCTGTTTGTATTTTTCCCTTTTTTCAGCATCACACACCACATTGTGTGCCAAATTTATTAAGTGCCGGCAAACACTGTTTATGCTTATCAAGATCGTGTGTTGACAACATACTTATTTCACTTGTTTCAGGTATTTAATATTATAATATTAATATACTAAGTTTTTTGAAATAAAAGAGAGACGGCACATACCAATAGAGAACATTCTTAAGAATGCTTCATTGTTTTAAGAAATTTTCTATGCAAAAGGCTTGTAATTACAATTAAAATCACATCCAAGTAGTATGGCATTTTTTTATTAAATGCGGTTGAATAATAACCAAAGTATTGACATATTATCGAAATTCATTTAAGATAAAAGATATTCAACTAAATATCATTTCCTTACTGTTACCATTGATATAATGTCAAATGCTTGGATTAACATAATAGTTTCTGAACGCAATTGTAATGGTTTGACTGCCTCGTTGATTTAACATATTCGCTTTGTTGATCTAAATTTGTCAGATTTCTTGCATTGGCGCAAAAAACAGGATTCTAAAAAGACAACAGTTTTTTTTATTAGATATAAAAAAGAAAATGTTGTATGATTGCAAATGAGACAACTCTTCACAAGAGACCAACATGACATACAAATTAACAAATATAGGTCACCGTACGGACTTCAACGATGAGCAAAGACAATACCGCATAGTCAGCTATAAAAGGCCCCGAAATGACAATGTAAAACAATTCAAACGAGAAAACTAACACTTATTTATGCACTAAAAAAGAACGAAAAACAAAAAGGTAAAACATAAACAAACGACAACTACTCAGTCAGGAGTCTACTTCGTCAAAATTATCTCCCCATTATGCCAGTTCATTTTCACAATCGTAGAAATGGAAGCCATTGTAGGGATGACGCGCTACCAATATTGCTCTTGGAAACCGATAAATTTATCCACATTGCACCATTACGATCCTTATGTGTTAGTTGTATTTTAAAAGACAAATGTATCAACTAGCTAATGACCATCAGTTAATAATCTTGTCTGCATTGATTCAATTAAAACTATTGTCTGATCGGTTGTCAGGTTGAATTTTCGAAAATTCATAAACATTTTAAAAAATTCTAATTAAATATTTCGTGGAAGGGCAGACTAGATTTTTTTAGTGTATAAAGACTATAAACCCTAGTAATCACACACACAAAAATTAGAATTTTCGAAGATATGCATTTTCATCATCCAACTTGAAAGACTGTCGTCAAGTACTTTCAGTAAAAAAATAGCTATTCGAACACACCTTCTCTGTTTTTGTGACTCATTAGATAGGTATTTCACTTGACCCATATATTTCATCTTTTAGTACTGTGATTCTTTTGTGTTATGAAGTCAACCTGTAGCTTTAATATATAAAAATGATAGAATTTGAAGCGAGACGATGTATGAAATATTCTTACTTTGTACGATATCAAGACAAAATACTCAACTCAAACACGCCCTAACATAAAAAGGTGCATTCGATTTTCTCTTTTTGTTACCCATTTTTTGGAATTTTTTCTTCAGTCACATAATGGAAGGGCAGACACGAAAATTACTGAAATAATAGATTGATATGTTTTCCGTCAGTGGTAATTTTTTCATAAAAATCGGAGGTTATGCATTTTCTTTATCCAACTTGAAAGATACCCATGTCGTCGACTTGATATCTAATTGTTCTGCTTAACTATGTACTAGATAAATTGAAAACTTATGCAAATGGTGTTTTTAAAATAAAACACCTCGTAATTGAGAAGAAAATTGCAATTTTGTTTGTTTCTATTAACTTTTAAAAATTTGGTCAATATAGTAGTTCTATTTCAATATAGTTCTATTTCAACCTGGTTTCCGACTGTACTGAATTACAGGCTCCTGACTTGCGACAGGATCATAAATACATAATGTGGCGCGGTTAAACATGTAGCGGGATTCCTAGAGTGAAATCCTTATAGCTTCATGTGCTGCATATCCGATAATTCGTACATAAAATAAAATACATACCCTCATATCACTCTATTGCAGTTTAGTCAATTTATTTTCATTATCATGTTTATCACTATAACACGTGACTTCTGCATAACAGTGTGCTTCGTTAAAAAGGATTGAAAGATACCGAGGAGATGTTAAAATAACTCATAAGTCGAGATTAACTGAGATCGCCATAGTGATGAAAACGTCAAGCAAGTCTACGGTTTACAAAAATTATGTAATTTTTATTCGGTAATGAAGAAATCTTATTTCTTTCTTGCACCGGATACTTAAATATTCAATATGTATATATTATATATTATAGGACATGAAGTTTCAGGACTTATTTGTGCAGATCATGATGATAATTTTTGTCATTCAAACCAGGTAATAACGTATTAATATCGATGTTCTTTGAACTGTTGAAGGCATTCATATATCAAATCATTCTACATATCAGTACATGTACATAACTATGGAAAGCCAACTGGGTCAAAATTATCAATTCGTTAATTTTCAATTTACAACTTCCAGCTGTTTGATTCCAAAATTCTTTATTGATTAATTGTTAATTCGTATATTGATGTTTTGTAACTTGTAACATGTCGATTTGTATTATGCTAATGATCATTATGACGAGAGATGGCAATCGGTTTCTTCTTCGGTGTTTAATATGTACTTTCTCTAATTTCTGTACTATTTTCACATTTTCTGAACGATGTGAAAAAATGTTTCTCCTCACTAGTGAAAAATTTGATCTCGGCAAGTGATTGGTTGAAATTTAATGGTGACTCTAAATTTTCTTGTTTTGCTCTGAATTTTCTTATTGTGACGTTATGAAAAAGGCGCCCATGTCTGATAACGTCACATCAAAAGTACACAACTTTCCTCAATTTTTGAAAAGGAAGTATAAAAACCATAAGACAAACAGATTATACCACTGTAACTCGTGTATTACGATATTTCTCCACTCTAGATAGTAAAATTTAACTGTCTCGAGTGGTATCGTAATACACTTGTTGCAGTGAAGGAATCTATATGTTCACTATAAAATAGGGGCAGGAGATACCAGTGGAACAGTTAACTCATATATCGAAAATATACATAAATTGAAAATCTGTATTTCAATTTGGAGCATTAGGCAAAGGACTAGACCGAACGTGTACTGCTATTGTACACTCCAAGATAGCGGTATACGGTGAATCTACATTTCGCGTAATTAAGAGTATTACAATAACTTTAATTCAATAATATGTTACAAGTTAGAAATAAGTATACAAAAAAAACGGGAATATAACACCATTGATTAAAGCATAGAAGAGAACAAATCAAAATAATGTATGTCCAGTCCCTTCGATAACGATATTTATAGGGATGACTGATAAAGCTATTTGAAAAAAACCTAAGAAGCGGAATAATCAGTACTGGGTGTATCTTAGCTCTAATGTTTATATCTTTTAAGGTGTGCGAAATCATCCATTCACATAATGGACTTTTTGGAAAACGTTGTGTGGATCGACACCATGGTGTAAGTATTCTATATGAGCTTTAAATCATAACTAGAAACACGATTTATTTGTACTATATGCATATATGTGTATTTGGCTATTTATATGTCAAATATCTCTTCGTGTGTTAACTGGTAAAATTTAGAAAGAATACAGAAACTATGGTTCTTACTCCCTCAAGCAAATTGGCTATTTTAGGACCCTGTTGCTCATATGGTCCGACCGTACGTGTATGGTCGGGCTAATTAACAAGTTTACAGGTAACACGTAACTCTTCATAAGGTATACACCTTGTAGTTGTCACGTCATTAAAAAGATGATATCAAAGGTCATTTCATTTTTATTATAATAAAAAAAGCAGTTTTACTGATGCATTTAATTTTACTCACTAGTCACTATAGTAAACACATTTTATACATATAGTCATTCCCGACTTGTTGTTACAAGTGCATGGCAATATGTCGACATAGGTAGATATTTCCATAATTTCTTTTTTTATTAGATAAAGTTTATTGATATGTGAAAAAATACCTATATGGTCCAAATACTCATATGGTCCTGCCCGTTAATAACCAAACCGGTATATATACTCATATGGTCCGACCATAAGAATATACGCATATGTTCATGACCATACGCGTATGGTCCAAATACTCATATGGTCCGGAACATATATAGATAACATGAAGCATTTACCGAATATCTGTAGATACACTTTATGTGCCAAAGTGTTTAGAATATTGTATGTGGTATCTGAATACACACTTATTGTGCCACAGTGTTTAGAATATAGTATGCGGTATCTGAAAACACACTTGATTTGCGAAAGTGTTTATAATATTGTATTCGGTGAAAACACACTTGGTGTGCCACAGTGTTTAGAATATTGTATCGGGTATAACTTGAAATGATAAAAAAATGGTAAATAAGTAAAATACAACTAGTATTACCTTCAACGTAATAAACGCACTTTATGTGAACCAAAGCGTACAAAAAAGAGAAGACGGTTGGAGCATCCGAAAATAATGAAAACAAAAAACAACATAGCAGAAAACTAAAAACAAATCGACGAACGCAATTAATCTCTCTCCCCTCCCCCTCCCCCGGCTAATAAACAAACACCTAGACACAACACAAAAAAGAAGTCGAAATCAAGTGCTCCAGGAGGGTAGGTTATTTCTCTTTTTCTGCACTCGTCTTGTTCCAGATGAAAAGCTAATAATAAGTTAACAATCGATAAAATGAGGACGGGATCGTAGTAACGACAATTTTTAATCAAAATTTAATGGAAACTTTGTTTACGTGTATTTTATTTCTATTTTTCAGTTACATGAATGTCGACATGTGCCTGATGTTAATGAACACTGCTTCTGTTCTACTCAGGAATGTGTTTTTGGTATATATACATTGTTATTCATTCTTCTATTTAATATCTATGTAATAGGATCATACCACATCTTGACATTGATTTTACTAAAAAAGAAAGGAAAGCTTGTATACAAGTAGAATATATAAATATATATATATATCTATAATTTAATTTTAGATGTAACATGTCTTCTGATTGGCTGACAGTGGTTTTTTTTATCATCTCATAGACATAATGTTGTCATGTGACTGTGACGTCATCCCCGTGTTTTCATGATTTACGCCGGTTTAAAATGGAATTAAGAATTTAATTTTAAGAAATAATTGTAATTTTTTTTCTCTGTCTATTCATAATAACATCAAAAATGTGCGGCACACTTAATAATAACCCGCTACGCGCGTTCTTTAACGCACCACATTTTTAATGATATTTCAAAAAAAATATCACAGTCATTTCGTTAGTCTATACAGGGAGTAACTCTAATGCTTCGACAATAAGCATGGCCTGCATTATTCACAATGATCACTCACAATGCATATTCACTCTCAATTAAATGTCATAATCGGGAAAAGACAACTTTTAACTAAAATAAAAACAGGATGTCCTGTCTTTTTCATTGTTATCTTATTAACATAAAATTTGTACAACAAAAGTAGTAAATAATTACAACATATCCTATTCAGCAGTATTTTGTTAGTGTATGTCAATTTAATCTAAATCCAAATAAATTCCGTGTAATATATGTTAGTCCAATTTTGTCGACATAATCTTAACAAATCGCTTGGATGAACATTTTGAATATAGAACAAATCAGGCCACTTTTTTTTTATTAGTTGGTTTACGGGATTCTTCTTAAAAAAGGAAAGGTAGGAGGTCGAAAAAAAAATAAAAATAAAAATAATGAAAAAATACAGGGTAGGAGGTCGAAAAAAATTAAAAATAAAAATTGGAATTAATACTTGTTTTTTTTTACCAAAAATGGAGAGAAACAAACAATGACGTTACTCTATATAATAGTATTATACTAACCATGTATGCAGATCGTTTCATAATTTGGTATTAATTCTTGCTGTTTTAATTTAAATTAAATGTGTTACAAGGAGTCCAATGTAACAAATGTAGATTGATCTACATATATAATATGTCCCTGATGAAAGGGAAGTGTCTTTTCCAATTGCATTTCTCTTTGTTCTGTGTATTTATTTATCAAATTTAGATCAGGGAGTGACAAAATTCCTCATAACACAATACAATCTTATTAAGGAAATACCATATGCGCTCTGCATGTGCCTTCATATGTGGTACATAGAAACATGTCCTTTTTAGGCTTTTTATGCTATTTTACACTGCTAAGTATTAGCTTATATCTCGAAGTGTCCTGTGATTGTCCCTTTTTATAAACAATGATAAATGTCGAAGTGATTTTAATTGTCAGGCATTCTATGACAGTAATACATGTTCTGATTTTGTGTTGGGATCTTGTTCACCATATCCAATCTCTCTTCCATTAAATCTTAATGGGTAGCGTGGGATGGTATTTAGGTATTTATATAATAAGGCCAATTAATCAGACACCCATCCCTGGCAGCAAGTTAAAAGATCCTTCCCTTTAGTGACGTCTGGCAATGCTATTTGAACAAATCTGGGATGTCAGGAAGCCTTGCCAGATCTCATAATTATTTGAACTAGTACCCCATATGTGTAATGGAACTAAAACAGCCCCTTTCGACGGGTATCAGACTTTCTGATCAACGTAGGAAGGCGTCCCAGAAAAAAAATAAAATAGCCTTGCCAGACGTCATAATTATTTGGACTAGATCAACACTTGAACCAAAGTTGACCCGCCGTCAACCTCACTGACTGCCTGAAACAGGGGTTCAAATCACAGGCACTTGTCTCAGAAAAAAAATCTTATATTATGTTATATTAAGGTATATAAGATTTTTTTTCTGAGACAAGTGCCTGTGGTTCAAATTAGCGGTTGTCCGACCTTTTAAACCAAAATTCCAAAACGATCTCAAAAATAATTATCATTTTTATTATTCATGACTACGATGTTCATTTTGTTCAACCGCTAGATTTACACCGAAAATCTCCAACAATTAATGTGTAAATCTAAGCAAGTATTGTAAAATCGTATCTGGTCCTCCATTTTCAACTGGTTTCTTTTCACCGCATTAGATCATGATGTAACGTTGACTGAACAGGGAACCGCAAGGGATTTTCGAATCCACTCCGAGGGTATTCCGCCTGGAAGAAGAAAGACCGATCTTTTTATATCATTCATGTTTTTATTTTTATTTGTTCTTCTTCAAACAGAAAAGGGTCGGCGGAATTAAAAAAAATCTTCAAAATCGGTTTTATTTTTATTTTAAAATCGTGAAAAACAGGGTCGGCGGATCCCGTAAACCAAGAAAAAAAACAAAAGTGGTCTCATGGTAGTTTTTCTACAATTTGATTGATTATTATTTAAACCTTTCTGATTGCATGAGTTCATTATAAATGGAACTGCGTTGCACAATTTATATGTTTTGTTGAAAAGATTATAGATAAAGTTTATTTAATATCTATATAACACCAACTTACTAAATATTATACAAAGTCTTGAAATTTTATTATTCATCTTTCGGTTATTTTGTTGGCAATCTTTTAAATTCTGATTTTGACCGTTCCCATTTATATTCTAACTTTTATTGTTTTGCCGTTAAAACATACTCGCACATAACTCAATAGTGATATCATGTTTTCTTTCGGTCTAAAAACGTTCATACAAACTGTTAAAAAAAATCATGACAGAAAAAGTCATATGATAAAATTGAGAAAGGAAATGGTGAATATGTCAAAGCGACAACCACCCGACCATAGAGCAAACAACAGCCGAAGGCAACCAATGGGTCTTCAATGTAGCGAGAATTCCCGCACCCGTAGGTGTCCTTCAGCTGGCCCCTAAAATATGCATAATAGTACAGTGATAATGGACGTCATACTAAACTCCGAATTATACACAAGAAACTAAAATTTAAAATCATACAAGACTAACAAAGGCCAGAGGCTCCTGACTTGGGACAGGCGCAAAATTGCGGCGGGGTTAAACATGTTTATGAGATCTCAACCCTCCCCCTATACCTCTAGCCAATGTAGAAAAGTAAAACAATAACAATACGCACATTAAAATTCAGTTCAAGAGAAGTCCGAGTCTGATGTCAAAAGATGTAACAAAAGAAAATAAATAAAATGACAATTAATACATAAATAACAACAGATACTAGCAGTTATACTGACATGCCAGCTCCAGACCTCAATTAACTGATTGAAAGAGATTATTCTTCATCTTTATGATATCAGTACAATCCCTCCCGTTAGGGTGTTTAGTATCATACATATCATAAAATTTATGAGAAGAACTAAACCGTGTCATGCCAACAACTGTTTTTTTAGAAATAAAATGTGTTTAGTTCGATGCAAAGACCTATCAGTGAATCAATGTTAAAGCCAAAATATGCAATCTTTAATGACCTGACAACAGTATCGTAACTATATCCCTTTTAATAAGTCTATTTAAAGGTTTTGTTTAGTTTTGAGGAGAATTACTGACATTTTTGTGCTTTATAAAGAATATTTCCATAAAATTTTGGATGTGAATACTGAACGTATAAGATGTCTGCATTGTTGAGTTATATTTACGAATTATTTCCTTATACCGGTGATAAAATTTAGTAAATGTTTTGACCAGTTTGTGATATCGAAAACCTGGTGTAATAAATTTTTCAGTAATATACACTTATACATTATTGCATGGCATTTTCCATTATTGGCCCTGGTATCAGCCTTAGACTCCATATCAACCCAGATGGCTTGATATGGGTCGTGGGCTGGTACCACAATGACATGTAATAATCTATTTATCACATTTTTTCAAGCAGAGAAAAAAAGATAGCATATACCAAATTATGTGTGATATTTTCAACGAAAATTCAAAAAAAAAACATTTAACGAAAAAAAAAAAAAAATTTCCACTGTTGATTTTTACATTTTTTTCTACTGCAGCAGTTTTCGTAACTTTCTAAATTTCTTTTCATTGTATTTTCATTTTTCATTTCTTGTATGAATTTACATGCATCGTCATTTGATCTATGAGAAACCTCTCCTGATCGTCTAGCTTCTTCGGATGACAACTTGTTTACAAATAGTTTTTAATTGAAAGGTTACAGGAAGTTAAACTCGAGGGGCTCGATATGGATTTCGACGGCTGATATCGATATTGGCCCCAAGGCTGATAACCAACCTTGACTTCCAGCTATCATTGGCCATGCCAAAATGTACATATCAGTACAAAATATGGGATGAAGGGATAAGTACTATAAGACAATATTGACACACAATTTAGATTATTGTTTGAATGTTTAATTAATTACGTTTTATTCGATTGTTTTACAGTCCATACAACAGCAGGTCAACCAATAATAACAACAACAGCTAGACCAACAACAATAACACCTAAACACCAACAACAACAACAGTTAGACCAACAACAACACCTAAACCAACAACTACAACACCTAAACCAACACAACAACACCTAAACCAACAACAACAACACAAAACCAACAACAACAACAGCTAGACCAACAACAAAAACAACAGTTAAACTAACAACAACACATAAACCAACAACAACAGCTAGACAACAACAACAACACCTAAACCAACAACAACAGCTAAACCAACAACAACACCTAAACCAACAACAACAGCCAGACCAACAACAACACCTAAACCAACAATACAACTCCTAAACCAACCACAACAACACCTAAACCAACAACAACAACTAGACCAACAACAACACCTAAACCAACAACACATAAACCAACAACTACAACTCCTAAAGCAACCACAACAACACTTAAACCAACAACAACAGCTAGACCAACAACAAAAACAACAGTTAAGCTAACAACAACACATAAACCAACAACAGCTAGACCAGCTACAACAACAACAGCTCAACCAACAACAACAACTACAGTTCAACCGGTAACAAAAACGGCAGGTTGGTTTTGTAATTAGTTTTGTGGCAAATCCCATTTGTTGGTACTAATAATGTTTTCATCATCATGCATTTCCAGAGAAGACTTGTTTTGTATTGCAAAACATTCTGATATCAAGATGATACTATCTGTAAACAAAAAAAAAATCTTTTTGATAAACCTTAATGTATTGATGCACACAGGTACATAACTCAATAGTAACTTTATAATTATATTCGGTCGAAAAGTTTGCATACACACTGTATTTTTAAATGACTCATGATAGACAAAACTCATGTGATACGTTTCGGTGCAGGGATTGATGTTTAAAAACATTAAACGACATTAGTTTTGTATTTCAGGTAATTATAACGTTTCAGATACAAGTTATACTTGTTTTGTGTCAAAGAACAATCCTATATCAAGGTGACGTTGTTATATGTACAAATTGTTTAAATTCAAATGTTTTCGCTTATTGCCTCCCAAGTGGTTCCTTTGTATATGTTCTGTCTACATTGTCTAAAACTCTAATTATCTTAGTCGGTTAGTTGATTATAGGTTTTCTCAAAAGCATTTCATGTATGGTTGTTAATTGGGGTTTTATTTGGTATTAACCATGGAGTTCTCAGTTTGTTCACAAAAAGTTAGTGTGAATATACTCCGCATCATTTATATCAAATGTCAGAATAAATTACATTTCTCAATAGATATAAGGAGATGTGGTACAAGTGCAAATGAGACAAGTGTCCATTCAAGTCAATTTGTAAAAGTAGGTCAAAGAACGGTCTTTAACACGGGCACGGAGCCTTAGCTAAACCGAACAGCAAGCTATATAGGGCCCCAAAAATGACAAGCGTAAATTAAAACCCATATAAATTGCGTTTGCCGTACACTATTTTAACCCTGGTATTTATCATGTTTTTATTTACAACCACTGGGTGGATGCAACTGCTGGTTTGGGTTTCTCTCGTGGGAATAACCCAACTCAGTAGTCGACTTCTGTGTTGACATGAATTAGCATGTATAATATAATAAAAAAACTTTGATACTTTTTAAATACCCAGGATTATCTACCCATGAATAGATTGTCTTGGCTGTGTTTGTAAAGCCTTGGAACATTTGGGTCCTCGGTTCTCAACAACTTCATGCTTTGTTTGGCCTTTGTAGTTTTGATGATCCAGCGTTACCGACTGAATTTGTCTTTAGACTAAATCAAAAGGTGTAATAGCTGTTTAAGCAGAAATTGGTTGGAACTGTTATATACAGTATTGGTGCAGATCTTGATGATAACGTGGATCTGTTACTTACATCATTAAGATTGAGTATAAAATGCATTATCTAAATGTGTTGACTATTGCGGTATAAGTTCTACACATTGTTCAGGGTCGTCGTTGACCTATATTTGTATTTAATGTGTCATGTGGTCTTTTGTTGAGCGTTGTATCATTGCAGTTCTACAACAATTTTTTTTTATCCATATGTATATACTGTTCTGACATCATTGAATTTTAATTTGAACTATTAATTTCCTTTTGTTTCAGTGGTTTGCCAAGATAAACCTGGAGTGAATTGTACTTTATTCAACGCAAATTTTTGTGCCAACCCCTATTCAAATGAGATTTGTGCCAAATCCTGTGGTCACTGCACCAGTGTTATGCAGTCTGTACTTGGTTAATATTGAATTTAAACGATACGATGTTTTGTTTTTTATTATGTATTTCATGCATTTCATGAAAATTGTGGTGGAACTGAATAAAAGTGCCAAATTTGAGAAGAAAACTATATATAATATTCTAACGTGACGTGCTTCGTTCGCTTTGTAAACAACGTTAACACTGTATAAAATTCTCGGTATATCTGTACTTAGCGCAGACTCAGAGATATACATAATAATGGCTGTTACAATATACTTCTCACGTAAATCTACAAGTATTGGAACATATTTGCAGACACTTTGCGATTTTATTGATTTAAAAAGTGCAATTAAAAAAAGAGAAAATAACTGTTATTCTTATTCGGATGCATAATAAAAAGCAGTAATGCACAAGAGCTCGGAGAAATCATAAAAATAAAAATAAAATAAAATTCCGCGAAAGTCTATTTTTTCTTCTTCTATTAATCGCATTTAAGTCCGATTTCAAAACATGACGCCATACAAATGAACGTAGTTGAATTCTGTACGAAACCATCGAAATTCGTATGATATTGTATTAAAACTGATTTTTTAGTTCGGTTTTGGTTTTTTTCTCTTATTCTATTGCATTATTTGCATATTTACTAATTCCAGAAAGTCAACATGGCGGCTCCTTATTACGAATTTCAACTTTGGATTTGACGGAAACTTACGAGAAAATCATGTAAATTAAAAATGGCAAATGTTTGGTTTGAGAATTAGAAGAATTAACAGTTTTTTCTAGCGGTTATTCACGAAATAACCCATGCAAGCTACGGATTTATTAAGATATTTGAGCTTTTTCTAACAGGGAGTAAAAAAGATCAGCCACACACATACCGAACCAACCATCGCTTCAGTATTTTAATGACCGTATTTGTCCTATTAGAATCGAAATAATTCATGGAACCATAGCCTTGTTGGAAATTTACACATGGCCTAGGCCAAGTTATTCGTTAATTTTAAAAATTCTAATATCACGGGCCCATGTGTAAATTATATCCAACAATCTATGGCTTACCATGAATTATTTTCTTAAATGAGAGGATTCTTTTATAAGAGGATTTGATTAAACTATATACATGTACTTCCACATTATTTCATATAAATTCATCCGAACGTATACCCGGTTGTAGTGTTAATAAAGAAAACTAAAATGGGTAGCCTTCACTGCATTTAGGTTATGCCTTTGCAATTCACAAACTGTGTTGGAGTATATGTTATTCAAAACATATCCCATCTTGCTATTTTAAATAATCATGTTCTTGTTTTGCAATTAAATTATAGATTGTTTTTTGACAACAACCTTAAGAGAACAATTATTACAGGTTAGATAACCAACGCACCAATCATGACATGTACTTGGTCATTTCATTTAGACTCTGTTAGACGCAATATTTTATATACCTTGGAAAGAACTTTCAGTATGCTTGTTAAGCATCAATTGTTATTCAAATGTGAATACCATTTAGTAAATTACGATATTTTCTAGGAGTGTTACGCAATATTGTTCGTCATTTCACTCTATAAATATTCGCGCGAGATTGCAGTTTTTGGCCACAATGAGCTGTTCTTACAAATGTACGTATCGATAAACATGAAGACCTTAAATAGCACTTTCTGATAACAAAATATGTTAACAGTGGTATTGCTTGTTCAGCTTATCGAGAATATTTAATAACTCTACCGTTAAAAACTTAAGACCTCTTTTGAACGTTTGAAGGTCTATATTATGTTTAAGTTACCAAAATTACACAAAATCCCAGTAAAATATCGTTTCATCTCGTCTTCAGCTTTAAATGCCTTCTTTTCTAATCAGAATAGCAATATGATATGCTAATATACTTACTGGAGGTGTGATGAGTTGATTTAAAGCTGTGAATTTTCTCCTTGATAATATCTATGAACGTTTCGGCAACAAAGTTTATCAACAGGGGTTAGATATTCCTAGCGGGATAGCACATCATCAGATTTTACAGATGTGTTGTTTACAGTGCCCGGTAAAACTATATTGGATAAAAGAGGGACGAAAGATACCAAAGGGACAGTCAAACTCATAAATCTAAAACAAACTGACAACGCCATGGCTAAAAATGAAAATGACAAACAGAAAAACAATAGTAAACATGACACAACATAGAAAACTAAAGAATTAACAACACGAACCACACCAAAAACTAGGGGTGATCTCAGGTGCTCCGGGAGAGTAAGCAGATCCTGCTCCACATGTGGCACCCGTCGGTTGTCTTATGTGATTACAAATCCGGTTATTGTCTAATTCGGTAGGTCACATTCATGAAATGGAAGGGGATTGTAGTTACGGCGTAAGGAACATATCCGATATCATTTGTGAAACGGTTATTCCATAACGGTCAACCAACTCGTGATGGCGTCCGTAAAATTTACGAAGGATGATTTCAACTTCACCATTTGGAACTCTTGATAACTTATCGACCCTTTAGATAAACTTACTTTTAAAGGTTACAAATTCAAAACTGTAAGTATAATGATTTTATAGGTATTAATATTGATTGTGCAATCAGTAACTTTAAAGCAAACTAAAAAGCATTTTTATACACATATGCACATTGCACATTCATGACTCTTTAATCTGTCGATACCTGTATCTTGACATTTGGCACAAGCATGGTCTTCTTTAACTATTTATGACGTCTTTACACTAAATGCATTGGATGTTGGGTGTACACTGATTTATACTTTAGTCTTAAATGCATGAAATGGTTCCTAGTTGTAACTAGCTGTGAAATAGTTGTCTGTAGCATTTGTACTTAGTGTTTTTTGGAAGATGTTCAAGTACCTGGCGACGTCCAGATTGTGTTTTTGTTTTTTTTGTTTTTGTTAGACGTATTTCTTTTTTATCCGTCTGATGAGAAAAGCCTTTTTTAACTGATTTTTTAATTTGTTCTTATTTTAATGTTGTACTGTTACACCATTGTCAAATGTATGGGAATGGTTTGTGCACTCACTAAGAATCTTAACCCCATCATGTATTGTATGGTCCTATCCCATTCAGGAGCATGCAATTCTGTACTTGTCGTTCGCTGCTGTGTTTTATATTTGTTTTTCATTTATCATCTTGTACATGATTTAGGTCGTAAGTTTTCCCGTTTGTATTGTTTTACATTTGTAATTGATGGGCCTTGTATAGCGGACTATGTGGTATGGGCTTTGCCTATTGTTGAATATCACACGGTGACCTATTTTAGTTGTTTAACTTCTGTCTCGTGTGGTCTCGTGTGGAGAGTTGTATTATTGGCAATCAAATCACATATTCTTTTTATATTATTATGTTTAAAGCATAGTTAGTTTCATAACAAGAGAAAAGGCTCTGAAATCTTTCATTGAAATATATACAGAGGCAATTTAATGTATATTTAATGAAAGAGTATAATTATTCTAATGCGAAGTCAAGGCGAGGAGCTCTAATTCACTCATAAAATTTTAACAGAAATGCTGGATGTTTAAATATAAGTGAAAATGTCCTTAACAAATTAAAAAATAGGCTATTACAATATTTGAATCTAACAAGTACAACCAGAAAAGGTCTTGAACACAGTTTGTTAGACAGTCTTCGGAAGACCTTTCTCCCTCAAACTAATGTTAACTGTATGATATACTTTATCGGATGATGCATATCAAACTATTTCCAAAATGTTACAACACATATGTGCGACTAGTATATAAAATAGAATTTTGTTTGTCACCTTTTGAAAAGAGAAAACATCACTTAGCCTATTTCTTTTCCGATCGTCTAATTAAACCAGCCCACAACATGCACTTGCGTACACGATGCTAAAAAGTAAGAATAATACATTTTGACCATACCCATTGAAATAGTTGACCAATCATCGTATGAAATATAATGCACATGTAGTCGTTGCTAATGTGATATTAATACCTGACACACACAATGCTGACCAAATTCATAGTTTTTAACATAAATGGTCTTCAGATGTTAATTTTGATATGAGAGCTATCTTCACGTAAATTGTAGTCTTTGTTCGAACGTTGAGATATTCTTTGATAATTTATTTGGTGTTTTAAAAATCAAAAGTGTTGAAACAACAGACAATTCACAGTTTCAGTGTGCCTCATTTTTTGTATTACCTTGTTGATAATTGTTTAAGTAAACATTTTTAAAAAGGTTACCAACTCAACACTATAATTCCACATTTGAATACCGTTTTTTTTGGTTTTGGCATTATTTAAGGAATGACTGTAATATTTTTTTCTGTCTATGAAGAAATAACATAAATAAAAATTGGTCCACACTGAATAACGCGCGTGTCGGGTTATTTAACAGTGTGCACTACTAATTCTAAATTCCATTTTGAACCATAGAAAACCATGAAAAAACGTTGATGACGTCACGGTCACATGACTAAATTATGTCTATGGGCTCATAAAAAATAACGTCAGTCGATCAGAAGACGCGTTTGGAAATACATATGCACATTCAAGACTCTACAATATCTTGATATCTTATATGTGCACTGCATAAGGTCATGTATTTCACTGACTGATAATGACGTAACTATACTTAGTTCATTGGATGTTCTGATGGTGTACTGATTGATATTTTAGTCTTAGATGCGTGATTTTTCTTATCAGTTATTGAATTTAAAATTGTTGTCAGTAACTTGGAGTTCTCTCAGATCTGTACTTAGGATCCTTTTGTTGTAAAGATGTACTGTACAGGTGCCATGCTACGTTCACTTGTGATTTCGTTACATTTTTTTAAATTTTTTTTGCTTTGTATTTATTTGATCAGTTAAGGCCTTTACAACTGATTTTTATAGTTTGTTCGTAAGTTGCATTCTATACAACTGTCCAAGGTTAGGTGGTTGGGGCCTTCAAACTAGTAAAACCCCATTACATACGTATATGCTTGTTACAGGGCTGACTTAGTTGTTGCTGTATATCATATTTGTTATTCATTAATATATTAATGATTTTGTACACAAATCAGGCCGTTAGTTTTCTCGTTTATATTGTGCTTCATTTGACATTTGTTGACAATAAGCATTATGGGTTTAATCATAGTTGAAGGTGCGTTAACATGATCGCTTGTAATATTGCATATATACGATCAACAATTTGCTTAATCTTTGTAAGAACATTTATTTGGAATATATTATTGTAATATAACCAATATTCTAACATGACGTCCTTCAATCGCTTTGAGTACACACCCGTGGTAAAATATGAATATATTGCCAGGGCTGTTCTGATCGTACTCCGACGTCATATGCTTTTTAATACATGATATGGAACGCCACAACTGTCTTGTTATGATCATTTTCATTATATGATGTGCATTTACCTTTACATGTATATGATATTCACTTGTCATTATATGATGTTCATTTACCTTTACATGATGTGCACTTGTCATTATATGATGTGCAAACACCTTTATATGACGTGCAAAAAGTAAAATCACAAAAATACTGAACTTAGAGGAAGATCAATTGGGAAAGTCCATAATCACATGGCAAAATCAAATAACAAAACGCATCAAAAACGAATGGACAAGAACTGTCATATTCCTGACTTGGTACAGGCATTTTCAAATGTAGAAAATGGTGGATTAAACCTGGTTCTATAGCGCTAACCCTCTCACTTTTGTAATGACAGTCTCATCAATTTCCGCAAATATGCTTATATTATGTGCAAATATTCATATATGATGTCCAAACATCTTTATATGATGTGCAAATATACTTATATGATGTGAATATATAATTATATGATGTGCATAAATACTTATATGACGTGCAAATGTTCTTATATGATGTGCAAACATACTTATATGATATGCAAATATTCTTATGTGATGTACAAATATCCTTATATGATGTGCACATATACTTATATTATGTGAAACTGTACTTATATGATGTGCAAATATACTTATATGATGTGCAAACATCCTTATATGATGTGTAAACTTCCTTATATGATGTGTATTTTCCCTTATATTATGTGCAAACTGCAAACATCTTTATAATATGTGCAAACATCTTTATATGATGTGGTTGTGTCATTATATTATGTGCTTGTTATCTTATATCATGTGGTTTGGTTAACTTCATTATATGATGTCGAAAAAAGTAAAATCACAAAAATACTGAACTCAGAGGAAAATCAATTCGGAAAGTCCATAATCACATGGCAAAATCAACTAACAAAACGCATCAAAAACGAATGGACAAGAAATGTCATATTCCTGACTTGGTACAGGCCTTTTCAAATGTAGAAAATGGTGGATTGAACCTGGTTTTATAGCTAGCTAAACCTCTCACTTGTATGACAGTCACATCAAACTCCATTATATTGTCACCGATGCGTGAACAAAACAAACAGACACAATAGGTAAAAATATCAAAAATAGGGGTACAGCTGTCAACATTGTGTTATCATCTTAATCACTTTAAAACAACAAATGTAACGAAGAAGCACAAAAAGGCATACATCAAATTAACATCCTCATTTTGATTATATTATACGATTTTATTTGTCTATGAAAAATGCACCCATCAAGGAAGGAGGGTTTTTAGTACTGGTGTAAAATTCCGCGTTTGAAATTCGCACAGGTAGACATGAAATAATTTTGTCGTTCAAAGTATGACGGGATGCATATGACAACATCAAACACTGACTTAACAGTTAAAGTAATGATAATAAATTAAATAATAGTGTGGTTCAAAGTATGACGGGATACATAAGTACAGAGTCACGTCAAATGCATATCACAAAAAAGGGTTAATTAACAGTAAAATTAATATTTATAAATAAAATAATTTTGTCATTCAAAGCATGACAAGATACATAGGTACAGAGACACATCATAAAATAATTTTGTCGTCCAAAGTACGGTCCTACTAAAAAGCGCCCGGAAAGGAAAATAGCGCCCGGAGAAGAAAATTAGCGCCCGGGAGAAGAAAATAATAATATTTTATAACAATATTTTTTTTCCTTAAAAAATAACTAATCATTGCTTGTTTTGTCCTTAATATAAATGGGGATATGTACGATGCTACATCTAAAGTGTTGTTGTACTTTTACATTTTAGATTTCAAAATTGTATATTAAAGTAAGTAAATAGATATAAATAAGAGTACAGTATATAGAAGAATGATGAAAGACATTGTCCTCGATCAAAATGTATATTTTGTTACTAAAAATAATCGGTACCTGAGGTCTAATATTTTCTCAACGGCATGGTGAACACTTTTTTATACAGATGCTGAGATAGATTTATTATATCTTTTTATAAAACTAAAACTGTTTCAATGGCTATGGTTATCAGGGTTTTAATGCTTAGACTTAAATTTAAACCAAACTTCTGCTTTTTACCCCCTTGTTTTAACTACGGTACATATCGTTTTTGAAAAAAACATGTCTTTTGATGTCCTACATGTTATAAATCTTCCGCATAAACTGTGATCCATTATTATCAGTCTCTCGAAATAGTATTCATATATTTTTGTTAAAATTGAAATATTCATACTTGTTTTTGTGCTTTATTACAAACGTATATATTATCTGAATTGGCAAATTACTTGTTTAAAATAAAAAAAAAATCAATTTTCATAACTGAACATAGGTGTCTCATGCCAATAAAATATAAATATATTTTTCCCGGGCACTTTTTCTGTTCCCCGGGCGCTATATTTTCTTCTCCGGGCGCTTTTTCTTTTCCCCGGGCGCTTTTTCTCCACCCGGGCGCTCCCGGGCGCATTTTAGTAGGACCCCAAAGTATGATGGGATACATAAGCACAGAGCTACGTCAAAAGGATATCTAAAAAAAACCAGACTTAACAGTAAAAGTAATATTAATAAAGACAAATAAAAGAATAATATAACACGTTATTAAGATGATAAACAACGTCAGAACGCAAAATCTATACTTCAAGACCATCGTGTATTATTTGTGAAGTTGATACGGAATATTTATAAACAAGTTACATACCCCTGGTTCATGAACTTTCTGCTCAGACACTGGTGACGTTTTACAAAGTCTGAGTAGGAGCTACAAGCTCTTGAATACCGAATAAGTTGGTAAATGTATATTCCATATGCAGGTGAAATGAAATGGCGGTATTTAATTGTTTATATTTATAGATTTGACGCAATATAATGTTTTTGCGATGTGTTCGTTGTCCGTAAATATTTTTGTTGCCAGACAAAAGCTTTTTAGAAAAAAATGGCCAAAACGGTACTTAAAACAAGCAATTCTTAGGGTTCTTTGATATGCTGAATCTAGCAATTATATATTTAGATTTCGGATATTGGACAATATAATTATAGGTAATTGCCCAATTTCAACTTTTGAAAATCTTAGACCACATTTATTAAGTGTCACAAACCTATGATGTGTCAGATATTGAATAATAAATTAATTCAAAGTCAACAGTAAAATTTAATAGTTTTGACTCTGTTAAAGTCTTAATCATTATTTTTTCAACAAATAATTTCTTCTAGCAGAGTATGGTTTCATCTGAAACTAGTAATATTGAATGAAGGTGGGATAAATATCAATAAGACCATAACCGGCATATTCAAATTAAATTCAAAGTCGCAAACAACTTCCACACTTGAAGTTCTAAATCTACTATTGACGTGCTATTTTAAACTTATGTAATGCAAAAGGAATTTAATGCGGTCTTTTTTTGTTATTAACAAATGTTTTGAGAAAGGTGTGTGTAATTGTTCTTTAGATAAATAAATATCGTGTTTTTATGCTCATTCAGACACAAATCTAATTAAATTACAGATATTGTGTGTCCAAGCTATGCTTACGCGGATCTGAAAACGCTCCATTCTTTTTTCTGTTTGAAGACAATTGGGATTCTCGGATTTATATACACCTTCAAAAATGTGAAGGCTGAATTTCATTGGCTGATGTAATATTTACTAGAACAGAAAGTATCAAAGGACTGAAGTACTGAACATCGGATGACCGCAAGTTCTCGTGGATGGTCATACGCACTTGTCTAAAAGAAAATCAAATCTCAATACCTGAAAGTGTGGTTAACTTACAGATATATATTTTTTTCTGAGACAAGTTCGTGCGTTGATGATGAATAAATGACAGGGAAATCAACCTCACCGTTATCACAATTGTATTGTAGTGATACAAATAACTATACTCTGGTTTGTTGTTATATATTAAATTAATATTTGTATATAACAGTTACATGTATACATAATTTAGATCCACATGCTATAGCATTCCATTCTACTATTCTAATAATAGTGTAGTGCAAGTGCATAGTGAAAACTCTTCTGTAATAATTCGGATTTTCTAATAGTTTGGATTTATGTAGGCATTCTTGAGATATTCTTCCGCATTCGTTAACACCATTTTTCTGTACGTGTGCATAGATATTACTTACAAATGTATAAATATATTTCTAACGACGCAACATTTTCATATTATTAATTTAATATGTTCTAAAAAAATGTTTTCATGAAGCGACAAGGAATGTTATTTTGCACTCGATTATGTCTGCGTTTTTATACGATCGGTTACATGTACCAGTCAAAATCGAAAGTCAATTCTCGTTTGCGACAATACATCAGAAATGACCTCACGGTCATCGTGATGTAAACATGAAGTGTGGCAGAGGGCGTGTACTTCCTTGTTCGAGGACAAACATATTTTTGGACTTTAATGAAAAAACTCTTTTTTAAAAAATAAGAAGGTTATTTGTTTAGTTTCATTATTGTTTTATTTTTTCTCTTTTTTTCAGTGGAAACAATTATTTTGATTCCCTTCTGAAAAAGATAAAATATCTTTCAAGAAACTTGGAATCAAACATCTACAAAAAAACATGCCCCCCTTTCCCCCGCAATCACCAAAAAAAATGAATGGTCAGCATGTTAGCCCTGTTTACGGAGTTGTATATCTGAACGGCTTTCTTTTTATAGTACGGGTAACTGTCTAGTAGCGGTGCCTTTAAAGTAGCATGTTAGCCTCTAGTGTTGCTGGTCGTAGGTTCGAATTCCAGCAGGTTCAAAACCAAAGAATTTAGAATTGGTATTTGCTGCTTCCCTGCTAAATTAAGGAGTAAAATCAAAGACGTGTTCGGCTCGGAATCAGAATAATCTGTCCGGGTAAGGTGAAACGGAAGTAGCATGTTACAAATCCGATTCAGGGTGTCGGTCTATTACAAAACAGGGTTAATATTCATTTCACATTAATATGTTCCCATACGAATATGCACCTGTACCAAGCCAGGAGCCTGTAATTCAGTGGTTGTCGTCTGTTGATGTGTTATATACCGGTATTTGTTTTTCGTTCATTTTTTGTCCATGAATTATGCCATTAGTTTTCTCGTGTGAATTGTTTTACATTTGTCATTTCTGGGCCATTTATTGTTGATAATGCGATATGAGCATTGCTCATTGTTGAAGCCGTACGGTGACCTATAGTTGTTAATTTCTGTGTCATTGTTTGTCTTGTTGAGAGTTGTCTCATTGGCAATCATACCACAGAATCGTTTATATATATAGATCAATTTTCCGCTGGACGTCAAGCATACATTCATAATCATGTAAGTGTATATATGCAATAAATGCATGAAAACATAATTAAAAGATGCAAGCAAATGTCATGCACTGAAGGTCATCCAAAATCTCCTTTATTCGTTTTTTTTTTTTTGGGGGGGGGGGGGGGGGGGGGGGCTCGGTGGCCAAGTGGTCATCTCTTACATGTAGGTTGTGAGTTCGAATCCCACACGACTCCAATCTCAATTAAATAGATTTTCTAGTTTTTCCCAAGTTATTTCCGGGGACTTTGGCTTCCTCCATCTATATAAACTCACTGCCACGAATTAGTATGATAGTGTTGAAAGTGGCGTTTAAAAGCAATCAATCAACAAATTAATCAATCAATCATCCATACCGGTATAATTATATATGCAAGAGAGGATAATTTTACAGCTATCGTTAAAAAAATTGACTTCATTGGTGTCTTTTGCAATGAATAGAAATAAGAAGATATGTTTTTGAATTTGTTTGTTAGCTTTTTGGTCATGAATGTTTGTCTCTAATATTTAATTAACTGTGCATTTGTATTCAGATATCGCAGATCAAATTTATTCGTTCATTGTTTAATCATACGTTTTTTGATTGAGTTAAGTCTGCCAATTGATATTTTATCGTATGTTTTTCTTTGTTGTGATGTTATGCTATTGTTTCAGAAAAAGGGAGAAGGTTTGGATCCATTAAAACGTTTAATCCCGCTGCAAATGTTTGCACCTGTCCTAAGTCAGGAATCTGATGTACAGTAGTTGTCGTTTGTTTATGTAATATATACGTGTTTCTCGTTTCTCGTTTTGTTTATATAGATTAGACCGTTGGTTTTCACGTTTGAATGATTTTACACTAGTAATTTTGGGGCCCTTTATAGCTTGTTGTTCGGTGTGAGCTAAGGCTCCGTGTTGAAGGCCGTACTTTAACCTATAATGGTTTACTTTTTAAATTGTTATTTTTATGGAGAGTTGTCTCATTGGCACTCACACCACATCTTCCTATATCTATGATACGAGTGCCAATGGACAACTCTACATCTAAGTCATAATGTGTAAACAATTATAGGTTAAATTACGGTCTTCAACACGGAGCTTTTACTCAAACCGTACAGCAAGCTATTAATAAGAGTCCCAAAAAATTGTTTTATCACATTTTCGCCGCTGCCGGGAAATTCTTCAACCAGTTCCTGTATTAATTGATCTTAATCTTCCGCCGAAATGAATGAAACGTTAATTTTTGTTAAAATGCAGTCTCATTTTATCTTAAAAATGCAATTTCGCTTAAAAGATTAAAGATCTATTTCTAAAACGTAATAAGTTAACTGTATGCTCATTACTATAGATCCCGTATATTCATTATTGTAGACCCATAAATTAAAATTCATAATTTGACAATTTTCCATCAATATTTGGTGTGATGTTTTTCATCTTAAATCGAGGAACAAACATGTTAAGATTTTTCTCTTTTTAAATAGCTATAGATTTGATCCGGGTTTATATTAGTTCTGCAGAACGGAATCAGTTATGACGTAGACAGTAATCGTTCTAATCATAATCATGTTCATTGACCATAACGACGATGAACGCACATCATATAATGAAGTTTCGACATCATATAATGAAGTTAACCAAACCACATGATTATAAGATTACAAGCACATAATATAATGACACAACTACATCATATAAAGATGTTTGCACATAATATAAGGAAAATACACATCATATGAGGATATTTGCACATCATATAAGTATATTTGCACATCATGTAAGGACATTTGCTCATCATTTAAGTACATTTGCACATCATATAAGTACATGTGCCCATCATATAGGTATGTATGCATATCAAATAAGTGTAGTTGCACATCATATAAAGATGTTTGGACATCATATAAAGATACTTGCACATATCATAAGCATATTTACATGTCATATAAAGGTGTTTGCACATCATATAATGACAAGTGCACATCATGTAAAGGTAAATGCACATCATATAATGAAAAATGGTAATAACAAGACAGTTTTGGCTTCCATAATCCTTCCTGTTAGGGGTTTAGTATCATACCATCATAACATATATGCAAAGAACATAACCCGTGTCAACTGGGTTTTTAAATGAATGTGTTTAGCTCGGATGCAAAAACTCTATAAGTGAATCAATATTAACGCCAAAATATGCAATCTTTAATGACCTGACAACAGTATCGGAACTATATCCCTTCTTAATAAGTCTATTTAAAGCTTTTGTTAGCTTCTGAGGTGAATACTGACATTTTTGTACTATATAAAGAATATTTCCATAAAAAAATTGGATGTGAAATACCTTAACGTATAAGAAGTCTGCATGTTGAGCTATATTACGAACGATTGTCTTATACTGCTGATAAAATTTAGTAAATGTTTTGACTAGTTTGGGATATCGCCAACCCTTGTGTAATAATTTTCAGTAATATATTAATTTCTCTCGTTTAAATCTAAAACATTGGTACATACACGAGCAAATCGTACAAGTTGAGATATATAAACACCGGAAGAAGTTGACAAGAGAACGTCACCATCTAAGAATGGATATTTAAAAATCATCTCTTTTATCATAAATTTTAGTATTAAGCTTTCCGTTATTGATATAGAAATCAAGATCGAAGAAAGGGCAGTGGTCATTGTTAGTATAAGCTTTATTTAAAGTAAGTTCAACAGGATAAATGTCTTTAGTATACATACTGAAGTCGTCATTATTGAGAGCAAAAATATCATCCAAATGTTTAGTCTTTGTTAAATTATCACTTTTCAAAAGAATTTGCAGAATTGCTCATTGTTACAAATTATGAAATGTTTGCATTCGTAAAGTTTCATCCTGTCAAGTCCTACAGATAAAATGTAATTGCATTTAAGAAAATAAATATCACTGGAATTAGACCAGTCAAATTATTACCTCTTGTTTACCTGTGTACTAGCTTTAAATGTGTAACCATGTAACCTCCTAAGGTTTCCCAATACTCTATAATAACCCCTAAAGAGGTGCTTTGAACAACCCAAGATATATATTTATGACCAAGATTTTGTTTACTGCAATGATAGGCATGATTAACTGTCAGATTCATGGGACTGGTTTTATTCAAATCTTTCTCATACGCAACTGGATGTGACGTACTATGATTTGGTGGGTTTACACCTAAAACAGCTGCCATATTTTAACACAATTTTAAAGCCTTTTTGTTAGAGATACATATGTGTCTGTTAGGAAATATTTATTTAATAACACAACCAATTTCCAGTCAATACTTAAAACAAACTAAGTTTTCCATTTTAATTGTGCCTTACGTCAGGTATGTTCATTAGGTGCAGAATGAAACTTAAGATAATACCATGCTAAACCGATAGGGACAGTCATTGTTGTAACCTTTACCAAGTAAGATCATTCATATCAAGAAAGTGTACGAAAATGGATTTTGACATTCACGGTGTCCTACTTTTAGGTAAGCTTGTCTAAAATTTATTTGTCTTATGTGTAAAAAAAGTCACAATAATGTGATTTGTAAAACTAATACATGAAATAAACGAATTATACAAATTTAAGTAAAAAAGATAGGACTATTTAGAAGATATCTACTCCGATACATGTAAAACTAACAGAAAAATGAAAAGAAATAGAAATAGAAACCAAGTACTTCAAATTATTAAAATAGATGAATTAAAAGCAAATTTTTTTTTCAAATAGTTTCAAGTGGACCAAAAAGTAAGAAAGCAATTTCATGGTTTAAGAGTGAGCTTCTTTGTAGAGATTTTAAAATATAAAAAATACTTCTTCTGAGGGTTTGACACAATTAGGCAAAGATGACGTCTACGATTGAAAATCATAGGCAATAATCCTATATAGCTTGTACATAGGATGGTGTTAATTTAGAATAAGCGTACAGTTACGTTTTTTTTTTTAGCTTTTGGCAATTAATCAGATATATGTTAGTCTCTAATCGACGTCCGTTTCTAAAATTGACCTCTAAATCTGACGTCACATTCTCATATCGATGTCCAATCTTTTGATACTCTAATCTAAATCCAATGTAACGGCATATATTGCCAAAACTCCGCCCAATTGATTGCAGTCGTCTTTAATCGATGTCCAATATCAATAAATAATAAATCACTAAACACAAATAAGGCCTTCTATTTGTCGTTTGAATTGTTTTACATTGTCATTTCGGGGAATTCGAAAGCTGACTATGCGTTATGGGCTTTGCTCATTGTTGAAGGCTGTACAGTGACATATAGTTGTTAATTTCTGTCATGTTGGTCTCTTGTGGAGAGTTGCCTGATAAGCAATAATACCACATCTTCTTTTTTAAATTCATTGTTTACACTTTTACATGTACATGTTTTGAAGGGTAAACATTAATACATACTTTCCATATAGATCTTTTTTCAACCCGAAAAAGGCTTGTTGTTCGGTGTGAGCCAAGGCTCCGTGTGATGGCCGTACCTTAACCTATAATGGTTTACTTTTATAAATTGTAATTTAGACGAATACTTGTCTCATTGGCACTCATACTACATCTTCCTATATCTATCATGAATATTAAAGTTTATCTTGATAATAAGTTTATCGAATAGAACTACATAGAAGTGTGTCATTCCTACTCATGTTAATAAATGACATTCACGTAAGTGCTTGTCAAGGAGAAAGCAACCTAAGGACAAGGAAACCCAAAGTGAAACGACATCTAGGGGCATTATCCAATCTTCAACAGTTATAGACAAAACAAAGAAGTACGCTCAATTGTTTTTTTTTTAGTATTATGATTCGGACTCTGTAAGATATTTTTCAACAAATGTCTGAGTTTTACACCTGGAGTGAAACATATACGCAAGTCATTGGCATTATGTGTTTATGTTGTGCTTTTACACAACTGTTCTAGACACATGCTTAGAGATATCACTACCTGTTTATATATTTGGTGAATTTGTTATAAATCTTTAAAAAAAAAAACATATTTTTTAATAAATCATATTTGTCACACGTAATATGTTTAAAGGTCTAAAGGTTTCAGCTGTGTCCAAAACAGACTTTCATTAGAAAAGCTAAAAATTAAACGCACATCATATAATGAAGTTTCGACATCATATAATGAAGTTAACCAAACCACATGATTATAAGATTACAAGCACATAATATAATGACACAACTACATCATATAAAGATGTTTGCACATAATATAAGGAAAATACACATCATATGAGGATATTTGCACATCATATAAGTATATTTGCACATCATGTAAGGACATTTGCTCATCATTTAAGTACATTTGCACATCATATAAGTACATGTGCCCATCATATAGGTATGTATGCATATCAAATAAGTGTAGTTGCACATCATATAAAGATGTTTGGACATCATATAAAGATACTTGCACATATCATAAGCATATTTACATGTCATATAAAGGTGTTTGCACATCATATAATGACAAGTGCACATCATGTAAAGGTAAATGCACATCATATAATGAAAAATGGTAATAACAAGACAGTATTGGCTTCCATAATCCTTCCTGTTAGGGGTTTAGTATCATACCATCATAACATATATGCAAAGAACATAACCCGTGTCAACTGGGTTTTTAAATGAATGTGTTTAGCTCGGATGCAAAAACTCTATAAGTGAATCAATATTAACGCCAAAATATGCAATTTTTAATGACCTGACAACAGTATCGGAACTATATCCCTTCTTAATAAGTCTATTTAAAGCTTTTGTTAGCTTCTGAGGTGAATACTGACATTTTTGTACTATATAAAGAATATTTCCATAAAAAAATTGGATGTGAAATACCTTAACGTATAAGAAGTCTGCATGTTGAGCTATATTACGAACGATTGTCTTATACTGCTGATAAAATTTAGTAAATGTTTTGACTAGTTTGGGATATCGCCAACCCTTGTGTAATAATTTTTCAGTAATATATTAATTTCTCTCGTTTAAATCTAAAACATTGTTACATACACGAGCAAATCGTACAAGTTGAGATATATAAACACCGGAAGAAGTTGACAAGAGAACGTCACCATCTAAGAATGGATATTTAAAAATCATCTCTTTTATCATAAATTTTAGTATTAAGCTTTCCGTTATTGATATAGAAATCAAGATCGAAGAAAGGGCAGTGGTCATTGTTAGTATAAGCTTTATTTAAAGTAAGTTCAACAGGATAAATGTCTTTAGTATACATACTGAAGTCGTCATTATTGAGAGCAAAAATATCATCCAAATGTTTAGTCTTTGTTAAATTATCACTTTTCAAAAAAAATTGCAGAATTGCTCATTGTTACAAATTATGAAATGTTTGCATTCGTAAAGTTTCATCCTGTCAAGTCCTACAGATAAAATGTAATTGCATTTAAGAAAATAAATATCACTGGAATTTGACCAGTCAAATTATTACCTCTTGTTTACCTGTGTACTAGCTTTAAATGTGTAACCATGTAACCTCCTAAGGTTTCCCAATACTCTATAATAACCCCTAAAGAGGTGCTTTGAACAACCCAAGATATATATTTATGACCAAGATTTTGTTTACTGCAATGATAGGCATGATTAACTGTCAGATTCATGGGACTGGTTTTATTCAAATCTTTCTCATACGCAACTGGATGTGACGTACTATGATTTGGTGGGTTTACACCTAAAACAGCTGCCATATTTTAACACAATTTTAAAGCCTTTTTGTTAGAGATACATATGTGTCTGTTAGGAAATATTTATTTAATAACACAACCAATTTCCAGTCAATACTTAAAACAAACTAAGTTTTCCATTTTAATTGTGCCTTACGTCAGGTATGTTCATTAGGTGCAGAATGAAACTTAAGATAATACCATGCTAAACCGATAGGGACAGTCATTGTTGTAACCTTTACCAAGTAAGATCATTCATATCAAGAAAGTGTACGAAAATGGATTTTGACATTCACGGTGTCCTACTTTTAGGTAAGCTTGTCTAAAATTTATTTGTCTTATGTGTAAAAAAAGTCACAATAATGTGATTTGTAAAACTAATACATGAAATAAACGAATTATACAAATTTAAGTAAAAAAGATAGGACTATTTAGAAGATATCTACTCCGATACATGTAAAACTAACAGAAAAATGAAAAGAAATAGAAATAGAAACCAAGTACTTCAAATTATTAAAATAGATGAATTAAAAGCAAATTTTTTTTTCAAATAGTTTCAAGTGGACCAAAAAGTAAGAAAGCAATTTCATGGTTTAAGAGTGAGCTTCTTTGTAGAGATTTTAAAATATAAAAAATACTTCTTCTGAGGGTTTGACACAATTAGGCAAAGATGACGTCTACGATTGAAAATCATAGGCAATAATCCTATATAGCTTGTACATAGGATGGTGTTAATTTAGAATAAGCGTACAGTTACGTTTCTTTTAGCTTTTGGCAATTAATCAGATATATGTTAGTCTCTAATCGACGTCCGTTTCTAAAATTGACCTCTAAATCTGACGTCACATTCTCATATCGATGTCCAATCTTTTGATACTCTAATCTAAATCCAATGTAACGGCATATATTGCCAAAACTCCGCCCAATTGATTGCAGTCGTCTTTAATCGATGTCCAATATCAATAAATAATAAATCACTAAACACAAATAAGGCCTTCTATTTGTCGTTTGAATTGTTTTACATCGTCATTTCGGGGAATTCGAAAGCTGACTATGCGTTATGGGCTTTGCTCATTGTTGAAGGCTGTACAGTGACATATAGTTGTTAATTTCTGTCATGTTGGTCTCTTGTGGAGAGTTGCCTGATAAGCAATAATACCACATCTTCTTTTTTAAATTCATTGTTTACACTTTTACATGTACATGTTTTGAAGGGTAAACATTAATACATACTTTCCATATAGATCTTTTTTCAACCCGAAAAAGGCTTGTTGTTCGGTGTGAGCCAAGGCTCCGTGTGATGGCCGTACCTTAACCTATAATGGTTTACTTTTATAAATTGTAATTTAGACGAATACTTGTCTCATTGGCACTCATACTACATCTTCCTATATCTATCATGAATATTAAAGTTTATCTTGATAATAAGTTTATCGAATAGAACTACATAGAAGTGTGTCATTCCTATTCATGTTAATAAATGACATTCACGTAAGTGCTTGTCAAGGAGAAAGCAACCTAAGGACAAGGAAACCCAAAGTGAAACGACATCTAGGGGCATTATCCAATCTTCAACAGTTATAGACAAAACAAAGAAGTACGCTCAATTGTTTTTTTTAGTATTATGATTCGGACTCTGTAAGATATTTTTCAACAAATGTCTGAGTTTTACACCTGGAGTGAAACATATACGCAAGTCATTGGCATTATGTGTTTATGTTGTGCTTTTACACAACTGTTCTAGACACATGCTTAGAGATATCACTACCTGTTTATATATTTGGTGAATTTGTTATAAATCTTTAAAAAAAAAACATATTTTTTAATAAATCATATTTGTCACACGTAATATGTTTAAAGGTCTAAAGGTTTCAGCTGTGTCCAAAACAGACTTTCATTAGAAAAGCTAAAAATTAAACGTCGATTAGAGAAGCCAAAAAATGGACGTCGATTAGATAGGCATGAAATTGGCCGTCGATTTGGAAGGATATTTTATTGTGAAGTCAGATGGGGACGTCGATTTGAAGAACGGACGTCGATTAGAGATCGGACGTCGATCTGAGTCTTACATATATAATCATATAAAGTATATCATTAACACGAATCAGATATACAAGAACATTTGTATTCAGCTAAACTGTTTGTTTTGTTCCTCTTTCTGTTGATGTGTTTTCCTCGGTTTAAGTTTGTAGCCAGGATTGTTTTGTTTAATCGAATTATGACTATTCAACAGCGGTATACTGCTGTTGCTTTTCTTTATCTAGCCGAATGGATATAAGTGTAAAAAAAAACATAACTCGTTTATTTTGTCCTGTTTCGTCTTTGTCCTCCACAAAAAAAAACCCAAACACCACAAAATATGTTCCTTGTAATTCTTTAAGCTTATGTATTCTTAAGACTTGTGGATTTTGAACCTGTTCATAAATGAAAGTGGATGGTTTAAATATTTGTACGAACGTGCATCAATATCTTTTAATAGTCATTCTGTCTTGACGTTTTCTATGGTATAGAGCACTTTCGAAAACTAATAATATAACGCTGTTTGTAGGACACTTTATAACATGTTGGTACAGTGAAGGAAGGAATATATCAGACTTAAGCTTGTTCCGTGTAGTCTCCCTTATTAATTTCATGGGTGTATGTTTTAGTTACCAAATGATCAGTCAATATATAATCACGTTATAAAGATGTTGTGGTAATGTATTTGACAATAATGTGGTTCTTGGCCTTATCAGCGGGGTTAACAACACGTCTCACAGTGCGATAATACATGAATTGCACAGCGTGTAGTAATATGCAGATATATGCTACACGAGTACTCAGGTTTTTTAAAATAAATTTGGGTCAACACCCTAACAGCTCTAATAAATACATATAATATTGAAACAATATTTAAGGTGTGTCGCCGTAAAACAGATAGAATCGTGTTAAGAGTTTTATTTATTTGCGGTATTTGAATTGAGATTAGGATTATCCAGCTAAACTGACAACTAATGATTAAGTATATTGTTGCTCTCGATAGACATTTATATTAAGTGTCGGTTGGTAACAAGGCTTCTTCTAATATCTATAAAAACGACAAAGGAGATGCTTTCAGTTTTCAAATTGTAAATTCTATATTACTATATAGTAACATTACAGTATAACCTGTTTACTAATTATATATCTTCCAGTTGATTTAATATTCCAGTTCCTGCATTTCCTATCACGATTACATTTCATTTGTAGAAAATTGTACTGAAAACGAAGTTCGGAAGCGTTCTTAGCAGTGAAGTTAAAATTTATCGTTCGCCACTTTTAAAACAACAATCCATAAATCACTTTTCTCACGTATTCCTTATTGTGTTTTACAATGTATTGTTCCAATCATGTATTACTTGTGTTTTTTTTTTTACCAATTATGCTTTACTAATTGTTTTGTGGTATGTCCTGTCTCTAATCATGTTTTACTTGTTGTCTGTTAGAATTTCCTGTGTCCAATCATTTACAACTTGTTGTCTTTAAGAATGTCTTTCCACCAATCATGTATAACTTTTTGTCTTGAAGTATGTCTTGTCCCTTTTCATGTTTTACTTGTTGCCTTTTAGAATGCATTGTCCCCGATAATGTATTACCTTGTTGTCTTTTAGAATGTCTTGTAACCAATCATGTATTTCGTTTTTTTTTAAGAATGTATTGTCACCAATCATGTATCAAATATTGTCTTTGAGAACGTCCTGTCCCCAATCATGTTATACTTTTTGTTTTTTAGTATGTCTTGTCCCCAATCATGTAACTTGTTGTTTTTTTAAAGTGTACTGTTCCCAATCAAGAACTACTTGTTGTCTATTAGAATGCATTGTCTCCGATCTTGTATATTTTGTTATCTATTGATAACTATTGTATTACATGTTGTCTAATATTATATCGTCAAAATTTCAGAAATATACTTTATAAGCAGACAATCTATTATTTTCTATACTTTTTGTAGTATGGCTATGTAATGGATTATCGACTTCATTTGTACTGAATGCTGTAGGTAAGTATGTATAATTTCTAAGATTAGTTCTAACATTACTTTTGATATTTTAACCCTGTAAACCACCATTTCCCATGTACAATTATAATGTTTTTGAAAATACTTTAAACGACAAAATTATATAATTTTTCTTCCTATGTGACGTTTATATTTTCTGACGTTTTACAAAGGAAACAATGAATGTAGTTGTAAGTTTTGATAGATGCTTTTTGTGCTTTTTTGTTAAATATTTCTTTGTTTTTAGATTGTGACACAAAGATGACTGCTATTTTAGGATTTTAATTTTTCAATATGTAGTCATTCATTAAGGTCATCAGTTAGAATAGTATAATTTATAAACATTGTTGTGACATTTTATGTCAAATGATCAGAATTATTCGAAGACCCTTTCATCAGTTACCTGTTGACACGTTTAATTAATCATCAATTTAAAATATAAGCTTATTAAATTTAAGAGCAGATAATGTACACCTACTTGATTAACTTTATCATAAAATGGGAAATACATTTTCAGATATAAAGTGTATGTCTTTTTTCTAACATATAGCACATTCTTGCTGTGTGATAAATTTATTCAAACCTATTTAAAAAAATTACGTGTTCTTGGTTGATACCAAGTCAGAAAAAAAAAAACGAATCGGACAGACAAAAAATTCCAAGTGTAGTTTTTATTCAAAAGCACTATGTCGACATTACTGTTGGTGTATTGTTAGTTCTTAGGGTATAATTATCTCAGTAACTCAAAGCTTCGGCATAGACATAAGTTATAATATACTAAATTTCGTATTAAAAATAACTCGATGATTAATAAAAGCATAAACAGACAAAGTTGACCTACGAATGTAAGATAAATTCTACTAGGCCTTAAAACTCATTTTTTGGGCCATGAACTCCTACAGTTTCTGCATATATATATATGTAACACTCCCAAACGTATCCTTTCGCCCAAACGTGTCCGATTCCCCCAAACGTGTCTATTCTCCCCAAACGTGTCCATAATATTCAATATTCCCCAAACGTGTCCGATTTCAGAAACCCCAAACGTGCCCGATACTATTGTTATTCGCCCAAACGTGTCCACTTTTAAACGCCAGATAGTCTCGCGTCTTTTAGCGCTAATACATGTCCTAAACGCGACATCAATAACGTTCACATCAGTTCTATGATGGGGGACACAGTTGATGAAGTGGTAATTTATTAGCATTAATTTGTTCAAAGTCGGTTGTTAGTGATTATCATTACTGAAAATTTAATATGTAACATATGCATTAACTTTTGACTGAATTTCCTTATTGTCCAGTTGCAAGTATTTCATGCTCATTTAAAGCGAACATACAAATAATTCTAGTACAGTTGAATTAATCGTTTACTATGTAAATTATTTTATACTTGTTAACTCCGATGATGCCTTTTATATTAATCAAAATATTGCACGGCGGGCTTTCATTCGAATTGACCTCCCATCTTTTTTTAACAGTTCTAATTTTTGATAAATATTAGGTTACGAGCGTCACTAAAGACACACGAACAAGAGAAATAACGTCCAGTGCCAAATATTTCATTCGTTATTTGAACGATATCATATTAACGATATGAACTGTAGATAGGTTATATTATCAAACCGGGAATTTAAAATTGGGCATTAATTTTTACGGTTATCTGGGATGACCACTAGTTGGGATTTTAATCTTAAAAAAAATAAATGCGAGTAAAGACCGATTTGTTTATTACTTCAGTAAGAAACTACCTCAATGTCTGTTATGTAATATAGAGGCCGTTTTAAATAAAAGTTGCAGAAATTTTAAAAAAATGTTGCCTTCCAAAATACAACGTATGGCACATTATAAAGAGTGAAATGCTACAAACATTTTAATGCGCATAGATAAAGAATTTAAGAAATTTAATGAAATAGTAAAATATCGTAAAATGAGTATACAATAATAATTATAAAAAACCCACACAAATAACCTACGTTTTTATAATATGAACACGAATGATAGTTCCAGTAAAATAAAAAGCTTGATATGGACACGTTTGGGGGATTGAACACGATTGGGGGTTTATTAAAAATTGGACACGTTTGAGCGTTTATACAAATGACACGCTTTGGCGCCCTTTGACAACTAGACATGTGTTTGCAGTTCAGTAACGTCGATGTGGACACGTTTGGGGGAATCGGACACATTTGGGGGAAGAACACGTTTCTGAGTGTTACATATATATATATATATATATATATATATATATACAGATCCTAATGATTGCTAATGAGACAACTCTCCACAAGAGACCAAAATGACTCAGAAATTAACAGTTCTAAGTCACCATACAGCCTTCAACAATCAGAACATTCAATATCGCATAGTCAGCTATAAAAGGCCCCGAAATGACAATGTACAACAATTCAAACGGAAAAACTAGACTATAATTAAGCATTTCTTGATGAAGATAAATCCAGAAAAGCTCTTCTTACGCATGAAATTTATAAGGAGTTATATTTATTCTACTGCAACATTACTTACTGTAATTATATCTTTGAATTTAGTTATGCAAATAGGGACTTCACTTGTATTTTTGTCCATCTGATGAGTTAAGCCTTTTTCAACTGATTTGTTTAGTTCGTTCTTATGTTGTACTGTTATACCACTGTCCCAGGTTAGGGAGAGGGTTGGGATCCCGCTAACATGTTTAAGCCCGCCACATGATTTATGTATGTGCCTATCCCAAGTCAATAGCTTGTAATTCAGTGGTTGTTGTTTGTTTATGTGTTGCATATTTGTTTTTCGTTCATTTTTTTTTACATAAATAAGGCCGTTAGTTTTCTCGTTTGAATTGTTCTACATTGTCTTATCTGGGCCTTTTATAGCTGACTATGCGGTATGGGCTTTGCTCATTCTTGAAGGCCGTACGGTGACCTATTACTGTTAATGTCTCTGTCATTTTGGTCTTTTGTGATAGTTGTCTCATTGGCAATCATACCACATCTTCTTTTTTATAACTTGTACAGACTATCAAAAAATTGCACTGTAGTTGCCATTGAGGGAATATGAATCGTAGTATTATTCAATGTTTACATATTATAGACAATTCAATACTGTAGATGTATCTTTGCAAATGTTTTTAATTGGTATTCATAGTGATTTTTTTATCAGTTAATAAAAATCAGACTAAATTATATATTTATATACATATTCGTACATGGCATTTCAATCTGTCAATACCAGTATCTTGTTTTCTCTGACGGTTTATGACGTCTTTAAACTAAATCCAGTCAGCTCGCATATTACATTATAAATTAAATCTATGCAAGACGCCTCCGGATACGTGATTTTCTCGCTGCCTTGAATACCTTTTGGTGACCTTCTGCTGTTGTCTGTTCTATGTTAGTGTTGTCTCTTTTACACATTCCCCATTTCCATTCTCAATTTTATGAAATGTAAAACAATCATTATTAACATACACTATAACAATATATCATTTTATCAGACCACGGTTTGCGGAAGTAGTCAAGAAGACAATATTATGTTTTTCAGGGGTTGACAGGATATACGTGATCGTTGTTAGTTTCAACTTCAATATTATTATGCAAGCAGATGTAATAAACAATGATTTCATACATTATTTGTTTTGGTTTACACTTTATATAGGGCTTTATTTATGATCTTATTCCAGAGTGCACAATTTTTATTCTACATATTTCACCTTTATCAAAATTAGGAAATCTGTTTGGTCGTCCCATTTTGTTGTAGGGATGTTTAGATTAAGTGTCGAGTTAATATGTATATTATTTTGTGATAGGGCTTTATTTATGATCTTATTCCAGAGTGCACAATTTTTATTCTACATATTTCACCTTTATCAAAATTAGGAAATCTGTTTGGTCGTCCCATTTTGTTGTAGGGATGTTTAGATTAAGTGTCGAGTTAATATGTATATTATTTTGTGTTGTCTGCGAGAAACAAATCATTTTTCTGATCTAGTAACTAAATTCAAAACCAATATAGATAATGTTAACATATATATTTTATTGAACTGTGTAAATTAATCGGAAAGCGAATGACAACATGCACCTACAATTCTTTTGTGTGTTTCCCGTTTCGGTAACACATGACATTTGCGCGGGAACTTCTTACATAAACATCGTTTTTGGATTATTGAAACATGTGAAATGTACTGTAACAGTTATTGATTTTTGGAGGTAATGTGATATTATTTATTATTCAATAGTACATAATTTTACGTCAGGTTTGTATGTACTGGTAAATGCCTCCGATATCCGAAGAACCCCTCGAAAGCTGCGAGGGTACAGTGGCATCCATGTACACTCCCTAACGGGATTAATGGAGATGTGTCACTAACGTATATTTATACAATTATTTTTACAAGGACAATCAATCCCCACCCAAAACAAAGGGAGTGCTAGGACACCGGGAAGTCTGTTATTGTAGTATTTGTACATATTAAGTCTCTGGTTAGTGGCGGATCTAGGGGAGGGGGGGGGATAATCCGGAGGTTGAACCTCCCTTTTTTGTTGACGATCAATTCATTTGGGTAGGGATATCAGTTGGAACTGACCCTTTATCCTGGGTTAGGATCCATGTCCCCATTCAAATGCATTGATCACCCCATAAAAGGGGCGATTCCAACCGGGAACCCTCCTGCTGGATCCGCCACTGCACACTACTCGGACCTATGTTATTTAGTGAGTGATGCGAAAAAACTCAATTTACATTAGGTCCCCCTTTTTGAAAAATGACTAAATCCGCCTATGCTTATCCTGGGTGAGGTCCCCCTTTTAAAATTCAAATTCAAATATGTAACACATAAACAAACGACAACCACCGAATAACAGGCTCCTGAAGTCCTGAAATATACTGGATATTTCCTGACGTTATACTTTTACAAATGAAACATTTAATCGAAAAGAAAATTGCTCAGAGATCGTATATCCAGCGCGGTTTGGATAAATGTTTTGTTCATATAAACTTGATTAAAATCAGTATTACAAGTAATCTTTTTAAAGTATTACCGGAATTAAAAGAAAAAATCGTTCGAAACAAGTAATTGATTAAAGATCACGCTACATACTGTTAGGTAACTTATCACATATCGTCGCTAGGCTTACACAATGACTTTTTTAGATATAAAAATGGGTTCACATGCAAACCGGTCGGGCGGGAGGAAATTTTTTGTATTCCATAAAATCCTACATCTGGACCATTAAAACATAGGAAACATGTAACAATATTTCCAAACTCAACTGTTTGTAATGTTTGCTTCCATCATGATGTATGTACAATTGAAGTGAGATTTTGTTTTGAAAAATGGTAATTTTCTGATTTTGGAGGCCCAGCAACAATATATCAGTGCATTTCCTAAAAGACATCACAGTTTTTTGTATACCATACTTAATTTGACACAACCGTTTCTCAATATATCGTGGTTGCTGCATAGACAAGATTAAGTTTGACTCTGAGTCGTACCTTTGATGGCCATATTGTCGTGCAACATAACTTTACGAAATCATTACAATGAATAATTTGAGTCGAAACTTAATTCGAAATATTCAATCATGAAAATTGTTACTGTCAAATACTAAATTGACACTTAACATTTCGAGATAGTACTAGTATAATACAGTTTCTTTATAATTCAGTATTCAAGTTCTACGAACCAGAAAATATAACCTTAACAATTCCACTCGATGGTCATGGCAATATTAATTGTTCGGCAGAGAAACCTGGTGATGTTCTATACAGTATGACGAAAATGGGCTCCTGTCAAAACCTTGCCAATACAGGAATACATACTATCCAAAAAGCTTCGTTCTCAGATGCAGGAACCTATGTTTGCAAATTGATTAGTGATGGTGAAGTAAAGACAAAATTTATTACTGTTAATGTAACAGGTAAGAGTTCAAAATGAAGTATATTCATTCTGATAGGAACAAAAACAGCTGATCATAGAAGTTTTGCTTCACGCCACCATTGCTAAAAATTATATAATGGTTTACTTTTATAAATTGTTATTTGGATGGAGAGTTGTCTCATTGGCACTCATACCACATCTTCATATATCTAGTGAAATATATATTCATCTGATCACATAGAGAACCCCGATCCGAAATCAGCAGTTTTGGATCGGGATACTTGGTGTGCTAATGTGTACTTATATATACCAACACATATCTATACAATCCACATGTATTTATACGTCCATTCCGAATATGTGTGTATTTATATTCTAGCTTTTGCTTGCTACACATCAAAACTTTTGTATTTTTAACTGAAAGATGTAAAAAGAAAAATACCAAAAATACCAAACTCCGAGGAAAATTCAAAACGGAAAGTCCCTAATCAAAATGCATTATCAAAAGCTCAAACACATCAAACGAATGGATATCAACGGTCATTAAGTTAGCAAAACCTCTCTCTTGTATGACAGTTTTATAAAATTCTATTATACTGACAACAACGTGTGATCAAAACAAACAGACATAATAGGTAAAAATGTCATAAATAGAGGTAACACTGTCAACATTGTGTTATAATCTATAAAAACAAATATTTTTTTTTAACAAAGAAACACAAAATAGACAAAGTGCATAAACAAATATGCGTGACAAAATTTCAAAATTGACCATAGCACAATAACATGATGGTGGGATGTATAAGTATCGAGCCACGTAATACGTATATAACCAATGTCAACGTTGTCATCGTAGAATAGTTTGTTTGTTCTATATGTTGTCTGGAAATGTATAATTATACGTATGTCGGTGACTATATGTTTTCCTTGTCTTATATCTTCAGATACTATCATCGTTCAAAGTTTAAATATATTCTATTGCTCAAATATCCAAAAGGGACGAGACAAAAGTTAATCAAACTTACATAGTCTTCTCCCAGAACTGTTATTTTGCCGATTGAGTCCGATTGGGATATTTTAATTGAGTGTGCATGCGCATGGAGAGTAATGCATGGATAGTTGCAAACGCTTTCTCTGTCGATATACCCGACGGTGTAACTCTGTTCAAAGAATGCAAAACAACGATAGAAACGAGCACGGCGTGCGATTTTGAATAACCTTTACAGAAAATCAAATGTGTAGAAGCCAAATATTTAGAAAAAAATGATAGCATCAAAATCAAAAAGGCCTTGATAGAGGCGTTAAAACAATCAACAATCAATTTTTCAAATGGAGTTGCAACCATAGTTGTAGTACAAGTAAATACATGTATCACAAACTGAAAATAATAGTAGAAATTATCAAATGCATCATACTAGTCCCAAAGATTTCTTTCAAATAATACCACGAGAATCTAATCAGTACATAATGATGATTTAAAAAAATAATAGGGGCTTTCTTCATAAATATCATGTCGGGAAACTGCGGCTGAGGAAAATGACAGTTCGATGCCAAAGTCATGGAATTCATATAAAATTCATTCATTAGAATTTAATATAGAAGTTTGTTGAATATGATGTATGTCAAAAGATAAAATTACTGTTATTATGTATATAAAGGAAACACAAATTGCACCTTTGAGAATGGCATATGTGACTGGACACAAGACCAGCAAGACAATCAAGACTGGGTGTCAAGATCTTCTACCACGCCATCTCGTGGTACCGGTCCAAATAGTGATCATACGTTTGGAGATTGTAACTTCAATTTTGTTCTCATCAAATATTCGAATATTTTAAATTGCTAATTAACTATGCTGCAATTGAAATATTGCTGGTTTTTCTTTATAAATAAAGGCAACAGTAGTATACCGCTGTTCAAAACTCATAAATCCATGGACAAAAAACAAAATTGGGGTAACAAACTAAAACCGAGGGAAACGCATTAAATATAAGAGGAGAACAACGACATAACACTAAAATGTAACACACATAGACAAAATCCCACGAGAACAACAAATATAACATATATATATATATATAACATCAAAACCAAACACATGAATTTGGGATAGACAAGTACCGTGACACGTCTTATCGCAATGTGTATTTACACTCAAAAATAAGAGAAAACAAACGACACAACGTTATAATGTAATACACACAGAAATGAATAATTTATTCAATTTTAATGTATATATTGTTTACGCACAATGGAACAAAAACAATGTTACAAATCTTTCAATTAAAGCATTTGTTGTTAATATTCTTAAATCACAGAAGAAACTTTGTTTCCTCATTTTGTAATGTTAATCAAGGTTTGCTGATAATATGTTTGTAAACAATTTTATTAGCGAATTAATAGAAAATAAAAATATGTGTTTAATAAACTAAATAATTCAATGAATTTATGACTTCTGACCAGCTATGATTATAACAGTAGTGGATCAAACCTTACATTAAGGGGTTAATAGTAAAAAGAAGATAGCAAATCCTAATTAAATACATTATACGAGCCAGTAATAGAAACAAGACAGTACTTTTAGGGATCAAATTAGAAATGTAAAATATTTTTAAAATATAATTGTACAACAATTCATGTTACATATGGCAATGGTTATTGAGAATGTTCAATTATGAATTCAATTTAAATATAATGATATTCTTATATACAAGTATAAATTGAAAACAACTTTCAAACCTATAATTGCGTTGGATAAAAAACCGCAATTTTTGTACGAGTGCATGTAAAACAAATTTCGTTGTAGAGGGGTCTAAATACAACACAAACAACATTTTCCCAAAGACCAAAAAAATGAAAAAGTATATTTTTACAAGACGCATTTGACTAACAGGACGAACAACTGATGTTCTTTAACCCTGCTGATCACAAGATGTAACAAGATGGATCTCTATATCTTTCTTTCTTATAATGAAAACAAAAAGTAAAAAACACCATATTTTCAAAACTTTGAAATAGCATTAAGCTGACAGATTGTAATGTGTATACAATAAATGTCTAGAAATCCATCATTTAAATCGTCTAAACTGGTCAACTGATCATTTGATCGGGACCTGCAAAACTTACTGTTCTTCAAAAATATATTTTGAATGAATCCACATTTGATTAATAGAATAAAAACATTCAAATAACAAACAAACGGTCTGTATGACGTCGCTAAGTACAAACTTTAGAGAAAGCATGGATTTTAAGTGTAACTTCAATGTAGATATGCTCTGTCTTTTATTTTGTAAATTTCAGCAACAGGACATTATATGTATTTTGAGGCTTCTGGTGGAAGTCGACATGACACGGCACTTCTCAAGTCACACATGTTGTCCACCGGACCCTACTGTCTGTCAATGGCTTACAATATGAATGGATACAGTATAGGGGCACTAAACGTTTATACAAAGGTCAGTTCTCAAGTCACACATGTTATCCACCAGACCCTACTGTCTGTCAATGGCTTACAATATGAATTGAGACAGTATAAGGGAACTAAACGTTTATGCAAAGGTAATATAAAAAATGACAAAAGTTAAGTATTGTATGATTTGATCATGAGCTGATTGGCCATTTTGACAAAAGTGTATCAGAAATCATATCTGATTTTCTTCCTCATTCATAATAACCTTCCATCATTACCAAACTGTACAAAGAAATAACACGATGGGTGCCGTATACGGTGTAGGAAATGCTTACCCTTCCGAAACATGATTTCACTCCCGGTTTTTAGTGGAGTTCGTGTTGTTTCTTATTTATTATTTATAACTGTTGGTGTAAATGTCCTTCAATTTTTGTGAGTCTTTTTTTACTCGTTTTGGTTTTGATTGTTATTGTCTTGAATATAATTATGATCTGAATTCATATCACATCGGCATGTTTTTGTATTGAATTTTAGATAAATTACACAGTGTATAAGCATATACTGCCTTGCGCAAAAAGGAATATTTAACATTAAAATCTTCCGATCATCCTTTTTGGTAAACACATTGAACAAAATTATAAAGGACACTATTGGACTGCATGCGTCATTCGGTTTGCACTATAATAAGAACTCTCCAATTTAACGTTGAATTTGTAAACGAAAATACACATTCCTCAAAAAGTGAAATAATGGTGAAAAAAAATCAATAAAATGTCGTATTTAGCTGCAACAATTTAAAGAAAAAATGTTTAATTTGAAAAAGTGAAATATGTTTAAAGAATCCTTTAATATCTTAATAAATTGCGTCTTCTGATCAGAAAATTAAGTGAAATGTGAGATTGCAAGATTGACCTTACAATTATAGACAGATGAAAACCTGTACATAGTATTTAATCAAAACAAAATATTTCAGGAGTGTAATAGCACTGCGCGCCATAAAATCTGGTCGGCTGCAGGAAATAAAGGTGAACACTGGTTTGATGCATGTATAGAAACACCTGTTCTGTCACGTGACTATCAAATATATATAGAGGCAGAAAGAGGCTCTACTTATGCCAGTGATATTGCTATAGATGACGTTAACATACATGCCGGTAATTGTATCTGTTCCAGTAAAACTGTTGGTAGGTTCCTGTAATTTTGGTCTGTATTGTACTTGTTATAAAAGTAATATTTGTTTTCGTTATCTGACCTTTTACTAGATAGAGATAACAATTAAGGTATATAAGTTATCAATTTAAAAAAGGAGTAAAGCTTAACTTTATTAATATGAAAATATCATTATTTGTCAATAAAATCAATAACATTTTTAGTAGTATGGGAAAAACAAAACTTTAGAGAGCAGATAACGAAATCAGATAAAAAAATATCAAGTATTGTTCTAAACGCAAGCGTACTACATTACTGTAAATAATTACTATTAAGTCTTACATAGCTCCTAACTTAACCAATTTAGTACCAGCAACAACAATCAATATCAATTGAGAGAACATATCTAAATTGAACTTTATCTAAAATAATAAACGAAAAAAGTTTAACAGATCTGTCGTTTTGACAAATTATACAATAGAAGATTTGAACATGTAAGTAAATAAGTTAAATTATTACAAATTGGTGAAATTAATGTTAACAACGATGGTGTGATACCGAAAAGAAGATATAGAGAGTATTAAAAAAGTAAAATCTCACAACAATACTGAACTCCGAGGAAGATTCAAAACGAAAAGTCCCTAATAAAATGGCAAAATCAAATAATAAAAACACACCAAACGTATGGACAGCAACTGTCATATTCCTGCCTTGGTACATACATTTTCAAATGTGGAAAATTGTGAATTGAACCTGGTTTTATAGCGCTACGCCTCTCACTTGTGTAACAGTGGCATCAACCTCCATTATATTTACAACAAAACAGGGGTACAGCAGTCATCACCGTGTCACAATCCCAATTAGAACAAATTTGTCAAATTATGATATGTACTATCAACTACAAAACAAATTTTATCGATGTCTTTTACAATGTTCTATCATCTCCACAAAACTGTTTTGTAAACGTCATTGTCAAGTTAATGTAACATTGGCAACCTAATGTTACACTCTGTGTTGTATTTTGAAGTTATCTAAACATCCATTTTGTATGATAATTGTTTATATTTCTGTTAAATTAACACAATTGAAAGAACAACCCAAATAGACGTTTAATAGGTAAGTGTAACAATAATAGGGAACTGTGTCAACATATAACAGAACTGAATCAAATAATCCAATCAAACAGGCGAATACATTTACAAAAGAAGTATTGTATTTTAGAAAACTTGACAATGATGTTAACAAAAATTTTTCGAGTAGTCGATAAAATTTGTTTCGTAGTTAATTGTTCATATCATAAATAGTATACACTCTCAAACAGTATGCATTAAGTAAAATATAAATTGAAGGGCAGACAAAATGTAAACAACACTTATTGAACCTGTAATTGATAGAGAAACTTCAAAAATAATGCCTGATGGTCTTGATGTATAGATTCTGCGTATTGACGTTGTTTATCATCTTAACTACGTGTTATATTGTTCTTCGTTCAATTATAAACATTACTTTTACTGTTTGGTCTGTTTTTTGGGATATCCATTTGACATGGCTCAGTACTTATATGTAAAATTGAGAATGGAAATGGGGAATATGTCAAAGAGACAACAACCCGACCAAATAAAAAACAACAACAGCAGAGGGTCACCAACAGGTCTTCAATGTAGCGAGAAATTCCCGCCCCCGGAGGCGTCCTTCAGCTGGCCCCTAAACAAATATATACTAGTCCAGTGATAATGAACGCCATACTAATTTCCAAATTGTACACAAGAAACTAAAATTAAAATAATACAAGACTAACAAAGGCCAGAGGCTCCTGACTTGGGACAGGCGCAAAAATGCGTTTGTATTATCTTTCATTTGTTTTGTATATGCGACTTTTTGAGTTTTTTTTGGTTCTTATAACGTTACTCTGTACTTTTAAAGACCCCGTTATTATGTTATTGTTCTTTTATATGTAATTATGCTATTGTTCTATTATAAATTTGATAATACTTTGAACGATAAAGACAAAATTGAGTTAACCACGGAGTGGTTTTAACAATATATGGATTCCTAAAAAAAATATAAAGAACTTATGGATAATTTTAAATCTCGGGTTGTTTCTAAAAAATATTCTTACATAGCTTTTGATTGTTCAACCCTGCACACCACAATCCCCCATGTGAAATTATAATTGTTTTGAATATACGTTGAACGGCACATTTCTTTCTATGTGACCTTAACATTTTCTGGCGTCAAACACGAGAAACAATGAATGTCAGGCGCGTAGCTACGTTTACGTCAAAACGCCCGGTCGTACACTTGAATTTTGTTAAAAAATATATTTTAATCTAAAGAAAATAAAAAGAACTTGTTAAAAGCACATCAGCTTTATAATTCTTTCTTCGTTGGCTTGTAATTTTGGATAAAATTGACGAAGTTTACTTTTCAGTCAAATGGTATCATAATATATATTTGTTCATTTTCTGTCAAGTCTGAAGCTATTATGAGTTCTTTAATCCCTACCATTTTGTTTAAAGCAATTCATTACTAGTATCTGCTGAGATTCTTTTTGTGGTTTACAGTTTATTCGAGTCTGTGACGTCATACATTTGTATTTATGACGCCAAATCGAGACATAGCGATGGCGGCGTCAATATCTAAGTTTAGTATGTTGAGAAACTTTTTTTTAAATAATTAGAACTTTGCCAAACCTTTGTAAAATTTTCCGGAAGTTGAACAGAAACTGTTTATGGTCAAAAGAGTAAATTATTAGAGCATAATATTGAAGTTAGTTTTCCCGTGTTATACGGACAAATTAACGGGTACAAAAAAGTTATAGTGTGGGGTTAAAAAAATTTACACAACAACTTCATTGTCAAAACTTCAGACACAACTTCATCGAATTAAATGAAACTTCAGCAGATTTCAATTTCTGTCTGAATCAAAGTTTTGAAAGTAAATTATTTGTTTATTCATTTTTCAGTATTATACTGATGGCTTTTTATAAATTATCAATGCATCAATCTTCATAAATTGTCACGAAACTTGTGCCGAAACTAGTATTCCAGATCAAGAAAAATATCTGAAGAAAATGTTGGACTTTTTAAAATCCTATAATGGACTAATAAATGGATTCACTTTTTGCGTGGGAAATCCCAGACAAAAAAGGCTTCCACAGAACCCTTTAGAATAACTTATATTGCACCTGAACATCTCTGAAGATTAATGTTCCTTTACGAAATTTGGAAATAGAAAGGTGATTTTGTTGGTTAATTGCTTTACCCCACAGCTCTTTTAAGCCATGAAAATACGGATTTTTTGTGTTATTAAATTTGCTGTTACAAAATGGTTAAAAAATATTATAAATTAAGGAATGTATCTCCCTCGTGCAAAGCTCTGATTCCTTTCACGGATTTGGAACTTTTGAATTTTATAGCTCTACATCTTTTATATAAGCTTTGGATTTTACATATTTTGGCCACGAGCATCACTGAAGAGACATTATTTGTCGAAATGCGCATCTGGTGCAGAAAAATTGGTACCGTGAATGTTATTAAAATATATTTTAAAGCTACTGGTTTTGACATTTTCCCTGAATCCAATGGCCATTATATTTCAAATTAACAAAATTTACAGGGATTGCATCCATTCTCGACAATTCGTTAGCTACCGGGGGCCTTGCTCCCTAGATCCAATCCACTACTAGAAATTATTTGACGTGGACCAGTTTAGGGTCCTCGGACCCCTCGCCGAGGTTCGGGCGTACACGTTAAAATTACCTAGCTACGCCACTGAATGTGTTATTTTAATTTGATAGGTGCGTTTTGTGCTTTTTTTGTAAATGGTTGTTTGTTTTGAGATTGTAACACAGTGATGACTGCTGTAACCATATTTTGACTATTTTACAGATTATGTCTGTTTTGTTCGTGCAAAAATAATGAATTTGATGCGACTGTCATACAAGTTAAAGATTTAGACCTATAAAACCAGGTTCAATTCACCATTTTCTGCATTTGAACTTGCCTTTACCAATTCAGGAATATGGCAGTTGTCCATTCATTTGATGTGTTTTATCATTTGATATTGCCATTTGATTAGCGACTTTCCGTTTTGAATTTCCCTCGGAGTTCAGTATTTTTGTTATTTTACTTTTTGATAAATCTCTGAACGAAGAAAAGAAAAGGGGTAGATCTTATAAAAAAAGAACTATTGCTCCGTCATGTGACATTACAAACCTGAAACAAAGTAATTGTTATGTCCACACAAACAGATACAAGTAGAAGCAGTTGTCAACGACGATTTGTTAATGAGTAACAACATTAATTATTAACTTTTTCCTGGCAAAGCCATATAGGTCTTTTTCTTAGCGTCTAAAAATAAATTCAATAATAGTGTATTGTAACATTAGAACTGGTTTATTATATCAAACAAGACGATCAACGACTAACTGCTGTTTCTTTCTATGTCAATGTAGAAGTTTTAACATAATAGTACTTTTAATCTAGTATTAATTTATTGGATGGAATTTTTCACATTTATGTCTTTTAGACAAACATTAATAAAATGAATTATGATATAATGTTCGTATGTACGAAAAGAATTGCATGAGTCAAACTCTTTTTTTTTTTTTTTTTAGTTCAACATCATACCCAAGAATTGCGTTGTGGAGATCATGTCTGTCATGATAGTCAGGTATCTGGTTATGCATCCTTAGATCTTTACTACTGCTTCTATGAAACCTTCAACAAAAGTAGAATATTGTGGACAAGAATTACTGCTAAGCTACAGTAATATAAAGATTTGATCAGAATAAAGATCAGTGACATGCGTAAATAATGATATAAATATTAATAATAAGAAAAAAAATCGTAAAAAACCTGTTCCGTGTAAAAAGAAAACAAACTATTGATTTACAAGAGTTTGAATGAGACAGGTTTATTAATAATTTGACATGTTAAATTGGTTGTGTACCTTCTTCCATCTCTTAACCTTTGACGGGGATTCAACATTAGTAGAAATATAACAATTATACGAAAAGGACTTGACTCATCAGACTAATGTTCATGTTGATTAATCGGATTGAGTCCTCAGAAATAAAAAAAAAATTAGTTTTAATAAAGGCAAGAGTAAATAAAAGGTAAATTCACAAAAATACTGAACTTAAAGGAAAATCAATTCGGAAAGTCTATAATCACATGGCAAAATCAAATAACAAAAGGCATCAAAAACGAATGGACAGGAACTGTCATATTCCTGACTTGGTACAGGCATTTTCAAATATAGAAAATGGTGGATTGAACCTGGTCAATCTCATCATGTAAAATACCGCTGTTCATAATTCTAATATCTATTGAGAGAAAACAAATTTAAGCTACAAACTAAAACCGAGGGGAACACATCAACTATAAGAGAAAAACAACGAAAATCAGAACACAGAAGTGCAACAAATGAAACATACATAAACACGAACAATTAGATTGCCATTAAAACGCTAAACAATACACTCAGCACGCACCAAACGTCTACTCAAATTACGTTTTATCAAAATAACTGTTAATACCACATTCCTAGAAAGAGAGTTTACAAAATCATTCTAAGCACGTTCATGATATTTGCCAGAATCATGTTTTTACAATTATGCAATCTCCCAAGATAATATGAATACTCGATACTATATAAATACAATGTATTTTGCAGAGATGTTTAATAGAAATGCGTAACGTCACTTATTTACATTTAAGATGTCATAACCATATAGATGTAAGTATCCATGTTAACCAATATGAATTACTTCGATAACAATAAAAACCAAACAAATCCTCGTTCAAGACATACTTAATAGACATACATTAACAGTGAGAAAAAAAATGGAAGGAAATGACACACTCTCAGTACCACACAAGTATAACTTCAACAAAATGTCAATAATGTTGTTATTTATCACTCTTTTCTAACTATGTGCTTTAATCCCATTTCCATTCTCAATTTTTATTTAATCGAAAAACAAAAGGATATAGGGTATTCATCCATGGCGCAAAATTTCATTTCATGGATGGATGCACCACCTTGTGAAGCTAATATTTGCTTTCGATATGTTTAAATGATTACTTGACAAATACAGTTTTTGATTCATTGTCTTCTTATGAGGGTATGATTCTACTAGAGGGAAATATAGAATTTGGAACACATTCAAGACATAATAATAGATTCAATACAGAAGATGAGGATTAAAATTTCAATACGAATATTCAAGGCTCGATCAACAATTATTTCTCGATGATGACGACATTTATAATGCACTGAAGTTCAGTGTACTTTTTTTTATAAAAGTGAACGAATAAAGTTCAAGAATGAAGTTTATGCAACGGTTAAAATAGAATTCTTATTCACTAAACAAAAGATGTAATATCATATTTCGCTCAAATAACACTTGGTATATAACTATGTGTTTTTATATTTTCAGCATGACATACCTTGTTCACCAAATAGTTTGAGAAGTAAACATCGTTGTTTCTGTGACACAAGAACTTGTGTTGATCACACACTCATTTCACTTGTCTCAGGTATGTTGTAATAATATTTATGTCAATGTTTATTTGAAATAACGAGGGCCTTAAGGTTGCACTTTGTAAATACAGCTGTTTCTCAAAACACGCCTCTTTTGGGGAGTAATTGAATATTCATAGAAAATTCATTTTGTTTACATACTGGTTCCCAGTTATGCTCTCTGTGTTCCATATCGCAGAGACAGAACTTGGGAATGTTACCAGTAAATAAACACGTGCATATTGTTTACATTGAAATCTGTGGTAACCTTTCATTCGAGGTAGGGGTAGTTAAGAAAATTAGTGTAAGTTTAAACTCTGAGAAGTTCAGGGCATATAAACGTTGAAAATATGCCGCACAGCCCTATATTTTGACCTTTGAAAAAAATTGTGGTGCATATGAACTTTCAATTCTAGGATAAGATTTTTTTCAAAACTTCATAGTAAAAGTGGTACAGTTTTAGCCGTAAAAGGAGTTCCTATGGGAAATTGTATTGTCAATATTTACAGAAATGCAACCTATATAGGGTGAAAAAGGGGAACATTCAGAATTTAACCAAATTTGCTTTATTTCACAGATTTTAAAGAAATTAACTCAAATAAGAAGTTTTATAAATATTTAATGAAGATTGATAGAATCCTGGGCCTGATGACTCAGCATAAATTCACAGTTTACAGTATGCATAGTTTACTTAAAGTCCTGGATACAAAATTAAATCATAATATTTGCATATTTGTAAGTTAAATTGTTAAGAAGTGCTTATATTTACTCTTCGCAGTCATTGAAACTCATAGATCCTTCCTGAATATTATTTATGGGTTATTTGTGTCCTTTCGATAACCCAAAAGTAAGCCGCAACACCTAAATCTGCTTTTTTGTCACCACGGCATAATAAATACAAGCTAGAAAAACAAAAATATCTCAAGAAAACTTACAATAGTGTGTTCTATCCTGAATATGTACTAAATATTCCAAATTGCTAGAAACAGCAGAATTATATAGGAAATTTGAGGCCCCAGGGGCAAGAAACATAGAAAATTACCTACCCCCTGGGTCATAAAACAAATAATTTAACTTGTAAATGCTATGATTTTATGATTTTAAAGTTCTTGATATAGAAAACAATAACTATGCTTGGAAGTTATGCAAAAATCAAATGTTACCAGTCATCTCTACAACATTTTAAGTGAATTTATATCTCAGACTGGTATCTTCATACATACAACTATTGCAAATATGGCTTTGTTTGAACACTTCTAGTATATATAGTAGCTAAATTGTGTCAGATATATGGTTAAAGATGATACTGTTGTGACAAGAATTCTAAATTGACCATTTGAGGCAGAAAATGTGTTCTTTAATTGACAAATAGGGATACAGTAAGATGTGGACTGGAGATAGAGGCTGGATTGGATACTTTATATAATCTTGCATGTTGTAATGATTGACTGCTAAACATTACATTTATGATATTCTGATATGCTTTCAATATGTTATCAAAACAGTTTTCAACAGGTACTAGGCATTTTTATCAGAAAATATGCAAATAGGGCAAGCTGGCAATAATTAAAGTCTTGTTTTCAAATTCTTTAAAAAATTGAAACAGGGGAGGGGGTATAAAATGTATAGTAAAGAAAAACTTAGAGTATACACTGTGATTTCTTTAAGACTTTAATTCTGATAAATGAGTATTAATTTGAGAAAAACTGATTTTAGAGAGTTTTCTATTTGAATAAATGTCTGTATAGGTTGCACTTTGTAAATACAGCTGTTTCTCAAAACACGCCTCTTTTGGGGAGTAATTGAATATTCATAGAAAATTCATTTTGTTTACATACTGGTTCCCAGTTATGCTCTCTGTGTTCCATATCGCAGAGACAGAACTTGGGAATGTTACCCGTAAATAAACACGTGCATATTGTTTACATTGAAATCCGTGGTAACCTTTCATTCGAGGTAGGGGTAGTTAAGAAAATTAGTGTAAGTTTAAACTCTGAGAAGTTCAGGGCATATAAACGTTGAAAATATGCCGCACAGCCCTATATTTTGACCTTTGAAAAAAATTGTGGTGCATATGAACTTTCAATTCTAGGATAAGATTTTTTCAAAACTTCATAGTAAAAGTGGTACAGTTTTAGCCGTAAAAGGAATTCCTATGGGAAATTGCATTGTCAATATTTACAGAAATGCAACCTAAATAGTTTTCCTCGGTTTATTTTTGTGAAATATGTTTTATTTGCAGTGATCTTGTATTTGAATTTGTACTAAGAATAACACCAAAGCATTATGACATATTATTTTATATCGGTTGAGAATAAGATTCTCTTATTGGAATAAAAGGGGTCCCATAACATTCATTATTCTTCAGTAATAAATTCCATCGGTCATAAACAGAATAAAACGGACCAGAAAACCGGTCGAACTTTTACATGATAATGACCGGTGGGGCGTGCTTTCCGTCTGATAATGACCGTTGGGGCGTGATTTCTCTGTTAGTAACCGGTTGAGCGTGGTTTCTCTTTTTAGAGAGATGTACCTTTTATATAAAAAATGTTCTTGTTTTTAATATATGATTATATTTAAGTTGTTGAATTGTTTATTATATGTTTTCGTTAATTATAAAATTAAAGATAACTTGATTAATAAGTATTTATATATTTAAAAATTGCACTAAAATGAATGGCAGTATTACTACGACTGATCTTCACTCTTTGCCATAGAAATCGTACAACTACTCGAGTTCGCTGTAGGCATTTTGAACTTATGAGAATTTTCCTAAACCTGGTTTCTCAATGAAATAAACATAATTGTTCTTGAAAAACTGGTCATTATCGTGATATATAGACTGCCCACAGGACAGTGGTATTGACTAAGATAGTGATAATGAATGAGCCGAAGGACTATTATATAATTAAATATAGTTGAGTACAAATAAAGCATAAGCTAAATAAATTATTATTAATCATATCAAATGTCCAGGATGTTTTTATGATGTCAACAATAAGGACTCTGTTGAATGTACAAAATGTTGTATGTGGTTACATAAAGAATGCAGTAATCTTTCTGAAGAAGAATTTAAAAAACAATCTGAAAACACCAACATGACATATACTTGCCCATTGTGTGAAAACTTAGAAGATATATTTATAAATGAGAGTTTTATACAGTTTGAACTAGAGAACTACCGAGAGGGAACGAACACACCTCTAAATGTAACATTCAATATTGAAGAAGAAGAAGAAGAATGTGTACACATAGATACAAATAATAGCAATTAACAACAAGAAAAAGAATCAAAATCAAAAACAGAAGTGCACGTATCCTATAATCAAGGAGACAAACAGGAACAACTGGTAAATGATATTAATCAGGAGGAAACTAAAGTGAAAACTGTGGGGCCAGATGAGCTAAATCAGCACTCACCCATTCACGTAATCGACCAACCTTCTTATAGCCCGATAAACCTTAAACAAAGGCCAAAAAAGGGAAAAAGAAAGAAACTATAGAATTACAACAACAACTCACAGCTAGCAGAGCTAGAATAATCATGCTAGAGGAGCAAAACAAGGACTATGAAAATACAATCAGTCTCATTCACTGTAAATGGAAACAACAAACAACAGGCAAAGAAAGAGATGAAATTCATCATTGGCAAAATTCTGCCTTACAGGACATAAAAACTAAAGTGCAAATGCTAGAAGAATCAATATCAGCCAAGTTTACAACAATAAATATGGAATTGCAGCATAAATTAGACATTCATGAGATACAACTAAAGCATGACCTGGAGAACAGAGACATGAAAACTGAAATAAACATGATGAAGCTTCATGATAATAGACCGAACTATAAATAACATGAAAGTTAATGTGCATGTAAAAATGATAGTGAAAAATTAGTGAAAAATTCTCAGCCAAGCTTACAAAATCATGAACCGTTGATAACTGAGCACAGTACAGAACCACAAATAAATCAACAAAGATATGAACAAAATGTAGGAAATACTCAAAACAAGAGCCAAAATTATATGATGAATCAGCCACAAATGCCAGCTGTAGGACATAATCAGTTGGGAACTATATTAACAAAGGTACTTCCAGTGCCATTTCAACAATCACAAATACCCATGCACGATCAATATCAATTGAGACCAATATTGGCACAGAGATTTCCAGGGCCATATCAACAACCACAAGAATTACGTAATATTCGAGGACAAAATCTTATGCACCAGGTGAATTTTTATAGAATGAACAATCAACATAGTAATTTACAGCAAGCAAATATCCCAATGGTAAATCACCTTGAAAATGTGCGACAAAATGAACACCAAAAATATCATCAGCAAAATAGACGAGAAATTCACCAGATACCAACACTTTTAAATCAAAGTAAGGTGCAAGCACCAGAACGTATGACACTACCAAATCTAGAGAAAGTTAAAACTCAACAACCACGAGTTATTCCGACAGGAAAAAATCCAAGAGAACTTCATAAAAACAATGCACACAAGTTGAAATCAAACTCTGATAGACCCAAAGAGAAACATTCAGATTCAAGTGATAGTGAGCAAAACATTAACATACAAAGTGTAAAAGAAACTGAAAATTATTCAAACTCAGGAAACCAAGAACAAAGAGATTCTATTTCTTTTTTATAGCACGACCGAGCCTCAACCTCAAATCATCCGCAAAAACGGAAATCACTATAGGTACATTAAATATACAAAATGCTAGGTCAAATGAACTTTACTTGAAACAAGTACTAAAGAGATGTGAAATTTTATGTATTCAAGAACATTGGTTATATTCATCTGAGAAGCATTACTTGCATATTGTCAGTAATATGCATGAAGAAGAGGCAAAATCAGTTGATGACAATATCGACACTTCAGATATCATATCACTACAAACCATTAAAGTCTGAAATGGCCTATATCTGTACTCGACTGTACTGATTTTTACTCGACCAGTCTGAATTGGTCTGACTTTTACTTGACATTACTCGACCCCAGTCTGAACCATACTTGACTGTACTGAATCGTACTTGACCCTTATCTTTGTCGTTGAAAATAGTCTGAACTATTACTCGACCAGTCTGAAACAGTCTTAACCCGTTCTCGACATGTACTCGACCTATTTTTCCAGTCTAAACCATACCAAAGGTCTGAACAATACTCGACCAGTCTGAACCATACTAGACCAAAAAAACTCTACTTTTTTAACTTTTAAAATAAATTTCTTTTTAACTGACATATATAACAACAGCCAACAAAATTTATAAAAAAAAATTAACCTTATAAAAGAAATATATCTCTGATCATATTTAGGATAAAAAAAAATATTATATATAACTTATATCAAAAAGGGATAAAATTAAATAAATAAATAAAATTTTTTTCTGATTAGTAGTGAAATATAAAGTATAACCTGTGCTTGGGGGCAAACTCATAAATAAGATCACACCTGGTCAGAGGTATTAAGTTCTAAATAACATTGATTCAAAATTGCAACATCCTGTTTAAATTAAATAACAAGGCCTTTCGAATATACATGTATGTACTAGATAAGTAATACACGAATTTAAGAAAATAGGGCTTTCTTTTTACCTGTAAAACACACATGTACTGAGGTAATTAGAACATATTAAAGTGCTTTATGTATGCCATGTTAATTTGACAAAAAAATACTTAAATTAATTGAATTTTTTTTTACTGTTACTTTGGAATACATTTTCATTTTTAAAAAGGTTATCAAGGATTGCTCTGGAAATTCTATTATCAGGATTATATTAAATTCTTGGTTTAATAAAACAAAACAATTAAGCGCTCATTTTTAAAAAATAATTAAGTTGTTTTATATACTATTTTATATATATCTTAATAAAAAAAAAAAACATTCACTGCATTATTACCTGAACTCAACTGACACCATAAATCTATACTAGGCTTAAGTTAATGGTGAAAATAGTTCAGTTACCATAAGATACTTCCGAAATATTCATAAAATTATGAATAATATTGAAAATATTAGTCACAATTCATTTTTTTAGATTATTTGATCAGCTTGTTTTATTTATATTTTAAAAGTTGATATATATTATGATGTAAATATTGATTAATATTGAGTTGAAGTTATATTATGATTGATTATTGTGAAACGTTACATTTTTGATTTCAAGTTGTTGTTCAAATTTCATTTTTATTTAAAAAATTCCTAAATTGATAAAATTCAGTTGATAGATACAAAGAATAGGTCTAGGTTGGTTAAGACTTGGTCGAGTATGGTTCAGAATAGGTCGAGTACGGTTCAGACTAGGTCGAGTACGGTTCAGACTAGGTCGAGTACGGTTCAGACTCGTATAAAATGGTTAAGTACTGGTCAAGTACACATTCAGACTGTTAAGTATGGTTCAGACTACAGTCGAGTATTATCAAGTAAATCTCAGACGAATTCAGACTGGTCGAGTAAAAATCAGTACAGTCGAGTACAGATATAGGCCATTTCAGACTTTTAATGGTTTGTAGTGTATGTGGAAGAGGTTATGGGGGGGGGGGGGGTGGCTACATTCTGGAGAAAGGACATTGACAACGCAGTGAAATATATGCCAGATGGAAATGAACGCATAATTGTAACAGTGAATACGAAAGAGCAGCCTATATGCTTGATAAATGTTTACATGCCATCAGGAAATGAAAATTGTGATGACAAATATAAAGATATGCTAGCTCAGCTGGAAGAGATAATTGAAAAATATCAGGAAAAATATCAAATAATACTTTGTAGAGATTTAAATGCGTCACTACATAGAGATATGATTTTTAAACAATATAATCAACAACAAATTGGAAATGGCACACAACTATCCAATTAAACCAACATTTTATAACCATAATAAAATATCTAGATCACAGATAGATAATTTTCTCAACAAGAGAGCTGAGAAGAATATAAGGTACACAGTATCTATATCAGACATTGAGCCTTTAAATGTTTCTGACCACACAATTGTCGTAGCGAAACTTTTAGGAACATTGAATAGAAAACAACGTCAGATAACAAAGATAGTTAAACGTCATGATTGGAGAAAATGTGATAAACAAATATACCAAGAAGCCATCACAACTAAACTGAAAGAAATAGATCTAGCTGAAATTCAAACAACATCAGAAGCAATTGAAAGTTTAGAGAATATCCTACATCATGCAGGAAACCTTTCTATCCCAAAGTATAGAAAACAATCGGTTGTTACAACAAAGGGCAAAAGTATTTGGAACCAAGACATACACAATGCTTCTCGAAAATCTAAAGAAGCCTTCTACATATGGTAGCAAGATATGCAAAATCACGAACTTAAAAATGAAATGTTAACTGCATAAAGACGATTAAGAAGTGCACAACGTAGGGTGCATGCTTTGCAAAGAATAGCACTTACAGAGAAAATTATGAAATCAAGCCAAAGTGATAACAAATTATTTCATAAATTAATACAAAACCAACGAAGATCTGATACTTCAAAATCCCGACATAATGGTTTTCAATAAAAACGCCTTAGATAACCCAGAGGAAATTTCAGATGGATGGAGGGACTATTTCTCAGAACTATTTAATAATGACATCAAGAATGAAATTGGCGCAGAAAAACTTAACCTCATAAAGATCCAAAATGAAATCATTGAATCTATAGAAAAAGAAAATTTACAACCAATAGAACGAGCAACTGTAGATGAGGTTCAGTCATCAATTTGTAAGATGAAAACAGAAAAATCACCAGACGTTAATGGAATAGAAGAGATTGTACCATTTATAGTATTTATTATCAATTTAATTTTTGACAATCTAGATGTGCCAGAAAAAATAAAATCTGGAACTGTTACTCCAGTATTAAAAACCGGCAAAGACAAGACGTACCCAGAAAATTACAGGGTATAACAGTTACTAATACTTTTTCAACTGTACTTGAAAGTCTCTTAAAAGACAGAATTGAACCAACTCTACTACCAAAACAAAGTAAACTATAGCGTGGTTTCACAGAAAAGGCATCATCACTAAATACAGCGTTTATTGTTACACAAACAGCAGACTGTTATAAGGAACTTTTGGGAGAACTTTTTCTACTTACCCTTGATGCCCAAAAGGCCTTTGATAAACTCAATCATGAAATACTTTTTAACAACTTATATCATGACCGAATTAATGGTGGAATTTGGATACTTTTACGTAATTTATATAGAAATATGTCTATACAAGTGAAATGGAATAATAGTCTCTCAGGTGAAGTTAAAGTAACACAAGGTGTAAGACAAGGAGCAAAATTGTCAACAAGGTTGTATAAGAGATATTATAAGCACTAGAAAGATCTGACATTGGAGCTGAAATAGGAAACATAAAAGTAACGGCCCCAACGTGTGCTGACGACATAGCCGTATTGGCAGAAAACCAACATGAAATACAAGCATTATTAGACATTGTTGAAAACTGTACAAAACGAGATCTAGTAAATATAAACCAAAATAAGTCAGATTTGGTACCGATCACTAAATGTCAAAGTAATTTCTCAGTATACTTTGGAAAAGATGAGATAACCCAAAAGAGTGAAACAAAACATCTAGGACTGATACGAAATAGTAAAAACAAACTGAACACTGAAGATCGACTAAAACTGGCAAGGAAAACTCTGTATGCTTTACTTAGACCTGGACTACATGCAAGGAAAGGCATGTCTCCAATAGTAGCCTATAAAATATGGTAAAAGGATGTCATACCACGAGCATTATATGGAATAGAAGTAATGAATTTTACTGAATCAGATATCCTTAAATTAGAGCGACTACAGTTGAAAGTATGTAGACAAATTCAGGGTCTTTCAGACCGGACAGTAAATATTACCACTTACTCACTTCTATGAGTGGAGCCAGTTTGGGTAGTAGTAGACCGATTAATATTAACATATTTAGGAAATCTCCTCCACAACAAAGAAACTTAAGATTTCAAAATTTTAGAAAGACAACTAAGTTTGGTCAAACGCAATGGACAAAGTTACATTATTAAAGTTATTCAGAGATTAGAGAAATATGGTTTACTAGAAATTGAAACATTATTAGAGAATGAATTAGATACTCTGAAATGGAAAAAAAAACAGTAAAGAAACATATAAAACACTACTGGGATGTTAAGTGACAAGAAGAGAAACAACAGAAGTCAACCTTGAAACTACTTAATATTCAGTCACATGCTATAGGAAATACTCATCAGATATGGAAATCTGTTCCAAACTGTCATATTGAGTTGAAAAAAGCCAAAAAGTAAAAGCCAGACTGTTAACAGGAACTTATACTTTACAAGTTAATATTTTACAGCAAAATGTAAAATGTGCCTAAATTATACAGAAGATTTAGAACATTTTTTATTGATATGTGACAGATTAGAAGACGTACGGAGAAAACACTTGAACACTCTAAAGTGTTATATAGAAAACATCAAAATAGGAAAGTACAATGATCTGTAAAAAGATGGACTTCTATTGAAACTTATTCTTGACTCTACATGTGAAAGTGTGAGAACATCTATTCACTTTAAAAAGACAACTTTACTGATATTGAACAAATAACAAGGACATTCTGTTATAGACTACATGTCAGGAGAACTTATCTCCTAAAAGATGAAACATAAGAAGTAACATTATAGACAGTGTGTAAATAGACTTAAAGTATGTCAAATGAACAATGCTTTTAGTATACGCAATAACCAAGGGTGGTGGGATAACTGTACAGTTTAACGTAAGTTGTAAATATCTTTTCTTAGACTATATTTTAAAATTGATGTATCCCTTTGGGAGTGCTCCTGAGAGAGGAGGGAATTACCAATAACAGTAACAGATGTGACTCTGTACCTATGTATCTTGTCATACTTTGAATGACAAAATTATTTTATTTATTAATATTACTTTTACTGTTATGTCTGTTTTCTGTGATATACATTTGACGTGACTCTGTACTTATGTATCTCATCATACTTTGAACCACACTATTATTTTATTTATTATTATTACTTTTACTGTTAAATCTGTTTTTGTTATATCTATTTTACGTGACTGAATTTATGTATCCCGTCATACTTTGAACGACAAAATTATTTCATGTCTACCTGTGCGAATTATTAAATTTCAAACGCGCAATTTTACACCAGTACTTAAAACCCTCCATTCTTTATGGGTGGATTTACATAGAAAAATTAAATCGTATAATATAAACAAAATGAAGATGTTAAATTTGATGTATGCCTTTTTGTGCTTCTTTGTTACATGTGTTGTTTTTATAGTGATTTAGATGATAACACAATGTTGACTGCTGTACCCCTATTTTATTACCTTTTTACCTATTGCGTCTGTTTGTTTTGTTCACGCATCGGTGACAGATAATGGAATTTGATGCGACTGTCATACAAATGAGAGGTTTAGCTAGCTATCAAACCAGGTTCAATCCACCATTTTCTACATTTGAAAATGCCTGTACCAAGTCAGGAATATGACAGTTCTTGTCCATTCGTTTTTGATGCGTTTTGATATTTGATTTTGCCATGTGATTATAGACTTTCCGAATTGATTTTCCTCTGAGTTCAGTATTTTTGTGATTTTACTTTTTGTGAGTATATGAGAAATAAACTCATCATAGATACCAGGACAAAATTTAGTATATACGCCAGACGCGCGTTTCGTCTACTAAAGACTCATCAGTGACGCTCGAATCCAAAAAAGTTAAAAAGGCCAAATAAATTACGAAGTTGAAGAGCATTGAGAACCTAAATTCCTAAAAGTTAATCTATGCCTGAGGTAGAAAAGCCTTAGTATTTCAAAAAATTCAACAAAATTTGTAAACAGTAAATTTATAAATATAACCATATCAATGACAATTCATGTCAGCACAAAAAGTGCTGACTACTGGGCTTTTGATACCCTCGAGGAAATAAATCTCCACCAGCAGTGGCATCGACCCAGTGGTTGTAAATAAACTCTTTGTCCTTATTTAATAAACTCATCATAGATACGATCATACCAGGACTAAATTTAGTATATACGCCAGACGCGCGTTTCGTCTACTTAAGACTCATCAGTGACGCTCGAATCCAAAAAAGTGAAAAAGGCCAAATAAATTACGAAGTTGAAGAGCATGTATAAGTCTAAAAATTTACACAACGGTACTAATTTAAGATGGTATTATACGACAATGTTGTTATTAAATCGTTTTAACAAATATTTCGGCTTAACAAATAGCCTTCAACAATGTCAATAGTATTAACATCTCCTACGGCTTATCAGACTCCTTATAATAGAACTGTTGTGCAAATTTTAAGACTTACATAATTTGTATTCTTATCTGCATAATATTGTCTATTTTAGTTTATCCGTTACATAGTAAATTTGCTGGTTGGTCCTTTTTATAGACGTTAATTTTACCTTCCGATATATTGATGATGTCCAACCATTGAATTACCCATATTTCAGTCAATACTTACATCTCATATATCCCAGTGAACTAGAAGTTAAGGATACTACTGATACTAAAAGGAATGCTTCATACCTTGATCTTTTACTCAATAATGACACAGATGGACGACTACACACGAAATCTATGATAAACGGGACGATTTCAACTTCCCAAATATCAATTTCCCTTTTTTCTGTTTTCTTGTGGTATTCGTGTGTTATGGTAAAGAAAATTAATTACCCAGTTCATTTATTAGATTTAAAATTGGGTCAACTAACTTTATACGATATATGTGGTTTACAGTTTGATTTAGAAGAAACATTGACATAGCTAGATAATTAAATTATTGATCTAATTACTACCACAATTTATATTAATTAGTATATTAATTTTCATTGTTCTTCTAAGGTCTTCTTAGTTCCTGGATATCTATAGCTTTTTTACGTTCTATTCTATTATTAATTAAAGTTGTTGGATACTGTCTTTCTAATAGTTTTTCGTTAAATTCTTGAAGACTTTTATTTCTCATTTCAATACTCGAGACAATAGTACAAATTCGTCTCGCCAAAATGAACGGTGTGTTTGTTCTTGTGTGTTTTGGATGACAAAAATTGAAAAGTTAGTGTTGTTTGGAGTCTGTCAGTTTAAAGTAGTAACATAAAATCGGTTTAATGCTGGTTTCTTGTTTTATTATCAAACTATCTAGAAACGGTAACTGTTTATCGCTAAATTCCATAGTGAACTGAATACTTTTGTTGATACCATTGATTAAATTTCTAAATTTATTGAATTTCTCTAAACTGGATGTCCACAATATAAAACAGTCATCTAAGTAACGTTTCCAATTATCTAAAATGTCTTTGTAGAATTGGAAACCGAACTGTTATTTCGAGAGTTCGTATATTTGAATTTCCAAATACGCCATCACTAAATTGGCATAAGTTGGGGCAACTTTTGTTACCATGGCTGTACCAGATATCTGCCTGTAAGACAACCCGTTGAAATAGAAGTAGTTATTTTGAAGAATAGATATAACTCCTTCAATAATGAAAAAGTGAAACCACGAAAATACTGAACTCCGAGGAAAATTCAATCGGAAAGTCCCTAATCACTAGTAAAATCAAACGACTTGGTACAGGCATTTTCAAATGTAGAAAATGGTTGATTGAACTTGGTTTTATAGCGCTTAACCTCTCACTTGTACGACAGTCGCATCAAATTTAATAACAAACAACAGACACAATAGGTACAAAATGTCGCAAATAAAGGTTTCTTTTCTATCCGATCAGATACTTCAATAAGAAATTTTTCAAGCAAATATTCAATAGTTTTTAATCCATATTCACGTTTAATGGTGGTTTACAGATTAACTAAATAAAAAAAAACATGATACTATCTTTACTAACTGTTCTGGGAAGATGGTTCAACATATTAAATCCTGGTATATTTTTAAGTATTTGTTACAAAAGAATATCTAGAAAATTACTGTCTATGTGTTTCACAAGAAGGACCTGCTACAATTGGTCTCAATTTAAGTTCGATAGACTGAAGTATATTCACACATACTGACGTTGATTTTTACAAGAATCCCTAATAATATTACTTTTGTAGTTTTTCGGAACTCCATAAAAATTACTGCTTTAACATTTAAAATTTACAATCGAATTCTTTGTCGGCTGAGCCTTTTCTTTAGTTAGTAAGTGAATACAGGCTATTAATTTTTTTTATTATTATTTTGGACTGATTGTAGTTCTGTGCTAGGGAGTATTTATTCATGATTGAATACATATTGATATGAATATTTAATTTATATTTTATTTCCTATTTGGATTTACTTTAAATAAAATGATGTTATTCTCATTCATATTTGGGTTTTCGTTTTCAAATTGATTAATTACGGATTGTAATTAACTATGTGTGGCGCTATTCGTATTTTATATTCACAGACTTTGTTGTGTGTGTTACATTTCAATGTTGTGGCGTTGTTCTCCTCTAATATTTAATGCGTTTCCCTCAGTTTGAGTTTGTTACCCCGATTTTGGTTTTTTTTGTCCATTGATTTATGAGTTTTGAACAGCGGTATACTACTGTTGCCTTTATTTGACGATTGACTAGTTTTGCCTTGATTGTTACTCACTTCTTCTATTATGATGGTCAGTGTTTTACGCTTGATTTTACCGCACACTTTCTGCTATATCATTGGTTAAATAGATGACGGCTGATTTCTAATAATTAGTTATAGGAAGATGTGGATTGATGTTGAAAACCGAACAGACGTTTTATTTACTTTGTTTGCTGTTTTATATTTTGTATTATTTGTATTGGAGGAATTCCACGATTATTTCAGGTATTTGGCAGAGTTCTGCAAATGATGTAAATATACGTTGAAGCATAACCCTTGTACTTCATACGAGGGTTTCGGTTGAAGCTTCATGAATAAAATAACTACCCAGAACCCTACATAATATACTATTTATTAACGCCCAGATAGTGCCACTACAGTTCGTTACTTTTTCATAGTTAGTATTATAGTATTAATGAATGGGTGTTTTTATAATGGCCCTGTTATATGTCCAAGGTCTGTAATAATGGTCGAGGAAGTCTGTAATTGCCCGAGGCCGAGGGCTATTACAGACATCCGAGGCCATTATTACTGACCGAGGACATATAACAAAGCCATTATAAAAACACCCATTTTTTTATAAATTTATTAACCAACTGAACAAAAGTGTATGTGTTGCCGCTAACTTGATGTACTCTCTTACTCTTTTAATGGCAGTTTAGTTTGAACAAAATAATTTGTACTTCACCATCATAAAGCTTTAAATATACCAAATATCCAAGATATTAAGTTGAAAGAGATACATGTATGTGTGAAAAAACAGGATGAACAGTGATCCCTTTAATATATGGTTCTTTAATGTTGGTTGCTGGTTACTAAATTAAATAAAATACAAAAAGGTATTATACTCTTTACAACTTAGTTTTATTAACTTTATTAAAAACCCTAACAGGCAAACTGGGCATTAATACAGGGCCATTACAGAAAAACAGGGCATTACAGAAAAACAGGGCCATTACAGAAAAAACAGGGCTATTACAGAAAAACAGGGCCATTACAGAAAAGAAACAGGGCCATTACAGAAAAGAAACAGGGCCATTACAGTAAAACAGGGCCATTACAGAAACTATCCAATTTTTAATAAACAGTCACCTTTTGCAATAATGCACTTAGTTGGTTAATAAAGTCCTGTAATAAGTAATTAGCAATATTTATATAGTAATAAAAGATCCATAATCACAACAGCAGTCCCTTTGTTTGATTATCATATCTTTGTTATTTTTTAATTTATACATTGTTTCCCATTTTTATGACGATTTGTATTTGGTTGTTATTTCGGACATTGTATTTCGTAATAGGGAAATGTTGTTATATGATCACATAACGTAATTTTCTACAGAAGTTTGAAATGTTATCTTTAATCTCATTTTAATTTGATGTTTGTGGGGTCAGGGTACATTTTAGGCCCTTTAAAGTATTTGAATCTCTAATTATGATAATGTTTAGTTAGAAAGATTAATTAATCTTGGTATCTTACATTTTGTTGGTTCCACCGAGTGTCTCGGTTTCTCTCGTGTGCTTAAAAAAAAGTTCTCTTAATTAAATGTCGGCTTTGCTATGTATCCCTGTTACTATTTAGACTCTCTGTAGTTTCGTCATTTCGTTTATAATTACTATCACTTTATGCATATCTGTGTGAACGTTGTTCCTGGTTCTGTCTTAAATATTAATTGGACTGTGATTTCTATTTCCCTGCATAGATTTGTTTCGATGATTTTGCTGATTTTGGAAATTGTTACGTATGGAAGTTGAAGAACTGTGGTTTCTGTTATTGTATGAATTATCTGATCTGACTCTTTCTGAATTAACATATTTGTTTTGATACTTTGACTGTTTGTTAGTCATTCTATTAGGCGCTTGTCTAGCTGCTTTTACGTATGTTTTATTTCAATTGTCTTGAAATAAGTATTTTCTGATTTATATTCTTGTTTACATTAAGTTTCGTAATTATGTAACCAATCCTCACTCTTCTCTTAACGTTTTATGGAGGGTATTTCTTCATTGTCACATTCTTCTTGTCAAAGTTTAATGGTATATCGCGTAATAAATCGTCGACATTTTTTAGAAATTTCTTGTTTGATTTCTTCATCGACAAATTTAACTTTCTGTTCGTTTGAATCGCAGTAATTCAATCAATTTTCTCGAAGTCGCCATTGCTGTTCGGTTTCATCAGAGTTTGTTAAACCTGACGTTTTCTTGGAAGAACAATTGGTGTCAATATTATCCAAATTTTGTATTTATCAGCTTAATGTCCTTTTTTTAACATACTCAAAAAGCAAAAAGTTTTTTTTTATTCTAAAAAACGCCTAAACGGCTCTTGGTTTAATTAGTTGATCGCTGTTGACCATCATCATTATTGTCTGATTTTTGTTCAACATTTGTTGCCGGAGGTCTCAATAGAAAAGTGTCTAATTTATTGTATAAGTCATTTATAGTTGGACTGACCTGTTATGTTTGAGATTGGCCTTCCTATTCTTCATTAAATTCTTTGACATAACAATGAATTCCATAAACCTTTTCAGCTAAATTTAGAATAATCTTATATAATTCCTTCAGATCATTTAAGATTTATCTATTAAAGGTTTATCGCTTTTTTCGGACTTCGGCGGCGTTTCGTTCCTCGTGTGATAAAATGTTTTGTAGAAATACTGTATAAAATTAAAGAACTTTGAAAGCATTTTGAAATTAAATTTATTTATATTTCTGCTAGTGTAAGCATTCAATTTTGAGTATATTGGTTTTAAAGTTTGGTTATTCCTGTAGAAAACTTATTTCAAACGGGATAACACTTCTTCATTTTTACGGAAATGTTGTTAACCAGGTCCGGAAATTTAGAAATGATCCTGGTAAACTTTAACGCTCCTTGAAATAAACTTATTCTAAAAATTTACAAATTCAACACTGTAATAAGATCATTGAATTGGTAAACTTGGTATAAATATTGAATTTGTAATCAGTAAATTAAAAGGAAACTAAATATTACTAGTATGTAATATAAATATACACATTCATTGACCAACCATCTGTCGATACCTGTATCTTGGCATTGCACAAGGTCATGTTTTTCTCTGACTGTTTATGACGTCTTTATACTAATTCCATTGGATGTTGGATGTGTACGGATTGATAATTTAATCTTAAAAGCATGATTTTTATGCCCTACCTACGATAGTAGAGGGTCATTATGTTTCCTGATACGTGCGTCCGTCCGTCCGTTTGTTCATTCGTTCGTTCATCTGTTTGTCCGTCCGTTCGTCTGTTCGTTCAACTTCAGGTTCAAATTTTTGGTCAATGTAGTTAAGGATGAAGTTGAAGTCCAATCAACTTGAAACTTAGTATAAATGTTCCCTATGAGATGATCTTTCTAATCTTTAAGCCAAATTAGAGTTTATACCTTAATTTCATGGTCTACTAAACACAGAAAATGATAGCGCGAGTGGTACATCCTAGCTGTCAGTTAACTGCGAGTACTCTCAGATAAGTACCTTGTATCTTTTTGTTGTTGGTATGTACAAGTACTCGGCCACGTTCACTTGTATTTTTATCCATCTGATGAATTAAGCCTTTTTCAACTGATTTTTATAGTTTGTTCTCATGTTGTACTGTTATACCACTGTCCCAAGTTAGGGGAGGGTTGGGATCCCGCTAACATGTTTAACCCCGTCACATTATGTATGTATGTGCCTGTACCAATTCAGGAGCCTGTAATTTATTGGTTGTCGTTTGTTAATGTGATACAGATGGGTGCAGTCCTAACCTGTATAGCAAGTTAACTTGATAACCAGTCATTTGGACTGGTCAAAGTTAACATGTGACCGGATTTAAGACTGCTCTGACCAGTCCTAGGACCAAAATCTAGTTAACTTAAAAAGCGGACTTGGTCCTAGGACTGTTTTTATGTCTTCCAAAACGTTAACTTGGAAACAGGTCCGCTAATGACATAAGTTAACTTCGAACCAGTTCTGTCATAAGTTAACAGAAGTTAACTTCGAAACCAGTCCTGCCACAAAGTTAACATAAGTTAACTTTTGCTTTGACAAATTCGATCAAAACCAGACCTGTTCCCAAGTTATTTTTTGACTGGTCTGCTCAACCAAAGTTAACTTGTAACCAAGACCGCTCTTCATCGACTTTTTAAAAATACCTTTTAATAACTTTGTTTCGTAGTATAAACATCGAAAATAAAGTATAATTAAAACTTCCGTTATATAAACAGGATTAAATAAAAATATTTGAAAATAAAGTACACATAAAACGTTGCTTGTTTATACACAAATTAAATAATTTATCTGTGATCTGCCAATCTATAAATTAAAAAATGGTTCCAATGATAACGAGCACTGAATATATATTCCAATACCTATTATATCAACCATATTTGCACTTAATATATTATGTATATCTTTGCAACGTATATTAGATGTTTGTTATACGTTCCTTATCTATGTACACAATCAGCACTATTATAATTTCAGGAGAGAAATTATTATACAAAATGAAAGCATCATTAGAACACATGACTACAAAATTTTGTCTGCATAAATTAAAAGTCCCAGCATGTCCTTCTTTTGTACAATCTATGTACCATGTATACCTGCATAGTAAATCAGCCATTTTTTTTTATGCCATGATTCAATGTATAATACAATGGACAGCTTTATTGCAACACAATAACAACATGAACAACAAATTTTTGTTCGCATAAATTTAGGGTGCCAGCATGTCCTCCTTTTATTCAAAATAATGATACAACCAAAATTTCAGTAGTTTTGATACCTCATGTTAACTTGTACAACAAAATGATATAACCGCATTGACCAAAACTGACCATAGTATGTGCACTTTCCTTTGTTAATCTATATATCACGTATTCCCGCATAGTAAATCAGCCATATTTTTTTGTGTTAGGATTCAATGTCCAATACAATGGACCGCAATATTGCAATACAATAACAACAAATTTTTATGCTTATACAACAAGGGGGCTAGAATGTCCTCCTTTTATTCAAAATATTGATACGTAACAAAATTTCAGTCGTTTTGATACCTCATGCTGTCTTGTACAACAAAATTATTTGACCGCTTCTACCAAAACTGATCATATGTGCGCTTTAATTTGTTAATCTATATACCATGTATACCTGCATAGTAAATCAGCCATATTTTGTGTTACGATTCAATGTACAATACAATGGACAGCAATATTGCAATACTATAACAACAAATTTTTGTTCGCATAAATTTAGGGTGCCAGCATGTCCTCCTTTTAATTCAAAATATTGATACGTAACAAAATTTCAGTAGTTTTGATACCTCATGTTGACTTGTACAACAAAATGATTTGACCGCATTGACCATAACTGAGACCATAAGTGCACTTTACTTTGTTAATCTATACACCATATACACCCGCATAGTAAATCAGCCATGTTTTTGTGTTAGATTCAATGCACAATACAATGGACAGCAATATTGCAATACAATAACAACAAATTTTTGTTCGCATACATTTCGGGTGCTAGAATGTCCTCCTTTTATTCAAAATATCGATACGTAACAAAATTTCAGTCGTTTTGATACCTCATGCTGTCCTGTACAACAAAATTATTTAACCGCTTCTACCACAACTGACCATATGTGCTCTTTAATTTTTTAATCTATATATCATGTATACCCGCATAGTAAATCAGCAATATTTTTATGTTAGGATTCAATGAACAATACAATGGACAGCAATATTGCAATACAATGTATTTAACAACAAATTTGTGTTCGCATAAATTTAGGGTGCCAGCATGCATGGCATGTCCTCCTTTTCTTAAAATATTGATACGTAACAAAATTTCAGTAGTTCTGTACCTCATGTTGACTTGTAAAACAAAATGATTTGACCGCATTGACCACAACTGACCTTATGTGCACTTTACTTTGTTAATCTATATATCATGTATATCCGCATAGTAAATCAGCCATATTTTTGTGTTAGGATTCAATGTACTATACAATGGACACCAACATTGCATTACAATAACAACGAATTTTTGTTCGCATAATTCATGTAAATTTAGGGTGCCAGCATGTCCTCCTTTTATTCAAAATATAAATATGTAACAAAATTTCAGTAGTTTTGATACCTCATGTTGACTTGTACAACAAAATGATTCGACCGAATTGACCAAAACTAACCATAGTATGTGCACTTTAATTTGTTAATCTATATACCCTGTATACCCGCATAGTAAATAAGCCATATTTTGAGTTAGAATTCAATGTACAATACAATGGGCAACAATATTGCAAAACAATAACAACAATTTTTTTTTCGCATAAATTTAAGGTGCCAGCATGTCCTCCTTTTACTCAAAATATTGACATGATTGATTGGTTTTTCGTTGATGTTTTTGTACATAAATAAGGCCGTTAGTTTTCTCGTTTGAATTGTTTTACATTGTCATTTCGAGGTCTTTTCATAGCTGATTACTATATATGCGGTATGGAGTTTGCTAATTTTTGAAAGCCGTACGGTGACATATAGTTGTTTATTTCTGTATCATTTTTGTCTCTTGACGAGAGTTGTCTCATTGGCAATCATACCACATCTTCTTTATATATATATATACATACAATCTGTTAGTCAAATGCGTGTTGTTAATATATACTTTTTTTCACTTTTTTGGTGTATCAAAAATGTTGTTAATAATATATTTAGACCCTTCTAAAACGAAATTTGTTAATCATGCACACGTATGAAAATTGCGGTTTTTATCCAACGCAATCATAGGTTTGAACGTTGTTAGACTTTATATATTTTTTCGTTTGGGCTTGTATTATATTTTCCCTCGGGTTTATATAATCCGTTTATCCTATTTCGACTCTTGAAATTCGAGAGTCTATCCTAAATTGAGGTAAACAATATGGCCTGCCAGATACTGTTTAGATCACTAACATCACTGAAGACACATTATTTGTCGAAATCCGGTTACGGTGAAAAAATAAAATAAAACAAAATTATCACCTCGTGCATGTGGTTTACCATCTTGTCACAAGTTTATTGTTTTCTGTTTAGTATTACATTGATATGAAGATCCATTTTGTTATACTTGTGATCAATTTATTTTGCAATTGTCAATTGAATTCAGCAGGTTTTAAGAACATCAGTTGTTCAACCTGTTAATCAAATGCGTTTTGTATCAATATACTTTTTCACTTTTTTGGTCTTTTGGAAAATGTTGTTTGTGCTATATTTAGACCCATCTACAACGAAATTTGTTTTGCATGCACACATATAAAAATTGCTGTTTTTATCCAACGCAATCATAGGTTTTAACATTGTTATCAATTTAAACTTGTTTATATATACATGTATGAGAATTAAACCCACAGAGTTAGATTTTCTGCTGACAAATGTTTGTCCGTCCCTCAGCGGGATTCGAAATCACACCTTTGATACACTATAGCATCAATAGATTAGCCTGATGTCCAGCCCTCTAGACAACTCAACCACATCCGCTATATAAAAGTATAACTTTAATAGTCGTAGGGTTACATTGTCACGGAAGGCGAATCTAGAGATAGACATAAGACACGTGTTTTAAAACTGTGTAGATGTTATATTATTATTTTATAAACATGTATTTATATATATATATAATGACTGAATAAAAGCCAACGATAACCATACGGGGCGATGAATCATATAACAAGTGTAAAAGGGTACGACATCACCAAAAATAACAATAAAATGAAGAAATGTTTTATATTTCGGATAAAATGACGTCAGTTTAGATGTTACAACAACTGCATGTAAATGCATTTCAAATAAACAGCTCTGACCGATGTAAGATGATAACATATGTCAAACAGAGGCTGCTTATTTATCATCCCAAATTAAAAGCAGTTTGATAATGAGAAATAAGATAATAAATTTAAGCTAACGCCGAGTTATAGAACGTGAATGCATACTTGCACATCCTAACTTATAAAAAGAACCCTGGTATTTAAACTAGTAAAATTCAAAAAAAATCCTTAAAACTGTAAAAGTTAAGTAAGGGAGACAGAGTACTGGAAACAAGTGATGTCAGGAAAATGAGTGATTGGTGGGACTCATTCTATGTTTTGTAATGTATGCCCTCTGGGGAACTGACCTTAGCTTTCTTATCCAAAACCTTCAAGGAGCTAGTCTCGGCCCTTGACCAACCCTTGATATGGTTTATCTATCTGTTTAAGGTGTTCCGTAACAGATATACAATACAATACTAGTTCCTGATTTCGCACGGTCACTTCCGGTTGATATTTGAAAAGGTCACACAGTCTAATGCAGTCCTGCTGGAGGACGTTTCAAAGCTATTCAATCATGCATTCAGAGGCGCATACAAAAACTGCGATGTAATATGAGTACAACAGTTACTAACCATTTCAATAATCCGGATGTTGTGGATGCTTTATCCTCATTGCATGACAATATGTCGTTGTTCCAGCAGATAAAGCCTCCAATAATATTGTCTTCGTATGTAAAAAAACATTATTTGCAATGTCTCACAACAGAGCTTGGAATAAATAAAACGACTGGTAACCCTACATATTCTTTAACATATTTACCAGGGACGAAATTATACAAAATCATAAATTTGTCCTTCTTTCTTTTGGTATCAACATCAAAGAAAACGAAGAAAATTTACCTTCCGTATACTGGATACCTAAATTACACAAAACTTCTTATAAAGAACGATACATAGCTGGTTCTTCAAAATGTTCGACTAAACATCTTTTTAAAGTACTGACTATTATTCTTTCTACAGTTAAAGATGGGCTTCAAAAATATTGTGATGAGATATATTCTACCAGTGGTGTTAACCAGATGTGGATTCTCAAAAATTTGAAAGATGTACTGCTTAATCTTCGATCACAATCTTTGCTACTTTACAGCAACATAAAGACTTTTGATTTTTCTACGCTATACACTACTATTCCCCATGCTCAGTTGAAAGATCGACTTCACCATCTCATAAAACAGAGCTTTTTCTATAAAAATTGGAATCGTAGATATAAATTTCTGGTTTTGGGTTACAATAATTCATATTTTGTGAAAAATCACACTGAATCTTCCAGAAAATATACTAAAGATGATATTATCAAAATGCTGGACTTTTTGATCGACAATATATTTGTTGAGTTTTGAGGATTTATATTTCAACAGACAGTCTGTATTCCAATGGGTACTAATTGTGCATCCCTACTAGCCGATTGGTTTTTGTACTCGTATGAAGCAGACTTCATTCAGAACCTTCTAAAAGACAAAAAGAAAAAGCACCTTGCGAAATTCTTTAATTTTACTTTCCGATATATTGATGATGTTCTATCATTGAATTACCCATATTGCAACCAATACTTACATCCCATAGACCCCAGCGAACTTGAAATTAAAGATACTACTGATACTAGAAGGACTGCTTCATACCTTGATATTTTCCCCAATATTGACGCAAATGGACTACTTCACACGAAAATCTATGATAAACGGGACGATTTCAACTTCCCAATTATCAATTTCCCATTTCTCAGCAGTAACATTCCCCTCTGCCCCTTCGTATGGCGTTTACATATCACAATTGATACGTTATTCTCGTGCATGTTCACACTATACGGAATTCATATACAGAAGTCTGCTCCTAACACAGAAACTGCTTCAACAAAGTTATGAGGAGGACAGATTAAAATTGACACTCCGTAAATTTTATGGACACCATCACGAATTAGTTGATCAATACTATGTGTCTTTGACCAAACTAGCTAAGGACATTTTTACCACATGGTAAATTGTGGTTTGTCATTACGTCGTCTAATCTTTTAATTACCGAACGTGACTTATTCCCGATTGTGACTGTTTTGCTGAGTGTGAATTCGCATTACTATAAGACGTGCAGTGTTCCAGCTAGGTTTTCAAAAGGGCAGGGTGCCAATCCTGAAAAAGGGCATTTAACGCGCGATATGATAATATGAAAAGGGCATATTTTAATAAAAGATGTTAATCAAACATTTGTGTTTATTCGTTGAATCACAGGTTATCTTTAGCCCATATAGAACTCTATCTTTCTACTTTTAAGGCTGAAAAACTTGTCAAGCAGCTTGTCACACAAGTTTTTTTTATCATTGCTTGGCACAGTTGAACTTTATATGCAGTATGTTTTGAAAGGAGATCTGTTTCATACTGTTTCTATGGTCTACCACATTTTACCAGTTTCACCTTTCTACCCCTGCTGTGCTTGATGGCAATACAGCACAAAACAGCTGTGCTCAGTAAATTCACAATTTTAATTTTTAGGATATAAAGCAACAGTGAAAAATAGTATCAAAAATAAAGAATACAGAAAAAGATTACCAAGGCACCCTACCAACACTGCTACTAAGACCCTCTTTAACTTTTCCCATAACTCAAAATAAATACCTAAACATATATATTCTTAAGCAAGAAGTATGGAGACACATTTTAGAATATGTAAATGGGTTACTCAATGCTAGGAAAAAAATCAGATTGAGTTATCTTTCTTTATTCGGGTGTGCTCCTTCTTTGGAGGATTATAAACAGTACGTAAATATGATGTAAATATGATCACAATATGGCGGCCGATTTTGCTATTTTCGTATCAAAAATGAAGGCAGTCAATGACAAATACGTCTGAATTTTCTGTTTATTTTACAGAAAACAAGTAAAACAATGTCTTCAACGAGTTTATAATGGTTTTCCAACTTTCTGTCATTACGTTTCTTCCATGAAACTACGGTAAACATCGCAAATTGTGCCCAAGTTGTTGTATGCACATTTCTTCAAAGATAATTGCCGACTGACCGATTCTATTTGAACGAATTAATGTTGATGATCATTAATGACCCATCCGATAAACGGATTACCTATAACAACAGATTATGACACCAGTTGTAACCATTGATTAGCTTGGGGTGGTAAACAAAGTCATAATCTTTTCCCCAGGTAAAATCTAGTAATTAGCGTATCATATCAATACGCAAATTAATATGCAATCGATCTTCAAAAAAGGCAGGGCGCCCTGGAAACTGTAAAAAGGGCACAGGGCGCCACTCGGAAAAGGGCGGGCGCCGCGCCCTCTGAAAACGGCCTAGCTGGAACACTGACGTGTTACGGTATATATCTATCCCAAATTCATGTATTTAGTTTGATGTTATATTTGTTATATTTGCAATTTTCATCGGAGTTTTTCAAATTGGTTGACGTCTTTTCTATTATATTCATGTGTTATGGTAAAGAAAATTAATCACCACCTTCATTTATTAGTTTTCATTTTGTTCAACGTAATCTGTACGATATTGTATGATTGAAGTTAGATTCAAAACAAACCGGACATATATATATAATATAGTTAATTGCTATTGATTAGTATTGCAATAAGATTGTGTTTAAATATAATATCAGTATTTAGTTCTATTATAATCTTAAATCAATCCTATTTCTATCTTATTTTTGAGATATAGTTTTTCAAATGTGACGTCATTTTCGTGATGTTTCAGAAATTCAAATGTCTGCGTGACGTAATTGTTGTGCCTTTTTACTACTTCGTATGTGACGTCATTTTATGACTTTTTGCGTTCAGGCCTGGACCAAGTCGGTGTGTCTATTTTCTGTGTTGGTCTTCAAAATATTATGTATTCGGGTTTTGTTTTCTGTAATTAGTTAAGACGTCAGTTTTATCATGTAAATCTTTTATATTCATTTGATAAAATTTACTGTTTGCAATAGCATAAATTGTTCTAAATAATAAGAATGTTATTATCACAAGCAGAAAACCCTAGCCGTATTGGGCACAACCTTTTTCAACTTTTGATCCTCAGAGCTGTACAACTTTGTACCATTTTTTGACTTTCGAACTTTTATATCTGGGCGTCACTGGTAAGTCTTGTGTGGACAAGGCGCGGTTTTGACGTATTGAATTTTAAACCTGATGCCTTTTGTTATCTATTATTCATGTTTTTCTTTGCCTAATACGTTCTCCTATTTATTTGTATTGAAGTCCTGTATTATTATGTTGTCATTTTAATGTTATATTTAACAATGCCATGAAAGTGCGAGGTTTGGCATGCCACAAAACCAGGTTCAACCCACCATTTTCTTTCAAAATGTCCTGTACCAAGTCAGAAAAATGGCCATTGTTATATCATAGCTCGTTTCTGTGTGTGTAACATGTTTACGTTGTGTTTCCGTTGTGTCGTTTTTTTCTTCTATATTTGAGTGTGAATTCACATTACTATAAGATGTGTCACGGTACTTTTCTATCCCAAATTCATGTATTTGGTTTTGATGTTATATTGGTTATTCTCATCGGATTTTGTCTTAGTCTGTTGCTATGTTTGTTACATTTGAATGTTGTGTCGTTGTTCTCATCTTATATTTAATGCGTTTCCCTCAGTTTTAGTTTGTTACCCCGATTTTGTTTTTTGTCCATAAATTTACGATTTTTGAACAGCGGTATACTACTGTTGCCTTTATTCGTCCCCGAGTGCATCACTAGTCTAGGAGTCGGCACATCGGTGTTGACAAGAACATCAATTATAATGTCATTTGTTTATAAATTAACTGTTTGTAAAAGTATAAATTATTCGAAATACTAAGGATTTTCTGATCCCAGTTATAAATTACCTAAGCCATATTTAGCACAACGTTGTTGGGATTATAGGTTCTCAATGCTCTTCAACTTTATACTTGTTTGTCTTTTTAACTATTTTGATCTTAGCGTCATTGATGAAAATTATAAGCCTGGTACCTTTGATAACTATTAGCAACGGTTAGCATCAGGAAAAGTAAAAACAATTAAAAATCTAAATTGAGAACATCATGCTACCTTTGGCCTTGACCTCAAATACACCAATCTTTAAGTAAAACCAGGATCTTAAATCAAAATATCTTAGTCTCTAAAATGACAAAATACTCGCAGAAGGAATTTTCTGATCAATTCAATAAGATTCGGACAAAACAATTGCAAATACGAGCAATTTGGATGAATACATTTATTGCGGTTACTTTTACAGTTTTGAAGTCGATGCAATGAAAACAGTGTTTAATACTGAATACAAAATCATATTGTCTTTCAACAGAAAAGTGGAAAGACTAATCATATGGTATAAATTGCAATGAATACTTGAAAAATATCAATGTATATATTTTAGGACATCAAGTAACAGGCCTTATTTGTTCCAATGATGACAGCCATGTTTGTCATGCACGGCAGGTAATAAGTATTAATATTGATATAGATATTTCAGGCATTCATTTCCAAACCAAGATACCACTGGTCGAAAAAAAAGTTTAAGCATTATGCAGTTATTAATTTCAAATATATGGTACAAACAGAGCATGGACTTCGACTTGAAAGGCGAATAATAACGTTGCACAATAATTTTGTAAAGAAGTGTTTGTAGTTTAATGTAGTGTCTATGTTTATTTCTGTAGATTGTAGAGTAATTAAGAATAAAGATTAGGCAAACATTCTAGAAATGGTTAACTATTGAACCAGTCAGGAACATTTTAAGATCAATCGGGAAACATATCCATCGTTTGACTTGACATCATTCTCAAGGAGTACAAAACAAAAAAATAAACGTCTTTGCCTTTCGATCACCAACCATAAATGGCTGACTGATATAAAAATTGAAAAAGTTATTTGATCGATTAAAACCTCAGTAAGGATATGTCGGTACCGTGTATCTCTTTATTTGTGTGTAATGAAAGGGACATTAGCTGTCAAATTCATGTTCACTGATTTTACTCAAATTCTTATACTCGATTTATATAAATCATATTCAAAACGCATAATTAAATCATAGAAAAGTCTTTAATAAACCATTTAAGATGTGTATTTTATTCCACACGCCATCTAATGAATCATCAACATGACCTTTGAAGACTACCGACGGTCATATTACCCGTTATTAACATAAAAATGGATAAAACTAGATATGATAATAATCGTTTTTAAATGTATGAGAATGATTTTTTTCTCAGAATCGCATGTGTAAAACACATGGGTTACCCTTTTCTCACATCCAAGATAACAATATTTTACATTTAACTAATGAACACACCTAGTTCACGCGTAACTAATCTGAGCTATACAAATCAATTAAATTTCACATGAACACGAATTCGATGAGGTCGAATTTCCCTTCTAAGTGAAAACTTCGTAAGCAATGTTTATTTACTTATTGTGACAAAACTAATTTAACTGGGTTTTGAAAGCGAATATTTGTCCCTTCACACTTTTTCACTTTCATTTATGATTGAAAAAAAAATATTGTTTTATATTTTGTATATCTCGTGCTTTATGACGCTTTAAAGGAAACTGTGTTATATTTTTATTAGGTGTGCCAAATATTCCATGACAATAATGGCCAATTAAGAAAACATTGTGTGGATCCAACACATTTAGTAAGTTAATATATACATGATATAAAAGAGGGACGAAAGATACCAGAGGGACAGTAAAACTCATATAAATCGAAAATAAACTGACAACGTCATGGCTAAAATGATAAAGACAAACAGACAATCAATAGCACAGATGACACAACATAACAAACTAAAGATTAAACAACACGAAACCCACCAAAATCTAGGGTGATCTTAGGTGCTCTGGAAGGGTAAGCAGATCCTGCTTCATATGTTGCACTCGTAATTTTATATATAAACCTATAATTTTATTCTTTTTATTTTGATAATTTTGCATGTACAGTTGACTATAGTCAGGTCTCTTTTGATCATCAAGTTAAACGTGTGACTTAGTCATACAAATATACATTTTAATTTCTGGCTTTGAGGTTTTGTGATAAGGGTTAATAAAGAACAAATACACGTACTTAATTAAAGTGTTATTGATATTATAACTTAGTTACAACAAGTTTAAAAAGGAAAACAAACATATATGATTTACTAAGAGGTTATTCGCCATCCCTTAAAATGTTTGCATTTACAGAATAGAATTTAAAGGGAAAAACATCAGACGTGCATTACGACGACAAAAGACTGTCCACACTGGAGTCCAATACAAAGTTAAAAAAGCAGTAAAAACGAACAAAGTTCAAAAGCTATGCATATTCTGGAAAAAGCTATAGAAGTTTGTAGTAGAGACCTTAGTGCTTATTTGTGAGAATATGTGTCGGCGCAATATGTGTTGACTAGCAGGATGATAAAAACCAGAGAAATTGAACTCTGAGAGCAGAAGCATCTATGACAGTTGCAATGTTGTCAGAAAATATACATTTGACGCTTCATTTAATTTGTCAAAACACAAAGAATAATATAGATATAACAGATCGAATGCGCAAAAAAGTCAAGAGTCATTTTTACTGATGAATTTATTTTTTTCCAAATAATAAAATGTTCTTGGTTTTAAAACAGGCTTATTGAATTAAGGCGTAAGAAAATAATTTTTCAAACTGATTTTTTTAGATTTCGCATCTTCATGAGTGTCGACATCTCTTAAATGAGCAATGCTACTGTACTACACAAGAATGTGTTTTTGGTCAATTTACAGGTATGTACATATAAATATAATTCTATTAATATTCAATATAATGAAATATTATCCCATCCTTTTTTATGTTGGTTGTGTTGATAATGATTCTGTTATTGCTGTAAGTGACTGGAAAAATTGTTTACTAGCATATCTTTGCAGTCTCTGTTGTAAATAGCTATACAACCTATGTATATTTTAATCTGTTTAGAATTGTACACGTGTCTTAACTACATGTATGTATATTATTACCTAAACAAATAGACATTAGATGATTCGGTAAGAGTTTCAAATAGATAACTCCTCATCCAAGTCTTGAAGGTCGATTTTTTGTTTAATAAATCTTATTACACCTCAGTGGTAAAAGACGAAAAAACCTTGAAAAATGTATTATCTGCATTGTAGAACGATGTGAAATATATTCCTTCAAGAATAGATTGCTTTTATGTTGTTTTCTATTAAAAAATTTAATGCAATTTAAACAATCTCATTGTAATTGTGTTTTACCAATTATTTGAATCAATTACATGTACATGTATGTCGTACAAACTTTGAAATATAACGGGTGTTGGGCTAACAGACCACGGATCAGTGCCACAACAGAAAAAAGAAACGTTTCTGCAAACTGACAATGATAACTCATACGACAGCCATGTTAGGAATCGAGCACACTTATATCTTAAAAATGAGGTTTACAAGTACTCGTTTGAAACAAATGTTGGTTAAAGTATCGTCTCTGAGCATATTTTAAGTCTAGAAGTCCATTTTCTAATAATTTTCGGTTAAATTTAACTGATATGATGTTTTATGTAACCTAGGCATAAATAACCGCAGTCGTATTCCTCTGAATTTTGATTTTTGATGCTTGTAAAACGTAACGAAATTCTGACGTGCAAAATTATGCGACTGGTATCGTTAGTGTATTTCTACTAATGTTTGAAACTCGCAATCACATATTCCTCTCGAAAACTATAAAAAAAAATCAATTTTGTGCAAAAGGACTTTAACAATACCCAGAAGTCAATCGTTTTTTATGCGTGCAGTCACACATCAAGAGCATAATCAGGCGTCACATCAAGAACACCTAAGATCACTTCCAGTCATTGATGGGTTTACAATTTGTGTTGCTCAGTCTTTGGATTTCAATGTTGTTTTATGTATTGTTATTTGTCTGGGTTTTTTTGGTGATAAATTAAAACAATGCACGCTTAAACGAAAAGTCAATGTTTTTATTGAATATTACTTTAATTTAATTTGCATTGATTTGACAGCAGAATTTATAATCCTTCGCGCAAGTAATTTGTTATTAGTGACAAAAACGATTTGATGTTGAACAATTTGTGTCTGTTTAATTAAGCTTGGGATATTCAAAAACGACATTGGGCATTTTATTTAACTAACAGAAAGTATTTTTTCTATTCATTTTTCAAGTACTCTTTACATTCTAGCAACTAATGATGCATGCTCTGATGATGAAGATGCCAATTTTTCTTGTGCTGTATATGAAATGATGTACAGTTTATGTACTGCTACTACCGGAACTTTGTATAGAATTGCTCACAAAAGATGTCAAAGATTTTGCGGAATATGTTCAGGTAATTCAACATTGATATCTTTACTTGTGTGTTTAACATTTCCGTTGAATATGTTGTTGATTGTAATCCATTTAATGTTTTATGAAAGCGTTTGTTTTTTTTTTTGTTTTTTTTTCTTCTATGCAAAGTTTTGTTATTTTATATTGTTGTCGGAAATGTATTTTCTTATATGATACTGTTTAACTGGCCAATGATATACAGGGATAACTTCCTTTGTACAATGTTACATGTAAATAAAATGACTAACGATTCACAGAGGAAATGAAAAACACATGAATCGAAGAAACCCTATAATAGGTGTAATGCCTCTTTAATAGGTGTAATACCGCAACTAAACGCTCTAATAGGTGTAATACCGCTATTAGATAAACTCATCATAGATACCAGGACTAAATTTAGTATTTACGCAAGACGCACGTTTCGCCTACAAAAGACTCATCAGTGACGCTCGAATCCAAAAAAGTTAAAAGGCCAAATAAAGTACGAAGTTGATGAGCATTGAGAACCAAAATTCCTAAAAAATTTGCCAAATACAGCTAAGGTGATCTATGCCTGAAGTAGAAAAGCCTTAGTAATTCAAAAAATTCAAAAAATTGTAAACAGTAAATTTATAAATATAACCATATCAACGACAATTCATGTCAGCACAAAAAGTGCTGACTACTGGGCTTGTGATACCCTCGGGGAAATAAATCTCCACCAGCAGTGGCATCGACCCAGTGGTTGTAAATCGATACCAGGACTAAATTTAGTATTTACGCCAGACGCGCGTTTCGTCTACAAAAGACTCATCAGTGACGCTCGAATCCAAAAAAGTTAAAAGGCCAAATAAAGTACGAAGTTGAAGAGCATTGAGAACCAAAATATTTTCCTTTTTTAGTCTTTGTTAATTCTGCAGTTTGAAAACAATTGTGCAGAATTTGTCTTTGTTTCAAATAAATGAGTAAATTTTTATCAAGTCCAGTATTATAGACAAAATGTCACATCGCATTTAATTGCATATAAGAATATATCCATCACTGGAAGTTAACAAATAACATTTTCACTCTTTTTTTTGTGTACAAGCTTAAGTAACCATGTACCTTGCTTGTATATTTGTGTTTTGTTTCACATTTGATCCTTACATTTTTTTACATTGAAAACAGCAAGTGCACCCTTAGTTTCTAGTGATAATTTTCACATCATTCTACTGTGCTGAGAACTGAGAAAGGAATTTATTGGTCACTAAGATCAAAGGAAAATTTTATAAAATAGCTATAAAATTGAAAACTATGACTAATGAAAACATGACTTATCACAGACGTGTACGTATTACAAGTTAAGAATTGACAGGCATTTGATTTTCATAAAGTAAGAGAAGATTTCAGCTTTCCTATTGTGAACTTTCCATTTTCTAAGTAGCAACATTCCAGCAGCACCTGCATACGGGGTATATATCTCCTAATTGATACGATATTCCCGTGCTGGCATTTCCTATCATGATTTTCTTGAAAGAGGGTTGCTGCTCACATGGAAGCTATTACATCAAGAGTTCCAAACAGTGAAGTTGAAATCATCCCTTCGTAAGTTTTACGGACGCCATCACGAGTTGGTTGACCAATATGGAATAACCATTTCACAAATGATGTCGGATATGTTCCTTATGTCGTATTTACAATTCCCTTCCCTTTCATGAATGTGACATTCCGAATAAGACTATTTACCGGATTTGTTATCACCTAAACAATACGACGGGTGCCACATGTGGAGCAGGATCTGCTTACCCTTCCGGAGCACCTGAGATCTCCCTTAGTTTTTGGTAGGGTTCGTGTTGCTTTTTTTTTCGTTTTCTATGTTGTGTCATGTGTGCTGTTGTTTGTTTGTCTGTTTATCTTTTTTTCATTTTTAGCCATGGCGTTGTCAGTTCATTTTCGATTTATGAGTTTGACTGTTCCTCTGTTATCTTTTGTCCCTCTTTCCACTAGTGTGAAGAACCTGTTCATTACAAAACAAAAATCATACATTCCGTAACTCGTTGAATCTTAGGTAATGAATAAAAGTAAGCAGATCCTGTTTCACAAGTAAAATTGTAAGATCAAAGTATAAAAATAGACAATAATTCACTGAGTAATATATAGACGCCTACACAATGTACAAATCAAGGCCAATAGGGAAACAAGGAATAATTAAATCTAAGTTTCTATGCATTTTTCGTATAATAGAGCTGGCACAAATCGGTCAATGCTATTCATTGGGAATGTATTTCTACAAAGTCCTTGTTGAAATAACTCAACTTTCGTCACTTGGAATGGTACCTTGGAAATCGCACAATACTATTTTGTTAGAAGCATATCTATGTAGTATCTGTAAATACCAAACCTACGTCATTTCTGAAATTTTAGAACTGTACAAGCGTTATTCGGTTTTAAATTGTATAATTGTTTTACGATTTCTATCAGAATAAACTGGTTTGATTCCTTTTACATCATAATCGTACTGATGAAGGATATCTAGTATCCGAAATATTCATACTTACATGAATTAATTGTGTTTTTTTTTTATATAAAGGTCCAGTAATCAATTAATTGTTATTGTTCGTTAAACTACTTCTTATGATACCGTTCATTGCAACGTGTCTTCTACATATGTATTTATTCATCAAATATGCTTGTTACATTGTTACACCAAGAAACCAAGGTTTTCTTGATGCATCCTGTAATATTCCATCGATTGCCCAGGTTAGCAATCAGCTGCTGATATATATGTATATATTATAATGATATGTATAAATTTCTTGAAATACAATTATACAACATTTTAATACATTATGTTTTATTCTATCAATCGTCTAAACTTCTTTTTAGTGACTTTAGTAATGGATTAAGTTTCATTGTTCTGTTTTCGTTGTATCTTTTTATGTATTCTCGAACAAAAATTTGATAAACATTTACCTTTGTCAATTTCTGATTGATACAAAATATGATTTGTATATGGAAAAACCTAAGATTGTTAGGAAATAATTCAGACCAAAATAACTTTTGTCAAAAATTTTATATCCAAAGACTAATTGCTTTAATGATACTCTAAAATTTAAATTTGATTTTATCATTAACTCATGAATACTGTCACAAAAATTTTCTAAAAATCGACAAGAAATAAAAAAGTGGTTATAATCTTCTTCTTCGTTACATACATTACATAGATTGTCATTCATCTGTTTCCATTTAAACAATAATTGTTTTGTTGGTAATATGAATTGTAAATAAAGGCAACAGTAGTATACCGATGTTCAAACTCATAAATCCATGGACAAAAATCAAAATCGGAGTAACAAACTAAAACTGAGGGAAACGCATTAATTATAAGAGGAGAACAACGACACACCACTACAATGTAACACACACAGAAACGGACCAAGCAACAGACAAAATCCCACGAAAATAACAAATATAACATCAAAACCAAATACATGAATTTGGGATAGATTTGTAAAAGTTTCCATCTATATATTTTTAACTTATTTTCTTCTAAATAATGAAACATGAAAACATATATAAGGTTCTCATTAATTTGTAAAATACGCATCCATTTGCTAACACCAATTGATGGTTCAGTTTTATCTTTACAAATTGACTTATATAATATATTTGTTGAAAAATTTGAAGCCTCAATGTAATTACCTTTCCAGATTAGTTTCTGTCTAGGAATATTTACAATACTTTTAATAGAACTTTCAGACTGTAACATCTGAAGCCAGTCTTTTGGAATGGCTTTTTTTAAATATTTATTTCTGCAATCCAATTAATCTTGCATTCTAATTTATCCAGAATAAAATGTTGAGATGTATTACCAGTATCGTCTATAATATCATTGACAAAAATCAAGTTACTCTTAATCCAATTTTCAAAAATAATAGTTTTATTTTTAAAATTAATCTGTTTGTTCTCCCAAATCACCTGTTTCCTTACTTCTGTGAAGTTGGTAGGTTTTTTTTTGTTTGTCCACCGCCTGATATTACCCAACATTTAAATACTTCTCTATAAAATTCAGGGATAGGTTTGATATAATCCAGAATTTTTTTCTTTTCAAAATTCATCTTAAAAATTAACCAATTAATAACAACCACGCTGAGATATTTTAATGGAATCAACTTCCAGTTTGAAATATCATTACTAATGAGTTTACTTACCCGAGATGCTTTTAGAGACATAAAATAACTTTGTATGTCGATCATTTGTAACCCTTCTTCTTCGTTTGACTTTATCATGGTATTTCTTTTAACCTTATCTGGTTTACCATCCCAGATGTATTTATAACATTTACTTTCTATTTCTTTTCTGAATTTCTCCGGAACTGTACAGGCACTTGCCAAAAATGTAAAAAGTGGTAAAACTAATGTTTTTATAATAAGAATTTTCCCGATTAAAGTTAAATTACGTTTCCCCCATAGATGAAATAGTTTATTCATTTTCTCAATTTTATTCTCCCAGTTTAATTTTTCACATTCTTCTCTGTTATGACCAAAATATATTCCCAATGCTTTGACTGGTTTTTTTGTCCAATTAATCCCAGCTACCTTATCTTTACTATTTTTCAGTTTTCCTATCCATATACCCTCTGTTTTATTTTTATTCAAAGTTAACCCAGAAAATGATCCAAAAATTTCTATTTCATTCATAGCAGCTTTGATTTCTTTCTTATTACTGAGAAATAAAGTAGTATCATCAGCTAATTGTGAAATTTTAATGCTATGATTTTTATTATCTACGAACCCTTTGAAGTCTCTGGGTTTTTTTTTTTCAAGTCTTAAAGACATGATTTCCACGGATAAAACGAAAAGAAGAGCTGATAGCGGACACCCCTGCCTTATTTCTCTTGAGTTATGAAATATTTCTGAAATCCATCCATTATTAATAACACAAGTTTGTAACCCAGTATATAATGTTTTTACCCAGTTTATAAAAGATTCATTAAATCCAAAATGTTTCAAAGTGATTAACATAAAATCCCATTCTAAGGAATCAAAAGCTTTAGTAAAATCTACAAAAACTATTGCCCCTTCAATCGAATATGTATCCGCATAATCAATAATATCTTGAATTTGTCTCAAATTAAAACCAATAAATCTGTTTTTATTATATCCTGTGTGATCTTCATTAATAATTTTTGGTAGTATCTTTTTTAAGCGTTGCGCTAGAACAAATGACAATAGTTTTAAATCTACATTTAGTAAGGAAATTGGCCTATAAATATCTAATAATAAATGATCCCCCTTTTTGAACAATAATGTCAAAATACTAGTACGTTGTGAGTGCGATAGACTTACACAGAAATTATCAATTATAGGTCACCGTACGGCTTTCAACAATGAGGAAAGCCCATACCGAATAGTTAGCTATAAAAGGCCCCGAAATGACAGAGTAAAACGATTTTAACGAGAAAACTGACTAATTTATTTACGTAAATATGAACGAAAAATAAATATGTATAACACAAACAATTTCTTATTTGGCGTTTTTTTTTTACAGGAAACAGCAATTTAGGACCGCAACCAAGTAAGCTTCTGTACATTAATAAATTAACTCGATGGTGGTTTTATTCTTACAAAACAATGTACGTTCAGATGCGTGAAATTTACACAAATCTGATTTATAACATTACAAGTCTGATATTAAGAAAGCCCACTTGGTGCCCGTATAAACTAAATGCAAACTCTCAATACACTGTATTACTGAAACGTACAAATATGGAGTCATGGAGAAAAAACAGTTTCAATCATTCCATGGTACCACCAGTAAGGATATCTTAGACTAACATATTCACCGTTTACAAAAGGGAATAAGGCTTACCATGAACTATACCAAATGTTTTGAAAAATTAGATAGGAATAATGTTTGCTTGATACGTTTGTATGAAAGTGTGTTGTAAAGAATTGAAAAGTCGGAACTGTTATCAGTCTCAAAAGGGCAAACAAAGCACGTAATTTGTCTAAACATCCACTGAATAATTTACACTCCTTTCCACATATGTTTTATCACAAAAGTCAGTAATAAGATATTTGCTTCTAATGAACTAGTTAAGAGCAATAAAAGTTTGGGTGCAGAAAAATTGTAAGGTATAAGAGGCCGAGATAAAACGGTATTTCAAATTTTTCCAGGGTTTTTTTTTTTTGTTTTTTTTTTATGTTTACGAAAAAGAAAAAACAAGTTTAATAAGAAGACATACTAAACGGCAACTTCACAAGGAATGGTTCATTAACTTGGACGGGACCCTTATACCACACTTTAATTCAGGAATGTTGAAAATAAAAATTGTCTAGATACATATATCTTTAATATTCCTCATCTATAACGCTATGAACAGACATAACAGTAGCCTAATATACAACTTTTAAAACCTCGAAAATAGGATCGAAAGATACCAAAGGGACATTCAAACTCATAAACCGAACATAAACTGACAACGCCATGCTTCAAAAGAAACTAGAAAGAAACTATACAAAATTAGAGATTTAGCTAGCTATAAAGACCATGCTTACGCTAATTGTCCCTAACAATCAGGTTACAATTCGTTCCTTTTGTTGATGAGTTTTCTTATCCCAGGTGTAGATTACCTTTATTTAGCCGTATTTGGCTCTTCAAAAAGTAAAATCAGAAAAATACTGAACTTCAAGAAAAATTCAAAACGGAAAGACCTTTATCAAATGACAAAATCAAATGATAAAACACATCAAACTAATGGACAACAATTGTCATATTCTTGACTTGGTACAGGCATTTTCAAATGTAGAAAATGGTGGATTTAACCTGGTTTTATACCTCTCACTTGCATAACAGACTTCAACTTAGTACTTGTTTGTGTTTTTTTTACTGTTTTGATCTGAGCGTCAATGATAAGTCTTATGTAGACGAAACGCACGTTTTGCGTATTAAAAATTAATCCTGGTACCTTTGATAACTACTTCCCCCTTTAAAATTGTTCTTGATGTTCGTAACTTGTTAATGCACAAAACATATGTGGTATATTTGTAAAAGAGACGACAACCATCCACCTGAGTTTTAATGGAGGAGAAAATGGGCAACTGTCTTCAATAACGAGAACAACCTATACTGTAAAAGAGGGGCGAAAGATGCCAGAGGGACAGTGAAACTCATAAATCGAAAATAAAATGACAACGCCATGGCTACAAATGAAATGGACAAACAGACAATCATAAGTACACATGACACAACATAGAAAACTAAAGAATAAACAACACGAACCCCACCAAAAACTAGGGGTGATCTCAGCTGCTCCAGAAGGGTAAACAGATCCTGCTCCACATGTAACACTCGTCGTGTTGCTTATGAGATAACGAATCCGATAACTTAGGTTTTAAAAGGTCCCTGTATGAAAAAGATAGAACAATTTTTGCTAAAAAAAACATATACCCGAAACCGACTTTGTTTACATTTTACATGATACAGAAGTATGAAAAAGCTAAATCACAAAATACTGAACTCCGAAGAAAATTCAAATCGAAAAGTTCTAATCTAATGGCAAAATCAAAACACGACAAGACAAAAGATAAATGTTAGAAAATGCTAATTTAATTTAAAACAAGGTGGTTAAATCATTTTATTTGGTTATACTATATTTGACAGATAGCCTTCCAACTCAGCAGACTTGTATAGATCATGATGTTAGATGTGCCCAGTATCAAGCCAATATATGTAGTTCTTCTGTCTCTCAGAGTTATGTCATCTCCACATGTGCAAAGACATGCAACAAATGCGCTGAATATTATGGTACTAAGCTAATTAAAAAAATAGAAAAATTAAAGAGTCTTCCCTATGGTTTTGCGTATTTGATTTAAAATCATGAAAGACAAAAAATAATTAGATATGTGTATTATACATGTGACAGTAAGTGAACAAAATAAAATTCAAACGAAAAGAATTATATTGTTTTTATCTATCAAAATGGACCATAACAGTATTTCTGTTCACAAGCAGTGGGTCAAACCTATAGTTGCTGCATATAGATGAATACTTGATAGTATGGTCTCTGAAAATTAAAAAAATCCAGGACTTTCATCAATGCAATAAATGGATAAATTAAAATTATATAAATTTTTCATAAATATATTACATATGTATTATATGTAGATGTGTGGTTTATACCTCATTATTAATGTGCATTAATCTGATTCTAGATCACTTAAGGTTGTTTATTATAATTTAATTTTCTGACGTATCACTCTGATTATGAACATACATTTTTTTTTCAGCTTCGTTGCAGAGTGAGTAGTTCATATTTCTTCAATTTGATGCTACAAAACACCTCTAAATTATGTATACAATACAATTAATTGTAATGGATGGAATAGCTATTCACCTAAAAGTTATATACTCCAATCTTGAAAAAGCGCCACTTGGCAATTTTCCAATGTGTACTGTGCTAAATAAGAGAATAGTGTCAAATGTAAAGTTTTCAAAATTTTATAGATTCACATTATGTTTGTTCAACACAAATTAGTCATACAAATGCTATGTTTGCAGTGTTTATTATGTTAAAACATGTTGTTCTCTTTGAATAGTTCCAGCAAACAATATGTGTAATCAGTGCTTAAGATAGCTACAACTGGCTTGTGACATATTGAAATACATATATTTTTTTCTAAACTTATCTAACAAATCTTAGTCGATTTGCTGTAATTGGTTAGATCATTAATCAGATCTTACTCATTGCACACAATCTGTAAATAACTTTTGTATGATATGACTCGTCAATCGTGTCACTAATTCATAAAACGTGAATTTAGTTAGACGTTTAATAGAAAATGTGCACATCATCAATAAGCGTCACCATGTATCTGGGAAATTATTGTCCAAAACCTAATTTAAATAATAGATAGTGAGTTCAAATAATGTTTGATGAACAGAAAGTAAAGAATGCATAAAACGATGGTTATTGATTATAAAGTAGGTGGCGTGTCTTCATTTCATCAAAGAAAGAATTAAAGAGATAATGGTTAACATCCTTGTAATTTGGTCTTGGTTAAAAGTTGTTCTTTTTGGCAACTATTCTCCATCTTCTTTATTTTATATTGATATATGCCATTAAGATTTTATTTTATTTCATACTTCAGTAACAACAGCACAGCTTACATGTTCTGACCAGAGCGCCAAATGTAATGATCACTTCTTCACAAATTTTCTTTGTGCAAACTTAGACCCCATCAATTTAGAATATGCAATAGCTACATGTCCAATGTCCTGTAATCGGTGTACTGAATATTACGGTAAGTACAAATGAATGGAAGTATTTAAACCATTTAAAAGCCAATGTAACAATTGAATGTTATCTGTATTTTACTTTAATGTTTATGAGGTGCAGAACTCAAGAGCTCTTTTTGAGGGCCGTATATAAGAAAAGTGGCTACTCCTATCGAACTTATCTTCTTGTTCAATGATAGTCTTATTTTTTTCTGCTTAATTTTGATTGACAGACTTTATCTGAAAGATAATTTGTATATTAACTACTTTAAACTGCATTGTGGTCTTTACTAGCACTGGATCGATACTACTGCACGTGGTTATACAGGAATAATACCATAAGATAATGTGTACATATAATTCGTCTCAAATTTGGACCAAAAAAATACTTTACTACAAATAAAACATTGCGGAAAGGAAAGGTACACCATCAATTTGCCACACTACATCATATATTATGTTACAAACCTATATATTAGGTCGACAAGGAACAACACGACTGTCGAAAGTTATTATTTGTATATCCTAGTTCGTGAGTTAGAATTGTGCGGCAGACAGTTTAAGTCATACTGCTACGATGTAACAGAAACATGGGCAAGAATTCCGCAGAGGGAAGAACACAATTTTTATAACGAATATTTGTACATCATTTAAAATTGTTAGGCTTAATTTATGACGAATAGAATATAAGTGTTTATAGGTAGACATTTGAAATCATATCACCAGCCACCAAAACATGATATAAAATACAACAATAAAAGTAAAAGTTATAAGTGTTTTTCTTATTTTCATTTTCAGCTAGTTTACAAGCTAAAAGTAAGTTTTCAATTTCTTTTTTCAACTTTCAATTGAATTGGTCTTGTGGCTGCTTAGAGCGTTACTTATAGCGCTTCTTAATTTAATTTTATTTCTATTAATCTATATTAATCCATTGATGCAGGTTCTCCTGGTTAAGTCTTGTGTCTCCTCATATTTTAAACTTTTGTATACCAATGGTGAATAACATAGTGAAATTGGAGAGGACAAACAGTCCAACATTGAAGGAAAGGGTCTCGAATAAACAAATAAACGACATAATTAATGACAATGATAGTCAAAGTCTATCTTTTTTTTTTCAAAATGAAATAATCCCTTCTTTAATGTTAAAGTGCTTAAACACATCATATGTAATTCTAATCATCAAGTTGTTAATCTTTACTCTTGCATTTTATAGAACATGCCCTAATTGCATTCCAAAATTTAAAAAAAAAGTGCATTAGCGTGTTTCAGACATTTCAAAAAATCGAAACGAAAATATACCATAATATTTATTTTATTTCTATATATGTAACACATGTCAACTTAATGCTAAACATTTAAAATTCAGCTTGACTCTAATTGATATCTTTCAGCTACAACACCAGTACCGATATCAGCGACAACAGGTAATCATCAAATTATTCAACAATTTAGTTGCATTGCAAAAATTATAACTATTTAAAAACTTAGTCACAAAACAAAAAATATCTGCCAACTTTTTTAAACAGATACCAATACGAAATGATTTGTATGTTCAGATTTGAAATATTGGAAGTAGCATCAGTTTGCTCTAACTGCTAAAATAGATGCTATTTAAGGCTTTATATATCAGCACGAGCCGAATCAGATTCACTGTTTTCATTATATGTCAATGTATATATTTAAAGCACATCACAGATCTTTTTCAATGATGCGAATTCGGAAATGCATATCTTTTTTTAGGGAAAGGAGGAAAAGGGCTTTTTATTTATTTATTTGGCAATCAATAATGTTTTAGTATTTTCCCAAAACAATTAAGGTTGTGCAAGCGTGTATTGTATGGTTTAGTATTTGGTGAAGATTCCATTTTTTTTTGTTAAGAATTCTTATTGATTTCATCGGGATATCGGGATATAGGTATTTAGTCGGATCTTAACGCGTACTTGCAATTTGTTTAAAGGTGGCACGGTAGTATTTCCTGGCCCATAAGGGATAATGATAGACTTTTTAGAATTTTCACCACTTTCTAAGATTGCAAAAAATTCTACATTCACAGTTAACTGAAGTACTTTCATTTTACTATTCAGAAATGAATTTGAATATGTATCATGACCGTTTACTTTTTTTGCTATTTTCAAAAACCTAAAGCCACTAGTACTTTTAGGTCTTTTATGGTGCAGTGAATAAAAAATTCTCAAAAATTCTCAAAAATTCATTTTCATCTGTATGGAAAATTATTTCATATTTTTTCTACACCTGATTCATCACTCAGTTTGGGTAAGTATGTTCAGTTGATACTGTATTTTTTGTCCAATCACACTGTTTAGATACATTAACCTAAGTAGGGTACACAAAAGAGCAACCTAAATTCTGGAATGCAAATACTACCGTGCCACCTTAAACCGGTTTTGATAAAAATAAACGAAGAAATGTCGAAATGTTCAGGACTTAATCAAATCCGTATTTCGGTAAGATGGTGCAAGCATACGATTTTTATTGCGTCTTACACTTTGAGAAGCGAAAAATCTTTAACTACTTTATTCAAATATTGTGTAAAAACGTTAATTACCAGCTATGAAAGTCAAGTGGCTCTAGCATTTTTTCTGAGAAAGTTTTCAAAAATTGCAAAGAAATATTTTTACAGTGGGTCTTCACTATCTATAGATTAAGAAATTTTGTTTATATTCATAATTTATATTCATCATCGAAGGTGGAGAACGATTGCACAGTTAATTAATTATATTGATGTGCCATTTGTATGCAAGAGTGACATTCCGTTGTATTATGTGCCAATTCGAAAAAGTTATGCGAGTATTGTGTCCCTTTAACAGGTTCATTTATTTTATAATTAAGTTTAGGTTTCTGATATAAATTTTTAATAATTACAAAATATATCAATTCAATATATTTCAGTTTTTGTTGTTGGTGTATCAAAAACATTGATGAACGAACATAATTTCATACATTTGAAACGTTTAAAATGATTACATACCAATATAAAGAACCGTTCATCATTTTTGAAAAAGACTAAAAATGAAAATCGAATTATTTATCTTCCCTTTATGATTGATTGATTGGGAAATGAACCAGAGTTATCTAATGGTAATCACAGAGAGGGACTAGCAAGCAATTCTAGCATATTCAACGTTAAACCAATTTTCCACTATAAACGAATGTTACTTTATACAAATATAAGGACTTTGTTAGCTAATTCTACAATTGTTTTTAGATTTTATGATCTTTTATTACAATAGATTAATATGCTACTTAATAGTAGCATTATGAATTTATTCGGTTTAAATTTTTTCATACCAACCGTTTTTATTTTACATAACTTATGATAGACAAAATTCAGGTGAAACGTTTCAATGATGAAGGGATTGATACTATAGGGTTATTGCATGAATATTGGGGAATATTGTTCTGAGAAGAATTTCATAATACACGCGCTTGCGAGTGCAATATATATTCTACGAGGGACTATATTCCCTAATATTCATGCAATTACCCTTTTATTGTATATCAATAGAATATTTGAAGGTAAAATTTGGTTCACACTAAGATTTTGTCGTTGATGACGTCATAAATTTTGACGATTTATTGCACTAGTTCAATATTGGAATTTATTGCACGCTAACTTTTACTTTCTGTGGGAAATATTATATTGCTATGCAATAATACGAAATATCAAACAACATTAGTTTCTCATTAACGGTATTGCTTGCATGTTTAATTTATTATGTTTCCTTTTATTATACTACAGACCCAACAACAACAACAGCTAAACCAGTAACAACACCAGCTAAACCAGTAAAAACAACAGCTAAACCAGTAACAACAACAGCTCAACCAGCAACAACAACAGCTAAACCAGTAACAAATGCTGCCAAACCAATAACAACAACAGCAGGTCGGTTTTGTAATTTGTTTTGGTAATTGGTTAACATAATGTTTTCCTCATCATGACATTCCAGATAAAACTTGTTTTGTATTACAGACTATTCCTATACCAAAGTATCATTGTTATTATTTATTTGTAACAAATCTTTGTGTTTGATTAGTTTTCCAGCCGTACACAGGCAAATTTTCCTTACGTAAACTTCACATGTATCTCACGTGAAATTCACGTTTAAAATTGTACGTGCAATTCGCCTCATGCTTATACATGATACTTACGTGAAAATATCATGTGAATTTCACGTGAATCTTATGTGAAACTTTTTGCATTAATTTCACGTGAACTTTACAAAAAAATAATTGGTATTTTTCATGATTTTTAATTGAATTTTGAAATTTAAATGTTTTTTTAATAGATTTATTTCAAAAACTCACGTGATACTCACACGAAAAAAATAATGCGATTGTCACGTGAAATTCAAATGAGATTCGCGTGAATTAATTTCACGTGAGTTTCACGTTTAAACTCTTTAAGGTGAATGTCATGTGAATTTCACATGAGATTCATATAAGTTTAAATTCGCTTGAAATTGACGTAAGTGATATTTGCCTGTTTACTGAAGGCATGAATTCTGCAAATGTCTTTTGAATAATATGAACTTTATATATTGTCTAACAGCTCTGATTCAGTTTGTGTTCAGTGTCGTATACAAATGTCATCAGAATTAGTTTAAACATATTTATTTATAGTGGATTGGGAAACAAGTTTTGCAACTTATATTAATCTCTTTCCACTTTACGGGTGTGAGTGCTGCCTTGTATCGGCATTAGCCTACCCTTTTTCGAAATCTACAAGGGTGTCTTTGACGTGCAAGAGATATGGCTCTCTCTTAACACGGGTCAGCCATTTATCGTCCCCTTCCGACGGACTATCATCGTTTCCTTTTTTTATTTTTTATTTATTTTTTCAATAGTCAGGATTTAACATCACCCTTACAGCACCACCTGACTAAGGTGTTACAGGGTTTCAAATATATAACAACAAAAGACTATTGTTTTATCAAGATTAACGCAAACTAAAATATAAATGTTTTGAAAATCTCTTTTTCTCTCTCTCTCTCTCTCTCTCTCTCTCTCTCTCTCTCCCCTCTCTCTCTCTCTCTCTCTCTCTCTCTCTCTTCTCTCTCTCTCTCTCTCTCTCTCTCTCTCTCTCTCTCTCTTTCCCACTCTCTCTTTCTCTCTTTTTTCACAATCTCTTCATATAGAAATATCTATAGATTATTTAATAGAAGAAAGAAAAAAAGGTTTACATGTGCTATGCATATATTACATGTTGTTTGCTCTGTTCCATAAATAGATCAAAAAGATATATATTGATAGATTACCATTTAGGATAAATAATTAGCAAAGGGGCCCAAAGTTTTTCTAGTTCAAAAACTTTGTTGTATTTTCTTGCTGTATATAACTCTAAGTTATAAACATTTTTCAGTCTATTTTTTAATTCAATTGCATTTGGAAGCTTTTCTTCTGGCTTGCATTTATATATGTATTTTTTGGCAAAAATTACAAGAAAATTTAAAAATAAGCTTTCTTCTACAAAACCACGAAAAAATATTTTTTTGTTAAAATCAATGTTTACATAGAAATTTTTCAAGCAAGCACATAACAAATAAAAAAAATTTGATGTCACTTGACAATCATAAAATAAATGTCCAATAGTTTCATCTTCACATCTACAAAAAAACATAACTTTGTATCTTTGATTTTAATCTTATATAAAAAATGTATTTGTAGGAATAGTCCTATGTAAAAACCTATATTGGAAATTATACAAATATGTATCTCTACAACCTTTCTGAAGTATACAAAAGTATTTCTTCCAGTCTTCAATGTTAGAAGGGAGCTCATCCTCTCATTTTTAAAAATTTTACAACTGGAGGATATGCACATTTTACAATAAGATTATTATATATGAATTTGATGTTTTTACTGCTAGTAATTTTCTCTAAAACATTTTCATGCGGAGTAAAATTTTCTAAGTCAGTATCAGTGTTTTCCCTAACACACTGTTTTACCTCCATAGGGATATTTGATATTAAACTGTAATAGTGCATATGATTATTTGTCTGCACAGCAGCAACTCCCCATCTGTTATATAATGGGAAATCTTCAGTTTTCACAAAATTCAAGATATCCAGTGAGAGACACTCCTTGACATCAGTTTTAACATGTGGTTTAGATGAGTGTAAAGCTTGAAAAACGTCTTTCCAAAAAGGGTTGCTGAGTTGATTTCCAATCTCCAAAAACTTGAAGTTTTGTAACGAAAAAGATCTTGCACCTCCAATTTTTTTCAATATCAACTTAAGAATATTTTGCCAGTCCCCATTCAAATTTGAAAAAAATCGCCTCATCCAACCGACTTTAAGATAAGAGTTGAAAGATTGTAAATGAACCATTTTCAAACCTCCCTCCTTTTTATCTGCAATCAGTGTATCACGTTTGATTTTTTCTTTTTTTCCATTCCATATAAAATTAAAGAATAATCTGTTGATTTCATTCAACATGGATTGACATATATTAGGCAAAGATGTAAGCAAATGAATCAATTTTGGAAGTGCAAGAGTCTTAATAACAGTAACCTTGCCAAGTAGTGTTAGCTTTCTATGCTGCCAACTATCATCGTTTCCTCAAGACTATACTCGCAGATGGTGTCATCAGAATTGAGTTGAGAGATTAAATAGTTTTAAAAGTAAATATTTGAAATTGTATTAATTTATCATCAGCACCTTAACAACAAAAATAAAAATAATTTTGAAATGTCGTTATTTATCTTTCTGTTATCATGTCTTTTCAAATTCCGGTTATGTGATTCCTTATTGATATTTTATCACTTTTGGTATTGCCTCTGTAGAATCCGCGCACATAATTAAATAGTATCATTATTTTGTTTGGCATACAGACAGACAAATTACTCATGTTTCAGTGATGAAGAGATTGATACTACGACATATACGTAACTTTTCAAGGTATAATTTGAATGTTAAATGTTATGTTTCATTTTATTGTTTTACAGCTCCTACAACAACAGCTCAATCTGTGTGTGTTTTGTAATTTGTTTTATTCAAACCCATTAGTTGGTACAAATAATTTTCAATCATAATTTCTCAGCGGATAATACTTTTGTATCATAGACCATTCTTATATGAAGGTCACATTGTTTTTATGGGTTTACTTTTTTTAGATGGAACATATATTTTCGTAAATTGACATGCAATTGTTTCCTTTTTACATACATGTATTAGGTAGTCATGGTCTAGATAAAACTTGAACAATTTGATTATATAACTAATTTTTGAATTTAGAATGGAAATGGGGATTGTGTCCAAAGAGGCAACAACGAGACCAAAATGTAAAAAAACCGCCGAAGGCCACCAATGGGTCTTCAACACAGACAATCACGCAACCGGAGGCGGATTGCAGCTGTCACCTACACAAAAATGTTTATTTGTGCAGTACTCAGTCATTGGTTTGCTGAAATTGGTCTAATCATAATAACATTTTTTCAAATGCATTTAATGTATGATTGTTATTTTTTATTATAATTTTTTGGTATCAGACATTGCGTTTTCTATTTGTTCTTAACTAATACGAGTGGATATATCCCACCTCTTATTTATATAAAGCGTGGAATAAGATTCATTTTCTGTAACTCATATAATTTTTGCCTCGGTTGAGTTTGGACAACCATTGAGTATTGTTAGTCCTCAATGCTCATGAATTTCGATTTTTTGGGGGCTTTTAAAAATTAAGTTTGAGCGTAACTGATGAGTCTTTTGTGGATTAAACACACGTCTGGTGTACAATATTTTAATCCTGGAATTGATGATGAGTTTATTTACAACCACTGGGTCGATGCAACTGCTGGTTGGGGTTTCTCTCGTGGGTAAACACTGCCCCGTAGTCAGCACTTCTGTATTGACATGAATAGTCATTTACATGGTGTTTGATCGATTAAAAACTCTTAATAAAACTTCATCAGGATTATCCCCGAAATCAATTACCTCGGCTGTGTTTGGCAAGACCTTTCGGAACTCCTGGTCCTCGATTCTCAACAAGTTCTCACTTAATTTGGTCCTTATAACTTTTTTTACTTTCGAGCGTCACTCATACCTGTACTTTAGATGATTTGCACGTCAGGCATACAATACTTCAATTCTGGTATCTATGATGATTTTAATTGCCGTTAATAACAAAGTCTTCACTAGGAGCGAATGGTATAATAGCTTATTTACGCAGAATTTGTTGGACATGTAGTATACAGTATATGATGAAGATATTGTTGTTATGTTGAATCTGCTGGTTGTACCTATTGTTAATCATATGATTTTGAATATGCCTATAGCTGAACATGCGGTATGGACTTCACTTATTGTTGAAAGCCGTACCGTGACCTATATTAGTTCATTCTGTGTCATTGGTCAATTGTGAAGAGTTGTTTCATTGACAAGCATAACACATCTTTTCATACATATGTATATATTGTATATAAATACATTGATGAGCCGCAATGATAAATGTTTTGAACAATTTCAATGTGTTCCTTATTATTGTCATTTCTTTTAGGGGTTTGCCAAGATAAGCCAGGAGTGGATTGTACACTATTTAAAGCAGATGTTTGCATTTGGATAATATTGAAATTAAACTATAAAATGTTTCTGCTCGTTATAATGTACTTTATAAAAATTTTAGTTGAATTACAGTACGAATAAAAATTGCTTAATTTTATGATTCAATTCTAGAAAATCATTAATGATCTCCTTTATTAGAGAACTATAGTTCTTGGTCCTCGATGCTCAACAAGTTCTTACTTAGTTTGGCCTTTTTAACTTTTTAGTTTCGAACGTCACTCATACTTGTTATGTAGACGAATTGCACGTCAGGCATACAATACTGCAGGGCTGATCTCTATGATGATTGTAATTGCCATTAATAAAAAAAAAGTCCTAACTAAGAACGAATTGTATAATAGCTTGTTTTTACAGAATTTGTTGCAACTTTAATATACAGTATATATATGATGAAGATGTTGATGCTATTGCGAATCTGAGGGTATAACCAATGGTAATCAAAAGTTGGTTGTGAATACTGTTGATTTATTATTATTCGTTGGATACCAATATCGTGGGTTTAGTTTATACAGTTGCACCCCGAATTCAAATGGTCAACGAATAGCATATTTTCAATAGGCTTTTAATACAGAGATTGGCAAAACGAAGAATCAAAATATACACGAAATTGCAAGTTTTAAGCAATCCTCGAAAATTGATACCCTTGAATATTGATGAATCAACAATATTCCTTTTATAGCTGAACATGTTGTATGGACTGCATTCATTTTTGAAGGCCGTACTGTGACCTAAATCTGTTGATTGCTGTGTCGTTTGGTCAATTCAAAGGTTGTCTCTTTGGCAATCATAACACATCTTTTTTTTTATACATATGTATATACTGTAGAAGCACAAACTTTCGTGGGGGATTTAATTTCGTTTATTTCGTGGATAAGAATTATCCACGAAATGAAAACCCCAACGAAAATTTAACTGTAGATTTACATTATTTTATGATCTGACTAAATCTTATTGACATTATCTAATTGATGAACATAAATGCAGACAATGAAATAAATAGGTTAATTGATTAGACATCGATATTCAAAGGTTTTCTTTAAGTCAGATGATAATCCTAATCCTTTGTTTGTACAGTAATTAATAATCACCAAGAACTGTCAATCAATGTCATTTAACAGTCTAATGCGTCTGTAATGCCCTCAAGTTGTAATACATTTATTACACAATCATTGTCCTTGGATAAAACATCAAAGGTGTGTAACAGCCAATTAGTATGTGCCGGTTACAACACTTGATTAGTGCTCACTGTTACTGTGAAATGCAATTATTGATTTTTCCCAACAGCAAAAGTCCACATCAGTTTTATTGAGTATTGTTAATTATAAAGTGAAATTTGTATAATTTTTTTTCTAAACTTAAAAACCACGAAAATTAATCCCCACGAACTTACTTTTGCATACAAAACCACGAAATTTTAACCCCACGACAATTAATGTTTATACAGTATACTGAATCTCAATACATTGATAAGCCGTAATGATTAAAGTTATTAAACATATTTAATTTGAACTATATAATTTCCTTTTATTTCAGTGGTTTGCCAAGATAAACCTGGAGTGGATTGTAAACTATTCAACATAGATTTTTGTGCAAATCCATATTCAAATACGATTTGTGCCAAATCCTGTGGTCACTGTACCAAAGTTATCCAGTCTGCATTTGGCTAATATTAAAAATAAACCGTAAAATGGTTTTGTTTGTTATAATGTATTGTATGAATACCATGCTGGAATCAGTGTACAAATAGAAATGGCTAAATTTTAGAATTTATTTTTATATAATCATGAGTCATATGAGAATTATAATTACATATTCAGTTACATAAGCCTAGGAATAGCAAGACGTGAAACAATTCAAACTTTCACAGTTAAAAGTACCATTGTCCTTTTAATATCAAACAACTGTAGTAGTTTTAGCCATTTTCTGTTATCATTTCGCTATTTAACAAGTGCGGTTTTATTAGTTACTCTAAAATTCGCTCCCTTGTTTAGCCTTTAACAGTACATACAATAATACTTTAAAAATGAACACAAGAAGTCATAGTATATTGCATTTTTTGGACAACCAAAATGTCTTGCTTTATTCAGGTTCCATATGTTTCAATCACACTGAGGTTGGCTTGAAAAAGAACTTAAACTGGTCAATTGTTTATAGAATAACTGAAAAAAAAATATTATTAAAGAAAACAATATTCAATATGAACCAACTTTTTTGTTTTTGTGAGAAAGTCAGTATAATTACATGTACATCCATGGCAAGCAAATTCGATCTTGTTAACATTATTATAAATTAAGGAATGTATCTCCCTCATGCAAAGCTCTGATGTCTTTCACGGATTTGGCTATACTTTTTGGACGTTTTGGATTATAGCTCTTCGTCTTTTATATAAGCTTTGGATTTCAAATATTTTGGCCACGAGCATCACTGAAGAGACATGTATTGTCGAAATGCGCATCTGGTCCAAGAAAATTGGTACCGTTAATTTCATTAACCGTGAATAAGTGTTTTATGTGTTACATTTTACAAGTTTTAGATGTCGTCCCTCTTCGCATGAATAGTTCAAATAAAATCAATGTATATGTAAACAAATTTATATTACATAGTTATGTAGTGTGGTGGTTTTTTATATGTGGCAAATATCCATAATTTTTATTGGAAACTTACCTCAATCATAAACTCTAATGATTGGTGTCATAGGTTATACATGGGATTCAGATGTTGATTATAAAACTGGTTCCTTTGATAACTATATACACCACTGAGTTGATGCCACTGATGGTGGACGTTTCGTCCCCGAGGGTATTACCAGTCAAGTAGTCAGCACTTCGGTTTTGACATGAATATCGATTATATGGTCATTTTTATAAATTTCCTGATGCACAATTTTGAATGTTTCGAAAAACTAAAGATTTTCTTATAGCAGGAATAGATTAGCCGTATTTTGCAAAATTTTTCGGAATTTTTGGGTCCTCAATGCTCTTCAACTTTGTACTTGATTAGCTTTATAATTTTTTTTATTTGAGCGTCACTGTTAAGTCTTCTGTAGACGAAACGAACGTCCAGCGTCTTAAATTATAATCCTGGTACATTTAATAACTACTAGAACACACCCGCGAAATCTCGGGCATATACAGCTTGTGAACTATTGTAGGATGATTTTTTGTCAAAGATATTATGTATGGAGAATTTCATAAAAGGTATGAAAAGCTCTCTCCCTTTTTCCAAAGTCCGATATTTTTTTCCTTTCTGTTATATTCAATTATTTCGTGTTTCTGGCCTCAGACCACAATTTTTCTTTTCCTTTGCTACAATGCTTCTTTTGGTAAAAGTCATATCAAATTAAAAATTTGCACCGTTTCAAACATGAAATAAATATAACTGCTTATATATAGACCATTATTAGTCTTATAAAATATGCTTCTAGGACAATCAATCAGTACTTTTTCTTTTGAGAGCCTCATTAACATGCCAATTGTAGAATATGAATCTTGTATAAATGACCAAGACCGACTAAGGCTAATTTGAGGGGTGGTCGGAGGGGTCCTGGTCCCGAAATCCGGGGCTTAAAACCATGAAATTCCGAGATGCAGAATTTAAAGAAACTTCATATCCCGAAATCCGGAAATCGAAAATATATTCCCGGATTACGTAAGGATCACTCTCAAAATCAGGAGCTTAAAAACACCCGATCCCGACGCCCCCAAAAAGGTCCTGCCTTCCTCTAATCTCTACCTTACTTTCATTTTTGCCAAATAACTATTTTCCCTTTCCACAATAAATTTGTATGCCCCATTTATGGGCATTATGTTTTCTAGTCTGTGCATCCGTGAGTTCGTTCGTTCGGTCGTCCGTCCGTCCGTCCGTCTGTCCCGCTTCAGGTTAAAGTTTTTGGTCGAGGTAGTTTAAGATGAAGTTGAGCATGTTATACTTATTTTAATATATATGCAAGTGGTAAGACCCCTTAAATAGTAAACATTTCAAAGAAAACAGTAGACAGAATCAGGGACTTTCTATACTAACATAGAAAGTCCCTGATAGCATACAAAGTTTCTATATATTAAAATAGCATAATCGTAGTTTACATGTAAATAAACTCGAAAACTAATTGTCCTCTATAAGGAGGTATAATAGTTGTGATTCTTGAGATCTAAACACCATGATATGGAGAACGCTCTGAATGGCTTATTTATTTTCCATTTTTGTTATCTATCATACGATTGGTTGTACTTGTGTCACATGTTTTACTTATTTTAATATATATGCAACTGGTATGACCCCTTAAATAGTAAACATTTTAAACAATACAGTAGATAGAATACAGAGTCTCTTAGACTATATATTAAAGTAGTATAATCGTAGTTTACATGTAGATAAACGCGAGAAATAATTGTCCTCTATAAGGAGGTATAATAGTTGTGGGCCTTGCGATCTAAACACCATGATATGGAGAACGCTCTGATTAGCTTATTTAATTTTCATTTTTGTTATCTATCATACGATTGGTTGTATTTGTGAATGTTTCAAACCGGAAGTCTTATCTATGACTAAAAGTCGGTCTGATGACGGAATCATATCCGGACTCCTTTTTTGTCGTTTTTCTCTCAAAATAACTCAATCTAAATAATCGTAAGAATGGATGACAAATGCAACTATGCATGTTACCTATAGGACACAGTTGCATGATGATTGATTTATTGTGGAAGGAAGAGAAGCGACACACAAAATGAGGTCTTCTTGTTTAATAGTAAAGAATTGCAAATAACTATTACTCATATTCATCAAGATATATTGCTATTAAAAAAAATCTCAAGACCATTCTCGCAAATGGTATCAAGGGAGAGACTTAAATGTAGTCTATGAAATTTCTACCCGGAACGGTTATCGAACAAGTAACCTTCGTGTGTGTAGTCCGATGCGCTAACATCTATACACCACCGCTCTCCTAATAAGTGACTGCAATAATAGTTTTTTTCAATGTTTATATTCATAGTGCTGTATACTTAAATAGCTAACATCTGTATCACTTCAAATCAGGTTTTGTTACTTTTCGGATTACTTGAAAATAACATTTCATGAGATAATTAGTTTACATATTTGTATTCCAGTATGGCACATTTATCTCTCTAATTTGCAGATGTTTATATAGGCTTCTAATTTTAAAGAATTGAATGCTTTTGTTTTTCACTTAATTGGGATGTTAAAACGTTGCAGAAGTACATTTTGTATAAAGCGCATCATTCTAAAAATGAACGCACGGTCAACGCTTTTACAACCTTATGAAGTTACAAAAAGGAGCTTGTAATTCAGTGGTTGACTTTTGTTTAAGTGTTACATATTTGTTTTTGTTCATTTTTTTTATATACATACATGTAAGGACGTTAGTTTTTTTTCGTTTGAATAGTTTTACATTGTCATATCGGGGCCTTTTATAGCTGACTATGCGGAATGGGCTTTGCTCATTGTTGAAGCCGTACGGTGACCTATAGTTGTTAATGTCTGTGTCATTTTGTGGACAATTGTCTCATTAGCAATCATACCGAATCTTCTTTTTTATATTCAATACTTATAATTTAAATTTTTAGCTAGGATCATAAAAACACGATTGTTATTAAGTTTTTATCTAATTTACCTGTGCACTTTATTATGGACCTCGTGTCATCATAAATGGTAAATTTTATTGTGTAATGAAGTTGCTTAAGGAATAACGTGAGATTGCAGTGTAACCAATCAGAATAACATATTATAATGAAACATACATCTAATGTAATTATTATGTGTTGATACATTGTACATGATGAAAAGACAATGATTGTTATAAATGTATGATTAAGATAATTTTTCAAGATAAACCTTTTAGAAAACGTTTAAATTTATCTCAGGCATTTGCAAAGTCTATAAGTATATCTCATTCTATTCTCATTTGCCATTGATTTGCATGATCTTGTACACTGTTAAAGAGTTAGGTCTGATAAAAATGTGTACTTATAAATAGTTATCAAAGATAGCAGGCATATAATTTGATACGCTAAACGTGCGTTTCGTCTACTTCAGACTCATCATAAACTATCAGATCGAAAAGTTAAAAAGCCAATCAAGTATAAATTTAAAAAGCATTAAGAATCCAAAAACTAATATGAACTGTCAAAGATGTTAATGGATGAAAATATTTCCAAATTTTAACAACATCTAACATCGACTGGTTTACAATGAATATATTACATTTGTCATCTTTTTACCAAAAAGGTACAACCTAAGCTTGTTTTTTTTACAGAATTGTTTTTTATAAACTCGACGAAATTATTATACAGTACACACAAATAAAGACAATTTCTATGGAAAAAGAAGCGAAAGATATCAAAGGAACATCTAAACTATCTATCTAACACTCTGGAAAAATACTTATATGGTCTAAATAATCATATTGTCCAAATCTTTAATAACCAAAGAGTACAATACTCGAATGGTCCGGTCACACCATACGAGTCTACACATATGTTCTTAACAATACACGTATAGTCCAAATACTCATATGGTCGGGAACAAATACATGAGCACATTCATGGCTCTTTAATATGTCATTGCCTATATTGTGTATTGCACAAGGTCATGCTTTTCTCTGACTGATGATAACATATTTGCCCTAAACAGATTGGCTGCTTTTCTTAGATACATGAATTTTTATTAGTTGTTATTTGGTTTGAACTAGCAGTCAGTAGAAAGGAGATAGTACTGATCTACTGGTTGACATTTAACAAAAAACAAAAACAAATTTCAAATAAAGATTTGATTGCTGTAAATCATTATCTTGATTACATGTAACACCACCAATGATAATGTCTAGCTGTCAGGATATTAATTGATACATAGAAGTCTTGATGTAATATCAACATCGAAAGCAGGCGTGGATCTGGCCATTTGGAGACGAAGAAGAAACAAGGGGCACTCCGAACCCGCAACATCACCACTACCGTTCAAATAATCAAAAACAAAAATCAAAACAAGGGTTTCACACCCCGGTAAACACACACCTGGATCAAACAATGAAGATGTGTTTCCCCTGAATCAATGAAGGAGCAGAAACTGTTGCAACATCTCTATGATGAATTTGCGAATTTGTTGGGGCCATTATTTTCTATTCACCACGAAATTACACAACAAGTTTGAGGACAGGTTAATTATGATAATGAAATCTTATTCAATCTAATCGGCGTAAGACTTTCTTATACAATTTATTCATATTTTAGTTTTAATAATTTTAATACGAGCCAAATATTATAATTAACATTCAGAAATACTTAACTTTTCATAAATATTTTAACTTTTAATAGATTTCTTCATGAGAAAAATCCTTGTTTTTTACCACTAATTAGCAAACTTTTCTGCAAGGTTTGTAATTTGTGTAAGAAGCATCTTTTGTCACAACTTTTGATTGTTTTATTTGTTGAATCAATGTTTTCAATTCAGGAAATGCTAAAAATGAAATAAATTTCTGTGTAAGACTGATTCCCAATACCACCTTGGTTTACGTCTTGTCGAGTATAAATTTGATTGACACTTTGAATTATACCTTGCTTTTCTGATAGGCATAGTAAGTGTTTCAACCTTAAACAATTTATATCGTTCATATCAAGGCGTGTACGATAATGGATTCTATTGATCTAGTCGTACAACTTGCAGGTAAGCGTGTTTTAAAGTTTATTTTTTTAATGTGTAAAAAATCTTAGAAAAGTTAATATTTGTAAAAAAAATCAAAATGCATAGAATAAATGAATTATTCACTTTACATATGTCTTTGTAAAAGATCTTTCATCCGATAAGCGTAAAGTCAAATACAAAATGTAATCTATTCTACAAATTGTTATCAAAACAGATAAAAAATTTAGTGCCACGTAATTTTTAAAATGGTTTCAAGAATGTAAAACAAAATGTCAATATATAAAACTAGTCGTCCTTTGTAAGATTTTTTATCAATAAAAAATAGAAAGCATGACTTTTAAGGTTTTGAGGCGTTGTAAATCAGTGTCTTATCTTATATCTCAATTGTCGCACCTAAAATCTCGCCCAATCTCTGAAATATCACCTACCGAATGAAAAATGTCACCGAGTTTGTCCTTACACTAGCAATGCATGTATGATGTGCTCTCCCTTCTTGGGCACCTGAGATCACCTATCGTTTTTGTTATTCAGTGTTTGTTTTCTCTGTTGTTTTGTGTTCTGTGTCTTTGTTGTTCTCTTTCTTTTTAGTCACTACAAAGTCAGTTTATTTTCGACTTTCGATGTGTTGATGTCCTTTTGGTTTTCTAAGCGTCTCTCTATATAAAGTATACCTTAAACAGAAATCATACTAATCAGCTAAACAGCCAACAGTAAAATTTGTAATTTCCCTTGCATTTCGAAACTGTGTTTAACTCGTTTGTTACTTGTGCTAATATTGTGTAACTATATTAATTTGCATAACGACTACTTCGGCCTCCTCCTACCCCAACCTCCGCACCCAATCAAATACTGTTCTTATTTAATTCTTTTTGGTGGGGGCGGGAACTTTTACTCTTAGGACATTTTTTTTTAACCTTGTGTTTGAAATTTATTGGTTGGAAATATTTATTAGGAATGGAAATTAAACTATTACTTTCAATTCGTCGTACAATGTGGAATGAGGTTTCTAGTGGCCGACATGGGCAGTAGGAATGTTGAATATGGGTTACATTGCAAGTGAAGGGTCTTAAATGTCTTATAATTATACAATATTTCCGATCTTTCTAATCCTCTAGAGTAGATGTTTTCATAGAAATTCGAAGTGTAGTTTTGAATGTTGACAATATTGATGTTTGCAAGGTCGTCGTGCCCGTCAGACAGTTTTCGCTTGACCATTTCATGGGTCAGTGAACAAGGTTTAGTTTTCGTGCTCCAGTCCATCCATAGCTCAAATACAATAACTATCAATAGGTCATCTGTATTAAGAGTATGGAAGGAATGTCGCAATTTCAAGAATATGTATTCTCTTTTATACTTTTGATTGTATGGCTTAGTATTGGATTATCGGCTTCATTCGTACTAAACTCCATAGGTAAGTATGTATAACTTTAATATTTGGTCATTTATATGATATGAAAACAAGAAGATGTGCTCTAACTGCCAATGGGACAAATGAACAATTCAAAATAACTATCAGAGACCAAATGATACAGACATTTATACATTAGGCCGTCGTACGTCAACAAGTAGGAATAGTATTTTATCTAACATGCTATATATTTCAAATTATTAGCATCCAACCGTTTCTGCATAACTTTAAAACCCTAATTTACAATATTTTTGTTTTAGCGTTTCTTGATAAAGATCAATTCACAAAGGTCATTTAACGTACGTAATGTATTGATCGTTCATTTGCTTCTAAATCTTTACCTAATTAATTATACAAACGTTTAGCAACGATACAGTATCTACATAGATTATCAATTGTACTGCAGTTTCCATTACATATTTAAATCCATTAAAAGTCATTTACAAGTGTCAATCAATATGCCTTTCAATATACAGGAAAGAGCATGATTCGACCCTCCTCTCCATTTAGATTCAAGGTAATTTGTTAATATGCGTTCAGTCAATCTATTTCCTATAACACGTCGACTGCATATTAAAACAAAATGTACATATATTCCTTAAAAACGGACTTTATTTGTTGTGATTAGAGCGGCATTTATGATTTTCATATAAACGAAACGCAATTTTGGTGCACTAACTCATAGAACTGGTATATTTAACATGTTTAATGTGTTCTACAGATGTTAGATAAAAGCAACAGTAGTATACTTCTGTTCAAAAGTCAAAAATGGATTAAGCGAACATAAATCCGGGATACAAACAAGACCAAGGGAAACTAATCAACTATACTAGGAAAACTATAAACATTTAACAATCGAACTATAAAAAACGGATTATCATATGGAAAGCATATTTGAGTGGTGTATTTTCGCTATTCATTGACACTATGCATCTACAACGTTGTTCGCGACTTTGGCAAGTCAAAGTTCTTATTACTTCACATATTTTATTTTGCATACATTTGGGGAAATATATTCTATTATCAGTTTTTTAATAAAATCATGTATGCCTTTCGCTTCCGAAGGTGAACCTTTATTTTAGTCATTGTAGTAACATTTTGCTATTATAAAATAGCGCCCGTCATCTGTTTGCTTAAGTTGAATGTATTATTTTCTGTAATGCATAAGAATGGTGTGTTTATTCCATATTTTTTTCAAAAAAAAAAACAGTTTACATTTTAGTTTCAAATAAGGCATGCTCTGATCAAAAGGATTCCAGTTTTTCTTGTGCTGCATATGACATGCATTAAAGTTTATGTAAAGCTATTACAGGAACCTTGCATACCATTGCTCATAAAAGATGTCAAGCATTCTGTGGGATATGTTCAGGTAACTCAACGTTTATGACTTTACGAAACGCGCGTTTGTCGTATCAAATTATCAGCTTAGTACCTATCTATACATCGATATAACTATTTACACCACTGGGTCGATGCTAATGCTGGTATGTGCTTTGTCCCCGAGAGTATCACCTGCCCACTAGTCAGCATTTCTTTTTTTGACATAAATGTCAATTATATGGCAATTTTTTTGTATTTACTGTTTGCAAAAGTAGGATTTATTCAAAGTACTCAGGATTTTCTTATTCAAGGTATAAATTGCATTAGCCCTATTTGGCACAACTGTTTGGAATTTTCGGTTCTCAATGGTCGACTTCTTAGTACTTGTTTGTCTTTCTAACTATTTTGATATGAGCGTCACTGCTTAGTCTAATACAGACGAAATTCGCGTCTGGAAGACCAAATTATAAGTTTGGTACCATTGATAACTATTACCATGTGTTGTATCTTTATTTTGATTCTATATGTTGTTGACTGTTATTTATGTATTCCAACCGAAATGTTTTTGTCTTACTTTGATATGAAGTTTGGGAATTTCATTCTTTTATAAGACAATCAAATGGTGTTGTATATCTAATCCATACAAAACATGAATAGTTGCCTTTGTTAATTGTTTAAATAATAGAGATAAATTTAAAGTGAAAATTACAAGTCATAAGTCAATGAGACGCTAGGAGCAAGATGGGAAAGACGAAAAGAAAACCAAAAGTCAACATAACATTAATTATCGTGGCCTAATTTGTTTTGACTGGCATTATAAGATGTTTACATAATTGATGTGTGACCTATTTATATTTGCTTACTTAATAATGTTATTATGCAGATCATTGGAACACACGTAGTAACTGACTAAAGGATTAGAACATTCTATTTGACTTGCATAATTTCAAAATAATTGTAATCTACTATGTGTAACTCAAACTCCTACAGTATTCTAGGAGTTTCTATTCTACATTTCTTCTAGCAATTTCTTTTCTACAGTGTTCTATAAGTCTCCATGGTACCTATATATACAGACATTATCTTTAGACTGTTTTGTCTTTATCAACACAGTGATTATGTTGTATATGACGTAAATGATACGTTAAGGTAGCGCGTGAGACGTAAGCAATAGATATCTTTGTCTACCAACAATAACATCAAGTTCAAAGTTATTTCTTTAATTTAATTATTTACGTGTACCTGTATGTGTATCCAATCTTATACTATAAAAATTTAAAAATTCAAAAAAATACTGAACTTCAAGGAAAATTCAAAAAAATGAAAGTCCTTAATTAAATGGCCAAATCAAAGCTCAAACAAATAAAAAGAATGGATAACAACTGTCATATGCATATCTTCTTTCGCGCTGTATTGAAACATGTAAATCGTTGGACAAGTCAAGTGCTTATCAATTATCATATTTCATTTTGCAATAATTTAGTCATATAACTTATAATCCTTCGTTTGAAAACATCGTATATGATCAACACTTCCGATGCTGAACTATCATTGTCTTTACGTTACGCTTTTGGATAAGATACATGTAGTATTTTCAGGTTTGCATATAAATGAGTTGTTTATTCCATTCAATTTCTAAAACGTTTTAACTTTTTAGTCACAACTAATACATGTACTGATGATGAGGATGCTAAATTTTCTTGTAATGTATATGATATGATGTACGGTATATGTAAAGCTACTACTGGAACATTACATAGTATTGCTCATGCAAGATGTCAGGCATTCTGCGGAATATGTTCAGGTAAGTCAACGTTTATGAATTTTGCTATATGTTTTACCTATATATCTGTTATGTTGTTGACTTTAATTTATCTATGTTGTAAAACAACCTTTTCAAATTTTAATAGATTCATATTTTTAGACACAGATCAGGCATTCATATCATCTTTGTTGGAAGAGTTAAGTGTGGTCCTTCGAATTGTTTTATGCAAAACACTGTGTATAAAACTGGGTTAAAGATATCTTAACTGTTTTTTGACTTATTGAGGAATACTACAGCATTATATTCTTTATTGTTTTCATTGTCTTTCCTTCTGTTTTATTACAGCCACAACAACAACAGCTGAACCAGTAACAACAGGTAAAATATTTTGGTACAAATACAACTAGTTAAACAGCAGCAGGTAATTTATTGTGGTAGTTTGTGCTAACAAAATTCACCTCAATATTACATTCCAGATAATACCTTTTTTGTATCATATAATTTTTATATATATTAGGTCTACTAGGTCTAGACAAAACGTTTCAGTGAAAATTGTCTTTATCTAACTAATCGAAGTCGGTTTACTAACATTGGATTGATCATTGGAAGTTTTTATTCAAAGCTTTCATGTAAAAATATAATTATAAATTGGGTTTTTGTTTTTGTTTATTATTAGCCATGGCGTTTTCAGTTTGTTCTCGACTTATTAGTGTGAGTGTTTTTCTGTCTCTCATTTATATCACATGTCAGAATAAGGTTCATGTTCTCATATCCATTTATAATTTGAATTGGTTGTATAAGGATATCCTTTCGGCCTTGTAGGTTCTCGGTGTTCATCAACTTCGTACTTTGTTTGGTAATTTTACATTTTTAATGTTACTGGTGTGTCTTTTTGTGGATTAAACATTTATATAAATTATCCGATTTAATCTTGATATTAATGAGTTTATTTCCAACCACTGGGGCGATGCAATTGCTAGTTATGGTTTCGTTTGGGGTATAACCTGCTTAGTAGTAAAAACTTCTGTCTTGACAAGAATAAGTATCTATATGTTCATAATAATAAATTCACTGATACTACACTTTTGATTTTATTTAAATACTAAGGATTATCTAACCCAGGTATAGATTCTATTGGTTGTGTTTGGCTACGTCATTCGGATTTTGGTCCTCAATGTTAAACATCTTCATACTTTGTTCGGCGTTTTTATCATTTGTGATTCGAGCGTCACTAATTACTTTTTATGTATACCAAATGCGAATCAGGCGTACAATATTTCAATTCTGGTATCTTTGATGATTTTATTTCCCATTAATAAAATAGTCTTAATCAGGATCGAATGGAATACCAGTAAGTTTAAGCAAAAATTTAGCTAATTAAAACCTTAAAATACAGTATATAATAAAGATATTGTTGTTAACGTGAATTTACTGGTGTCACCTTTTGTTATTTATATAATTTAGATCAATTGTAATACTTTGATATGACTTTTATAGCTGACGATGCGGTTAGTGCTTTACTCATTGTTGAAGTCGTATTACTCATTGTTGAAGACCGTACGGTGATCTATACTTGCTATTTTGGTTCATTGTTTTAAAAGAGTTGTCCTATTGTTAATCAAAACATGTCCTCATTTATATACATATGCGCATACTGTATCCAAATTCACTGATGATCAGTTATTTAAATTTAATTTGAACTGTACGATTTCCTTTTATCTCAGTGATATGCCAAGATAAACCCGAGGTGAATTGTACTCTATTCAATTCAAATTTTTGTTCACCCCTAATTTTTGGTGGGGTTCGTGTTGTTTATTCTATGTTGTGTCGTGTGTGCTGTTGTTTGTTAGTCTTTTTCATTTTTAGGCATGGCGTTGTCAGTTTGTATATATATATTTATTTTCTTTTGTCATCAAATGCTAAAAAAAAAAAAAAAAAATAAATAAATATATATATATAAGAGTTACTCAATCGCGAGGCGTGATGTAGACTTGATTTACGAAGATCATTAGTTCTTTCCAGTGTAATCTGCATTTATCAAGCGTTTCAACTTATTGATAAAAAAATAAAATACACATTTTAATTAAAAAATTAATAAATAATCCTTTCAAATGTCACTAATCGGTAATAATGGAACAAGAACATATCAGAAAAGATTCAAATTTAATCGACAAAAATAGAAACCTCTGGTGCAAAACATTATAATAATAACATATATTTACAATTATAAACAATAATAATATTAAATACAAATTGTAACAACGCAAATTTGTAAAAAGCACCAATAAAACATTGGATAAATAACAGCAATGGTTTGGATCAAATCATACAATAATAAATCACATATTAAGTACTTGCAAGTTAAAATATGAATAAAATGTATTATGTTTTACCTGATAAGCTTTTCATATAAGTTGTTCTGTAACCGGTTCATTATATGAAATAGCATGTGCTCGTTTTTTGTGTTGAGAAAGTGGCATTTTTGTCAAATCCATCAAGTGTTTAAAGAAAAGAAATAGATAAAGTAATTTAAAGGATAAGTTTTTGCTATCAATAAAAACTATGCAAAAAATTATAGGATAATAGAAATCCTTTTTTATTTTTCTTATTCACTGCAATTCAATTTATAATCGATTTTCTTCATAACACTGTTGGAAAAGTTTTGTGTTCAGCTCAACCATTTAAATGAAATTATTGTAACGTAATCATGCACGAATGGAACGTATTTGAGATATGTAAACTCCATACATTAAAGTAAGAATGACGTTTCTAAACAAACCGAAAACTGACAATTGAAAATTTGTAACAATCACGTTTGTCATAGAGTTGAAACCCGTCTCAATCAATACCTACACAATGATTTGAAACAGAACTTCTATATATATACAAACGTTTGACCACGTCATTTTGTTTATAAAATCTAGGATGGTAATTTACTCTCGTTAGATGATTTTCATGCAGTAATTAATAAAACGCAAAATATTTAACATATATGGTAAATGAAACATAACACATATATAAATAGACACACGATGAGAACCCGTAACTTGAACCTGTAAATATTAAAATGTAAAAACAGCAACATTGCTGACACCAAAGGGAAAGAAAAGCAACACCAAATCACTCTGGTGAGTCTCATTTGTGCTAATTACAACAAAAAATATAATTCAATTTATCATTTCATAGGAGTTTTTACAATATCTTAGAAGAATTTACAAACATTATAAAATAAAGTTTTAATTGCAATACGTTTTCTTATGTAATGATATAAATTCTTAGAGCTCATGTGCTTCAGAGACACAAAAAGGCATATATCAGGTCATGACATTTACATTTAAGCCTTAACGTCTTGAAAGAAAGATATTTTTTAAGTAACATGACGGTCAAATGTATGTATATAAATATGTAGGACTCAAAACTATGGCAGTTTTCAAATCTATGACAGATTCCTAATATGAGGCAAATGTGACGTTACAAACGTGAAACATATCAAATTTATGGTAGATTATTTGTTTTCTCCTTATCAATAGCAGATCTGTAAATTGTGTACTTTTCCGGGATGGAGTTACGTATGACGTCAAAATTGAATAACGCCATATAATATTGTCACAGTCGCATACGGTGGCGGAATCCATTTTAAATCCATTCCAGATTAAGGTATTTTCCTCGATAAAAATATGCGGATGGTTTAAAAGAAGATATGACCTATTATCATGGAGAATGATAAGCGGGATGAAATGCGCTATACAGGCCGAAACCCTAGATGAACAAGGGCTACAAAATTTGTCATAGATTTGGAAACAACAAAAGTCCGCCATAGATAAGGAACTACAAAACTAGCCATAGATTAGGATTGTAAACACTCTGCCATAGATTTGGGATGTCATAGATTAGGAATCTGCCATAGATTTGGAACCCACCATAGCTTTGAGTCCTACATGTTTATCTATCTACTGTAATACTTTATATGAACATATGGTATGTTTGTCCTTGAAACAACCATCAGACAGAAAATAAATAACGCAGATTTAAGCAGTTAACTTTTACTCCTTCAAACATTAGGAAATTCCTTGCCGTATAGCCGGATATTAAAGGCCCCGATATATCTTGTTATTTTTTTTTTAATTTAGACAAATCGATACTTTTGGATAACACATATACAAATATTTTAATAAACACCGATTAGAAAACAATTCAGGGACAAAAACAAAACAAGGGGGCATTTGTTGTTAACGGATCAATTGATCCTAGGCACATATGATACTCAGTTACTTTACGAACAATCAATCTGTTTATTTCCGTTGCATTTTGTATGTGCTTATTTGGACTGAGAATGTTCGTTGTTGATACTATTGTTTAATTGTTCCGTCATGTTCATATTGAACTTTTTGTTTTCACTAGAAGCAGAGGTTTGCAATAATTACTAATTAACACTTGAAAGAGCTATTAAAGAAACGAAAGTAACTTATTCTTTATAAATCTGCCTCATTAGCATATACAGCTTCATTTTAGGTATGATGTTTTCAATTGAATTAGTATGGTAATAGGAAAAAATATATAATTGTCACTGTAATAAAATCTAAAAACGTTGTAATCGTAATTGAATGAGAAAAACATTAAAGTATTGAATTATTGCAATAATGACATGTGGGAAGTAACAACTACAAAATATCCCGTCTAAAATGAGGTTAGATCGAGTTAGACACATGCACAGTATACAAAGATTAATTTTATAAAGAACAATCATTGTAAATGGGATCATTCACATTTTCAGTGTACACAAACCAAAGGTGTATGGGTTGCATGGGATTTATATTACAAGGATTTCACAGTACTTTGTTTCGACAGTTTTCATAAATTGTATTTGGTATAAATATTTTCATTATTATTTCAAGATGTTTATAAATATTTAGAATGGTAATGTCTTTATAATAAACATTCTAATATATTCGATAGCCCTACACTGGTCACAACCCCCAAAAAATCAAATATAAGTATATAGTTTTCTATTCATATAAGAATTCCAGTGCTATTCCTGAAATAACAAATATTTTTCTTCGACTTTCATCAACTTTCCATCACGGATTAATCCAATTGTTTCATAGAAAACAACAGATCTCTTTTGTTCTCAGTAGCATCAGAAATACATAAAATGTATGTTTACACATAATCCAAAACATACTGTAGAGATATCTCAGTTCAGTTATAACACTGTAAGGGTTGTTTCTCTATATCATGATATCACTGAATGCAGTTGTATTCAGTTCTAAATTATTCATCCTTGTTACTCTATATCGTCTAATATTTCTTTATATCACAGATTGTGTTCATATCAGATTTTTGACAAGTGGTTTATACGATTGTTATCAATGACCCATGTCATTTTCGACACCTCCTTGCAGTTTGTCTATATTCACATTATTCCTAGATTGGTGTTGATAAATATGCAGGTTTGTGTTTTGTGTTAGCTAAAGGATACACTCTGAAATAACACGAAAATAATTGTATACGATGCATAAATCTTGATTAGCTTAGAATGTTTACATGAGAAATTTAAATAAACTTTCAAAATGTAATTGTACGACTTCTTATACAATGTCTGTATCAACATCTGAATACATAACATGGCCTATGTATTTTTGATACGGGCTTTCTGGTGGACTCGAATCTGACGGTTTTAAAATTGTAATTCCTGAATCTGAACTGGATGAATCGTGTCTCTCTTTCGTCTGAAATTTACAAATAATCATCCGTAAGTGTGGTATTTATTCAAAAAGTTCTCGTCATTTCCAGTGAGAATTGCATGTTGTATAGCTGTAGCAATGTGGTACATGTACAAGCAGCAGTAAATGTCTACACAGTTAAATTTTATTTTTATATTAATTACACCTTATGTAAGAATCCTGGGTTTTGATTGGTTGATAGCCAGCGTATTTTTTACCAATTTACTGTTATCAAATGAATATCGTTCATTTTTAACGCCCCCCCGGGGTATTTGCAAAAAGGATATGCCTTTTTTACCCTCTCTTCCGTAGTATTTGCCAAAAAATACTTTATCCGACTGGACGCTTGTAATGTCACGATCATCAATGCGTTTTTGAACGTTAACATTCGGTGTAATTAAACAGATATAGCATGTTCTTGAGGGGTATTTGCGAAAAATACCAGTCTTGAGAAGGAATTTCGCTCGCCTTACGGCTCGCAAAATTTAACATTCTCTCGACTGGTATTTTTCGCAAATACCCCTCCCTAACATGATATATGTGTTTAAAATAGAAATTTATCTTCATTGTGTTTCTTAAAGTGGACTGGTTTCATACGCTGGTCTACCTATACCAATTTCGGAAATATTTGTACGATATTTTTAAGTCTTTGTTCCCTTGTTGTAAATGTTCAATGAAAGTAACCTTATATTAACCAAAATGTAAAGGCAAATCGTATAATACAATATTATATAACATAAAATGCATGCCAGAGTCATATCAAATTGATTTATATTAAGACTCGCAAATGATTTAGAAAATTAAGATGATCTGTGTTTAAATCGTCATTTATTTGTAAATTATTTTAATAGTTTCTGTGATGTAATTTATGTTTACACTTACTTGTTCTAAATAAATTGGTGGATGAAGTCCACCTTTAGACCGCACCAATGGACTGCGTTTTACTTGTGTCTTATCTCCATTTGTAATTGGGGCAAGTAATGGAGTCGACGACGGTTTCCGCTGATTTAATCTGTCATTACTAATGTGGCCGGCAAGGCACGATAGAGGAATTTTGTATATAGTCGATTGACTGGAACCTGAAATACAAACTGCAATCATGAATAACCAATACAAGCACATAACATATAGAGGATGAAGTGTGTCAATCATGAATAACTAACACAAGCACATAACATATAGAGGATGAAGTATGTAAGTGTGTTTTTGTTGCAACAAAGACAACAAATTATTCCAGGTTGGATTTAGTAAGCATGGGTGATGATGGCTTAATTTAGAAGAAAACAATTATGTTAATATGAACTGTTGTTCATGATTATATTTATGAATATAAATTTCATTACACTATGATCTTTATTAAAGGAGTCATAATGTGTGACCTTTTACAATAATTTTTAACACAATATACAAGAAAGAGATGAACATTTTCACTTCTAACAAATCCTAACTAAGTGGTATAATTAATGGAATTAAATCATTTCTTTGCTTTGTAAAGCATTAAAATTTTTATTTACCAGTATTAACACATAAATTAACTGTTATGATTAAAACAGGAAGATCTACAACCTGATTTACCGAAAGATCATATAAACTATATACAATAATTTGTGTAACTAATGTCAGAAACTGACAACGCAGACAAACGGATTCTAAAAAACGCTTATCTTATTCAATACTAAAAACGAAACCCCAACCCATCCAATATAGTATACACAGGTTGTTATATACCTTTAAGCAAAAAATTATTTCTGTACCCTTTTCGGCTAGACTGAAATAGTTGTTACTACAGCTAAATATTAAAATGATTTAATTTATCATAGTGCATTCCATAATGCTAAATACAACAATCGACATACTTCATACAGTCGTAAAGAGAGACGTTATGTCATTTATGCAGTAACAACATTTCCAGTCCTTAATTCAGGAAAATGAGCTAACTTTCGGCTCTCTCTCTCATATAATGCATAATCGTACAGATTAAGACAATGTGTATATCCCTTGTATCATAATGGACAACACAACCATCTTTTAATGAATGAATTCATCATAGATAATAGGATTAAAATTGTGTCTACAAAGGATGCTTCAATAATACTAATATTCGATTGAACAAAAATATTAAGGAACGACGTTAAGGAGCAATGAGAACCCAAAAAATTTGACATTTTGCTAAACAAAGCTACGGTATTCCTTTTCTTTGGTAAAATATACCGTGGGGTTTGTGTTGTTTATTCTTTAGTTTTCTATGTTGTGTCATGTGTACTATTGTTCTTCAGTTTTTCTGTTTGTCTTTTTCATTTTTAGCCATGGCGTTGTCAGTTTGTTTTAGATTTATGAGTTTGACTGTCCCTTTGATATCTTTCGTCCCTCTTTTACAATATAAATTTCAATGACTTGTTTTATTTCTGTCTAATTTATTTTCACAGAACTTGATAATACTAATTTTGCATCTAATATTGACAAAATATATAATGAGTAAAACAACTTACATGATGGTGATGATAGAGTTATTGATGAGTGGTCTTTATCTTTTCTGTCAGTTGCTGAACTCCCAAAGTAGATATCATTCTTAAAATAGAACACGGTGCATCATAATTTTCACTTTAATCAGTTTCGTAATACAAGTTGGAATTATTAACATTTAATAATCTAAATAAAAATGGGAATGAAAATGGACAATATGTTTAAGAAACAACAACCCGACTAACGAGCAAACAACAGTCATCCAATATCTATGCTGATATGAAAACCATGAAAAAGAATTATAATATTGATACAATGTTTTTTTGGATAATTTAAAATGAAAGGTTTTATAAGAATTCTTCAATTAATATACAATTGACAGTTTCCATCATGGTTAATCTTCCCTTGCTGACCATTGTTATTTTAGACAGTTCTAGCTTTTTATTTGAACGTAGGAAATACTATAAAGTGTCCTTTAAGGGTAGTTATCTTAATGATGTTTATGATAGAAGTTACACTGATAGTTGTGCAGATCATATATTGCTGATCAATCTAACTTAAGATCATATCTGTCTAGTTATAAATGTCTTCCGGATAACAGACAGAAACGTTAAAAAGGTCATCAATCTGTGAGAAATGACAATTGTCCGAACTGATAACGCCAGCCACATTAACATATATGTAGATCTTGCATAGCTGACCATTTTTATTGTCTAACACTTTTGTCCTGACGAAGGAATATTAGAAAAGTCAAGGTATTCTGTTTATGAAACTAACAAGTTTTAACCCCGACTAACAAATTACGTATAGAATCGTAATAAAACTTACTTTATTAAATAATATTTTACTAACATTATCAACGTACCTTCGATGTAATGAGGCTAATATCAGGCATGGTCATGGTATGAACTAAATTCCCATTGATTATTAGTCGAATTTCAATTGTGTCTTGTGTAAAAGCAAGCACATACGGAAAGGCACATACTGAAAACAAAAACTTGGATTTATAGTTTCTAATGAAAATATTTTACATACAAATAATGATATAAAGAAAGGAATTTTATTAGCAAAAATTGACCACTGATCTTCATTCATATTTAATTTTCAAAACTTGTGCTAGACTTCAAAAATTTTTAAAGCATTTGTAAAATCACAGTAAGGCCTTCAACACGGAGGAAAAAATCTAACTACAAGTTGACGAAGGCCCCTACTTTAATATACATTGTATATTGTTAACCATTTTAAGTGGTCATCCGTCTCTGTTCAATCCAATAACATGTCGAAAGAGTATTGTCCAGTTATGTTACCGCAAATGACTTTATGGGTAATAATACAGGAACATCTTAATAGTGGATTTATTTTTAATGTCTTAACTACAATTCGTCCCCTTTTAACAAATGTGACAAACCGAACAAGACTTGATACCTGGTTTGTACTACATGAGTAATACGAAAGCTGCCACAAGTGGTGTAGGATCTGCTTAACCATCAGGAAACCTGAAATCACCCAATTTATTTATGGGGTTCGTGTTGCTCAGTTTTCTGTGTTGTTTGTTTTCGTACGATTGTTTGTCTGTTGATAATTTTTGTTTAGCCATTGTTTCGTCAGTTTGTTGTCGACTGATAATTTGAATGTATCTCTGGTATCTTGCGCAACTCTCTTATTCTAATATTTTTTTAAGAGAGTCAATAAACAGTGCAGAATTTCGACCATAGAAATTAATCTTTTAAAATTTAAAGAGGGGCGAAAGATATAAGAGGGTTATTTATCCAGAACCAGAACAATTTGTTTTCATATGTAAACCAGCTGATATATGTACTTACCAATAGACTTTGGTTCCGAGTTCCAATGAAAATCAAAATCATTCGATATTTCTTCGGACAATTTTTGAAAATGACTTTCATCTAAAACATAAAAAACAGTTTGATTATTTTAACAGAAGATTCAAGTTCACCATATTGAAGCAAATATATATCAATCTTTACTAAGGTACTTTTGATCGTATTTGCAACTTTTTTAGGGAACATTGTTTTATAAATGGTTGGCGAGAAAAAATTACTGGTGAAAAGTATAGTCTGAACATTTTTAATGAATAAAATGCATGCACATATGGTTCTGTTTTCGCTGATATTGAAAATGAAACAGATTGATTACAACTTGTTTGATGTATAATTGATGTAAATGACGTATAGATACCTCACATGGTTGCATGTAAAGCAATCCATCATTTGCAAGACACCAATATTGGATTTGAATTCCAAAAAAATATATTTGTTAAACGTTTTTGAATTCAGAAAACCAATTACTTACAATTATAACTCAATAATAATTCAACTTCTTCGTCTTCGCATATATCTAATGCTGACACCAGTGTTACCTAAAGAATACATTGCCTATTATATTTTGACAAACATAACACTATAAAACAAGATTGATATTCATGCATTATAGTAAATACATAAGTAAGATTTTAAAATTATAGTTTGAGAGCAAATCCAATCCAAACATGTGGATTTCACATGTAGATCAGTATCTATAAAATTGAGAATGGAAATGGGGAATGTGTCAAAGAGACAACAACCTGACCAATTAAAAAACAACAACAGCAGAGGGTCACCAACAGGTCTTCAATGTAGCGAGAAATTCCCGCACCCGGAGGCGTCCTTCAGCTGGCCCCTAAACAAATATATACTAGTCCAGTGATAATGAACGCCATACTAATTTCCAAATTGTACACAAGAAACTAAAATTAAAATAATACAAGACTAACAAAGGCCAGAGGCTCCTGACTTGGGACAGGCGCAAAAATGCGGCGGGGTTAAACATGTTTGTGAGATCTCAACCCTCCCCCTATACCTCTAACCAATGTAGTAAAGTAAACGCATAACAATCCTCTGGAGCACATGAGATCATTCCCCTTTTTGGTACGGTTAATATTGCACGATCTGTAGTTTTCTTTGTTGTGCTTTATAGACTATTGTTTATCTGTTGTTCTTTTTATTTTGGAACAATGGATTGGTCAGTTTATTTTTGACTTATGAGTTTGAATGCTCGCTTAGTATCTTTCATCTCTCTTTCACCATATTTTAGAATATCAAGAAAGAAAAATTGTAGGAAACAAGAATGTGTCCATAGTACACCGGTGCCCCACTCCCACTATCATTTTCTATGTTCAGTGGACCGTGAAATTGGGGTCAAAACTTTAATTTGGAATTTAAATTAGAAAGATCATATCATAGGGAACATGTGTACTAAGTTTCAAGTTGATGTAACTTTAACTTCATCAAAAACTACCTTGACCAAAAACTTTAACCTGAACTTTGCACTATCCTTTTCTATGTTCAGTGGACCATGAAATTGGGGTCAAAACTATAATTTGGCATTAAAATTAGAAAGATCATATCATGGGGAACATGTGTATTAGGTTTCAAGTTGATTGGACTTCAGCTTCATCAAAAACTACCTCGACCAAAAACTTTAACCGGCCGGACGAACGGAGGCACAGACGGACGGACGGACGAACGGAGTTACAGACCAGAAAACATAATGCCCCTCTACTATCGTTGGGCATAAAAAACGATTACGCATTAGTAATAATTTTATTCATGTAAAATAAGAATTGGGAACTTATCCGGTAAGTCACTACAATTCGGACACGAACATATAACTATATCTATCAGAGAATAAAGTTTCAGAACCTTATCAAAACATAGTTTAACTCTGATTCAAGGCTTCAACAAACAAATAGAATAAGTTGAAAATATAAGACCATGGCGAGGATAATAAAAATGAAAAGGCAGTTCAAAAGCACTCCTTAATAGAACTAATAATTGAGCAACACGAACCAAACAAAAAAATCGGCGAAGATCCACAATATTCGTGTTACTTTTGTTCAATCCAATGATGTACCATAGCCGGTGAGAAGGCATCACCGACTAGCGGATTGTTATAGTTGTAATGGTATATACGTTATCATTTTTTATTTGTATAAACTCTTTGGTTTAATTCAAGTGGTTTTACTGTTCATATAAATCCAATTCTTATAGAATCCCAATTCCCTTCTCGAGCTGTACGAAAAACTGACAATAGTTTGACACTGTAAGATCGGGAAGAACAGATCATTACATCAATATTCTTCCAAATCACAGTGCAAAAGAAAGATTATGATATAAAACTACTTTCTGACAACCTATTAAAATCCAATGACTGTTTTCTTACCTTATTATTGTCAACGCTGTACAGTTGTAATGTATCACCGTTTTTCTCATTGATAAGGTCAAATTGATTTTTATAACCAATACATATTTGATTGTCTCCTTTACTTTCATCAACAAGAGTAATAAGCTGAGGCACTTCAAACGATTGTAATTCCTGAGGGTGAAAAAATGGATCATTTTAAAAATTCTTTCTTTTTATTTTTTTTTCGCTGCAATGTATATAAAAAGTATGACGAACAAAGAAACCCTAATTGCCTAAAGACAAAAGTGCTTTCATGTATTGTGTTTGAATTTCTTTGGAACGAATTATCACTCTATGACCATGGCATCAACTGATGATATAATACATTCTTTTATTTTCAAGTAAATGACAAATAAACAGAATGTATAATATGGGTTGAAAACAAAATATATATATATATATATATATAACCTTGTTCAAAATTTAAAGTCCTTTTCGTCAATTAAGCTTCTTATTTCTTTTTTATGGTCTTATGGTCAATTTAATACAGAAAATTTGTTTTCGTTGGTTTATGTCACGGAAATAAATTTACCTCCTTCACAAAAACAAAATGTTTAAATTGGAAGGTATTATTCAAATATATAAATGCATACATACCCTCACAAATGTAAAGCCATCTGATATGTCAATATCCATTGTCGGACACCATGACGTAAAAGCAGCCGAGTGTTTCCATGTAAACAATAACAGTCGTTTATGAATAGCAACTACCATTCGTAAGTGGCTACTTCCACTCCTGGACAGAGCATATAAATGGCAACCTAGAATTACCAAATTAAAATATTATTGAAATAGTACAGTTAAATTGTGTTACATTAAGTTTATCGTCCGCCTTGTAATGGCAAATCACTCTCTTTATAGACAATTTATACATTTAGTGTTCGATCTGATTTTCTTATATAATTCAAAAGCCAGATCGACGATAATATGGCATTATTATTTCTTAGTTGTGACTTGCTTAATTTATTCTGTTTCACCTTAATATTTATATGTAATTGTTTTATTAGAAATGAAATATATAATAAAAAAATCAGATTGAAACTAGTAATTTAAGAGGAGAGAGTTAGTTGACTCAATTAACTCGTATGCACCTCTATGTGTCAAAAAAATAAATTAATGAAAGCAAAAGTCAATATTTTCGTTTTGTGTAAATATTTAGTTAAATAAAACGTTGTCGATGTATCGGAATATTTTTGACCTTCAAGAGCCCCTGTGATCATCCTTATTTTTCGATGGGGCTTGAATTGGGTTAATGTATGAAAACAAATTGTCATTGTATTTCTATGCGATTATGATGTTAAAATACCGAAAAGATTTCATAATCATGATGAAATTCAAAAAAGTTGATCATATTTAGACACCCTTTGGAAAGTGACAAGAAGTATATATATAATACCTTTTGTTTTCTCTATTTTATGGTCCCTACAATCAATTCGTCCTCTTACAAAAGTTTCGTTCTTTTCACCTTCAAAATCAGTTAATCGGAAAACTGCAACCTTCCCGTCTCTACCTGTAAAAACACAAAAAATAGTTTTATGAGAAAAAAAAAGGTAAAAAGCTGTTCAACAATATTTGTTATAGTGACAACATCTCTTTGACACATTCAACGTTTCCATTTTCAATCTTTTAAATTTTCGCATTATCCTGCTTCTATGTTGAGCAAATTTTCATATCACTGCTAATTCTCTTATTCTTTTCGCGGTCCTCGTTCAAGCCTTGTTGAGTTCTTAATACGGTATTAACGAAAGTATAGAACTAATACAAATATAATTCAAAACGTTACGGTCACATTGCAAACCAAATATATGAACAATGGGGGACACTTATTCCTTTGATGTTCGTGCATGTCATTGGTTATTGGTATTCGACGCACTTCACCTTTTGTATATAGTAGCGGACAGTACGCAGAGAGACAGCCTTTGACAGGAAAAATGGCAATCCTCGTCAATAATGTCAAATGTACCTGAAACAGCAGGATTCAAACTTCAGTGTGGAATACTAGTGATTGCTGTCATACCACTATTGTTTTGTATGTTTGTCGAATTGGGTTTTTTTGCCACGGCATTGTTCGTTTATTTTGGATTTATTAGATTGAATGTCCCTCTGGTATCTTTATCGCCTTCTTTACTTAGTCACCATGCACCCCTCACATTTACGGACGCCATCACGAGTTGGTTGACCGTTATGGAATAACCGTTTCACAAAATGATATCGGATATGTTCCTTACGTTGTAACTACAATCCCCTTCCCTTTCATGAATGTGACCTACCGAATTAGACTATTTACCGGATTTGTAATCACATAAGCAACACGACGGGTGGCACATGTGGAGCAGGATCTGCTTACCCTTCCGGAGCACCTGAGATCACCCCTAGTTTTTGGTGGGGTTCGTGTTGTTTATTCTTTAGTTTTCTATGTTGTGTCATGTGTACTACTGTTTTCCTGTTTGTCTTTTTCATTTTTAGCCATGGCGTTGTCAGTTTGTTTTAGATTTATGAGTTTTACTGTCCCTTTGGTATCTTTCGTCCCTCTTTTAATGTATGCATTCATTGATCCTCTGTGTGTAATATAAGATGAACAAAACAGCTGCCACAAAACAAATGTATACGCTTGTTTTTACCTTTATCTGTTCTTAATAATACAAGTTCGAGTTCTTCGACCACGTCTAACTGTTTCACTGATACGGATTTATCAAACAATAAACGTGGCTGCACTCCATCTGAAAAAACATATTTATCAAAGATTAAAAAATAAAATATTTTCTTATTTATCCCCATCAATAACAATATGATTGCTATTTACATCATTAAAACATATCTAATTGCAAGTGAATAATGTCAATCAACTTAAGACCAATCAAACAACAATGCAATATACTTGTGACAGTTTCGGTCGAACTATTACAAAGGCAGCAATTAGATGATTTCAGTTTAATAAAAGATAATAATATTCTACATTACTTGACATTTCCAGTTTCACTAACTCAAACTTCAAATCCCAATTTACTAATGTTTAAGAATTTTCTATAAGGTTATTTGATATGAGGTTGTTTCCTAAAAGTATATGTGTTATTATTTTACTTTTGTAGTTGCTTGTATTTTTCAATGACATTTAAATAGTATTATGAACATACGTTGCATGTGCATTAAATTTGTGACTTTTTCCTCGCATCTCCTTTCTTCTTCTTGTTTTCTGATTGAATTGATTTAAAAACATTGTTAATGATATCAGTCAGTGAATTGGAGGCTTCCAAATCCGTCAACAAAAGAGCCAGTAATAAACAATGAGAACTAAACATTACAGTAGTAGTGAAATACGACATGATCAGGTTTTAAATATGATTATAAATAGAGCATTTGCATTATTCACGTAATAGGATACGTGCACGGATCGACGTATAAGTATCGAACAGATTTGTTTACAATAATGGTTTTACCTCGATCTCAATTAAAATAAAATGCATTATACAATATTTTCATCGGGACCAACTTGACTTAATTTATCCTTTCCTCATATACGTGTTATACGATACGTCGATACGGATACGCCAGCAAATACTTGAATAATGCAAATGCTCTAATAGCAACACTATACCGACCTTCTAACAACAGCACACCAGTATCTGTCACTATCAATAATTTATCCCCTAAAAAAGAAAAAAGTAAGAACATTGTTGAAAATGTCATGTTACAGATTAGTTTTATGTTTTTTTTTTTTTTTTTTTTTTTTACAGTATAAAGCGAATATATCAAATACTCAAATAAAGAATATTTGTGCAACTCTGAACAATGTCTAAAAATATGATTCGAAACTTGTAAGAGGTGAAAACGTCAAATTTTTATTTTATGCCAGTGTTGTTTCCTGATTGTTTATTTTAGTTTTGAATGAGTCATGTATTTGAAGGTGGATTATGCATGATTAAAGGTTTTCATGCATCATGTTCATTTCCTGCGCAAATAAAAGTGTTGATTCATGTTTTTAATATATGTATGTTTTCAGTCTGTATCTATATGTTGGCGATTGTTTTTGTTGTAGTTCAATGTTTCTGTTGTTCCATTGTTTTCCTCTTTTAGCTGATGTGTTTCCTTCAGTTTTATTTTGTTGCCCGGGTTTGTTTTTGCTTAGTCGATTTATGACTATTAAACAGATTTATTCACTATATATCTGTAATGTCACTTTTTGGCTGCAAAAATGGAATTAGTACATTTAGATTGATTTGCTTCTAAGACGAACACATTCCTGATTGTCATACTATTGTCTGATATTAAAGATATAAAAGAACAAAATTATAATGTCCCTCTTGTTGCAAACATGTAATATGTCCAAGGGAATTAGCTAATCATAGATTTTATTGGATCTTCAAAAACTTTTAAAACATTTCTGACATCCTGCTGCTGATTGACTTATGTCAGATGATATCATTTTCTCTGCTCATGTTCCACATTTAGCACCCGTCGTGTTGTACTGCTCATGTTAGTAAATATTCGGTAATGAGTCTCCGAAGCTTTAAGATATTTGGCGTCGACCGTTCCCGATGACCATAAATCTAGAAAAAAGCGTTGGGCACATAAGGTAAATTAATTGTTGTTTTCATAGCTGGTGTAAATGTATGATATTAATATCATTAAAACCTGGTTAATTTTTTTTTATTGAAGTGCGCCTCTAATACCAGACGGACAGATTGACGGACGACGGACGGACATCCGCTATTTCATAGTCGGTTTTGCATGTCATTAAACCAAGCTAAACCAACCACCATGTATTATTCATTTTTTGTAATTTCCTCTCTTCATTGGTTATTATATAATTGTTTTCAATTGTTGTTTCTTTAGTTTCCGTTTGTATTTGAGAGCCAACACAAAGTACCTGAGTTGATAGAATTCCACTTACCCCATGAATCTCCACATATAATTTGATTTTTTATTTCACTGAAACATTCCTGAGGTTCCCATGGCTGAAAGATAAGATAACCATTGATATAAAGTAATTCATTTATAAACAGCTATTTTGTAAATCAATAAACTTTAAATTAGTTGTAATTATGTATCGTGTTCTTTTATTTGTCTCTGTACATCAATAACCTTTGCTGTTTATTTTATTTTATGGTAATATTGTTTTTGACGTTGTTCAATACATCATGTCATTGTGTTGTTGTGCTTTGGTCATTTTTGTATTCTTGTTTCCATAACTAGCTTTGTCTTTATGTCATTTTATTTTTCTTTGTTGACATATGCGTTTGTGTTTATAGTTATTAAGGTTATACCACAATGCTGGCTGCTGTACCCTAATTTTTTACAATTTTACCTATAATATTTGTTTGTTTTGTTCACGAAATGTTGTCAACATAATATTTATGGTTCTTATAGTTCGTTTCTGTGTGTGTTGCATTGTCGTTTGTTTGTTGTTTAATTTAGTGTTTCTTTTGTTTTATTGTTTTCCTCTAATAGTCGATGTGTTTCCCTTAGTTTAAGTTAGTAACCCAGATTTTATTTTGTCTCAATCGATGGATGACTTTCGAACAGCGGTGAACTACTGTTGCCTTTATGTATGGAAGTTTGTGGCTGTCATACAAACAAGACGTTGAGCTATAATAAAAACAAGGATTAAATTCACTATTTTCTACATAAGAACTGTCTAAACCCATATGTCAGGAATATGACAGTTGTTTTTTCCATTGTTTAATGGGTTTGAACTTTTGATTTGCCTTGGAATTCGATATTAATATTATATTACTATTTTGAAAGGTGAAGCATGCACAACGCTTTTATTAAATACATCAGATCCGTTCACTGCGCGCACACTGGATATGTATTCTAAAGATTTTTGGTAATTCAAAAACGCTAACAGGGTTGTGTTTCTTTGAATTGAACACAGTTCTTGATTCTTGTATTTTGATCAATAAATATTCAATATAATAATATAGAATTGATCATACCACAAAAAGGCAAAACAGGGGCGGAAGATATTATATAAAAATATATTCTCCTGCCGATAACTAGTGAAAATTTTATTTTGTAACTTTTAATGTATTAATTAAATAATATTGAACGATATAGATATCTTAAATAATATTCTTTACTGAAAATGTGATATAGTCAGTCAACTACGAATTACAGATCTTTTTTATTATCATATATTAAAAAATTGTCAAATAGTTATAAAAGGTACCAGGATTATAATTTAATACACCAGACGCGCGTTTCGTCTTCATAAAGACTCATCAGTGACGCTCAGACCAAAACTTAAAAAGCCAAACAAGTAAAAAATTGAAGAGTATTAAGGACCAAAAATTGCAAAAAATTGTGCCAAATACGGTTTGGGTAATCTACTCCTGGGATAAGAAAATCCTTCATTTTGATAAATCAACTGTTCAAAGTAAACAGGTTTATTACCTGAAACATTAAAGCAATACTAACCTCTCTTTTCAATATACCAGTGGTGACTGTACTTGTTGGTGCGTCACCTTTTATAATTGTTTTCAACTTTAAAGTCTGTAAAAGTTTGATTAAAAAATATTTAGACAACATGAGAAATGCATGCGTCACAGCAAAACCTAAATGCTAGTATATAAAGTAAAGGTTTATATATTGATTTATCAATTTTGTTATACAAAAAGATCCCAAAGGTAGTTGATGCATACTAAGTACATTTCAAGTTTTTAAATTGATAAACAGTTTTATTTTAGTTTGAACAGCGGTATACTACTGTTGCCTTTATTTGTCATACCTCTGGTTATATTTTTTTCTTACGGGTGTCACGTTGGCAATATTTTTTCTTATTGGTGTCACGTTAGCAATATTTTTTCTTATTGCTGTAACTTTGTCGATATTTCATTCTGATGGGTGCAATTTCAGAATCTTGTGACAAATCATGCATAAAAACCAAAAGACAAATACATATGGACTACCCCTGTTTGATGTACAGGTGTATTGAATTACTTTAGCTCTAATCTTTATTGTAATTAAAATAGAAAAGACTTGAAAATATAACTATACATTTCATATAAGGTATTTTCAGTGGCGTACCTGATCTGAATGTTTCAAACAATTATTTTCTATTCATGGCTTTTTTTTTTTTTCAACATGACCATATAATATTAGATCAAGACAAATCATCATTTTACAAAGATCAATTATTTATAAATGAAGTGACATTTCTAAACATTTGTTCTTAAATTTGGTAGATTATATTTATCTATGCACATAAATACGGTATACTAGTATTCAATTCCTTACCTGGCCTACACGTACAAACTCCGAACGTCTAGCTTCTTCTTTCCGTGAACTTTGAACATCTTGTATGACGTCACTAAATGCACGACGATACAGCAGATTATTCTATAATATAATATAATAAATTACACATTGCTTAGTAGTTATAAAATGTAAATGAAATTGCCAAAGGTACAAAGACTCAACATATAAAGAATGTGTTCATAGTATACAAGTGCTTCACTCCCATGATCATTTTCTATGGACAGAAATTAGCAAAATCACATCATAGGAAATATGTGTATTAAGGTTCAAGATGATTGGACGACCAAATCATCAAAAAAATACCTAAACCAAGAAGATTACCTGGAGTGGTACAGACGAACAAACAGAAGAATGAACGATTGATAAAAAGAATGGCCCTAGGGGGAGTATAAAAACGTATTTTCGTAAAATGTAGACTTTACCGAGTTTTCATCAGCTCGATTGAAAAATAGTTTTAAAATATTTTGAATCACGATGCCTTTCAGAGGGAAGCAACTCAAATTTGTTTTTTGTTGACATTTTATATTTACATTAATATTGTCTGCATTTAAACTGAAATTGTTGCTGATGTTAATACACTTGTCATATATCAGAGATGGGTCCGATTACTTTCAATGTAATTGATTAAATTACAATTACTTTGTCATTTGTACGATTAAATTAAATTAATGATTACATCATTTCTGAAAGTGTCTGATTAAATTAATGATTAAATTGGCAAAGTAATCATGATTACATCTGATTACAATGAATTTTAAAAAAAAACATTTTGAATGATGTGAATGAATAAACGTTAATATAACTATAGCATTTTTTAGACAGTATTTTGTTTGTTATATTATAAAATGATAACTTCAAACTTCATCTATTTAATAAACCACAAAAGTTCACTTCATACATACATGAACATTGTGTCACCGGTTATGACCCATTGCACTTTATCATCATTGATCTCTGAATTATTTTGACTTCAATTGAATATAGCTTGATAAAAAGAGTTTGCTGTTTGTCTTCTGACCTATTCTAGACTTTAATTTATATTTGTTTCAAGGTGCAGTTTATGGAAGTTAAAATATGGATGAAATAAAGTTACCAGTTTAATCAAATTGTAAACAAAATACAAGTACTAAAAATCATTGCATTTTACATGTCCAGTCCAAATACATACCAAAAAAAATTTGCTAATTTTAAACAAGATATTTGTCCAACTTTTAATTAATTTTGTGCTAATTAGATAAATGATCACATGTCTGATTTATCTTTTACCATACATATTGTCCTACAGCTATACTCAATTGGTAATTGCAATAAAAACATAACCTTAATTGGTTTTCTACCTGTCAATTCAAAGTTGACAAAAAACACAACATTAACAAAAGATTAAAATTAAGGGTTAAAGAAAACAGTTATTATCAAATATAAATATGTAAATTTTTAAATTGTGAATATATGTACAATATCTTTTACTAAGGTCATTGATGACTTTTCAATACTGTAGCAGTTTATTTTTTACTGAAGTATACAAACCAATTATCATGCTTTATAAAAAAAACCAAACAATCAGTTGCTATCTTATTAACATGTTAAATATTATTAGTAATTAAATAAGAATAACAAAAAGGTTCATTTAATGACCATAAACACAGTTTAAGATTTTTTCAATGTAATCAGAATGTAATCATAAAGTAATCATGATTACAGGGTATTTTGAAAAGTAATTGATTAAATTAAATTACATGTAATCAGATTTTTGGCTGATTAATGATTACAATGATTACTTGAAAAATTGTAATCAATTACAGCTGATTAACGATTACAATTACAATTACCCCAAGTCTGTCATATATAGATATGTATTGATCAACAGAGTTGAACATTCTGGTCATGTCGATACTGCTATTCTAGCAACCAGTTTATAACTGATAATCTTGTTACATACTTACTGATTTATATTTTACTCTTGAAAAACGTTGGTGAATTAGTATTTAGAAATGTCCTTAAAGAAGTGTTAAAAAAGAGGTACGAAAGATACCAAAGGGACAGTCAAACTCACAAATCTAAAACAAACTGACAACGCCATGGCTAAAAATGAAAAAAAGACTAACAAACAACAGCACACACGACACAACATAGAAAATTAAGGAATAAACAACACGAACCCCACCAAAAACTAGGGGTGATCTCAGGTGCTCCGTTTGCGAGAAGTTGTATATCGAAACAAGAGTTGCTTGCTTTGTGTTACTTTTGTGTGTGATCACTATTCACATCGACAAATCCTGTCTCCTTATAAACTTAAAAATTGATTCAAGTGTGCTCCACGTTATAAACTTGAATAGTTCACATACATCAGTGATTGATTAAGTTTGATTGTACATGCAGTGTATTGTAGATGTTATAACACATTCCATAGAGATAACAGGATATGTTAGACCTTTTTTCAGCTTAATTTGAAATATTGGCTAAAAGTCGTGTCATACCTTTGGCATTTACTTTCACTCATCGTTATTATTTATGATGTCAAATTGTCAATTAATTCTATTGTTCAGTATAAAACTTGTAAATGCCCGATATGATATAAAATGACAGTTATTGACACATTTTATGTATTTTAAGTATAATATTTAAAACATGATGATAATGACTGGCGATATCCGTTACTATGGTAGGTTCTTACAACTCGTTGTGAATGTGAGCTATTAGACTGCTGCGTTAAGACTTAACTACCTGAACTTACAATTACACTCTTTAATACATATGTCCTTGAAAAAAACAATTATTTCCGTTTAGACGATAAATGATTTCACTAGAATGAATTGCCTAATAACCTATGTGGTACAGCCAGAGGGGTATTAAATGCACGATGAATGATTAACGTCTTCTTTTGCTGCCATTCCTTTGAGAAAAATTTATAAAGAAGGAAAACAACCAGAGGACAATTACAATCCATCCGTCCCTAAAAACACAGATAACACTATTGTCAAACGAAAACACCAAAGATACAGACTACAAAAACACTTCACAGATAACATAAAAAAACGTAATCTGAACACCATTTAATTCGATGGGGTAACCCCGGAGTTTCAGTAAGTGACATTTTCAGTTCCACTAGTTGCAACCGTTGAGCTGCTTATTTCAAGCAAAGCAAATTGACAGGTGTCATTTCTATGATGTCATAGATGATGAAAAGAAGCACATAATTTGTTTATTATATGGGAATATGGTAAAATGTGACGCAGATATTATAGCAATGCGTTTTACTTCAAAAAAGAGTTTATAGAAATAAGAACATGTGGTTTGAGTGCCAATCAGACAACTCGTCATCCAAGTCACAATATAGATAAAGTAAACAATTATTGGTCAAACTACGGCCTTCAATATGAATCTTTGACTCAAGTCGAACAGCCAGATAAATAGGCATAAAAATGACAAGCGTAAAACAATTAAAACATAAAAACAAGCGGTATAATCTTTATAAAAAAGTGAAACGATAAACACTGATGATACACATCAAAAAACGACAACCAATGAACAACAGGCTCCTGACTTATGAAAGATGCAAACAAATTCAACTAACCTTTACTTTAACCCAAAAACAGTGGTGTAACATTACAACATAGAAAGACACACTAATGCTCTTCAACTTTGTTCTTGTTTGGCTTTATAATATTTCGATATGAGCGTCACTGATGAGTCTTATGTAGACAAAACGCGCGTCTGGCGTACTAAATTATAATCCTGGTACATTTGATAACTATCAAATATTATTTGAAATGCTTAACACAATCAAACAGACATATTAACAAAGAAAAGAAAACATACACCGAACAAAATTCTTTGATCTACGACACAACATAAATACAATATTAATCAAAGAAAAAAGGGGAATGTAAAAAATTGCTCTAACCTGAGACTAAATGGCGTAAAATAAAATACAAAAACGTACACAGAGTAATTTGAATATAATTACTTTGTTGTAAGAAGTTCTATTTGTTTTACTATTTACCTATTGATTCCCAATCATACTTTATTCTGTGGTTACAGCTAATTCGCTTATAGTGATAATCTTTCTGACCATCTGTTGATTTTCTACCTATAGTTATATACTTACCTTATTGATTTCTGACATATATTCTTGATGCAAGTTTTTAATAAGCATGTCTAACGTTCGTTCTCTTTTTTGTGTGAAAAGTGGGTTATTTACTGCTGCTTTTTCACCATTTATCACTGAAACAAAATGTATTGGGAACATGTAAATTCTTCATTGCTGATACAATGTACAGTAACAGTTTCTTTTTGTCATTCATCTCGATCGTATATTTTTTTATACATCATTAGCTTATAAAAATTCAGTATAAAGCGTTCCTGGTGAAGGTTGAATCTGAAAACAGATACGGACGCATGACATGTCTTATGTTGTTTTCTTTCGCTACATTTTTTTTATATCTATTCGAAGTTTTTCGCAAATATCAAATAACTTTATGTTTTTACTATTAAAATAAAAATAATGTTCAGTTATGGTTGTCGTGTCATTTAATCAAAAAAGAGGATAACGTAAAAACCATCTAAATAGATAGAAAAAAAAACAGACCATTTTTCTTGTTGTAGTACAATGCCAACTATGTTGAAATACAGAAGGACGTTGAAATGTGTAATACGTTTCATCAATATGTTTTTGTCTATTTTGTTGAGTTTTTGGATATTCAAATATCAAATAACGTGTTCTTCTGTCAATCACGTATTTTCACAAGTATTTGTTTTATATTAAATGTTTCCTTGGAATGAAAATAAAGTAATATGCAAGCGAAATCCATGTAACAAAGAGATGAAATTACAAACTGTATACGGTAGTTTTCCCTCTTTTTTTTCCCAAAATTTGCTTTAACTCCACAATATGCATGTACCCAATACTAGTAAGCATATTTAAAACGAAATACTACTCGGAAATGTTGAAATGAAGCAAAACATGGAAAACATTTTGTTTGTGTGTTACAAAGTTGCTGCCTCGTTCCAGTGATCTTACAAAATCTTCTTTATCGTATTTTGTAATGATGTTTTGCCAATAAAGTGATCCAGTTGGTCATGTTTATCTGACTGTCAATACCCCTTAACACAATGTATCGGATGAATTTTTGATTATGAAAATTAAATGAAATCATCTTTATTTTAATAGCTTGCTGGCTTGATTCATCTATATGATGTATCGACAAAAAACAATGACCACATCAATGACAAAATACATTAAATATTCTAATGTTGGTCGTCTTATCTGAACAACAAAAAGTAAGTAATCATCTAATACAAAATCAGACTTAGATATCCGTTCAATATCCGATTGCAGTATTAAATCAATGAAGATTTCTCTTTATATTCCTACGATAACTCGTCTAAATAACCAATTTAATTTAAGTTTTCGTAGTCTTAATAAGTGTTTATGAAAGCAAGCTTCATTCAACCCCCGCTATGTCTAAATATTGAGAAACGCGTATAAACAAGACAAAATGTCAAGAGATATTCAGTAAATTCTTTTATTCTTAGATTAACGAAACGTTTGAATCTTTCTTTCATTCGCTCTGTTGTTTGATAAAAAAAAAAGGCAGCAGTGAGTAGTATATCGCTTTGCAAACGCTTGAACTTGTCATTTGCATGGATTTCCATCTGTGCCTTTTAGATAGGTATTTTAAGAATACTTTTTTGACATCTTATAACGATAGAACAGTTGTGAAATGTGGCATATTGAGATCGAAAAACACTATGTTTGTTCATACTTACGTTTATTTAATGTCAACACTTACATTTAACTAATAGAAAATCTCTGAATTCCTGATGATCCGAAAAGACAGCTGGGGTTGGCAGTGGAGGACCGAATAAGGGCACAGATTCCTCTGATAATACATTTAATCTACAAAATATGTCACAAGATATAAACAATATACAAATGGCTTCAATAAAGCAAATATAACGTTACGACAATTAAATGAAAGAAATGAATAACTAAATACTGAAACCTATAATTCTATTATCAAAATAGTATCATAAAAAGTACACGTGCTTTTGCCAACGTAACATGAAATCAAACATAACCTAAATTTTAATTTGAGAAACACGATGAAAAGAAAGTATATCCTTCAAACTAATACAAAATGATTTACTTAGTATATGAAGGACTCAATAACTCAATTATACTCCAGTTAAATATACAAGACAAAGTAGTCTGTAAACTGCAACATAGAACATCATGAACTATTTTGACGCGGAAAAATTATACCAAATGGAGTGTGATAAGTTGTTATATTACGAATGTCAGTTTTACTTCAAACTTTGAAATTAAAGAAACACAACTGTTTGACACAACGCACTAACAAGCAGAACTGTTTACTTCAAAATGTGTTTAATTAGAACCCTTTAGAAAAGGTTAAAAGCTGTTAAAACACCATATAAATATGACATTTATAGACCAAGACATGTCATTATCTGATAATTGTCTTTGACATAGCAATGATATCTTATAATCACTAAAGAGCTGTGAAAGTAAAGACAAAACTTCGTTAGACTTGTATTTTAAATCTTAAAAGCATCCAATTATCATCAACAAATACATAGTGCCAGTCGGTTTATTTTTATTCAACCCAATAGCAATTGTCTTTTTTCTTCTCATTCAAATATGAACTGCAAAGCTTGAAATCGAGATACTTAATTGGCAATACGAATCGACAAAGTTGTGAAATAATACGAATAAGGAAGGGAAATAAAACAGCCCTAAAACATTTGATGTCATAATAACTCATCAAAGATACCAGTCATGAACGTTATAGGCCGTTTCGTCTTCATAAGACCAATCATTGGTCATCACAACAAAACAGTTGGAAGGCCAAATCAAGTGAGTGGTATATATAATACAATTTATAAACAAAACAGGTAATAATTTATCTTCAATCAATCTTTTTACTATACGCGTGCATGCACAAATAGATGCACATAAACATGATAAAGTCACGTGTATGATCTACGTGTATCATGCTTCTATTGTGAGAGAACGGTCATATACAAGTTATTGTTTCCGTCATTGTTCAATTTAAAAGTGTGCAAAATAAGAATGTATATTCCACTTTGTAAGAAAATATACAATTTATTTGTACTTACTAAGAAACAAAAGAAAAAAAAGCTTCACTTTATAGTTACATTTTAATATTTTGTACTATTTACGAATAGTGTATATTTGTCCATATTTTGTTTCTTCGGTCATGTTCATACGCAGGATATATTCTACACTCTGCTTATTGCTGATCTTTACAAGACTTTTGATGGACGCAAAAAACATCTTATAACTATTTGTTCGCCATTACGAGACATCACAGTCGTTTCCGTAAAATTGACATCTCAAGAAAACATATCACAGTAAAAGCGGTTGTTGTATTACGTCAGTTTAAATTCTCTGGTCAAATTAACACATTCTTAGATTGACATGTTAACAGGCCGTTTCTTTCAAAACTATCGTATTAATATGTGCGAATTCACTAAGACGTGTCACGGACTTTTCTATCCCAAATTTATGTATTTGGTTTTGATGTTATATTTGTTATTCTCATTGGATTTTGTCTAATGTTAAGTCCGTTTCTGTATGTGTTACATTTTTATGTTGTGTCGTTGTTCTCTTATATTTAATGCGTTTCCCTCAGTTCTAGTTTGTTATCCCGATTTTGTTTTTGTCCATCGATTTACGATTACAGTATACTACTGTTGCCTTTATTTATTGTTACTAAACTTTAAGTAGTACTGACACTCGTATTATTAAAACTTATCACACTCACTTTGACATCGATATTTTCTTCATCAATATACTTGTGGATTTCCCTTGTCATATGAGTGATGAAATGTGGTAGGTGCTTTGTGAATATCCATACCAAAGCATATCATAGCAAAGCTAACAGTTCTTTTATTAGTTAATATCAACAAGAGAGATACCAAAGAATCGTTCTATTTAAGTTGCCTTTTGTATTCAAATAAAATAAGTTTTCTATGTTATCTTATGTTACCTACCTGTATGTTAAATCGTCTTTACAAAAGCAAACAACAGCAAATATATCTGAATTTGCTATTAAGGAACACATTTTTTTAAATTTTCTTAAAATTTCGCTTTTGTCATTTCCTTTACAAAAATCATGTTGCGAAAATATGATTAGCTGATTATAAGTTACACTCAAAGTGGGCTAATAATTAACTTTTCAAGTCAGAAGCATGAACAAGTGAATTGCCAGCCTACACATAATAATTATTTTAATCTTCACACTATACATTGCTATACAAATCAAATATATCAAATACTTACAGTTTTCAAATTATGACTGTTTAGGTGTATTTATGTTTTGTAAGGATACGAGTAAATCGAGTTTTCATCATAGAAGGTTTAAAATTACACTTTTGGGGTGAATCACATTCATAAAATAAAATATTTACAATATCATTTCCAATATGACGTTTTCGTTCAACCTAAAATAGAAAAGGAAATGATATCAAACATTAATTAAAAATTTTATTTGTTCTTGTATTCAGTCTAGTTCATTTTTATGTTTTTGTGTTTGTGTTTGTGTTTGTTTCAATATGTTTTTGGTGTATGTGTTTCTTTCAAAACAAAGTGGTCTGCTTTTATTAACATGTCAACATAAAGTCATTGTATGTTAATTTCAAATGTTAATAACACGAATAATTCTCCAGCTTTTGAAATAAGATATCGTTTTGTTATTATAACCTTTCTAAACAAAATGTCAAACTACAAATTGAGAATATTTTGAAAAGATAGCTATAAAAATAATATAGAAAACGTATTAGAAACCTGCAAATACTATAAATGCAAAAACAATATCGGTACTAGTAATTCAAAAAATTCCACACAATAAAATATAGTGTTTAAGGACATTTCGTATTTCGTTAGAATCCATTAGAACATAATTCTTTACCAAAAAAATTCTGTACTTAACCATTTCTATATAGATTGAAAAGAACTTTTAGAAAAATCAGAAATGTTTTAATTATATTGACCAAAACATATTTTTAGTAGTAAACGCCTTTGCTTTATTAATTGTTCTTTTTAAATGATCTTTATGCTAAGATTTTCATTTATTAATAGCTACAATTCTACTTTATGTCGCTTGTAAGATCTCTTACCTGTTGCTTATTCTCTTTGGAATGTGGTAACATTGTAGATACATGAAACATTATTTCGTGTCCCTCGTAAACTGTGTACACAGACTCCGTACCTGTAGAATCAGCTGTAAAACAAAAATAGATTACTTTATCAACAAAACTTACAATAAAAACGCGTAAAGTAAAATGACAACGAAATATGTAATGGTAGACATTCATCTCTAAAATATCTTAAGCAAAATAAACAAGGAACAAGTTGAGGCCTAATAATCCCGTCATAGATATGATTGGCCTTCCTATATAAATGTTTACTTTACAAGAGAGGGCACGAAACATAGATAAAAGTTGTATTATAATGTTGAAAATTGTTTCTTAAGGTAGCGCCGAATCCAATATTGCCAATACTTTTCCTGCATTTTTAATAAATGCATGAATAAGCTGAATTGTTGTGTGCTACTTGAAATATGCCAACGGTTCAGACAAATTTTCTTTTTCGAAAAAAAAAATATCATTGTCCTTACAGAAATAAGACGTGGTATGATTGTCAGTGTTACAACTATCCTCCAAAATTAAAAGCAATGAAGCCGTTCGGCCTTAACAATGAGAAAACCCATACCATAAAGTCGTCTATTAACGATTATTAGTGTTCATTAGCTTATGGTGTTGTATGGAAGAACAAAAAAATTGCGATTTAAAATTTTTTGGTTGATGTTTAGACGAGTTGTATATACAGAATGTACACAGACATGTATCACCATCACTACTGGTGATCCGATGGATAAATTTGTTGTAGAGTTTTCACTGGTTCAGACGTACTTATAAATATAATTATTTATGTGACTGTAGTTTACATTAATTTGTAGGATCCTTAGCTATAGATAATTTAGCTTATCTGCAAAAATATCATCTTCATGCCTTTTATGTCATGTACTGTAGTACGACGCTAGATTAAAACTGACGTGGAAAGTACTAACACCCGGCCACCGCAAGCTTCATTTTTATGAATCCCAGGTGGTCGCGTGGTCTAGCGCACCGGTTACAGTGCAGGCGATTTAGTGTCACGATATCTCAGTAGCATGGGTTCGAATCCCGGCGAGGGAAAAACAAAAAAATTGCGAAAGCCAATTTACAGATCTAACATTGTTTGGTTGATGTTTAGACGAGTTGTATATACAGAATGTACACAGTCATGTATCAACATCACTGCTGGTGATACGATAGATAAATATGTTGAAGAGTTGTCACTGGTTCAGACGTACTTATAAATATAATTATTTCTGTGACTGTATCTTACATTAATTTGTAGGATCCTTTACCATAGATAACTTAGCTGATCTGTAAAAATAACATCTTCATGCCTTATATAACATGTACTGTAGTACGACGCTAGATTAAAACTGGCGTGAAAAAGTAACAACCAGTCACCGAAAGCTTCATTTTTATGAAGCCCAGGTTGTCGTGTGGTCTAGCGCACCGGTTACAGTGCAGGTGATATGGTGTCACGATATCACAGTATCGAATCCATGCTACTGTGATATCGTGACACCAAATCGCCTGCACTGCAGCCGTCCCGCTAGACCACACGACCACCTGGGCTCTACAATATAATAGAGCTTTCGCTGGCCGTGTGTTACCTTTCCTCGTCAGTTTAAATCTAGCGGCGTACTACCGTACATGATATATAAGGCATGAAGATGTTATTGTTACAGATCAGCTAAATTATCTATAGTAAAGGATCCTACAAATTAATGTAATATACAGTCACAGAAAATAAGTATATTTATAAGTACGTATATAAAGTGTCTTTTTGGCTTTTTATTATTTTTGACAAAGCACTTCGGTACTTCTCTGTTTTATTATCTCGATCGGTGACATAAAAATTATGACCACAAATGAATAGTTACCTTTAACATCAAGGCCACCTTTGAATTTGTCCCATCCTTTTAAAACAATGGTAGCACCAATAAGTTCAAGGAAATTCTTAAAGGCTTTCGTGTTGTGTTCTGAAAATAGATGATTAAGACTAGGAAATTATCTTGATATTTCAGTAATACTTTGTCAATAGATATAGTAAGATGTAGTGTGAGTGCCATTGAGACAAAAGAGGGACGAAATATACCAAAGGGACAGTCAAACTCATCGAAAACAAACTGACAACGCCATGGCTAAAAATGAAAAAGACAAACAAACAACAGCACACATGACACAACATAGAAAACTAAAGAATAAACAACACGAACCCCACCAAAAAACTAGGGGTGATCTCAGGTGCTCCGGAACGGTAAGCAGATCCTGCTCCACATGTGGCACCCGTCGTGTTGCTTATGTGATAACAAATCCGGTAAATAGTCTAATTCGGTAGGTCACATTCATGAAAGGGAGGGGATTATAGTTACGACCTAAGGAACATATCAGATATCATTTGTGAAACGGTCAACCAACTCGTGATGGCGTCCGGAAAATTTACGAAGGGATGATTGCAACTTCACCATTTGGAACTCTTGGTTTAATAGCTTCCTTGTGAGCAGCAACCCTTTATCAAGAAAATCATGATAGGAAATGCAAACACGGGAATATCGTATCAATTGGGAGATATATACCCCGTATGCAGGTGCTGCTGGAATGTTGCTACTTAGAAATTGAAAGTTCACAATTGGAAAGCTGAAATCATCTCTTTTGGACAGCTCTCCATCGAAATAAAAATTTATAAAAGTAAACCATTATAGGTCAATGTACGGCCTTTGGCTCACACCGAACAACAAGCTATAAAGGGCCCCAAAATTACTAGTGTAAAACCATTCAAACGGGAAAACCAAGGGTCTAGTCTGCCATTTGGAAATTTCGCTTGACAAATTCGTTGGTAATTCATTAACGTTTTTCTAGTATTGATATTTATAAAAGCAGACAAAATATCCTTTTAAAACATCCGATCACATGTTTTGCACGATTTCGTAATTGAATAGAATTAAAAAAAATTGTAAGCCATCAATTTTCCTGGAGTATTTTAGTTTTAGTTTATTTTTAGTCTGTTAAAACATCATGTACGGAAATAACTGATAAATGTTAGCAAAGATATCATTAATTTGTCTGTCAGACAGTATAGTTTCATTAACGTTTGAAAGTACACACATTCTTCTTATTACATGCATCAATCCTTTTGCTAATCATTAACTTTTGTTCAGGCTACATTGAGTATGTATAGGCCTTAATAACATGTCGTGTATGTAAAACACAGCAAAAAAACACATAAAGCATTATAAAAGAAGTATAGAAAAATGACTTCCTTACCGTTGCTATAAAATTCATCATCACATGTCTGTGACTCTTTGGCATATATCACTCCAAACTTAAAATTCACCGAACCCTACAATTTAATATCACTGTATATGTCTGTTTGTTTTGTACACACATCGTTGTCATTATAATGGAATTTGATATAACTTGCATAAAGGTGGGAGGTTTAGCTAGCTTCAAAATCAGGTTTACTCCACTATTTTCTACATACAAAAATATCTGTACCAAGTCAGGTTTATGACAATTGTTATTCATTTGTTTGATGTGTTTGATCTTTTGGTTTTGCCATTTGATTAGGGATTTTTCGTTTTGAATTTTCTTCGGAGTTAAGTTTTTTGTTATTTTACTTTTCACACCAAACATATTTAAATTTACCGAATCCTACAGTTTATAACGCACCAAACTTAATATATATATATATCACATCAAACTTAAAATTCAACAACCAAAAATCATAACGACATCAAAATAGAAACAAATCAAGTTTGATGATCTGCAGACTTTACATGAAAGGGCAACTGTTCAAATTAATTAAATTTTTACCTATAAATTACTTATTTTCTACTTTCTACCTATAAATTACTTAAACACTAACCTCTTGTTCCTCCAAAACAAGTAAATCTTTCTGAATTTCAGGATCAAAAATTTCTTTTGGTCCTCTTTCTGTTTTATGGACATTAAAATGGCTAAAAAGAAAATGATATTTGAAATACGTTTTTAGAGGAAACTAACTTCGTTATAACTTTATTAAAAGTAAATTATGAATGGTACTTAATATAAGAACACCTTGAACGTAAATGATCTACTTTTGTATATGCTTTTTTCGAATAGAAGTATAACTCCTCATTTATTTTGGATAAACATCTATAAAGGACGTATATAATTTCTTGTTATTTTGTGCGAATCCTAAATGAACATTAAATCTATGCAGCTTTTCGTCAAATACAATATTCAAATTTGATATACGTTAGCTATAATAATTTGTTATCAAGCTGTATTATACATCATTTACAAGTGAGTTACTGATTGCGTGAAGGCTTCTTTTTTTCCACATTTAATCATTCTTAGTATATTATCTTGCTATTTCCAGTCAAGACGCACCTTAAAATACCTTTCACTGTTTGAGGTTTACTTTGATTGTAAGGCAAGCATATCTTCTTAGCACCCTGTTAAAATATAACAAATCTCATATAAGTGTATAATTAAATTTTACAGTTAAAAGGGGAGCATACCTTTCCAGGTGAAGTCAGCTTTAATAATTTCGATCCCATAATTCTGAAACGTTAACCAATTGATATCGATTCCACGGCGCTTGTCTTTTGTTACTTTAAAACCCATTATTGCGCATGCTACAGACCAACAATTTATGAAATATAACCTATAATGCATATTGACATCTTAACTAACGTAATGCAAAGTTTCTATATTTTACCATAAAGTGATCAATTATGCCAATTTAAAGGATTGAGTTGCTGGTATCGGTCATTGTAGCATCATACGTGTTTACTCATCAACACATAGTATACAGCCCTGAATATCCAAAGATATATTAAATAAAGGCAACAGTAGTATACCGCTGTTCAAAACTCATAAATCCATGGACAAATAACAAAATCGGGGTAACAAACTAAAACCGAGGGAAAAGCATTAAACTGGGAAAAAAATCATTTAAAAAGACTTCAGAAATAAACCTAATAACAATATAAAACCAGAATAAGTGTCAATCTTGTTTTCAATCACCTTTTTCAAACTTTTTTTTATTATTTCATTTTATCTTATAATAATTAAGACAGTATTCACACAATTAGTTCAATGCAATCTAAAAGGGAAAAAGGCATGTATAATATTGCTATAGAAAAAAAATATGTACTTTTTTTTTTAAACATTTCATATACATTTTATTCTTTTCTTCGTATTCTCTTATTATCATTATTGACAACATTTGTGTATACTCAGAACCTTGACAACATATGTGTATACTCAGAACCTGCCTGCTCCTATAACCGTTATGGTCAAATCCTAGCCTTAATTTGTGTCATAAATGCAACACTCCGCTTTCCTTTCCTCTTGTCAATTAAGATTACCATAATTTCTAGTACATACAAACTTACACTTTTGCACCATAATATAGCTCTATATTGCTGCACATTGTGATTGTTAACATCAGTTACAACTACAGAAAGTAGGAATGGTTCTCGATCAATATCTGTGCCCACATAATTCTGGTGAACTGAAATATCAATTTCTATAGTTATCTTATTTTGTGTCAAGGAAATTGAGATTTCCGAAGGAAAATAATCTTTCAAATTAGCTCTAAGCATGAATGTATGATTTTGATTATCTTTGTTGATTGTCAACTGCGTTGCAATCACCTGCGAGGAAACATCGCCACAGAAAACAAATGTTCCAGACTTAGAATGTTGTAAAAAAACAAAAAAGTAGAAAGATTGCATAAAATTCTATAAAACCATATTTCAAATATGTTATCACATTAAGAGACTGTTGTTAAAAACAAATATGCAGAAAACTTGCACAAATTTCTATAAAAAGCCATATATCAATTTTGATGTGACAAAAATAGCAAGAAAAACAATTAAATAATTAATGGAACGTGTTATATTATTTAAATATAGATAAAAAATTCAATTTAACAAACAGAGTTACATTTTTTCTCTAAATGCAGAAATATTAAACGGCATTACATCTGAATGGTTTCAACATTAATTTTTGTAATTTGATTTTTAAGATATGAACTTTACTTTACTTTCTTAACATATATTTAGTTTTAATCTCCAAACAAACAGAAGCCATTGAATTACGAAAATAAAAAAGAGAGGGTTACTTACGTTTTCCTAGAAAATATTTAAAGTACCATCTGGTTTGGAATTCTGGATTCTCTAGATGTATAGGACTATTAACCGGGCTTGGTACCTTAAAACATATTGGACTATTAGCCGAGCTTAGTACCTTCAAAACACATATAGGACTATTAACCCGGCTTGATACCTTAAAAATACATATTGAACTATTACCCGGCTTCATCCCTTTATAAAACATATAGGCCTATTAATCGAGCTTAGTACCTTACAATATATGTTTAAAAACATATATTGGACATTAACAGGGCTTGGTACTTAATATAAAATACTTAAAAAAATATAGAACATAAAGAAAGTTAAAAATTGATTAAGAAATATCTTCTCTTTATTTGAGTATCTTTTATGACCAGGATATGAATTTTTTTTTAAATCGTTTGATTATAACGTGTATGAAGAAGTAACTCAACAACACAAAAGTCAAAAGATAAATAACGTTAGTCTGTACTTTTCTAGCAGGCTCAAAATCACCCCAAGTATAGACAATTAGGGAATACACATAATAGAGACATTAACATTCTATAATCAACATTATATTCCTTAGGGGAAACAACATGAAGATAATACTATGACAGTCACTAAAGAGAAGAGACGAGAACAATTTAAGGGAAGTAAATATATAGGTATTGTCTGTCCAAATACAATATCATCCATTTTTTTCCCATTTGATTTTCTACGCGTTTTTCGTGAATGATTTGGGTTTTTTCAAGAGCAACGTGCTTAACATTTCATAACAACGTTTTAATTTCGGAAAAGAATTATGTAATAATGTAAAATTGTAGATTAATTTGCAGGTACATAATTATCACTTTTTTTCTTTTTTTTTCTTAAATAGGTTGAAATGACCATCCGTCTCCTTCTGGAACATTATCATAAGCAGATGAAAAAAGATACACTGAAGCTAGAACACTCTCGTCGTCTTTTTCTTCCAGCTAAAGTACGTAGCAAAGACGTATTTCATATAATGTCGATTTCTAGATTCGGCACTTTCCCTCATAATTTGGAGTTCGTTTAGAAATTTAGATCTAGTGATAATTTTTTTGTTAACATTTCGTAACTATAATTGTAGTCATATTTAGCTGCAGTATAACTACAAAATAGGGTCTCGCCGTCAATTGAAGAAAACTTTGTTTGTATTCCGCACGAAGCAGTTGAAGGTCCCGGTAAATACCGACTTAACATTTCCAGTTTCTTAGCATCATATAAAACATTGATATTTTCTGACATTAAGACACAATTTTAAATATCATTAATACTGGCTTGTACCTACACGATTTATTTCAATTTTTTTGTTTTAATGTGTTGAAGTTCTAATTAGCTACCTCACATCGATATGCTTTATTCAGTTCATTTATTTATTTATTCACTTCCTGGTACAAATGCTATTCTATATAATTCTTTAAAGGTTTCACTGTGAACATTTATATTTGTCAGAAAAATAAGATACCCCGTGGCAAAACAACAGCAAACTTATTCTTACAAAATGCCTACACATATTTAATACATTCTCATTTTGAAGACCTGCTTATCCATGGTATTTCGAATTTTTCATTGTTACATTGATTCTTCGGTATTCTTTTGGTCACTCAATATAGTAAACATTGTGTTGTCTAACTGTCGTATACATTTGATAAAAGGAGATGTAATGTATACTTCAGAAAGACAGGAACTCTTAATTAATATAAACAAGGTGAATGGGTTTCACTCTACATACGTTGGAATCTGACGTTCGGTAGTTGTCGTTAGTTGATATGGTTTATACATGATTCTAGTTTCTCGTTTCTTATATAGATTAGACCGTTGGTTTACCTGTTTAAATGGTCCTACACTAGTAATTTTTGTGACCCTTTATAGCTTGCTGTTCGGTGTGAGACAAGGCTCTGTGTTGAAGACCGCACTTTGACCTATAGTGACTTACTTTTATAAATTGTGACTTGGATGGAGAGTTGTCTTATTGGCACTCATATTACATCTTCTTATATCTATATAACAATAATTAACCTTGGAATGGAACCAAGTATATCGATTAGCTGTAGGGTTGCTGAGCTTAGGCTTAATATCATATCAAGACGATATACAACGTCAATCTATTGGTATACTTGGATAGTTATCGATAACGGGTGAATTGAATATCGTTGTCAATATAATTGGATTTGATGCCACTGTCATACAAGTGACAGGTTTGGTTAGCTTTAAAATCCGGTTCAACACACCATTTTCTTCATAAGAAAATGCCTGTATCAAGTCAAGAAAATGACAATTGTTATCCATTCGTTTTGTTTGTTGAGCTTTTGATTTTGCCATTTGATTAGGACTTTCCGCTTTGAATTTTCCTCGGAGTGTAGTATTTTTGTCATTTTACTTTTTATATTATGCTCCGATTATCTTACATTTTGTTTTACTCAAAAAAAAGGTTGAACGATTGTGACTTTATCTTACTACCAATCTAATCAAGATATTTTTTGAAGAGCTATTATCTTTGAAACGATTAACAACAGAAAATAAATCCTCGTTTCACATTTCGCTGCAATTCATGTATGTAAAATAATCAAAAGAATTTGTAAAACCACTTTATATTCCTTTCATGTAGTCATTTTTTATTTTTTTTTTTTTTTTTTTGGCAACAAGTTTATTTACGAAATGCGACTATTTGACATTTCATATCGAGAAACTTTGACGGGTTTCATCGTGATGCTCTTTTTTTATATATTTAATGGAAATCAACCACACCAAAACAAGCAATAAAACTGAAAAATGTTTTAAAAGATGCGTTTTTAAAAGGTCAATTCAATCATTGTTAATGATATTTTCTATTTAAAGGAAACGACGAAATTGTAAACATCTCTCGTTTTTCACATGACAATAATTTCTAAATGTGGCTGATCATAAAATAATGTATGTAAGACATTGCATTGCATGTTAATGTTATTTTTCGTCTTTAAAATTTCCTGCGGATATTGCTGAACGTAAGACAAGACATATTGTGACGTTTAAATTTAGATGGTCATAAATGATGTACTATAGTAAGTTACAACATGACATCGGAGTGGTTGTAAAATTATCTATGAATATTTTTTATATATTTTTTTTCACATAGGATATTTATGCATCACGTAGTTGGTTGATTTATAGTTCCTATGCATACATATCAAGAGAGCCGAAATATACCGAAGTGAAGGTTAATTCAAACTCATCAATCGAAAATAAACCTAAAACGTCATGGCAAAAAAAAACTAAAGACAAACACGTGTACACAAAAGCGACATAAAAAAAAACTAAAGATTGAGCAACATGTACCAGATGAAAAACAGGGTTTCCAAACTATAAATTAGAGAACCTGAAAATATTTCTGAATGCATTCATATCTTTGAAGACATGAGAAGAATATTTCGACACAAATGCATGTGTCATATGAATTCTCATAGCAATTGATGATAGAAATATATGTTAAAAAATAACACACATTCACTTTGTTAAATTTGTCAAGCGTGATTCAATGTTGGTGAATTTGTTGAATGAAATAAGGAATATACCATTGAAACAAAGATTTTATAGAAGTAAGCACACAGATACAGCTAACCATAAGAGAGGCTAGAGGGTCACAGTGAAACTAACAGAGGTTACGAAAGTATGAATAAACAAAACACAAAGTTCAATTGAATGTAGTGAACTTGTAATTAAGCTAATTATTTAGTTCAGGGACAATTAGAAATCCACATTACTTTTTATGGTCATAATTTGGCTGAGTTTGAGCTTTTGTCGTATATTTCTTTTCAAGATTTGCATTTATTGAGACATATCGAGGTTTAAGTTTAAGTTTAAGTTAGATTTTTTGATATATCAGAAAATCAGAGTTTAGGAATAATAACAATGCCAATAAATTGTCAAATACATTGAAAGTGCGAGAGGAAAGAAACATAAAGTGTGACTCAATATAAAACAACTGGATTTCGAATTCACGATCAATGTTGACAGGCTAGTGATACAGTAGTTGAATTATTTAGCCTATACAGCTACAGAGGCCCAACGTTTACATTGTACAGGTTGACAATTTGTTTTCACATATGGAACCTCCTATTATAGCCATAAATTTCCTTCGCGTCTACTTGCAAATTAAATTTGTATTCATAAAAGTGAAATTCTCCAAATTCTAAAGTATTTTTGAAATTCTGACATGTCAAAATATTTCTGATATATTTTAAGATACAAAAATATATCAGTGTCAAATTTTAGCGAATGCGTGAATGACGTTTTATGTCGTTCTCTGCAAGAAACTGCCATGGTTTTAGTCATGGAATAAGTGTACATGCTAATTCTTCCAAGCAGATATATTGCCATATAATCATAAGATAAATACATGTAGATTTATACATTCTGTCATTCTGTCGTCTTTTTCTAATAAACTAAAACTAAAACCACAGTATTCTTTTTAATAACGCGATGATTTCTAACACATCTTAATGAATACTTATTTTGATTTTACCAATTTATGAGTGACCTTGAGAATTCGCTTTTTTTGGAAATTGGTTACATGTTTCTCTATAGAAATTTATTTAAATTCAATAGTTATTTTTCCCTTAATGTCTCTTAACCATCGAGAAAATACTTGAATAGATCGCAAAACGTGTTTTGTTTAATAGAACACCCACATAATACTATCATTCAAAGACTTTCCGCGTATAATAGCCTAAGGCAGACCAATTAATATAAATGAAACAAGAAGATGAATGCCATGGTGGCTATTGAGAGCATACCCTTTCAGATTTGATTTAAAAACAATGAGGTCTATTCTTATGGGATTTGACCATTCAAAATATTACAGCTATAAAAAAAAATATTTCATGGAACATGCTTTGTTTTCAATACAAGCGCTTGCTGTTAAAGTTAATATCAAAATATGTGCACGATTTAATTGTTAATGTTTTACTCGGGGTATACTGATTTCCTCAGAGTTACTGGTGATATGGTATGACTATTTTTAAAGTGGAATTTTATCCACCAATCAAAGAGCAATCTTATGTACGCAAGAATTTTGTAAAGATTCTTAATTATAGTAACAAAAATACTGAAATTCAATGTAAATTCAAAACGAGGAGATCCATAAAAATTGACAAAATGTCAACAAACGGCACGCAAGGAAAACCAATGCCATATCGATCTCTGACTTGGTACAGCCTTTTACCGAAGAAAAACAAGAAAACCATGTGTTATCATCAAGAATGTTTTGTTTATTTGGGGATTTGGTTGCTGTCTTGTTGTCATTTTTGTTCTAAACAAATACTTTGTATAATTGCTAAGTCTGCGGGGAACTAAAACCCATTAAAATCTTGATTTGTAACAATCATATGTCGGAGCAAAAAATAAAACTCCCATAGCATATATTTTTGGGTTTGTTTTTTTTTTTTGCTATCACTACTGACTAAATACAATGATTCTCTCATTATAGATATGCTCCTCATATCCAGTTTTATATGAGTATATGTATTCTCTAATTGTGTAGACGTTCTTCTCGAGTACATGTATAATAGACGGACTTACCTCATCTCCATCATGTTCACCAGTTTCTACTCGGAATCTTCCAGCTGTGTTCGTTCCCTCTCCATCTTCAGAATATAACTAAAAAAAATACAACACATTAGATAAATACTGGCAAAATCTAACCGATTATAACAATGAGGGAACACAAAAAATAATTAGAAAGATTGAAAAGACCAGGTCTACAAACATGAAGCAATCAATCTATTTTGAACTTTATAGAAATGCCAAATCACATTGATCTGTGCTACAACAAATAAAACAGCTTAAAATGAACGATATTTACTTCTAAAAAGATGGCATATACCAGTGTATATAGTATTGTCGTCTTATCAAAATAGGACAAAACAAAATGTTGAGAAAGATTTTCTGGTGATATTGAAATAATGTCTCATTGTATTCCTATATTGCCACTGTTTTAAATGGCATATATATAGAATAATACATGGCAAAATCCGTATCGCATGCTGTATCACCCAGAGTTCGCGAAAATTGACAGGATTTCACCACCAAAATTTTGCATAGAACTGACACAATTTTTTTAGAAGTTATAATTATACATGTACTCGAGAAGAACGTCTACACAATTAGAGAATACATATACTCATATAAAACTGGATAAAATAGCAATAATAGGCACAGTTCAGTCTATAGTTATAAGTAGCAAATGTACATAGGCAATTATAACCCTCTAATAATGATCATATAACTCTTCCAAATTTCCAATGTTTCAAAATGCCTCTATAGGAAATAGTAACATAAATAAATATGGAGATTATGCCTCGTACACACGGACATTTAATTCGAATTGAATTCGAATCGAATGCGAATCGAATTCGCAAATCGCGATCACACACTCTTCTTTTTTTTAATTCGAATTGATTCGAATTGGCTTATTCGAATTATCTAATTCGCATTAGAAATACGCTTTTGTGAATACGAATTGAAAGTTAACGTCGTTTGGACAGTAAAACAAATTTGACACGCATTGTAATTCGAATTAGAAATGACGTTAGGACGTAAAATGTTTCGAATTCGAATTAAACTAATTAGAATTAGTAAATGCGAATCGAATTCGAATTACGTGTGAACTCAGCATTATTTTTTGGCAATTATTTTGTATTTGTTGGATTCATTATTTCACTTTTATATAAAATTTTGACTGTTTTAGTTATTTTATTTGTTAATTTGCCATACACAAAACAATTGCCGGAAGTATATGATAAAGAGATTTATACATGGCCTTTTCCATATCGGCCCGGGTATCATCCCTCGACCCATATCAGCACCTCGACTACGACTCGGGCTGATATGGGGGTCTCGGGATGATACCCGGGCCGATATGGAAAAGGCCATGTATTAATCTCTATGTATAGTCTAAGTGATATCGTCTCACAAAAAGTTAATGTATGATAAAACAGAATGCGTAGAAAGATTTCGTGTATCTGGTGTTATTGAAATAATGTCTTCATGTACTCATATAAATGAAATTAAGTTAGGACATAACAAAATGTTAAGAACAGATTTAGAGTATCTGTTGATAATCATTCTTTACTCATTTACCCTTACATATACATCTTAACAGATGTCATATTCAAATGTATAAATTTGTAATAATATATCACAAAACGTTACGAAAGGACCAGAGAAAATACAATATGTTATGCTGGTCTCTGATAGGATATTGTACTGTTACATGTTAACAAGCTAAGGTTTTCAAAAATCAGAGGCGGATTTAATGGCTTCAAACTTCAATTAGTAGCCGCATGTTCTAACAAATATATTCTATGCATATATTTTACATGTTTGCAAAGGAGCTATTGTTTTTGGTAATTTAGCTGATGCACGTAATTTAGAACGCAAATGCAAAATATTTACACGTGAATGGACAGACTAATTTCAAACGTCCGACGTCGATCTTCTTGTGTTCTCCTAGTTGTATTATTGTATGAAATATAACATTGGTACCGTTAATGTAATCAGATTTTTCTAATTGTAATTTTTCTTTATTTCTCTTTTATCGGCACACCGTTTTTGTCAGTCTTTAAATTAACAATTTGCGCCGTATTGTACATCTAAAGGTGCCTATTAAACTGTTATTTAGAGAAGAGGTTGTTAGACTGTGCTATTAAGCTAATTAGATTTGACTCCTCTTATGATTTGGAGAGCAAAAGATTTCTGCTTTTCTGCAATATAATTTAAACAAAATTTCTTGATACCTAGAGTAATTTGATGTACCTAATGTGCAATTTCTCGTCAGTTGTTTTCCAAACAAAATATTGGAGTCTTTAGTTTAATAACCAATAGTTCCCTGTCTTCTTCTGTTGAACTTTGCGACGCTAAGTAAAGACCATTACCATCTCTAGACATTTAAATTGTCTAATTATAAGCCACAAACTATGTTATTATTTCTTGATGCCGAGGCAATAGGACTATTTCCCAGATGAAGTTTATTGAATTAAAGTTTTTTTAGTTTTAAGACAAATGGCTGGTCGAGCCAGACTCTTGATGTGCTGTGGATACTTACAGAATACATACTCATACCGATACGTTTAGACTTAGCTGTAGGATCATAAAACGAAATAAATACTAAACTTGAGAATGGAAATGGGGAATATATCAAAGAAACAACAACCAAACTAATAAGAAGTCACCAGTCGAATGTCACTATTTGGTCTTCAACGCAGCGATAAATTCCCACACCCTGAGGTGGTCCTCAGCTGGCCCCTAATTGAAATTGTGTACTAGTTCAGTAAAAATTGACGTCACAATAATCATCTAAATACTGCATAAAAATATTATTGTACCGTATTAATAACTTTTAGTTTGGTAAACAACATTAATTATGCCAATCTGAGGGCACCAGACAGGAATTAAAAATGTTATCTACGACTAATTAGTATATTTTCGTTTTAATAGATTTTATTTCAATTCAAAGCTTTTATCAACCTTCTGAATCAAAACACTGCATAAAACAAGATGAATAAAACATAAACGACTTCTATATAAAGAAACAATCTGATAAAATCGATTCCCTCTAGCCTGTTGATAGTTTATTTCTTTCTTCATTAAGATTTTTAAACGAATCAACAGGAATCTAAGACAATTTTCTAAAAATGGAAAGTCATGTAGTTATAATTAACCAAGTAAATATAATGTCCGAAACCCACTGTTCATGATATACAAATCTCTACAGTGTTCTTACAAATACTTAATTTCATATTTGCAATTTTAAAGTTAAAGTAAGCCTAGTTCTCTCCGAAGATGAAATACCATTGATTAATGTAATGTAAGGGGATATTGTTTTTTTCATCAGCAACCTGGCTCTCTTGTTTTTTTATTGTATTTGATATGCAAAATAAAGGCAACAGTAGTATACCGCTGTTCAAACTCATAAATCCATGGACAAAAAACAAAATCGGGGTAACGAACTATAACTGAGGGAAACGCATAAATATAAGAGAGAACAATGACACAACACTTCAAAGTAACTAACACACACAGAAACGGACCAAGCATCAGACAAAATCCCACGAGAATAACAAATATAATATCAAAACCAAATACATGAATTTGGGATAGACAAGTACCGTGACACGTCTTATCGCAATGTCAATTTACACTCAAAAATAAGAGAAAACAAACGACGCAACGTTAAATTGTAACACACACAGAAACGAACTATAATATAACAATGGCCATATTCCTGACTTGGTACAGGACATTTTTAAAGAAAAAAATGGTGGGTTGAACCTGGTTTTGTGGCATGCCAAACCTCGCACTTTAATGGCACTGTTAAATATAACATAGAATGACAACATAATATTACAGGACTATAATACAAAAAGTAAAATCACAAAAATACTGAACTCCGAGGAAAATTCAAAGCGGAATCAAATAGCAAAATCAAAACTCATGCACATCAAACGAATGGATAACATTTGTCATATACCTGACTCAGTACAGGCATTTTCAAAAGTCATTTTAAGCTGAATTTAAAAACATAAAAATGTTTGGTTGCATAAATCTTATATTTAGAAGTTACATCATTACTAGCACGTGGACGATACCAGTGCTGATTAGTTCCCGGAATTAGCGCTTGGTTGATAGCATTATAACATACATTCTTGAAAGACCCCGCGAGAAAATTAAGGATTACCAAGAAACTATGGGGTTCGTTTTCCCACAGATAAGGTCTGATGGATTAGGCGCATCAGTTATGTCCCGTTTGGTGATATTGCTTTATCTCTTTTTTCTCGAGAAAAGCCATAGAATATTTATCTTTCGAACGGAAATCTAAATCCTAATTTCTTGATAAAGTGTCAGCATATAATGTAATGTACAATAAATCACTGAGTTTACTTTCAGATTTCAAGGTATTGTTGTAGTGCTGTACAGTAGTATAGTATAATTTAACTCAATGCAATTTTGAGTTTATTTTTCAATTTGAAACACAACATGTGGTATCAATTTCAATGAGACCACCTTTTTCGGCAGACCAAATAACGTTAAAGTTATAAGTTATAGGTCACCGAACGGCTTTCATCAATGAGCAGAACCCAAAACACATAGCGAGCTATACAGTTACGAACATTTTAAATATAAGTTCAGTATTGGTTTAGATATAAAAATATGGCAACAGTAGCATATTGGTAATCAAAATCCATCGATTGAGAGAAAACAAATTCGGGTTACAAACTTAAACAGAGGTAAACACATCAACTATAAGAGGAAAACACAGGAACAATTATTATAGCAAAAATCCTATGAAAATATGGACTTCACTATTCGACATTGAGAAAAGGCCATATCGCAAAGTAAGCTATAAAAATCCCCAACATGACAAAATGTGCAACGATTAATGTTTGTTTTTGTATCGAAATATTTGACAACAAGGAACCATGTGCATGACATTCTAAAAACACGTGTCGTGTTCACGGAAGCTGGTATCACTTTGACCTCAATTCTTATACGTGATAAACAGAATTCATCATGCTAAAACGTAATACACAGTGATCATAATTCCCTTACTAATTCTTTTATCATTTCAAAATTTCATTTTAAAAGGAATAACTTGAAATGTAATCCTACGCATTTTTTTCAAATTGCGTGCTTAAAGAATAATCCATATTCAAATTTGCGTGCATCCATGTACAGGATGAAGCTCAATGAAATGTAAATATTGTATTTCATTAGAATTCATAATGGCGATTGCAAAAAAAACACAATATTTTTATAATCAAAAACAAAAACAAAGAAACTATTCCTGTTGGATTTTCTTCGTTAACTTTAAGGATTATTAGTTGATAAGTTGATGTAATTGATGGTAAAAAGAAAACCATTGAATAAGAAGATGAAATTGCTTATGACATCAGAGTATATATAAGCTTAGAAAACAGATATAAAGTCTTTCTAATGGAATGGGTCCTAAATCTTTTCTATCGGATTACAGACAATGCTGAAGGTTAGATGGACAGTAAAATTATATAAATCACTATACTTCTTACAGTGTAATGGTCAATTTTCACTGTTGAAAACATTGAGTTCGGTTTACAGATAATATCAACAAATACTTAATCTTAGCAAATTAAGATCCTGTTGACAAATTATGCGTGGGACATTCTAATTGCTTCAGGCTTTTCCTAATCTCAAATGAATTAGACGAACAAACTAATATTTTATATATAACGAGAAAATCTACATGGAATGTTCGTTGTTATAAATAGTAGGAGTGAATTTGTATTGGAATGAAAAATAGAAAAATTTGATATAGAGAAGAAAAGTTTATTATCGGATAGTAACATATGATACCACTGCTGTTAATAATAACAAATCAGATTCAAGTAGTCATTAATGAATCACAACAAAATGAGGAAGTACATGATTAAATTATTTTGTTACATTTAATTGAAGAAATAAATAAACAGTTAGCAAGCCTTAAATTTTTAGTACAGTGATTTAAGCATTAAAATCATTCGATTCATTAGATTTTTACCACTAAACAGGGTCTGCTCAGGTTTGATAAATTAGTAAATTCAAGTTTTAATAAAGCAAAAAACTACACGCTCCCTAATTTTCATATAACTAAATTAACATAAGAGACATGCATAAAACATTTATGAAGTTTCACATTTATGCATGTTATAAGGCAATTCCTAATGTAATTGGGATCCGATCAAATAAATTCAGCTTAAGTAGAAGAGGATTCACTCTTCAGACTAGGGATTTTCAATGGTTTAACATTACTCGTTGTGAGCACACTACCCGAATGCAACTTGATCTAATGGTTTTCACATGATGAGAGGGATCATCAGCTTCTTGATGGTTATTTTTTCTTTGAATACACAATTGCAATGTATTCTATCAATTACTTGCTATGCTTTATCTTAGCATATATCCTTATACATATTGGGTAATTTCATTGCCAACAAACTTTTTTTAATTCTTGTCTTTCATTTTTGTTTATATGCTTGTGTAACCTTTCAGCTTATATGTAAAAGGAGCATATGTTTATTTGTGTTAATAAAGCCCTGAATTCTGAAATAATTCACATGATACATTTTTATTTTTATTGGTTGACATATTTATTTGTTTTTATAATAGTTAAGAGTGTAACAAAATGTTGACTGCTGTACTTCTGTTTTTGTCATTTTTACGTATTATGTCCGTTTGTTTTGTTCACACGTTGATATCAATGTAGTGCCATTTAACGCAAATGTCACCCAAGTGAGAGGTTAGCTAGCTATTAATAAATTTTAAATATACCAATTTCTACATAAGAAAATTTCAGTTTCAAATCAGTTGTTTTCCATTCGTTTGATGTGTTGGAGCTTTTGGTTTTGCCATTTGATAATGAACTTTCCGTTTTGCGTTTTCCATGGAGTTCGGTATTTTTGTTATTTTACTGTTTAGGAGGGGACAAAATCCTACTTAAATGCAATATTAGTCATTTCACTTACCACATACCATTTTTTTTTTCACATTTGTTTTATATTGATAGCAACTATAATCAAAACAGAAGTTTAATCTGAAATTTAGAACTAATAAGCTCAATGTTAATTTTGCTCATTTGGTATCTTTAAATTATCCAGTGACTGTATATAAAGTTTAAATCAAAACAAAACAACACTTAAATGTCTGTCATCAACACCAAATTCCTTAAAAAACAAACTTATTTGAAAGACGATAAACATTGACAAGGTTCCAGTATTTCATTACCAAACACTGCATTATTAAGGAAAACACATCACAGAACCGTAGTACACCGATATCATTCTGTGTTTGTTGTGGGAAGAAACAAACAGTTTGTTTCCAGACTTATATCAAGTGCAGCTTTTAATATATGCATGTCTGTAATTTTACTTATATAACTTGCCTTTGAAATATTTTTTAACTTAATTTAGAATCAACCAATGTGTTTAAAATCATGAATATGATTGGGTAGTGTCCAATATGATTTTGAGTTGTTTCCTCATTGTGGCTTATCCAACTTCCCTTTTAAGTTTTTTTGTTGTTATTATTTCAGGCAATCAGGTGCATGATTTACCTGTACTAGATCTGTCTAGACCAATTTTAAAGTGTTTTCAAATTTCATATTTAGAATTATCTATTATGTAATAGTTCGGTATTTTTGAAACAAAAGGAAATAGAAAATAATCTTTCCGAAACAATATTATCATATAATGATACATCCTATATATATATTTTCTCAATAAATGGTTGTCCCTTTTGAGGATTGTTCAGTTCGTCATTTAGGAAAAAGTAAAATTACGAACATACTGAATTTCAAGAAAAATTTAAATCTTAAAGTCCCTTATCGAATAGCACAATCAAAAGCTCAAGCATATCAAACAAATATTCCTGATTGAAACATGCGTTTCCTTAAGAATACAGTGGTGGGTTAATAGTTATCAAAGGTACCAGGATTATAATTTAGTACGCCAGACGCGCGTTTCGTCTACATAAGACTCATCAGTGACGCTCATATCAAAATATTATAAAGCCAAACAAGTACAAAGTTGAAGAGCATTGAGGATCCAAAATTCCAAAAAGTTGTGCCAAATACGGCTAAGGTTATCTATGCCTGGGATAAGAAAATCCTTATTTTTTCAAAAAATTAAAATATTTGTAAACAGGAAATTTATAAAAATGACCGCATTATTGATATTCATGTCAATACCGAAGTGTTGACTACTGGGCTGGTGATACCCTCGGGACGAAACGTCCACCAGCAGTGGCATCCACCCAGTGGTGTAAATAGTTATCAAAGGTACCAGGATTATAATTTAGAACGCCAGACGCGCGTTTCGTCTACATAAACCTGGTTTTATAGCTAGCTGAAACTCTTACTTGTTTAACAATTGCTATAATTCAATTTATTGACAAAAATTTGTGAACATAACTTATATTCATGCATTCTGTTTAATATTTTCGTAAGTGTAAAGCAACACGGCGTGTTGGATAAAATGACCCTACAGTGGAGATTCAACCAATGACGTGATTTTATCGTTATATGAACACTTATAACCCATTTGATTCTGAGACGGCCAATTACAGATATATGGTCTGTTTAAATAATTCGAAAAAAAAATTGTTTAACGGTATAAGGAATCGTAAGCTATGTAATTTCTGTGAGTGAACAAAAATATTATTTTTTGATAAGAGATAACCCAAAGTTTGCATTGTTGAGTATAGAGTACAGGGAAGATAACTCCCTATTATTTTGAAGCACCTTGTTGCTAGAAGAGCTTTTCAGTGTTTAAATATAGAATTTCAAAATTTCAAAATTTTAAAAGCCAAAAATGAACTTATGTGCTCCAATTGGTTCTTCTAGTTGCAAAGATTGTGCTTATCATGGAAATTAAAATCCGATTGGCAATAGTAAGAGAACTAGGAATAGCAGAATTTGATGTAACTGTCATACAAGTGAAAGTCTTAAATAGTTTTAAAACCAGGTTTAATCCACCATATTCTACATTAGAAAAATGTCTGTACCAATTCAGGAACATGACAGTTGTTATCCGTTCGTTTGATGTGTGAGAACTTTTTGATATTTCCATTCGATTAAGGACTTTCCATTTTGAATTATCAGTGTTTAAATATAGAATTTGAAAGCACAATAAAACCCAAAGATGAACTCATGTGGCCAATTGGTTCTTCTAATTGAAAAGATTGTGCTTATCACGGAAATTAAAATCCGATTGGAAATGGTAAGAGAACTAGGAATAGCAGAATTTGATTTTACTATCATACAAGTGAGAGTTTTAAATAGTTTTAAAACCAGGTTTAATCCACCATATTCTACATCAGATAAATGCCTGTACCAAGTCAGGAACATGACAGTTGTTATCAATTCGTTTGATGTGTTTGATCTTTTTGATTTTTCCATTCGATTAAGGACTTACCATTTTGAATTTTCCTCGGAGTTCAGTAATTTAGTGGTTTTGCTTGTTACTGGGCCATTTACCAAACATGTATTAAACATTTTAAAAAAAACGTGTTCGTTTTGTTAGTCATTTCAAGTTAACATTTCATATAACGAAAGGCATTTAAAAGTATGTGTACCACTAAAAGAAGAATTTCCTTGATATCCAGGCGATAAGCTGTTAGTTCGTATATGATTGTCGTTGTCTTCATATTAAGTTTCCTTACTGTTCCATGTGGAAGTATTTTGTAAAGAGGGTTAATGGTTTAAACATAATCAACGTGCTTATTGGCGTGTCATGAAACGATTACTGCTGCAATAGCATCTGGTTTGTAAACACAGAATAATCATCTACTGTATTAAATAAAGTCATGTTCGTTTGAATAACGAGATCTTTCTAGAACAATATTTATTTGATGTATTAACTAATGACTTAATATGCTCTCGAAGTACTAGAACTATACCACAACTTAAAGTTGTATCAAGCTCAATTTCGTTGTTGTATAAAAGTACAATAAAGGTTAAGGTTTTTTGCAATCAATAATAATAATACTGCAACGACTTGTCATCAGCAGATAGGGTACATATGGTCTGCTTCAAAATATTAGTAAGAGTCGAAAAACGAAGTTTTATAGAGAAATGTTACATTGAACGATTGAGTGTCACTAGTCAGATATTCATATAGTAAATAAAGGCAACAGTAGTATACCGCTGTTCGGAAGTCATAAATCGATTGAGAGACAACAAATCCGGGTTACAAACTAAAACGGAGGTAAACACATCAACTATAAGAGGGAAACAACAGAAACATTGAAGTACAACAAAAAAACCAAACGACAATTCAACACACACGAAACGAACTATTAAATAACAACTGCCATTTTCCTGACTTGGTACAGGACATTTTAAGAAATAATGGTGATTTGAACGTGGTTTTGCGGCTAGCCAAACCTCGCGCTTTTATTACAACGCTAAATATAATATTTCTGACATTTCTTGTTTATGAAGTCAAAACGATGGATTGACCATTTTTTCACGGAATGGTTTCGTACTAAATAGAAGTACCAAGTAAACGAAATATTAGAATAACAATTCAAATATCATTACTTGTTTTATCCACCATTTTCAACAGATAGAAATGCCTGTACCAAGTCAGAAATATCACAGTTGTTTTCAAATTGTTTGATGTGTTTGTGTTTTTATTTAGCCATTTGATAAAGGACTAGCCGATTTGATTTTTCTTTTCAGATTTTTTGTCATTTTACTTTTATATATACGTAAAAACCATTGGAACATATCACAATATACTTGCAGCCATTGTAATTCAGTTGATATAGATAAAAATAGATATATGACATAATGGACAGATGTATACTGTGACAGAGTTAACATGTATGTAGTGCATTCGAGAACAGTACTACAATTGTATAATACTGATTGAAGAACAGATGACACTTGTCTTTTGTATGAACTTTATCTGGTGCGAATTCGCCCAACAGTTGTTGAGTCGTTAAACCAGTAGGGCATTAGGCATATCTAACTGTATACAATGTTTATATCGTACCCGTTTACAATTATCCGAAAATTGATTTTGTTAAGATTTATATGCACCTAGTAAATGTAAATAGATTGATGCTAAACAGTTTGCTGATATAGTCGAATAGAATTTAAAACTTTTCTGAAAATGTGATGGCCTGTAGTAAAACATGTCTTTGGAGACACCCGAAAACAACAGTCTCACTAAGGTCATTAAGTCTGACTTTTTGAATCGCATTGTGGTTCGGTTACAAATGAACAGAAGCAGATTCGAAAATCAGTTAATCACTGTTGCCTATATTTATAACCAAATAATTGGGTCTTCTTCTTAAAAAGAGTAAATACCAAATCAAAGTGATTATATCGTGTACCTAATCACAATGACCAGATTATGTATTAAATACAACTCCTGGAATCAATCCAAAGTTTTACAAATTACAATGATTCATAATTAGTTCATCATCATAACATTAATTGTAAGTATATTATTGGCTCTATTTAATGACGACTTGGTATTTAATGACGACTTCAGTATGCATACTTTAAAGATTTATCCTAACGAACTGACTTTAAAAAGTTCTAATTAGTTATTATGATAATAATAAACACTGCCCTTTCCTGATATCAATATCTTTAACAGGAAGTTAAATACCGAAGATTTTGTTAAAAGATGATTTGTCTTTTCATATTGTTAGCTATTTATTTTTTCCCTTGTCATTATCTTATGGTGGTTTTATATCTCATCTTATTCGATTCGCATACGTATGTAACAACGATCTTGATTTTAACGAAAGAAATCTATGTATGCTTTACTGAACATTTATTACACATTGGTTTTTGGAAACACAAACTAGTCAAAACATTTACTAAATTTCATCATCAGTACAAGGACATCGTTTGTAAAAATGAATCAACATGCAGACATCTTATACGTTCAGGTATTTCACATTCAGTACTTCATGGTAATATTCTTTACAAAAGACAAAAACTTCGACATGCACCTCAAAAGCTAACCAAAACTTTAAACAGACTTTTTCAGAAGGAATATACTGTTGTCAGGTCATTAAGCATGGCATATTTTGGTATTAATATTGATTCACTCATAGGGTCTTTGCATCTGATATAAACACATTTACTCTAAAACCAGTTTTTGTCATGATTCGGGGTTTGTTCTTCTCATATATGTTATGATGATTTGTATTATACCCTTAATGGGAGGAATTGTGCTTGATTTTCATATGATTTTATGTATCATTGTCACTTTGCTTAGCTATTTATGTTACCTATATTAACTTCGTTCTCAGATATCATTTAAACTCAGTTTCACTGTGCGTGTTGCTGTGTGTTTCTCTTTTCTATACTGGCTAAAATTAAAGGAGGAGGGTTAAGATTCAGAAAACTTATTTATCCCCGCCGCATGTTTGTGTATGTCTCAAAACAGGAGCCTGTTATCTTTGTTAGTCTTGCATATATATTTTTTTTTAATTTCAGTCAGTTTATATGTTTTGAGTTTAGTATGACGTCCAAAAGAACAAGTACACATAGTTATTTAGGGGGCCAGCTACAGTGTCGATTTTTCTCGCTGCATTTAAGACCCAATTGTAGCCTTCCGCTGTTTCATGCTCTATGGTTGTTTTCTCTTTGACATAATCCTAATTTATATTCTGAATTTTAGGTGGTTTTTAAAACAAACGTGGCCAATACATTTGAAAATCCAAAACGTATTAAAACAAAATGAAAAGCTATTAAACTAAAATGGAACTTGATATTTCAATCTTCATTCTTTATAATTTCTTGGTTTTTACTGTCAATTAAATCTACTGTTTATATCTACTTTAGAAAGATTTATATTCTTTACAGCAAACTAGTCGTGTTAATTTATCTTTTTTACTTCAATTCGATAATAAAAGAAATGTTGTTGAAAAACATAATTTCAAAAGTCACGTCTTGTTTAGGTGTGGTTTTACTTTATGATCTATAATAGTTGTAATGTGGAAATATCGTCGTATCACGTAGTATTAAGTACCGGTCTTTGTAAGAATCATGCAGGTTCCTGTTGATAGGCGATTCATGACCCATCCTCAAATGTCTTTATATTTTGTTTATGAGGAGGGTATGGTATGAAAATAAGTTTCATGTATTAATTTTTTTCTTTTGAACCTTGGTTGCCATGGAAACCATCCTTACAAAATTATGCCTAAATACGTTCATAAGTAGCCTTTGAAAATTGAAATATAAGGGGTTTTAAAGTCCCATAGAAATAAAGTTAATCAATACAAAAAATATGTATATTTACAGTATTGACAAACAAAACCCCTAACTATACAAAAACATTAAAATTTTGAATTTACTAAATAGTTTGTTTCCATAGCAACCATTTAAAAATGTGTTAAAATTCGAAAATGAAAAATTTCAAAAAATCTTTAATTTTAAATCTGTTTATCTCCCAAGACCAACAATACCATGAAATGTCATTGACAAATTTTGAAAGACCACATTCTATATATTGATAAAATAAAAAGAAAGTCGTGTGTTTTTTTTTCTTTAAAAAAATAATTTTAGTCAAAAATTGTCAATTTTCACCAAAATTCAGATTACCAAACAGATGAATACTGAAACATTTTGAACTAAAAAAGCTAAAACATTCCATTTATACGTGCATTTCTGACACAAATTTGGTAATTATAAATGAGAATATATGATTGATAGAGATATTTTGGTAGAGAAGGAATTTTTTTCTCTCTGGGCATGGTGCCACCCCCCCCCCCCCTTTTTTTCAAAATTCAAAAAATTATTAAAAATTTAAAAGATGGAATTCAATTGTGAACATTTTGAGCATTAAAACATGAAATTTCTTCAAAGGGTGAGAGCAATAATAGAAACCCCCTACACCATTTTTATACGACCCCTAAAAAATTTTGGGATCGTATAATGGTATGATGTCGTCGTCTGCGTCGTCTACGTCGTCTGCGTCGTCGTCGCCCGAAGACACATTGGTTTCCGGATAATAACTTTAGTTTAAGTGGATAGATCTTCATGAAACTTTTTCAGAAGTTTCAATACCACAAAAGGAAGGTTGGGATTGATTTTGGGGATGATGGTCCCAACCGATTAGGAATTCGGGGCCCAAAGGGGCCCAAAACAAGCATTTTTTTAGTTTCAGGATAATAACTTGTGTAGAAGTATTTCAATTGCTCTGAAATCATATCGCAATGTTTAAAACCACAAGTAGAAGGTTTGGATTCATTTTAGGGGTAATGGGGCCAAAGTTTAGGAATTAAGGGCCAAAAAGGGGTCAAAAGTAAAATCACAAAAATACGGAACTCAGAGGAAAATCAATTCGGAAAGTCCATAATTTGCCCAAAACAAGCATTTTTCTAGTTTCAAGACAATAACTTATGTGTAATTGTATGGATCTCTCTGAAATTGTACTACAATGTTCAATACTGCAATGGAAAGCATGGGATTGAGTTTAAGGGTTATTGCTCCAAGGGGGTTTAAAAAAATTGGGGGGGGGGGATTTTTTGTTTACGATTTTTGAAGGGCTTCCTTTTTTTTTTAAATTTTTCAAATTTCGAATTTTGAAAAGTTTCAAGAAGAAATCTTCAATTGCACAGTATTGTGCAATAGATTTGTTAGATCTTTGACCACATTAATTTTGTGACAAAAACCTATATTATTTCAAAAATTTGATCACAATCCAAATTCAGACAGAATCAAGCTTGAATATTGTGACCAAATTTGCCCTAACTGTTCAGGGTTCAACCACTGGGGTCATATAAAGCTGCGCCCTGCGGAGCACCTGGTTATATATTAACATCTTTTTTTAGAAATGGGGAATGTGTCAAAGAGACAACAACCCAAGCAATCAACAGAAAATAGCCGAAAGGCTGAAAACTGAATGAAGGATAGCTGCGTCCCTAATTACACTTGTTTTGTGCAAATTGAAATTTAAAATCTTTAAGTGCTATTTCATGGTCTTTAAAATTGACTCTGTCCTAGTTTCATAAATTTTGCATCAATGATTATTTGTGTCTTTCAATATATATCAATGAGTGGCTTAAAAAATCCATTTAAATGTTCTTTGTATCTGTCGTTTTTTCTTCAAAAGCCAAAAAATGCATTTTACCCCTATGTTCCATTTTAGCCATAGTGACTAAGTTTCTTGAAGTACAAGGAAATAAAATACAAAGTTTATACAAGATACTCCCAAGTTGGGCCGAAATCGATTTAGCATATTCAGAAGAAGACTTTTTTTAAAGTAAGCAAACTAGATGAACAAATTGTGAAAAAAATCTTTAAAGGGCTATAACTCCAGAAGGATTCAATTGACAATTTTGGTCATATAAACTTATTTGTAGATCTTACTTTGCTGAAAGTTGTGCTGTTTACAGTTTATCTTTGTCATTAATAATATTCAAGATAATAACCAAAAACTGCAAAATTTCCGTACAATTAACAATTTAGTGGCCGCAACCCAACAATGGGTTGTTAGATTTATCTGAAAATTTGCTCTCAAGGCTTTAGTGTTTGAGATATAAGCTACACACTGCATGTTACCCCTATGTTCTATTTTTACCCATGGCGGCCATGTTTTTTTACAAAATTGAAAATAAAACACAAACTTTATTCTAGATATCCTAAGGATCATTCAGTTTAAGTTTTACTGGAATTGGTTCCGTAGTTTCAGTGGAAATGTTTCAAATATTTAACACCGAACAGACGACGACGGACGCCAAGTGATGGCAAATTTCACAGTTCCTTTGAAACGGTGAGCTAAAAAAAACTACGTCCGTCCTATTAGAAATAAACTGAAATTAAAAAATTAAAAACTTGTACCATCCAGAGCGCTAACGAGGCCACTTTCCATAAATTTTAATATTTTTAAGGGTCATAACTCTTTAAAAAAAGTCCATTGTCCATCATTATAGAACTTAATTTCGAATTTTTTATTTATAAAAATACTATTTTTGATATAACAAAAATAAAACACTTATGCAAACACTTATTTGTCACTATGTCAATTTAACTGGGTTAAAATTGAAATTGAAGAAGAACTACAGAACCTTTCTTTCTATTCTAATATATAATAAATTAATCTAACTTATGTAAAAGATTTGAAATACATGCGGAATGTGTCCATTGGACACAGATGATGCTCCCGCTTGCATATCATAAAAGTTATAAACGGACATAACTGAAGAACAGTAAAAGTGACACTTACCAATTGTGTACTAACTTTTATGGTGATAAGTATTGTGTAAAAGTTTCATAACATTTTGTTGAGGCAAACTAAAGAAAGAAATTCAAAACAAAAAATTCAGCAACTTTTTTCCTCTATAAAGAGGCATTGCATAGAACAGTGAAAGTGACACCACCAAAATTCAAAGTTGATCTGTATTTGGTGGTTTTAAGCATTGTGTATAATTTTAATAACATCTGGTAAAGACAAACTAAAGTTAGAGAACATAAACGGAAAATTTAGCAATTTTTCTATCTGTAAAGGGGCATAACTCTTGGACGGTTTAAGTGACACCACCAAAATTCAAACTAAGTCTGTGTTTTATGGTAATAAGCAATGTGATTAAGTTTCATAACATTTGGTTGAGGCAAACTAAAGATAGAGAACAGAAACCAACTTTGGGACGTACTGAAGGACGGACAAGGGTAAACCTTAATGCCCCCTCCGCCACTGCGGGGGCATAAAAATGTGTAAATATAACAATTGATTAAATTAGGCAAAATTCAATGAATGGTCATTGCACATGGTTGTCATAAAGGTTTGAGAATCAAAAGAGTATATAATAGTTAGGACCAGCAAATTGTCCTCAAGGCCACAAGGAAAATATGTTTTGAGAACCATCAAAAAAATCGATTATTCTGCCGTATACAAATAATAATCAGTTAGGTTTTTAAAAATAATAATAATAGACAAGCTGTCCTTTTCCACCATATACAATAGAAACATTGACAAATTCTTGCACAATTTAATGTAGATCGTTGGTATATTTTTTCTCAGATAGAACATGTAGAATTTGTATGCCCCCACCGTAGCAAAGGGGGCATTAAGTTGTACCCTTGTCCGTAAGTACGTCCGTTCCAGAGTTATACCATTATATAAATGGAAAAAAAAGTGCTGACTTTTTTGTTTCCGTTCTCTAACTTAAGTTCATGAAGTTTGCCACAACCAAATGTTTTGAAACTTATACACAATGCTTATTTCCATAAAATTCAGAACAGTTTGAATGTTATTGGTTTAACATGTACTGTCAATAAGTTATGCCCCTTATAAATTGGAAAAAATGCTGAATTTTCCGTTTCCGTTCTTTCTTTTTCGTCTGTCTGACATAGTTCATCTTACACTGACCTCATTTTCTTAGAACATTGATAATGTTAAGTTAATATGATACTTGAATTAAAATCTTTACATAACACTTACAGAGTTTCAAAAGAAATTCAATGATAAATAAAACCAACCAGACATTTCAGGGTGAACCTTCTTGCTTAGCAGATCTTAGTCTAGGTTTAAAGTTTTTAAAGCATCAATCTGTTTCAAAAACCAACAATGAGTTGCATTAAATTGTTCCTGTAACTTTTTTATAGCCATTTTGAAAGACAAAGTATCCTGAGCTATTTTTTTTTAAATGTTCATTAAGATTTGTTTTTCTAGATAATCATGTTATGCTCATTGTTGAAGGATATACGGTGACCTGTGGTTGTTTATTTCTATGTCTTTGCTCTCTGGTGGAGAGTTAATTGTCTCATTGACAATTACAACACATCGTCTTATTTTTATACATAGACTTACTAGTAATTAAGTTTTGGATTCAACATTATTCTTTTTCACTGACAGCATCAGTCATAGATACGACAACGGGTTATGCGTATTACCAATTTTTTTTAAACTTCTGAGAAATCTTACATATATAAGATTGAAGGGAGGGGGTACATATGCTTTAGAAGTTGTGTTATGCTTAAATTCTTAAAATACTTAGTTCACAAGTAAACTAAATGAGATACCACGGTTTTTTTCAACAAATTTTATAATTTTGAAAAAAAAAAAAAAAAAATCGAAAAAAGGGGGGTGGACCATACCCAGAGTGATGATTTTTCATTTTGTACAAGTCTATCTTCATTTACTATATATTTTTGTTTAAAATTAACAAATGCGTGTCAGAATTGCACATATAAATGGAATATTTTTAGCTTTTTAAGTTACTAAATGTTTGATTATTCATCTGATTGTTAATCTGAATTTTGGTGAAAATTGACAATTTTTGACTAAAATTTTTTTTTTAAAGAAAAAAAAAACGCACGACTTTCTTTTTATTTTATGAATATATAGAATGTGGTCTTTCAAAATTTGTCAATGACATTTCATGGTATTGTTGGTCTTGGGAGATAAACAGATTTAAAATTTAGGAGTTTTTGAAATTTTTCATTTTCGAAATTTAACACATTTTTAAATGGTTGCTATGGAAACAAACTATTTAGTAAATTCACAATTTTAATGTTTTTGTATAGTTTGGGGTTTTGTTTGTCAATACTGTAAATATACATATTGTTTGTATTGATTAACAATATTTCTATGGGACTTTAAATTCCCTTATTTTATATTTTCAAAAAGGGTCTTTTTTTCACATATTCAAGCAAAATTGGTGGTTACCATGGCAACGGGCATAATACAGGGAAAATAAAGACAGAATTTTACTCATCTACCAAAGTTCTTATGATATAGGGCAAAAAAAATTACTTCTGTGACATGTCATGAATCACCTTCTGCATGATTTTTACAAAGACAGGTACCTAAAAATAAATTTCTTAGCGTGAAGGGTCTGTTTCAAAGACATAATGATGTGACCGCGATAATTCAATATACATGATATCTACTGAGACTGTTATATACGATGTTAGATAGTGTTTCAATGTGGTATATACGATGTTAGATAGTGTTTAATGTATCTGATGAGCATTCATCTCTTAGTGCAAATGTACTGTCTAAAAGGTTGGTATTTAATAACCAATAAAAAAAAACAGTTTCTTGAAACAATCTTATATTCCTTTTCTTTCTTTCCAATCTATGGATCAATAATCGCATTACAGATGTTTTCTTTTATTTCTTCAAATATAAAACAAATTGACATTAGCCCATGCTTACTTTAAAATTTGTTTAAATTGATGCTTTTAACATACTTTTTTGCTCTGACATTTTGTGAACGTCATACGGTGAGGTTTACATAGATTCTACGTTTTCCCAGGGAAAACTCATCTGTTGATAAATACTGCGAAAGTTTTATGTGTATCTACATATAACTATTGGTGTTATAGACGTGCATAATATCAATTCATAACAATGTAAACTGTTAAGTTTTTGAAAAAAAATGTGTAAGATTTCCACTGCTTTTTTGCTAAAGAAGTACAATTTGGGGTTCTTGGTTCAATGTGGGTACTTTGACGTTATATTTGAGTGTGTAAACCCATGTTCATGACCACAATACCAGTAAGGTGGAGTTTTGTTGTCTTTAACATAGGGCAACTGTATATAATCTCTAATTCATCCCAAGTCAATACAAGTTATGAATAAATTAAACAGAGATTTTAAGTTATTTGCTATCACCATTTAGACTACATAGTTAAAAAAAAATAATTTGGATCAAGAAAAGATACAATGTTAATTGTTTAGATACCGACAATATATGTATGTCTTTGCATAATAAACAAATCTTTCAAAAATGCGGTAATTATACTTCATTTTTTTAACGCCAGTACTTTTTAGCATTTAGACTTACATATTTCAAAAGAAAAAAATTGGATCAATAAAAGATAAAATGTTATTTAAATACCGACATATAAGTATATTTTTGTAAAGTAAACACCACTTTAAAACTACCATAAGTTAACTTCATTTTTCCAACATCAGTAGTTTGTTCATATTTCAGTCTTTTATTTCTTATATAGTGATTTTAAACTAACTTCATATTCAATTTCCAAACGTTAATAGAGATGGAGTTACAACATTAAACGCTCACACATATAAGACGCATTGCAGTTGTTTACAAAAATACGTGTTTATACAAAATGATATTTCTGAAACATTTGGATATATGGGATACAATATATAACAATGTTGACTATTCCAAAGTTATCTCTAGTTAAGGGTGCATATAGCCCTAGCTTGCTTAGTTTGTTTATCGTTATACGTTTCAGTACTTTATTAAACAAGCCATCAATCAATTGTTAAAGTTGTTTTGTATGAAATTAGTTTCAAGTCGGATTATAAACAATGAAGAAAAACATAAAAATAAAACTCACCAGTTCAACAGATCCGTACTGTCGTCTGCTGAAAACATCACGTCGAAATGTTAAATCGGACGCCGGGGAACTGAAAGAAAGAAAATTAAGTATTAATGTCGTAATTATGAGAGATCTTTACAACACAGAATTAATTTATTTCTAACTTGTTGACACAATACTGTTGACTTTAGAATAGCATTAGATTCATGGGCTTCTTTATGATAGCCGTGGTGGAGTATTACTTTAAATACATCGCTGTAGCAAAATCTAAAGATACCTCTGGGAGTATTATTTCATTTATTTTCTCTTGTTTTGTTTAAGAATGATGAATCTTGTACCATGAAAAGGTCAAAGTCGTTACAATGCTGCTCGATTTTCTCTAGAATAAGAACTACATGTGATCCATATTTGTAAAAGAATTTAAATTCCAGATTTTGATTACCCAGATGACACTTGTATTGGAACAGTTTTATAACAATGTACTAATGATAGTTGTTTCAACATGCAAAATTGTTCATAATCTTGTAATAACATTATAGAGATTAAAGTTACATAACAAGACTTGATGCATCCAGTATTCTAGGTGTTTACATATCTTTTTAAAGGCAACTGGATGTGACCTGGTTAAATAATGCACTCATAAATAGCAAAGAAGTATGGTAATTTTGTTTGTTTGAATTAGATTTAAAATTGAGAAAGGAAATGGGGAATGTGTCAAAGCGACAACAACCCGACCATAGAGCAGACAACAGCCGAAGGCCACCAATGGGTCTTCAATGTAGCGAGAAACTCCCGCACCCGTAGACATCCTTCAGCTGGCCCCTTAAAAAATATTTATACTAGTACAGTGATAATGGACGTCATACTAAACTCCGAATTATACACAAGAAACTAAAATTAAAAATAACGTTTTATTATTTATTTATTTTTTACGTGTATGTACTTTTCCATGGTATAACTTACTTTAATGTTAGTATTAGCTACTTGTTTATTACATTTTTTTTTATCAAAACAGTGGGGTTTCTTACAATCATAAACGACAAATATGACATGTAAACTATTTTCATCATAACCATATGTAATATACAATCAGAAACTTCAATCGTTCGGTTCATAGTGTGTTCAACTGTTCATCGAATAAGACCATTATTGAGTACCATGTAAGTATACTGGGTAACACTAGTAAACTAATTTTGATCAAAAACGGTCAGTGTATCCTTAACAGCTCATTAAATCATTTAAACATTTCCAGGCTATCAGTCAATTGTATACATTGTGGTAAATTCCGTAATGTTAAAACAGCCAGCCGTGAACTAAGTGGACACGTATTGTTATGCGTTTACTTTACTACATTGGTTAGAGGTATAGCGGGAGGGTTGAGATCTCACAAACATGTTTAACCCCGCCGCATTTTTGCGCCTGTCCCAAGTCAGGAGCCTCTGGCCTTTGTTAGTCTTGTATTATTTTAATTTTAGTTTCTTGTGTACAATTTAGAAATTAGTATGGCGTTCATTATCACTGGACTAGTATATATTTGTTTAGGGGCCAGCTGAAGGACGCCTCCGGGTGCGGGAATTTCTCGCTACAATGAAGACCTGTTGGTGACCCTCTGCTGTTGTTTTCTTATTTGGTCGGGTTGTTGTCTCTTTGACACATTCCCCATTTCCATTCTCAATTTTAAGATCTGTCCAGTCAGTTCAATTATGTACAATTGTTTATTTTTACATGTACACATCAACAACATACTGAATTGTCTGAAAAACTACTGAACATTACTGAAATGACTGCGGAAAGTCTTAACGGTACTGGATGTACAAAAATAAAATAATATATGTTTTCTTATGAACTTTACGTAGGTAAGTGTCGAATTCGTCATTAGCAACACGTTGGTTTTTTTTTTATCTAAGTGACAAAATCTAATTAAGCAGGAATCTAGCGGCTAGAACACGAAAGAAAGAGACCAAAACAAGGTCACACAAACAGCCGTACGAAACATTAGAAAGAAGCATTTTGGTGGCTTGAATCCTGGAACATATATTTTCAAAAACTTTGGTGTTTATTGTTGTTCGCTCTTATTTTGCCCCTTTATGAATTCGGTGCCGATGTCAGGATTGTTATTAGAAAAACTAGGTATCCTCAACTCGTGGAATAAAACCTAGTAATATGTTGATGTGTTGCTTTCTAAATGGAATTATTCTATCACTTTTTTTTTCAAACAACCTGAATATCTCTTTTCATATAAGTCGAATCGACTTTAGATAAATCAACAATATTTCTTGTTACTTATCCTTACATTGATATATCTATTTTTTTTTATATATATGTATATCATTCATGTACACTTCATTGTTGTTACAAAAAATGTCCGCACAATTAGTACATGTATAGTGTACATTATACATAACAAAAAAATGCCTTTTATAAACTAGATAATGTAAAGACATTAATTTAAAAGGGGGAAACATAAATAATAGAACAAATTAAGAATGATAATGCTCAAGGGATGTATGTTGTGTATAGCGATTAACTTCCAGAAATAACGATCTGTAAGTTTCACCACATTAGTTTATATGCCGTACAACTTGTAAGGAAGGCTACTTGAAAGATGATACCAGAGAACCTTCTCTAAATAAAAATGGTGACAGCAGAATCAAACATATTAGCAAATAAAAGATAAAATATAAAATATAAAATTCTCATTATAAAAAATATTTTGAACGAGTAAACCGCCAAGAAAGGGAATTTGTTAAACAAACAAAACACACAATTTTCGAAACAAAAACATAGAAATTACTGTACCTTGAAGCGCGTCGTCTAAAATAGTCCTCTTTGGACCATGTCGATCGGCTTAGTGTCTCAAGTCTAAAGTTACTGGGACGCCTCCTTTTGAAATTGCACAGAGACTGTGATCTGAGTCTAAAACCGTTCATTATTTCTAGAAATCACAGTTTACAATCTCTAACACTGACGACTTATAGCGCCCCCAAATGGATGAAAGGTTACGTAAACTTTATTGAAAATCAATCAGTCAATAAAGAAATATTGAAGGTCAATATAGATCAGTATGTGGTGATATAGACTCCTTACGATAGATCACTATAGATCAGTCATATAATTTCCTTAAGGTAAAGTGTCGATGGATGTCGGAGATTTTATATCATTACGCTGCTGATGAGAAATCAATGGATGATTTGTTGACAACAACTGACTCCGTTTGATGAAATTATGACATTTATCACATCATCTTACACAATTAAATATTATTATACGTGAATCCATTATTTTGATGATAGATTGTTGCTAAAGTCAAGTTGAAATAAGGAATCTTCCACTGGACGATAACCGTACCAGTCTAAAGCATACATGAAAGTGTGTTGAATTTTTGTTATACGAAATGAAACGGTACGTTGACATGAAAAGACAAATCGGGTAGTCAGATTATTTTAATAAACTCTATACCAGATAGAATATATATATCAGAAAGGATTTATAAACTCAATATAGAAGTTATTGACCTTTGCCGGGGCAGTAACTTCGAAGTGATTGAATCGATTATTTTCTTATGAAGTGCGACTTATAGCGATGCATAGGTCTCTTTAATCCGCCTTTGTCTTCTGACATAAAACTAATTGTAGTAGCCAATCCTTATTGCAGCATACGAATTTAATTTAAATATTGCGATACTATTTTAAATATTTTAGTCCTATATCGGCTTATTCATTTTTCAATTAATATTGTTGCAGCCATTTTCCTTTCAATGGTATATATAAAGTCCGTCGAAACTGAACTGATCGTTGATATTGTCGCGAACAAATCAAAAAGTGTTAATTCTATTTGTCTGCATAAAGTACATTAAACTTTTACTATACACATAAAAATGTTTATATCATACATGCATAAGTATCCAGTCGACAGAAGAATGTATTTATTTATTTGTTTTTGCTTTTTCGACTTGATCACTTACATGACTTACGTCGGAAAGAGAATAAATTAGTTTTGTACCGTAATCTATTTTTAATTAACTTTTCAATCAAATTTGATATTGGTCGGAATTGAATAAGATAAAACATCTAAATGTACTTGGTACAATCTACACTTGTTTGCGTTAACCGTAAGAATATTCTCATGCATGGTATACCAGGTCATATTTGTAAAATCAAATCATTAACGTGTAATAGTACAATGGATTAATATTTTTAATTTGTATAAAACACATTGTGAAGAAACAAGAATTTCCAGATATCGAAATGAGTGCAATTGATTGAGTTGATAATTTTTCATAGTCTAACATTTTGTCATGTTGTATAATTCAATAATCATGAATAATGAAAAAGTGAATCATTAAAACCCACATTAAGATAGGAATGGGTAAATTATGAAAAAGTCACTTACTATGAGAAAAGGATTAATGGACGAATTTACTTGTTAAATTGAAATACAATGTATGTCTTTGTCTTGGTCGAGATGGAGGATTCTAATGTATTTTTTTTTGTCCATGAACTTATGAACATATCAGTATAATCTTTTTTTCAAAATTAATAGGATAAATAAAAAAAAAACGGTTCTGAGTCAAACACAGGTTTTCGCAAATATGTTCCCGACTCTTAGATTATCCCTGATGAGTTCGTTTTCCTCAATATGTTTAATTAAGATTCTTCCGTATAAACACATACCATGGTGCCCATTGTGATACTAACACAACTGATTCAGTACGTTAAAATGATTACCAGTCCTAGATAGTGCAGTCTGATCGATTGCCAATGCTTCGAAGTTTGTGAAATTATGTTACTATGGAACAAAATGAAGAAGGCGAAGTTGTTCAAAGACAATTTTGGCGATTAACAACAGTATCTCCTGTTGATTTTTCTTTCATATTCTGACACAAAGTCAATTTCGATATGCACTAATCAGGTCTATCGTTTATCAAAATATGCAAAATTGTTTTACATTGTCTTATCGGGGCCTTTTATAGCTGACTATGCGGTATGGGCTTTGCTCATTGTTGAAGTCTGAACGGTGACCTATAGTTGTTAATGTCTGTGTCATTTTGGTCTTTTGTGGATAGTTGTCTTATTGGCAATCATTCCACATCTTCTTTTTTATATAAAGACAAATATACTGTCAAGTTCATACCAGACTTACCGGAGTATTTCAGAGATATTTTCACCGTTTTTTTTAAAGTGTTCTTAGGTTTAAAAATATTAAAATATTAAAAATAAGATGTGGTATGATTGCTAATGAGAAAACCCTCCACCAGAGACCAAAAGACAATAAAAGTTAAAAAAAAACTAATGGTCAAAGCATTTTTATGTAGGACCACTAAATTTGCAACAGTAAAACCATTGTTTTACGTTTAATCAGAACTTTAAATACAGAACAGATATCTTTGAAATCTTTAATTATGATATTTCAATACGCCCTTCGAAGATATTGTACCCGGAAAACTTCCTCTTATTTTCAAAACTATAGTAGATAAGCATATCCTTGATGTAAAAGATTATACAGTTTTAATGGCATTTGAAAAATGATGGTATGTTGATTGTGTGGTTCTGTAAATATCAATAGAGGAATGACTGTAATAGTACATTAGCATCTCTTCTGAAGCGTATTATACGGGTTTTATTGCTTTTATTATGTACAATGCTGCATGGGATGATTAAATATTAGTGATTACAGGGTTTGTCTGTTTTAGCTATACAATATGTGTACAGTATGCGTACATGCAAGCCTGTTATTTTATATTTGCAGAACGTAAAAATTTCTAAACTACCAACCAGTCTTTGTAAGAATAAGTGCAATGGTTCAATTGAGAGGAGAATGAACGCCTGTGTATACGGATGTCACGAATAAACTATTAAAACAAACACAATAACTGCATTTTAAAAGTGGTTCAAGGTAACGATAATAATCTTATATTTGAAGACACCACTTCCTAATTATTAAAGGGGCCAATCATTTATATAAATATATTCTATGCTTTTAAATAACACAGCACGTTTAACTGTCGAATGCTAAGAAATAGTCGATGACAGCTACTATCTCACATCCACGTCATTTTAAATCTTGTAAATCGTTGTCTCATTGGCTGTCAAACCACGTCGCTGTACTTCTTCAGATCTAATAAACGCTTAATAGATTGAAAGACTTGAAAATCTTATAAACGCTTTATACTAGTAGATTTAAAATATTTGAAGAGACAACAATTTTCGATTTGCAATTCATTTTGGTACTGTGAAATTTAATGTCATTACCTTCCTTTGACAAGGTCTGCCTTTACTACTTTAACCAGTTCTTGTATTGACCAGAAATTATGAAAAATGTTTGAAATGATGGCAACTAAATATGTATGCTTTAAGTCTGTACATATCCCCAATGCAAAGAAGTTTGTGTGTTGCTTGCAAAAAGAGGATGATGGAGTTTGTACACAAATTACAATGGGCTTAGGGAACGACCATTTAACTTCAAAGAGGTTAGTTCGTAAAAATATATTCTGATTCCTACATAGTGTCAAAAGACGCAACTCTCTAAAAAAATTGCACCATGTGATTCAACAAATGAAAATAGAGTACAAACAATCTATATCCTACACCGAATTATCCTCATAGTACAAAAACTGACAAGATACAGGATCACTTTTATTGATAAATGTTAGATTTTTACACAATTTTATTTATACACCGGTCGATTTTGAGACTATCATATCATTTAAACACTTGGGTATTTCCGAAGTTTATTTGTTACTATATTACATGTCTTTTTGTTGTTTGTGTCGTGGAGTTGCTATTTTACTACAATTCAACATAGAACCTCGTTATCTATACCTCAGGAATATTAATGTGTTACTGTAAGGGATTATACTTCAACTCTTCTTTTAAATCCATGTCCGTCCACGTGTCAAGTTATATTACACAACAAATTGTCCAGGTATTTTGTTGTTATGAAATACATATTATCAATTGAAGCATAATTTCCTTATTTATAACAATGTGTGAACTGATTTTAGACAAAAATATTACTGTACATAACATGTTTACAGTGAACAGCAGGTGCCAAGGACAAATGATAAGTGGAATAAATACAGACAACATCTAAGCTACAAAAACATAAGAGAGCGGACAAAACCGACAAAAAACTCTTGCATCTTCATAATTTCAATTTTTAACGTTTTCATTGTTATAATATAAGGAGATGTGGTATGATTACCAATGAAGCACCCATTCACCAGAGGCTACACGACGTAGATATAATCAACTAAAAGAGATGAGATTACATTTCGGCCTTTTTCGTCAGCTGTTCAAACTCTACGATACAGGATAAAACATTTTGCCCCTTTAAATCCATAGCTTATTAAAGATATTTAACCAAATTTAAGTAGATCCTAGATTTCCATTTTTCGATGTGAGATCCAAATTATACCAATGCCAATGCAAATAATAGGATAAAAGTCCGAGTCAGCCTTTTCCAGCCTTTTGACGAAAAGAATGATATTTCAAAAAGGAGCTCCATTACTTATCAATCTTTTTAGATTATTTGTTGTTCCTTAACTAATGCGCTACTGATGTATATTATCAATGGTAAATTATAGATTTTTTTAATTTCACTATCATCAAGTTTATTTGTTACAATATGATCTTGAAATTGATACCAACTGACTGGACTCACACATACATATATATCAAATATGCATTCTGGGAATCAAACTCAAGGTTTCACAAATCGTCCGAAAAAGCATACGTATTTGACTTTTCTCACTCTCAAGGACATTATGTGAAGATAAGTAACGACGAAATACATGAGAACATTCCCTATATAAACAACACAGACCAACACAGAAAGTAAACACGTGTACTTGTTGACAACTTGACAACTGGATCTATATATTTGGTCTAAAAGACTTGTAACGTTGTTACATGACAATCATTTGGGACATTTAGGATGTTAACCCCATCAAATGACTTTCTGAAAAATTCTTTTACATACACTAAATCGTGCCGGCTCATCAAACTAAGCCGATTGTACTTTATCTGTGTAAACTGTCTGTCTGCATAAAAAATAATTTCTTATAAACGTTTTGGAAAGAACATTATTGTGTCTTTTAGGTTATCAATTTAAAGTCGGTTTTTATATTAGATTCTTTTAATATATAATAGTTGACTTTATTGCTTTTTGAGAAAATCGAATTCGAAAGATAAACGTTTGATTACAAGCTTTAATGATTTCATATATTTCACATGCCGTTGGAAGTTCTGTCAGTTTTACAAGTACACAATGTATCTTGTAAACAAACATAGACAATTAATTGCTGCCCAATGGATACAGGCATATACATCGCGTTTAAAATGACATTGAAAAGTTAGAATATGAATAAAGGTCACGTAGAATGGCAAGATTAAACTTGATATATTTTTCCATTCAAAAGGAATATTATATACAAACTAATAAAAATCAACCTGGAAGTAAGCAATGACAAATCTGAGGAATGAAACGTTGACTCGGAATGGAGAAATGTCTTCTTTTATCTTAAAACTAAGTAAATTTTAATTTCAAAAGAGTAGGTTCAATAAGACCCCTTTTTGGCCCCAAAATATAGCAGTTTTACAAAATTGTTAAAATGTAAACCTTTAGTTATTTATTGAACAGTAGAATGCTTCTGCTACATAAATATGGGCTGTTTTTGACAATACAATGCACATATTTCCAGTACTAGCACCATTAAGTCATGCTAAATTACTGAAATCCTCATAATTCTAGCATTTTAGTTACATTTTAGACGGTTTTCGTGTAAAACGAAAGTGGCCGCATTCGTGTTCATCCTTAATATTGAAATGTAAGTTGTATTTTATGATAATACATCACATATATAAAGGTTGAGGATGAACACGGACGCGACCACTTTCATTTTTACCAAAAACCATCTGAAAAGTGACATTTTTCGGCATATTAGGTATATTTTCCATATTTGAGCTTAAATCGGATCGTTTTTAATGACTAATCTGTTAAATATCTTTAACATAAACTAATTAATTCAAATAAAATAGACACTTAAGTTTTTAAAAAGTGGTCAAAATCTTTCGTCAGATGAACCTGAAATTTGAGGCCAAAATCGGTCCTTACCGGACCTACTCCTTTAGAAATGCTTAGTCGGACCTATTGAAATGTCTCATTTCAACTGAGAAAATGTTGTGTGGAAAAAAGTATATGAGAAAGAATTCCAGAGTTCTAAAAAAAACTGACAAAGTCAAACGCTACCAACCAACAGAACCAATGAAAAACAACTGTCTATTCATAACTAAGTAAAGAAAGGAGTAGGTCCAGTAAGACCCTTTTTTGACCCCAAAAAAGAGCAGTTTTACAAAATTGTTAAAATGTAAACTTTTAGTTATTTAATGGAAAGATGAATGCTTCCGCTACATAAATATATATTTTTTTACAATACAATGCACATATATCGGAAATAGCATCAGTAAGTCATGCTAAATTACTGAAATCGTCACAATTTTAGCATTTTAGTTAAATTTTAGACGGTTTCCGTTTTAAATAAAAGTGGCCGCATTTGTGTTCATTCTTTTATATTAAAATGTAAGTTGTATTTAATGATAATACATAACATATATAAAGGTTGAAGATGAACACGGATGCGGCCACTTTCATTTTTGACAAAAAATCTGAAAAAAGTGACATGTTTTGGCATATTTGATAGATTTTTCATATTTAAGCTTGAATCGGTGCGTTTTTAATGACTAAATCAGTTGAAATCTTTCACATAAACTAATTGAATCAACTGAAATAGACACTTAAGTGTTTAAAAAGTGTCCAAAATCTTTCGTCAGATGAACCTGATGTTTGAGGCCAAAATCGGCCTTTACCGGACCTACTCCTTTTCCCAAAAACATGTAAGGTAAAACCTGGTTTTCTCGCTACCTAAACATTCCACTGGTAGGACAGTACTGTTGTTTATAGTTCTGTTATATCGACAGAGTGAACAAGAGTTTTGATCAACTGTAACTATAAAGTGTAGATACACAACAATAGATTGTCACCACAGGTCGTCCATACATTTAAGATTTTACGAACGATACATCCACGGATTAAACAAACAGTGGTTGTCGTTTGTTGCTGTATATCATATTTGTATATCGTTTATTGTTTCGTACATAAATCAGGCTTTTATTTGCCTTGTATGAACAATTGCTTACTTTAAATGTGGTATGGGTCTCGTTTATTGTTGAAAGCCGAACGATGACCTATAGTCGTAAACCTCTATGTCATTTGGCCTCTGGTGAGGATTTGTGTCATTAGAAATCCTACCGGATCATCTAATTTAATCTTTTAAATAAAGAAAAGGGAGGGGACAAATGTCATCGAGTCGAAAACCGAACGATCCATAAAAACCAAAGACATTTAAAGGTCAAGACAGTTAACACTGTCGAAAAACACAAATATCTTTCTAAATATTATATATAATATGTTAAACTCTACACAAACTCTATTAAAGTTTAGACACCATATAAACTTATGCAAGAATAAAACCGTCTTTTTCCAGCCTTTAACAAATACAACTTGATCAATGGGAGGCTTCAAAAACATCTCGAAGTGAAAAACAAATAATATAAAAAAGAAAATATGGTACGATTGCCATTGAGACAACTCTTCAGAAGATACCAAATGATACGGAAATTAAGAACTATAGGTCACCGTACAGCCTTCAACAATGAGTAAAGCCTATACCACATAGTCAGTAACACAGCAAAAAGCGGCAACCATTGAATTACGGGCTCTTAACTAGGGACAGACACATACAATGTACAGAGATCGACGGGTTAAACTTGATAGCGGGCGCCCAACTCTCCCCTTAACCTGTAACAGTGTTATAACAGTAAAACATAAGAACACACTATGAAAATCAGTTAAAAAAAGGTTTAACTCATCAGATGAATACAAATAGAAATACAAACATATAAAAAAAAAAATACCAGAGTGGACGTGGCCGGGTACTTTTACATCCAAACAACAAAAAGACACTAAGTATAGACCTGAGAGTACTCGAAGTTACTGACAGCTAGTTCAAATCCAAAAATAAACTAATAAAAGAACCATGCATTTAAGATTAAATTGTCAATCAGTCCATATCCAAACTCTAATGAATTTAGTGTAAAGACGTTATAAAAAGTCAGAGAAAAACATGAAATTTTGCTAAGCCAAGATACAGGTATCGACAAATCGTAGAGCCATGCAACTCTGTATTAATGCTTTTGTGGTGGAGGCCTACGCTCATATTTATTTGTCCAAAAAGAATGGTCATTTTATGGTAAATATATGAATTTCGATATGTTTATGACTATCATGGCAAATAACATTCCTGTAATTATCTATAGATAATATCATCATATTTCAAGAGGTTTGAAGACTTTCACTTTTTGTCCATTTCAATGGCCACACATATACCTCCTCTCCTTTTTTAGTTTGATTGCATATATGCCAGCAGTAAAGGTTTTTAGACATGACAATCTTACAATAACAAAAATCTGAGACGTCACTGCAAACCCGTGCATTTGAAACCAATACATATTCACTCTTTTAGAATGAGTGAACGGAGCAGCACCTTTAGAAAAGTAAATTAAATGACGAAAATGAAATGTCGACCCGAGTTTATAATTTTTAATGTCTAAAAAGTTCATTAAAACGGTCACTTTTAATATACAAATAAGTAGATGTGGTGTGATTACCAATCAAACAAATGACGCGAATATGTAAGAAACTATAAGTCTCTGGTCGAACTTCAACAATGAGCAAAACCCATTCCGTCATGTCGAGTTCTGTATACTCAGCTTTACTGAACCTGACATGACAAAATGTGAAAGAATTCAAACGAGAAACCCAACGGCCTGATTTATGTACAAAGCAGAGTCTGCTTATAATAGATGTTAACCTATTAAAACCTAGGGTCTGCTTAAAACCTAGGTTGAAACCTATCAATAGGGTTAGCTTCAAACAAAGATTCTAATATGACGTGCTTCTTTAGCTTTGTAAACAACACTGTGATAAAATTTTCGATAAAATATACTTAGCGCAGACTCAGAGATATACATAACAATGGCTGTTACAATATACTTCCCACGTAAATCTTCATGTATTGGAACCTATTTGCAGACCCTTTGTCGATTTTATTGTTTTAAAAAGTGCAATTAAAAAAGACAAAATAACTTTTATTCTTATTCGTATGCATAATAAAAAAAAGAAGTAATGCACAAGAGCTCGGAGAAATCAACAAAATAAAAATTAAATAAAATTCCGCGAAAGTCTATTAATCTTTTTGGCGCATTTAAGTCATTTCACAATATGACGTCATACAAATGAAACCGCTAAAGTTGAACGTTTTCTGTTACGTGAACCATCGGAATTCGTATGATATTGTATTAAAACTGATTTGTTGAGGTAGGGTTTGTTTTATTTTCTATTCTATTGCATTATTCGCATATTTACTCATTTCAGCAAGTCAACATGGCGGCTCCTTAGATACAAAATGTCAACTTTGGATTTGACGGAAGCTTACGAGACAAACATGTAAATTATAAATGGCAAATGTTGGGTTTGAGAATTTAAAGAATTAAAAAGGATTTTTGTCTAGCAGATATTCTCGAAATAATCTACGGAAGCTACATATTCATAAAGATATTTGAGCTTTATCTAACAGGGAGTAAAAGAGAACAGCCACACACACAGCATACCCACCCTCGCTTCAGTTTTTTAATGACCGTATTTGTCCTATTAGAATCGAAATAATTCATGGAAGCCATAGATTGTTGGAAATTTACACATGGCCTGGTCCGTGATATTCGTTAATTTTATCCCTCGCTAACGCTCAGGATAAAATTCGAATATCACGGACCAGGCCATGTGTAAATTTCCAACAATCTATGGCTTCCATGAATTATTTCTTAATTGAAACATATCGGCAGGGAATCTAGATCTTAACCTATTAACACTTAGGGTCTGCTTACAACCTAGGTTGAAACCTATCAACAGGGTTAGCTTCAAACAAAGATTGAAACATATCGGCAGGGTTAGCTTCAAACAAATATGTGAAAGAGTTCAAACAAGATACCCAAAAAGAAACCTAACGACCTGATTTATGTACAAAACAGAGTCTGCTTAAAACCAATCGACAGCTAAGGTCTGCTTAAAACTAGATTGAAACCTATCGACAGGGTTAGCTTAACCATAGAGTGACACTATCGACAACTCCTTAAAATATGGAATGTCGTCCATCGACAGGATCAGATAAAAAAAAAAAACCTAGAATGGTATCTATCGAATCCCAGAATGACACATGACGAAAGGGTTTGCTTAAGGTTCATTTTGACTCTTTGGCTCAAATAGCTGCTTTTTCACCTTAAAATTTACTCTATATATACAGACAAATCTGTGCATCCGGAAAAAAATGAACTAGAGTTAAATCAATATCGTTTTGTCTTTTATAAATATTAAATTCTTCATACATGATTTATTAATGAGAACAAAAAACAAATCATTTCAATCATTAAAAAAATCATGGATTTTGATTTATTTACTATTATGATTATAACCTATGCCAAAAATGAGATTTATTAACTTTTGCCTACCTGACAGAGCGTCGCCTAAAACTGTCTTCCGAAGGATCCACGGGAATGGTGTTCCGAACAAGGACTTCTAGAGCATGGCAGTGATGTTTCGGCTTTCGTTTATGGTTTGAACATGATTTAGATCGCATTCGGAAAGGATCCATGTTTTCCAGTTGAAAAGTTTAATCAAACATCAAGTAAAGACAGTATTATCGTAAACCGAGACGATTTCTGTCATCTTATTAAAGTGCTTCTAACTCCAGGCTTAAGTCTACTAAGCCATTCATCTATTATTGAGAGTTAAATATTCTAGGCGTTGAAAATATCGCAATCAATGCGCAATGAATTTTTACGAATTAATATAGTTTCCTATATCCCCTCACAACATGTTGTTTGGTTCGATCGTCTTAAAAGAAATACGTGTGTTTATTGATCGTTTAAAGATAATTGTTATAAAATTGAAAACTTTTAACCTAGGTCATTGAATTACCTTTACATTTGTAAATAAAAACACGAAATATTAGGTTGCATATTGATCGAATTTTTATCAATGGCATCAGTGATGTGAATGTTATCTGCTTTCGGTCTTGTATATGTACACTTACAAACAAGGTTTGACTTATGCAAGTTATCAATATATATAAAAATGTGACACAACGAAAGATCGGATCAACTATATTGTGTCTTCAAAACCTTACTTCATCCATGCAAAAACTTTAATCTGGTTTGCCAGATGGATTACAGTGTGACGTCGAAAAGTATTCAAACATCTTTCGAAGTTGTTTCAATGAAGTATAAATATATAGAATTATAGATAAACATAAAAATAAAGAAAATTTGTTTGATTATCCTAGCTATTATTTTACATACGAGATGGTCACGCATCTCAGTTACTTCAATGATCATCGATATATTTGTTTTATGTAATAGCCATGGATCATATTGGTTCACTAGACATTGTCCACCAGTCCAGGTGTTCTTATAAAAAAGTATACATATATATCTTGTAGAGATATATAGAAAATTCTTTAGAAATATCATCGTTGCAGCGAATTCGCTGCAACAATGATATTTCGTAAATAAAGAGACTCATTATAAGAGGCAAAAGCGGAAAACTGATTTAATTTTGAGGAGATTTATCAAAATCTAAAGATTTGTCATCTATTTAAACTATACATTTTCTGTAAAAAACAACTTTATTGGAGAATTCCATATTTAGAATGGATTTTTTTTTAATAAGATTTAATTGTATAACAAAACTTCAATGACTCTTCGAATAATACCATGCTTTCGTAATAATTGCCCCGTACATAAATCTGTTTTTGTTTTACATATGTTTGTTGGATGCATTACAGTAACTTTATGATTTGAACCGATACATTTTAACAAAATTTATTTAATTTACATTTTCCTTATTGAAAGAATTACTAATATCAAACAATCGTCAATTCCTTATTGGTACTGATACTTTGTATAAAAAGGATTACTTGCTACGAAGACACATTTTTAAAAATATAATTTACGCGTTTAGCATTAAACACTGTGACACTGTTCTTTAACATTACGTAAAAAGGCTTAATGCTTTAGTGAATTAGGTATGTAAAAGTACATTTTAAGCAGTAAACGCAATGTTTTCCTACATAGATATAATCTTGTTAACATTTGATTCCATTATAAATTAGACTTTATTACAAGGAAGTGAAATATAAAATAAGTGTTTAAGCTCTTATAGAGTAGTTATCTGGTCATTCCCAATCAATTCAAGTACATATTCGACTATCCATTTCAATTAAAGTAAAATGTTTAATAGTAATATATGAGATTCTGTATATGAAAGGCTGTAAATGTCTCTATATTGCTCTAAGAGACAAACATTACTCCTACCTAAAATATTCATTATCGATATAAATGTGTTTACTGGATATTGCTTTACGATAAGTTATGCAATTGTACTTCAAGAAAAAATATTAAAGAGATGAGGTATGATTTCCAATGAGATAACTGTCCACCAGACACCAAACTGACTAAAATACTTTGGTTGCAACTACCAGATGCTCGTTGACTGTTCTGCTTAGGTCATATAGCATTGATGCTCTAATTCAAAGTATGTACATACATGTGTAGCTGACAAATCATTTCGTTTCAAACGTACTGTATACGTGATCTTAAAATTATATTGACCTATTGATTTTTAAAAAAATATAAAAATTCCTAGGAATCCAGTTTTTTCATTTCAATTTATGTCTATGTATGTAATCAATCATGATTGTATTTTTTGTACAGTTGTACATCTAGATACGACAATTAACACGAATTTGATAAATGAATGTGATTGATTGAATATATATATTTGGTTTTCATTGCAAACATTTCGAATCAATGACCAACTGTTTTTATATAAATATATCATGAGATGATCACTTTTTTTGTCTGTAGAAATAAAAAGCGAATCGAAAACAAGTTGTGGTACATGCAATTGGTGGAAATGTTAATAAATGAAAGACAAGAAGTGTTCATAAATAAATAAGCTTTGTTTTGTTTTTTGTTTTATTCTATTTTATTATTTTGGGGGAGTTTGGCGGCAGGGGTCGTGCATTGTCTCATTGACCTGTTCCCCCACACTTCCTGTTATACCTATTCATGTTAGAATACTTGTTTTGCAGTTGCTGTTCATAAAAAAGTACAGTAATTTGATGTATTCCCGGGAAAAATATAACAACTAAATTTTATTACCCAGGCCGATTGAAAACATAATTGTGATAGTAGTTACTGATATAAAGTACAGGGTTCGCTCCCTATTTCGGTTTATCGAGACTCTGGTCCGTTAAAATCATATTGCATGTGACCGCATCGGAAAGAGGAATGTTGAGCAAGACAGTTGATTTTATGCATATAATTATTTTTGGAAATTTGTCTTTAACAGATTAGATCACGTACATGAATTATGTATTTACTTGTACATTGAACGGTTATTTCTACTTTAGTCGACGCGTTATCGGTTCTGAACTTAAGCATATGAAATCCAAATTCATATATGATGTTTTCTTTAAAACAAAAAGGATTTATATTAAATGTGTTATGAAATAGTCGCAAGTTTTGTAGTTTGGATAATAATAGAAATTGTACCGTAAAACAAAAATAAGTTTTATTTCCTTAAGACCAACAAAATATTTATGTTTATTTTGCCAAACATAGATTTTATCATCAATATGGATATACAAAATGTAGATCATGTTAAGAGCATTATCTCGATATGTCTTACTAGAAGTACTCTCAAAGGACCAACCTACACCATATGATTATTTCAAGTAGATCTTTGAGATCGTTACACCTACACTCTATAAATCTACAGATCGTAGTCAGTACGTTGGTACAGACATGATTTACAAAGACACTATAATTAAAGACACTATAGGCTTATAAATAGAACATTTTCTCGTTGATAAATTAACGAATTATTTTTTTTCTCAGACTCCAACTCCCTGAAGGCAAAGCTGATCTTTGATGCATTTGGCTGTTCGTTTTTAAGTTTATTGTGGTCATAACGTGTCTGAGTGTTTTTACGTCCATTGTTTCAAGTTATTTGTTTTAGCATTTCAGATGAAGGAAAATACAGGACTGTCACATGTCTCTATATTTCATCTGAACTATAGGTGGTTCTTTATATAAAAAAAACAACATTTAGGTACACACAACCACAGTATTTTTGAAACGTTTTGAAGTATAAAAGATGTTACTTTAAAAGTAACAATATGAAATACTTCATATTCAAAAACGCCAATATGTTTTCGAAAGTCTTCTGTCACCACACAATTAATGAATAGTGCTAGATTGTGTTTTCGTTCTCCCGAAACAAAAGCATTGTGTTTTTCTAAAAGGATAAAGTCTTGCTTAAGGATCGGATAACTGTAAGACAAACTAAATTTTATAACAAAATTCTTCAAAGCCAGTTCACAAGTTGTGAAGGAAACTTGCTCAATATATGTTCTATACCTATCCATGAAGACCAAGAGCTAACCAAGTTGATGACCTGCTTTGAACCATATTTCTCTCTGCCCCCTTTTTTCCCAAATCACAAACATTTAACAGTTGAGTTTATTAATAAGACATTTAATAGTTTTATTGTAACGTTTATAATGTTTACATGTTAAAGTTTACAGTGTTTTCTTTCAATTACATGTTTCGAAATTTGCAATGTGTAATATTTGTTTAGCTAGTGAAAATATTTTCCTGCTGCTTCATAAAATGAACGACGCTTTAGGTTGTAAACGGATTAAAAATCGTAAATGGTATTCAGAACAGGAAATTACAAAGACACCATGTAATCAGATATTAAATGATAATTCTTGTATGTGCGTAAGTCGTTGTAATCGAATTATTTTCTGAAAATTAAATTATTTTTACAATTTCAAAAGATTCTTCTTCTTCCCTACGAAAATTCCCGATAGGTTTGTAACGGAATGTTACAAGAGTATCATTAGAATTATCTGTTATGAAATGTGTATTACTTTATGGCAACATATGTTTGACTGAATGGAATGTCAACTTTAGAGCTTAGACATCGAATATTTTTCACATTAAAAAGCGGTAGATGTTACAGGGGAACTAGCTACGAGATATATAAAAAATCTAAAGTTTGATTTTTTTCTGTTCAATCAATAATGAAAGTGAAATAGTAAAATAACAATTCACTTTTTGCAGCCAAAAAGGTTCAATTTTGTCAAATTACGCTAAGAAGCATTGATAATTAGTAATTCACTTGCAAGTGAATGAGTCGACCTCTTTAAATCCGTATTCATGTGAACTTCAATGTAACCCCTAGCTAGAGATGGACAACGCATGCATTGTTCGTGTACTGGTTATTTAAAGAAAAAGAATGTCAACAATGAAAGTGAAACTACGGTAAATCATTTGATTACTAATTCGATGCACATTTATAAAATCATTCTTTTACGGTTAAAAACAATAAGAAACATCTATTTTTAATCTATAAAATGAAACACAAAAAGTAAAAGACCTAATGCATAATTTGAAACAACGATACAATTGAGATGACAAACAAAAAAGAACCGTTAAATCCCAGGCTGTATATCCCAACAAAAATCGACAGTTATGAATGAATAGTAATTGTCGTACATAGCAAGATTTATAAAGAACCGTTAAGCGGGTTATTTTCGCGGGTGTAAAATATCGTGATTTTTATAAGATAAGGTACACGAATAATTTTGGCGGTTATTATTTTTGGCGAATTCAAAACTATCATCAATACCTTTTACATGTGCCCTTTTAAATTGGCAGAATTTATTTTTGGCGATTTTCTTATATCCGCAAAAATTTACATCCCGCGAAAATAACCCGCTATACGGTCATTTTTGTCATTTTTGCATTTTCATCTTACTCTTTTGTTGTCCTTTTTCTAACGCTTGTTTATTCCACTGGTATCTCTAAACAATGGAGTCAAAAAATAAACCCAAGAAATAAGAACAACGAATCATGTAAAGCATCAGAGAATAAAAGGGTGCAATGTAGGTAAGACTGCAACCCAACTTTAACCCATCAATAAAATATATAAATGTGTTTGTCGCGGATAAATACAATACTGTTTAAAAAAATAACGAACAAACGAATTAATGTCAAATACTGAATTAATCTGTTGAATTGTCCATCAGATATAGTTAAAACTGAACTACTTGATTCCTCAAATATATGTATAACGATGAAACTTTTGTCGAGATAAACAATAAAATGCTCTTCAGTTTTATCTACAGTTATATGTAACAATTTTTTTAAAGTAATGTATTGACAAAATTGAAGTGTATTTGCTATGTTCAGAATGTTTATCAGAATTTTAACCTTCGTCAGAAACTATTAAGAATGAATTCAACATATGGACGCCTAAGATAGATCTAAAACTTTTGAAGGTATGAATCAAAAAAGGTCAAAAAAGAAAAAAACATTATAATCTTATTTGGTTTTAAAAGTGCAAGCTTTAGTTGAATGAAGGAAAATATCATGCATAAACCATATACTAATGCCAATACACATAATTTACAGTGCATGGTGATGTTTCATAGTCTGACCGGTTTCGGTCCAAAAGATACCTTAATCAGAGGCAGAATGGTAGACTAATGTTTGTACCTTATTTATATAGAAAAGGTAACCATTGTAACCGGAGGTTCGGTAAACCGGCGGTTTCCAACTTAACCGGCGGTTCGGAGTTGACCGGCGGTTCCGCTATTCGGACGATCAGATATATGGTTGATATCTATATGGTTCAATGATTTTTTTATTTAATTGAAACACGGGTTACCATCATTTAAGGAATGACTGTAATATTGTTTTCTGTCTATGAAGGAATAACATAAACAAATGTGGTGCACACTGAATAACCCGAGTAGCGGGTTATTTTAAAGTGAGCACCACATGTTTTATGTTATTTCGAATAGACATATAAAATATTACAGTTATTTCTTATAATTCTATTTTGAACCGGAGTTATCAATGAAAAAACGTTGATGACTTCACGGTCACATGACTAAATTATGTCTATGAGCTGATAAACAAAACGGCGTCAGCCAATCAGAAGACGCGTTACATCCACAATTAAATTATTACCGTATCTAACTTATTGTTTATGCTTTCACATTTCCCCCCGCTGATAAACATAATTAATTTGGCTTATACTAACGAAAGCCTCAGTTGTAGCTAATGTGCTTCGATACTTCTTATGTCAGTACACCTTTCCCATATGGCATAAAGGAATATATTATGATTGAAGTCGTATTACTGACGTAGGCATATTTATTCGCTTCAATGCTATATGGCTTCGTCCAAGTTATGTAAAAAATCAGTTTCGGCGATGTACTATTACTCTTATGATTATATATAACTATATAACGATATTTACTAATCATATTGTCTACACGATCCATGTTTAGAGATGAAAAGTAAAGAAGAAAGCCAGAGTTTATAATCTATAAGGGAAAAAGTGAAATCGGGGCTTTGTCTTTAAATGACTATAAAATGGGATAATATCAGCGCTAAAATTAACATTATTTTGTATTTGTCTTTAACATCGCAAATTGGTTTACACAGATGACAACTCAATTTGATGATCGCGATGCATTTGTTTTCTGCTGCACATTCCTACAGTACAATTTCTGATAACGTAGGAATTCTCAGCGGAAACCTAATCTAGTGCATATAAGATTTGAATTAGGCAACATGTAATGTATTAAACAATTACTTTAATTTCCTCGCCTTAATACAATTTGTTGCATGCTATTGAACTCTAAGACATGAATGATAACAAAACACCATTGTATTTATAACAATTGTTTCACAGGATAGTGATTCTATCTGGTTAATGGTGCATTGCTTAAATTCATGATTGAACAACAATTGTATCTTCTATTATAACATCACTTTGTCATTGTATGATATTTATTACCCCCAATGATGTTATCAAATTTAGCGCTTTAATTGAAGGCATTTGACTCAAATTACAACCATAACGAATTGTGAGAATCACGTTACACATTTGATGTAATAAAACTAATTCAATTGTTGTTTTTCTATGTTGACATTTCAATTTTGTTCGTTCATTCAATGACTTTCAATGAGTTGTTTTGGTATTTTTTTTAATTCAAAATCAATATATTATTCAAATGTAGCAGACAAAACAGCAATCAGATCAAATTATCACCAATTTTCAAAATTTGGTAATATTAATTACGGAAATAATGTAAAAAAAAGAATTTAAATCTCATTTTTCTTAAAGATGCATATACAAAAGCTCATCCACGTTATCAGGCTATTTATTTGATAGACCAGACGGTAGTGTTGTCTTCATCAGACCCACCAGTGTAGTAATAAAAACAAGCTAAAGACCCAATCATAAAAGAGTTGAAAGTCTATGATGTTGTATATCTCAAACTTCATGCTTAGGTTGGGGTTTTTTTGGCATTTTTGTTCTGTTTTTATTTTTATTAAAATTTATTGCAATTCTTATATCAAACTTTGGGTTAGTCCAAATGCATGTTGTCTTCAATTTGTACCTCATTATGGCTATCTCAGATTATGAAACTTTCCTTACAAGGAATACAGTTAGGCCGAAGACCATTGCAGGTAGACCTATCGCAAGCAAGTCAAAACTGTTACTAAATTTTATCATTGGTACAAGTGCATCGATCGTAAATATATATCAACATGTACGTTCATATATTTCACATCCTTTCTTTTATGGTACTAACATTCTTTACAAAGCACAAACATGTCGGCATTCATCTCAAAAACCTCTGAACTGGCTTGTTTAGAGTAAAATATAGTTACGATACTGATCAGGTTATTAAAGATTGCATGTTTGACTTTATAAAGACATAATTAAAGGCAACAGTAGTATACCGCTGTTCAAAACTCGTAAATCGATGGACAAATAACAAAATCGGGGTAACAAACTAAAACTGAGGGAAATGCATTAAATATAGGAGAACAACGACACAACATTAAAATGTAACACACACAGAAACGGACTAAGCATTAGACAAAATCCGATGATAGTAACAAATATAACACCATAACATAACCTTTTAATTGAGGTCTAAAGCTTGCATGGCAGTAACTACTGGTAGTCTTTTTCTAATTCATATATCATTGTCAGTTTGTTTAGTTTCTTTGTTACCTATTCTGGAGTCGATTTCACAAAACAACTTACGACTAAGATTGATCTTCAGTATACTAAATTGTTCATGGCTTACGATCAACCTTAGTCGTATGTTTTTTTGTGAAATCGACTCTTGACATCTGACTCTGACGTCTTTTTAACTGAGGTTTACTGTGTGTATTGCTTGTGTATTGGGTTTTGTTTTACAATGGCTTTAGGTATGAGAGAGGGTTGAGATCTGGCAAAACATGTCTAACTCCGCCTTTAGCCTTTGCTAGTCTTGTATGATGTTTAATTTGAATTCATTTATATATTTTGGAAATTAGAATGATGTCCATTATCACTTAACTTGTACACATTTTTGTTTTAGGTCCAGCTGAAGCAAACCTCCGGGTTCCGCATTGTCTCGCTGTGTTGAAAAGCCGTTGGTTGCCTTTGACTGTTTTCTGCTCTTAGGTTGGTTTGTTGTCTCTTTGATATATTCCCCATTTCCATTCTAAATTTTATACTACTATATTTAAGGTAGATAGGGTGTCTTCCTCCATTTTGGATTTTGAAATACTAGAAAACAAGGTCTAGATCTTTGATGAAATGTGCAAATTTTTATAGTAGTAGGTAATTCATGTGAAAGAATTTTCATTATGATATAGAAAATGCCATGTTTGATCATATTTATGATTGTATTTTACAAAAATAAGAATTCTTTTGTTTGATTCATTTTTTCCCAACTTTGTCAAAAAAGGGGAGACAACTCAAATGCAAGGGCAGATAATTCAGATAGTGTTACTTTTACAATAGAATGTGTTAGGAATTTACCCATTTTTACACGTAGCAAGAAAACGAGTCCGGTGACCCCATTTTTTCTTTTAATTATCTGAAAGCATAATATTGGAGCTATCTTCTCAAATTTTATCTCAAAATTCTATGGTGTGGTTTGCATTTTATTGCGGAAAAATGGGTTTTCCATGCATAATCTATACAAAATCTTTACAATTTTGCACAACCTGTAGTGTGAAAATAAGTCCGGTGACCCATTCTTTTTATTAATGTTTTTAAACAAGCAGGATATGAACTACATTTTGGCAAATTATTAAAAGATACTATGGATTATAATTTAGACACCCCATCTACCTTAAATCTTATTCAAAGATATTTATGTTGTTAGAGAGAAATGTGAATTAACACATTTGAAAATTAATATTCACGGAAATAAAACAATAACAGAGATCATTATCACTTCATTGTGTATGCAATCATATTTCGTATACTAACTCCACTAATTTTCTATTTTGATGGCTCGCGATAAAAGCTGGTCGATTGCACAGATCTGATGAAACCCCCATTGGGAGTAGTTTCCATCGATCTAACATTGAACGTTTTAACAGCTGAAAAAGCATACTGTTATAATCTTTTAACAATGGCGTTTAAAGATATTTCCAAACTCATTAGTAAATGCTGTTGTGTATTTCAAAGTGTTTCAATTTCACTTAAAACATATTTGGAATATGGCATGTACATTTTGAATGTATATAATAATATAAATTAACACATGTAAAAATATTGAATTTGATATGAAATTAATTAACCGAAGTCAGTACACTAAAATTCATTATTTATCACTCAAAAAGGGTAAATGAAAATTATTAAAGAAAAATCTATAGATAGCTATAAAATTAGGTTAATTCACCATTTCCTACATAAGAAAATGCTTTTTCCAAGTCAGGAATATGACAGTTGTTATCTATTTGTTTGATGTGATTTAGCTTTTGAATTTGCCATTTGATTACGGACTTTTTTTTTTTAATTTCCCTCAAATTTCGGTATTTTTCTAATTTACTTTTTGTGGGTTTTCCAACAACTAACGATATAGAGCATGATTTATAAGAACATTTTACAAGAGAGGGTTAGCGCTATAAAACCAGGTTTAATCCAACATTTTCTACATTTGAAAATGCCTGTACCAAGTCAGGAATATGACAGTTTTGATGTGTTTTTTTTTTTTTTTTTTTTTTTGCCATGTAATTATAAACGATTAGATTTTCCTCTAGGTTCAGAATTTTTGTGATTTTCTTTTTAACACAATTCCACAAAGTCACTATTCAATCCAGAGACATGAAAACACTTAAAGTTTAGCTTTGGAAAATTTATATTTTGGTTGTCTAGCTGATTAAAAATTAACTTATCATAGAGACCAGGATTGAAAATTTATATTATATATTGTATTGCTTAAACAAAAAATATTTGTTAAATATTTAATTAACAAATTATATCGTGTTGAAAAGCAGTTTAAATTTAGAAAGAGAAGAAAACTTGTAACACATTTAAATAATACATTAAACAAAAATCCAGTATCATAGGTTACCAAATGGTATAATATGAATCATGATTTTATCATAAATATTATTTATATTTTCATCAATATATCTAAACGCAACAATCACCAATGATCTACTGCCATTTGATAATTAATACATAATTAAATATATTTATGTGCGGTTTACGTACGATTTTTGAAGTATGTAATTTATTTTATTGTGTTTTCACAATAGTTGTAAACCGGTTTTGGCAGTCATAATATAATGAAAGTTTGCACGAGATTTAATTATCGAGGCAGTGACCATTGTCGTCCGTATCTTCTGTATTGAAGTTTAATTTACTTTACGAACTCTGTTTTTTTAATGTATTGAAGTTGTGTGTAAATAATTAATGTGTTTTGTTTATATTTTGTAGATGTTTGATTGCAGTCTGTTACCGGTATTGTTGATCAAATTGAGATTGTGTGGTGTTTATAACGGATTTGTGTTCGTAGATGCATGGTTTCCGTATTCAAAACATAAACTGTTAATGATGTTTGATATAGAAAATATTGTGATCTCTGGATCTACATTTAGGTATTAAGATTGAGATGGACATTGCGCCTAACAGTACCTAAATATGTATTTAGTTTTCTATTATACCTTTATCGTATAAAGGTACATATCTGAATGTGCTTACCAAATTCTAGAGAGATTTAGCATGTTCGTTTGAACACATTGAATTTAGAGCATAAAGAAAATTATCTACATTTGTTAAAAGAAGGATAACTCTAATTCGAAAGCTGTAAATAACAACTACAAAATGTTGATACGATGCTATTTCTCAACATTAATCAGACCAATCGTATTTTTGCCTCTTCTGCACAGTCTATAGAAACTACTGTATTCAAGTCAATGTTTAATATATCTGTTCAAACTAATTTGTTCCTGTCAACGCTTATGCTCCATTTGGAGTTCATACAATTTATGTTGGCTACTTTGATTAGTCTTCGTAATAGCAATGAAGTAATTTTGAACATCGATAAATTTTGTTGAACCTTTGGGTTTTCGTCACTCGTGAATAGTTCAATCTCTTATTGACAATCATACACCATCTTCATATTGTAATATGTGCATAAAATAATCCCATGAAAGGAACTTGAACTGCAAATACAGATAGCTCACTTTCATGCATTGACTGTTATGTAGAATGTCGGATATGAATTGCTTTGGATAAATAGTTATAGCAGTAGTATACCGCTGTTCGAAAGTCATAAATCGATTGAGAAAAAACAAATCCGGGTTTCAAACTAAAACCAAGGGAAACACATTAACTATCAGATTAAAACAATAAAATAACAAAAAACCGAAGTGCAACAAAAATCCAAAGACAACGCAAAACACACAGCAACGAACTAAACGATAACAACTGCCATTTTTTCTGAATTGGTACAGGACGTTTTAAGAAAAATTGTTTGGTTGAATGCGACAAAATTGATTTATTTATATTATTGATAATTAATCTTTCATTTTTATGTTGCATTATTTCAGCAATATATATAATATTTATATCAACAGATATAAATACCCCAGAGCATTTATTTAATACTATTATTGTATAATGAAGGTTTATGCGATTTATTTGCAAAAACCAAATCAAATACGATTTTTTTTTAAATATTTGTGCAAAATACGGCAGGCAATGCATACACGCAGTAGAAAACATCGATTTTTTTAAAATGTTACATAAACAGTACATGTACCAGAAATTGAACGCAGCAATTGTATTTCAAAAGTGCCGACTACTGGGCATGTGATGCCACCATGGATCGTACTAAAACCTTGTCAATAATAGTTATAAAGGTACGAGGATTATAATTTAAAACGTGACCTGTGAAGACGAAACGTGCGTCTGGCGTTTTAATTAATCCTCGACTTAAAACTTATTGTCTGTCTCTATACCTTTGATCGCTCGGATCAAAAGAGGTATAGAGCCAAACAAGAACAAAGTTGAAGTGCATTGACGACCAATACAAAAGTTTGCCAAATAGGGTAAGGTAATTAATTCCTTGGATAAAAAATCCTTAGTTTTTCGAAAAAATCAAAGTTTTGAACAGGAAATTTATAAAAATCCATATAATTGATATTCATGTCAACACCGAAGTGCTGACTACTAGGCTGGTGATACCCAAAATAACACACTGTATATTGAACCAGCTTGAGTATAAATCATTTTTACTAGATGATAAATATGTAATTCCTTTTCAAATTGTTTTCAAACTTCCAAAACCATTTTCATTTTAGTCATGTTGCAATAGTATGACAATTTGATTTTGAGTTACCTCCCGCAGAATACCAAGATTTAAACAACAGTAGTTTAAATGATGTGTTTTTTAATTATGGGCAACAATAGTTTACCTAATTTTCAAATCGCTTAATACCATTTAAAAAAACAAATAAAAAAAATAAAAGCTTGGGGAATGTTAATGGAAACAAGAAATAAGACCGGTGTTTCGATAGGAGTAGGTCGTTCTCTGTGCCACGTGATAACAATTTGATTTATATTATATTGCCATACTTATACTTTTGCACACTTTATGCAATCGATTTCGTAACGTGAACTTTTGTTCAGACATATAAATAAATGATTAGATTAAGTATAAGAACAGATTTAAGAGGGATAGAGGAGAATTTGACCTATTGTATCTATAGATGACAGTTAAGTTTTTATACATGTATCACCAGTAATACGATCCAAATTTAGTACCCAATTGACGTCAAATCAGGAAAATTACAAAACCGATAATAAATGCTAAAATTGTCTGAAATTTTTAATTTTACTTCTTTCAGTTTATTGAAAATATTAAATATGAATTGACAACCTGAATAAAAATGTGAGGTGTCTTCTTTATGAATATAGCAGATGAACAACCTATACTTAATTGTTAATCAAAAGAAATTTAAGGAAATGATTATCTTATACGAATATTGTATGGATGATAAATATATTGTATGGGAGATACATATAAGGGAGATAAATTTATATGGAAACTGAAATAAACATATCCAATTTAATACCAACTAACATATGCACCATCAATAACGCATATTAGAAACTATGTCATTACATTACCTCAATTAAAAAGTGCAGTTAGATCTGATTACCCTTCCGGAGCACCTAAGATCACCCAAGTTGGGTTTCATAATGCTTAGGTTTACATTATGTGTACTGTTGTTTGTCTGTTGGAAATTTTCTTTTTTAACAATTGCTAAATCAACATTAAATGTTTGTTTCGTGTCAGTCATAATAAAATTGAGCTCCAACGTTCAAACCTAATGTGTACTGTCAAAATGTAGTCCTATCGCAATCAAAATTAATCAACTGAACTGCGGTTGAAGGTTAAAGAGTCCATATGTTGATCTACATTTTCCAGTGATTAACTTACCAGAAAACACATATGAAAGCAAAACAATTTGTCATTTGTGAGAACTTAATCGAGGATTTATTGTCTCGACGGACATTAGCCGTCCTTTGTCATATCGATTGAGTATTTATTATTAATCGAGGATTTCAATGTCTCGAAGGACATTAGCCGTCCTTTGTCATATCGATTGAGTATTTATTAGCAATACAATTGTCCGCTGTGACAACATAATCTAATAGTACAGCCTATTGATATAATACCTTAATCAAAAATGGACATATAACGTGATGACGTGTATTTGTAAACGGACTCTGGAGAAAAAATAATGTATAGTTAACAGGTTTTAAGATCACTCTCAGACCACCATGTTAGTAAATCAATGAACGATATGAAAAAAAGCTTTTTATCTAGTTATGATTAGTATATAGACTCTTTTTATTTGTTAATATTTATCATGCGCATATAAAGAATATGTTAGCATGGAAGTTTTAATTAATGCTTTTGATAATTCAGGTAATCGAGTTGAACGAAATAAATTGCAACGATAAAAAAAAACATCGCTAATATTCTGAATTAACAGGCAATAATTGAATAAAGAGAATGTGTGAAACCTCAAAGTTGGTCCTTTAAGTTTAATATCTCTCTCATAGTTGATAAGTTTTCCGCGGTTTTGGTTGTCTGGCCCAGATGTTTTCTCAGTCAATTTATGACTTTCGAACAGCGGTATACTACTGTTGCATTTATTCTTCAATATATTCCGCCTCTCTGTTTATAACGTGATAATATGTAAGTAAATGTTTGTTCCTTTCAAATTATAACATCGAAAAATTAATATACATAGTACTTCTATCCATCAATTGTGCTGAATTGTATTACTAGCTAATGTTCCAACCCTCTTAGACAAAATTGATGTCATATGGATTTGGTAATCTTTTTTTTTATTTTTGGGTTTTATATATAGTATTTGATCATTGTTATCTTTCAATTTGTTTTTCGTTTGTTTTGAATGTGTAGGATTAAGATTTGGCCAGAAAAGCACTCGGATTCAACATATTGATATGTGCTACTTTGTTGATGTATAGCAAAGTCTTCGTAGGATGCATTAGTTAACCGATTTTGCCACGAATTGTACTTATCACTAAGTAGTGTTAAACCATTTACATATGTCGATAAAATCGATTCTGTGTAAGAATAATCCCTATCACTATATTGTAAACACTACTTAGTTCAGTTTGATTATGGTTTTAGTAATTATTTTTATACATGGTAAAGAATACCTAGAATACTGCAAAAGTCAACTTTAAGTGTTAACTGTCAAAGACAGAAACAGTTTTCCATGGCAATAGGAAAAACATTTACATTGGAAAATATTTGACCTAAACATATATAGCTGCCAATATTTGCATACTGAAAACAAATATTTCTCCGTCTGGTGGTTTTTTTTTTTTTTTTTTTTTTTAATAGCTTTTAAAACCAGATTGAATCTGCCATTTGTTCTACAAATGTCCTGTGACAAGTGAGGAATATGGTATCTGTTTCTGTGTGTGTTACATTTTAATGTTGTGTCGTTGTTCTCCTCTTATATTTAATGCATTTTAGTTTGTTACCCCGATTTTGTTTTTTGTCCATCGAATTACGAGTAGCGGTATATTACTGTTGCCTTTATTTATGAACAGTCTGTTTCTATGTATGTTAGTGTTTGTTTTTATTGAAGTTAAGTTTTTCTGTAGTCCTGTTGTTTGCCTCTTATATTTGATATGTTTCCTTGACTTTAGTTTGTTACCCTAATTTTCGTTTTGACGAAATCCAATTATAACAATTTAAGCCAGTATACTACTGTTGACTTTATTCAACCGATGTTACTTATCACCAGTTTTTATGGTATCGTCCTTTTTGTGCGGCATTCATGAAAACAATTAAAAAAAGTGGTAAGAATCAAGAAGTACACAACACAGGCTGCGTTAATCTTTACTTATTTACTTTTTGTTTTCTGCTTTTATTACAATAAGATGATGTAAAAGGTCTTTGCATCGGTACTAAACACATTATTTTTTTTAAAAACAGTTGTTGGCATGACACGGGTTATGTTCTTCTCATATATGTTATGATGGTATGATACTAAACCCCTAACGGGAAGGATTGTGCCTGATGTTCATATGATGAAATCATAATCTTTCAGTCAGTTTAATTGAAGTCTGGAGCTGGCATGTCAGTTAACTGCTAGTAGTCTGTTGTTATTTATGTATTATTGTCATTTTGTTTATTTTCTTTGTTACATCTTTTGACATCAGACTCGGATTTCTCTTGAACTGAATTTTAATGTGCGTATTGTTATGCGTTTACTTTACTACATTGGTTAGAGGTATAGGGGGAGGGTTGAGATCTCACAAACATGTTTAACCCCGCCGCATTTTTGCGCCTGTCCCAAGTCAGGAGCCTCTGGCCTTTGTTAGTCTTGTATTATTTTAATTTTAGTTTCTTGTGTACAATTTGGAAATTAGTATGGCGTTCATTATCACTGGACTAGTATATATTTGTTTAGGGGCCAGCTGAAGGACGCCTCCGGGTGCGGGAATTTCTCGCTACATTGAAGACCTGTTGGTGACCCTCTGCTGTTGTTTTTTATTTGGTCGGGTTGTTGTCTCTTTGACACATTCCCCATTTCCATTCTCAATTTTATTTCAATTTAAGACATTATAGCAGATAATTCTTTGTTATAATATTGAGTCTACAGGGAAAACTACCAGGATTCTTGACTTTAACCACTAATTTGATTTTCTACCAGTGTTTTGACTAATAATGCTCGATGTCTTCAAAAGAAACAACTGTCTGAAAAAAGTGATGTGTTCATTTTCATGTCCAAAGCTATAGATTCAAAAATTCTGATAAATGAATTGATGTCTTCTGTTATCGAAGTTATTGCTCTAATATAATGATTTTGTTAGTTAATTGGTTCTCCTATACACATTTTGTAACATCAATGCATGATATTCTTCTAGAAGAGTTGCAATCGTTATAAGAAATTAAGAAAACACCATTTAATTGCAAATCGTCAACATGTTTAAAAAAAACTCCAATGGAGCCGTATTTCATATTGTTTCATACGTTTTTGTTTTAATATATCTATGGTGTTGTCTTCTGGTATACCGTTAAAATTTGATTAAATGCTCTTTTCATTTCTTATTTATATTGGTGATGTTTGCGATTAAATGGAATACTTTGCAAAATATAAGGTTTGTATAATGCTATCTACAAATATTTAGTTATAAGTATATGCTATCGAGTCAAAGACAAATTCGGAATGTTAGAATAATTAAAGAATATTTTGCTTCGCTCATATCCTCGAGGAATTATATATTTTCTCTTTGAATTGAATTCAAAATACTCACATACAATAATCGTAATTCATTAAAGTCATGAAATTTCGTGTTATATCAAGTTACTTGTTGTTTTAGTAAAGTCTTATTGTTTGCTATACAGAAGTTAAATTAAGTTATTGCAGATATACTCTCAAAAATTCAAATGGCAGTGAAACCACGGAAGACAAACAAAATACACTTCATAATACGTAGAATACTCCTCAAAAATCAGGGTGAATTGGAGTGTTCAGAAATGGTAGCCATGCTTCACATGAAGCACCAAAAAATTATACATACTTTATTTACTAATGTAAAAGTAATTAATATGCCATCTTTTACATGTAAATTGTAGCTTATATTTTGACAAAATTAGGACGCTACCTCTGATAATGGACTTTCCGTTTTGTATTTTCCGTATACAGTTCGGTTCTTTTGTTATTTCCCTTTTTAAACGTTTACAGTTCAACTAAAACAATGATAACCCTCTTAAGGTATATACACATATACACGTATACATAGTCATGATGTAGGTAAATTCAATACATTTTCATTAATCAATTAGAAAATTAGGAATAGTTATCAAAAGTATTAGGCTTATAATTTAATACACAAGACGCGCGTTTCGTCTACATAAGACTCGTCAGTGACGCTCCGATCAAAAAAGTTGAAGAGCATTGAGGACTTAAAATTCCAAAAAGTTGTGCCAAAAACGGCTAAGGTAATATATGTCTAGAATAAATTTATATCCTAAGTATTTTGAAAAATACATACTTTTGTTAAAAGGAAATTTATAAAAATGAACAAATAATTGATATTCATGTCTACACCGAAGTGCTGTCTACCGGGCTGGTGATACTCTCGGGAACGAAACGTTCAGTGGCAGTGGCATCGACCCAGTGGTGTAAATAGTTATCAAAGGTACCAGGCTTATAACTTAATACGTCAGACGCGCGTTTCGTCTACATAAGATTCATCAGTTACGCTCGGATCAAAATAGTTATAAAGCAAAACAAGAACATAGTTGAAGAGCATTGAGGACCCAACATTCCAAAAAGTTGTGCCAAATACGGCTAAGGTAATCTATACCTGGAATATAGTCTGTTTAAACGTCGTGTGTTTACTTTTTTTTTTTATATTTGACGCCGTCATATTGAAAAGTAAAATCACAAAAATACTGAACTTAGAGGAAGATCAATTGGGAAAGTCCATAATCACATGGCAAAATCAAATAACAAAACGCATCAAAAACGAATGGACAAAAACTGTCATATTCCTGACTTGGTACAGGCATTTTCAAATGTAGAAAATGGTGGATTAAACCTGGTTCTATAGCGCTAACCCTCTCATTTTAATGACAGTCTCATCAATTTCCGATATTTTTACATTGATGCGTTAAATAAACAGACACAATAAATATAATAGTCAAAATATGGGTACATCAGTCATCATCGTTTAACAATATTAAAAGGAACAATTTAACAGAACACAAAAACATCTACTATCTACGAACGCATTTATTGAGTGTCTGACGTCAGAAAATTTCATACGTCACATAAATTTGTCGTTTAATGTGCGTACAAACAATTTTAAAATTTTCATGGGAATGTTAGCATACAGGGTTAAAAAATCAAAAGAATGTAAGAATAAATTTAAGAAATAGACCGAGATTTAAACTAGTCCAAAAGTTGTATATAGAATTGATAAGAATCCAAAAATAGTAAATTCCACTACGCGATTGAATGATTTTGACGTTTGTGGTTCAACGTATATTGTAATTCATAATAGAAATATATCATAATGACATATAATAGAACAATATCATACTGACGGGATCTTTTAAAGTACAGAGTCACGTTATAAGAACAAAAGAAATACAAAAAGTACCAACTGTCGTTATCACAACACAGTCCAATTTTCCCTGGAATGCAACATCCCCGAATCAGACTTAAAACTAATTTTTAATCAACTTGAACAACACGACGGTTGCCACATGTTAAACAAGATCTATTTACCCTTCCAGAACCCTAAATTTGTGTTTGGGTTCGTCTTGCTAAAGCGTTAACAGTTTATCTTCTTAGGATATATTCCCGTTGTATATTTTGCCTGCCTTTTGTAAATATATTAAACGAACAGTTATGCATACCTGATAAAAAGATTTTCTTTTAAAAGAACACCTGACAGGTGTTTTTGAAAGATTAATTTACATTTTGATTTTCGAAATTAAGCCTGCAATGATCATTTTATCTTGTCCTTTATACCATTTTTGAATTCTGGTTGGTTGAGAGTTGGACATATGACCTTGGCATTTGATGCTATTCAAGACCATCACGTTAACTTTAGATTATAGATGTCGACATTGTTGTTTTGTGCTATTTACCATATAAAAAATAATAATAAATTGTGTGTCTCAGTCTTTAAATATCTACGAAACTTCCAATTATCGAAGAAATGTAAATTCATTTTTCTGCTGAAAATTTCATTAGATGATCTTCAAATATTATGGTAAACATTAGTTTAAATCCTATTAAGCAGTAACTTTGCAAATCTTGAGGTCAATATACATTCTTACGTGTGTGTACATGAGGATGATATTTTAGGTGATCAACAATATTTGAACTTATGAAACTGGCCTGAAGTTAGTCAAGGGATACCTTTCATGTTCTTATAAGAATACTATAACGTGGTCTGTTTCAAGCAAATAAAAGGTTATCAAACGGAAAGGGATATTAAATGTCATATTATTTCATTTGCAAATGAAATTCAGTATGCTTTATCTGAACAAATAATCACTGACATTCATGACTTAGTTATAAAAATTAATTATCAACAGCACTGGTGTACAGCGGAACAAAGACAAACATATCTGTTATCTTTCATATTATAATACAGTCAATAGAGCATCAGTTATAAAATTATAAAGGAAAGCTAGTATAGGTTACTATGCAATATTTTATTCCACAATTTTTTTTTTCCAAAAGAAAAGAAAATGATATGAAGCAATTATTGAGAACAAAGTATATTGAGTTAATTGACAACATATATTATCATGTTAACACAACCAGCAAATGTGCTTTAGAAAAGCAAATGCAGCTTATTTCAAGAAACAAACACGTGATATAATAACTGTAACTCTAGAATGGTCTATTAAGCATGGTGTGTATATGACGTTAACACACTGTCCGCGGGTGCCGTCTCGAGTCTATTTTAGTTCATTACAACACTTAGTTAACCTTGAACATATAAAAAAAGAAGATGTGGTATGATTGCCAATGAGACAACTGTCATCAAAAGATCAAAATGACACAGACATTAAAAACTATAGGTCACCGTACGGCCTTCAACAATGAGCAAAGCCCATACCGCATAGTCATGTATAAAAGTCCCCGATAAGACAATGTAAAACAATTCAAACGAAAAAACTTACGGCCTTATCTATATAAAAGAAATGAAAGAAAAACAAATATGTAACACATAAACAAAAGACAACCACTGAATTACAGGCTCCTGACTTGGGACCGGCACATTCATAAATAATGTGGCGGGGTTAAACATGTTAGGGGGATCCCAACCCTCCCCTAACCTTGGACAGTGGTATAACAGTACAACATAAGAACGAACTATAAAAATCAGTTGAAAAAGGCTTAACTCATCAGATGGACAAAAATACAAGTGGACGTGGCTGGGTACACATCTATCCCGACACAAAAAGACACAATGAACATGTCTGTGTATCCAAAATTGATTGACGAGATTTTAACATAAGTAAACCTATGCTACATCTTGATGACATGAGCTTCTTCGTAATTTATAGTTTTCTAAACTTGTAGTTGGTATGGACAAATGTGGTTACATTCAAGAGTTAAGGGAAATGCCTTCAGAAAAAGCCATTAGTGTGTAAGATATATTATGCAAACTATTTTAAAAATGTGGAAAGAGCATTGGTTTGAGAAATTGTTAGAAATGTTTATACGAAAGGCAGAGCTGAGTCTACAGGTTATTTTTGATACAAATGAATTACAAAATGATGTTGATGTGGATATCATATATCTTGAGACAATCCTAGTCACACATTAAAAAAAAGACGGGATTGTGATTATTAAAATGTTAGCGGGATCCAAACCCTCCCCTAACCTGGGACAGTGGTATAACAGTACAACATAAGAACGAACTATAAAAATCACATTAAATCCACATTAAAATCAAATCGAAATTAAACTGTATTTAATTCAGTAAAAAAAAACTACCAATAGCAAAATTTTAAATGTTAAATACTTTCACTTTTTTTCATACACAACAACTTTTAGAAAAAAATAATTTGAAAAAATAATTTATCATTCAAACAGACAAACCTGGTGGTCAGTATAAAAAGATAAGAGTATTGAATGTAATGTCGTAAAAAAAAGTCTACTCTTATCTATTGACTATTTATATCTTCATCACAACTTGTACAAATGTTGTAAAGGTGTAAACCAGATGAGTAGAAAAGTTCGCTACTAATTGATGTCTGATAAAAAGTTACTTTTATCTCTATCAGAAAATTTTGTAATTGCCTTTTTCACTTGATTCACAAGAGAGCACATTACAAACGTTTACCTTGCGAAAAGTCCAATATTTTACACTGTTGTTCCAGCTAATTTAATTGAACAGATCCATGCACGAATAATGATGTCCTCCTGTCAATTACACGACATATATCTCTATGTTAAAAATAAATTATTTATAGTTAATTATCAGAAAGAATCTTGACCTTTCTATTAAATTTTATCGTCCTTGCAGAGTTAAGCATTAAAACAAATAACGACAAAGGATACAACGGATACAATTTCACAGAATGCATTTCAAAGCATCAACTGAAATCATATCCAAGGTTGTCTGGGACTTTGCTAATGCTACCATAAATACAATGTTGTAATATCGATAAAAAGAAATAGTGTTTCTAAAAGTAAATAAAATTTTCATATCTTAACTAGAATGGATATAGGAAGATGTGGTGTGAGTGCCAATGAGACAACTCTCCATACAAATAACAATTTAAAAAGTAAACCTTTATAGGTTAAAGTACGGCCTTCAACACGGAGCCTTGGCTCACACCGAACAACAAGCTATAAAGGGCCCCAAAATTACTAGTGTAAAACCATTCAAACGGGAAAACCAACGGTCTAATCTATATAAACAAAACGAGAAACGAGAAACACGTATATATTACATAAACAAACGACAACTACTGTACATCAGATTCCTGACTTAGGACAGGTGCAAACGTTTGCAGCGGGATTAAACGTTTTAATGGATCCAAACCTTCTCCCTTTTTCTGAAACAATAGCATAACATCACAACAAAGAAAAACATACGATAAAATATCAATTGGCAGACTTGTGTTGCGTATTTTCTTTTATTGAACATCCAGTCGGAGCCCAAGAGATCCGTCGGGAGATCCGTCAGGAGATCCGTCCATGGATCCGACGAGGATTGGTATATAAAGGCCGCGAATACCATTACGAAAAGGCCGGAGAGCGAACATTTGTAGAGTGAAGGATTACATTTAGTGCGCTGAAAAGAGTAACTATTCGCAATGATATGATGTGGTTTAAGTGAATATACGAGCTTGATGGATATATTAGTTTAGTGAGGATATATGCGGGTTTTAAATGACTGACAATTATTTGATGTATATTTTGATTATTTATGTGATTTTAATAATACAACATAACAACTTTTTATTTGTGTTTGAGTCTGTTCGCCTTGCCCATAAAGGATCACGTTACAAAATGGTGGCAGCGGTGGGATCGATGATTCCAAAAGATGAAAGAATAAAGTACCTTTAGTGCAAGATTTATTATGTTTAAATTGTGATGGGAGATTCAAAGGGAGACTATACGAAATATGGCACTTATCCTATGGATTTCACTTGTGTTGATAGGGATAATAATAATCAATATACTCGACCTGGAATATTTACTCCTACAAATCCGGGTTGGAATATTAATCAAAATCCGTATATTCCGCCCTACAGTCCGACGACACCGAGGTTTGTTTCACAGGATCAGGATCAGGCGACTCCGCCTAGTAAAATACCTTCTGTGTCGAGTCAATATTCGTATCCGGTTATGACCAGTACCCCAGTGACTGAGCAGTTTAATCATTTGAGCGGCAATAGCGGTAATTTAGCAGGTGAAAATGATTCAAATGGCTGGACAGGATTTTTCCTTAAATGGATTTTTGGGAATTGTGTTTATTAGTGTATTGATAAGTGGTGCGGTAAATATGTATCCGTGGCACGAGTTAGTGTGCTGGTTAAAATTAAACTTTGTAGTGATTCGTACGACTATTTTTATTCTATTTTTGTTGACAGTTATTGTAAAAATGTTTGAGGGAGATAAAAGACGTAAGAATACATTTTATGAACCATGTACAGTGCAGCCGATGGATGGAAGCAATTTTACTCCTCCAGAAAAGACTTATCAGGAAAAAGATCAGAAAGTGCGGAAGAGAACATTCAGCTAGACAGTCGGAAATGCATGCGAAAAGAACCTTTGATGGTACTACCCAAGATGTTTGGTCTGACTTTTTGCGGTATTACGAGAACATTGCTACACTGAACGGCTGGTCAGATGAAAGAAAACGGATGGTTTTTCTTACTACATTGAGAGGTCAAGCGGAAGCTTATGTGCATGGATTACCCAATAGTGATATTATTAACTGGAACTCTCTTTTACAAAAAATGGAACTTCGCTTTGGGCACTCTAATATGAAGGAATCGTATCTGGTAGAAGCAAAGTTGAGAAAACGTAAATCTGGAGAGACTTTTAGAGACCTAGGACAATCCATTGAAGACCTGTACAGACGAGCTTATCCTGCTAGTCCAAACACAGTTCAGGAAAATAGTATAAAGACTTTCCTTGACGCCTGTGGTGAATCAGAGGAGTTTAGACTATCAGTTAGACGTTCTCGATCCAAAACTTTATAAGATGATGTGACGAGTGCCATGGAGGAAGAATGTATCAGGCTTAGTGAAAGGCACACAAATTCGATGAAAAAGTCTGTGTATTCCGTTGAAACAAATAACAAGGATCAATATTCAAGGAGAAAGAACGATAATTCACAAAGAGGACGACGCGTCCCAAATACCGCGAATTACCGTAAAGCGAAAGTGGAAGATATCACTTGTTATAATTGTGGAGAAATTGGACATTACAGAAGTCAGTGTGGTCGACTTCTAAGGGGAAATATTGTTCCGCCTGTGAAAACGGACGGAGACAGGGCAGTATCGCAGTTAAACGGAGCACGGTCGGAGCAATAGGCCATGCTCCGACCGCAGCTCATATGAGGCCTAGCACACATGTAAATAGTGATATTTCCAGTAAGGAAAGTATGTCTAGAGGGGATATATGTGAATGTGCAGGATATTCACTAGACGATTCTAAAAGGAATATTTTAAAAGCCATTCACGAATCCCATGACAGCCAACCTGAACAGGAAAATCCGAATAGTGAATATTTAAAAACGAACGACAGGCAAGATAATGTAGCCGTGATAGCTAGTGTGAAAGGAAGTTCAAGGATGATGATAGATGGAATGATTGAAGGATCCGCTATTACATGGAAAGTTGATACCGGATCAAGGAGAACATTTATCACAGAACAGAGCTACTATAGTATAATGCCGGAGTATAGACCTGTGCTGAGCCGAATAGATACACAATTTGAAACTGCAGATGGAAGTACACTGAATATTTTAGGCACGGCTGTAATGAACATAAGTTTTGGTGAATTTTGTGCCGCATTTCCAATTTATGTTGGAGGTGTTAAAATTAATTTATTAGGTGAAGATTTTATTTCTAAATATCGATGTCAATGGAATTTCGACTCGGGATCATTAGATATTTGCGGATTTACAGCTCCGCTTGAGCAAGATAGTGTCAATGTGCGATCTAGTCGTGTTATAGCAATGGAAACCATAGACATTCCTGCGAGACATGAAATAATTGTAAAAGCTAAGCTCACTAGAGAAGTTAATGCTGAAAATAATTCAGAAGTGTTTGGAATTTTGTGCCCTGATAGTAGTTTCATGAGAAAATATGGATTATCTATTGGAAGAGTTTTAGTGAATGCATCACGTTCGCATATTTATTCGAGGATTCTAAACCCTTGGGATACCGATAGTATTCTTTATAAAGGCACTCATATTGGATTGTTCGTTCCAGCTCAGAAAATTGTAAGTGACATTGGATTGATGGAGGAAGAGACCGTTTGTAATGTTCGGGAAATGGACACGGATCCACAAGAAATTCCACAGTATATGACGGAAATGTATAGTAATGGAAGAGAAAACCTCACAGAGAGTGAAGGTGAGAGCTTTAAGGAAATCCTGCTGAAGTACAGAGATATTTTCTATGATCCAGCAGGAGAACCAGGAAAGACAACAATTGGTATGCATAGTATCAAATTGAAAGAAGAAATTCCAGTAAAGGAACCCCCAAGACGAGTACCTCTTTATAAACGTCAGGCAATTGAAGATGAAATCAAGAAATTGGAAGATAAGAAACTCATTGAAAAGTCTAATAGCTCGTGGTCTTCAGGCCTAGTTTTAGTGCAAAAGAAAGATCTTTCGTGGCGGCTGTGTGTTGATTACAGGAAATTGAACGATAAGACGATAAAAGATGCCTATCCGATCCCTAGAATAGAGGATAATATAGACGCACTCAGTGGAGTAAAGTGGATGTCAGTTTTGGACCTGAGTATGGCTTATCATCAGGTTCCGATGAATCCAGCAGATAAGGAAAAGACTGCATTTTCGACACCCAGAGGTGGGTTATACCAATATGTTACGATGCCATTTGGATTGTGCAACGCAGGAGCTACGTTTCAAAGGATTATTGAGACAGCAATGCGAGGATTGCAGTGGCATGTTCTAGTTTTGTACCTAGATGATATTATAGTGTTTAGTGAAACATTTGATGAACATTTGGTTAATTTGCAGAAAGTCTTTCAGAGGTTATCAGATGCTGGATTAAAGCTCAAGGCTGCAAAGTGTAGTTTTTTTAAACACGAGGTAAAGTATCTCGGACATATTGTGTCAACCGAGGGGGTCCGGACGGATCCTTCTAAAGTACGGGCAATAGCCAAGGTGGAGTCTCCGCAAAACGTTTCCGAATTAAGATCTTTCATTGGACTAGTTTCTTATTACAGAAGATTTATCAAGGATTTTTCGAAAATTGCTAAGTGTCTTTTTGACTTATTGCAGTTAAAAGCTCACTGGGAGTGGACAAGTGGTTGTGAACAGACTTTCCGGTTACTTAAAGAAAAGCTTTCAAGCTCACCTGTACTTGCATAACCAGAAATCGACGGAGAAGAGTTTATATTAGATACAGATGCGAGTCATTTTGGAATTGGAGCAGTTCTGTCTCAAGTTCAAGAAGGCAAAGAACGATGTGATTGATCACCTGTGTAGGATTTTATATTTTATTTGTTAATGTGTGTTTCTGGAATAGAAATTCCACAGTCCTGGAAAGGGGGTATTGTTGCGTATTTTCTTTTATTAAACATCCAGTCGGAGCCCAAGAGATCCGTCGGGAGATCCGTCAGGAGATCCGTCCATGGATCCGACGAGGATTGGTATATAAAGGCCGCGAATACCATTACGAAAAGGCCGGAGAGCGAACATTTGTAGAGTGAAGGATTACATTTAGTGCGCTGAAAAGAGTAACTATTCGCAATGATATGATGTGGTTTAAGTGAATATACGAGCTTGATGAATATATTAGTTTAGTGAGGATATATGCGGGTTTTAAATGACTGACAATTATTTGATGTATATTTTGATTATTTATGTGATTTTAATAATACAACATAACAACTTTTTATTTGTGTTTGAGTCTGTTCGCCTTGCCCATAAAGGATCACGTTACACTTGGTTATTTCAGATTATGATCACTGTTTATATGATAATATGTTGTCAAGGACATTATTGCGTGTGATACTTTATTTTATCACTAGAAAACAGTAAGATCAGTATCATACGATACTCAATTTGTATCACCGGATGCGCACTTAGAAGAGCAATTGATGTCTGAAACCAAAATAGTTCGGAAATCATAACTTTAAAACATGAAAAAAACAGTAAAGCAACATTTAAGAATAATTGATTGGTTCTATAAGAGAGACGAAAGACACATAGGGGACATTCAAATTTATGAGTCAAAACTATGGCATGGCAAAAACAGAAAAGACAAAAAAGACAAACAACAATATACAAAATAGTAAACTGAAGACTGAGCAACACGAGACCAAATAACCGGCGATAATTTCATGTGCTCCATAAGGGTAGGCAGATTCTGATTCGCAGATACCAAGCGCAACTTGGCCTCGTGTCAAAAAATTTCCACACAGAGGCCAGGGTTTTGTTAGAAATGTTAATACGAAAGGCAGAGCTGAGTCGTAATGATATCATAAATACATATTTTTTAAAATAATAATCTTATAACTTCGTACTTGAAATGATATAACGTCACAAGACACATATTTCGTTTTAATACATATAACATGTTTCCTTTTATCTTATACGCAGCATGACCACCAAGTTAACACATTGTTAAGATACAAAAGAGGATGATATATTTTTGAGGAATTTTACACCGAAATTATAACTGAAATAGACTGATTTGTTTATTATGCATTTTTACATTTATGAAGACAGCAGAAATATACTGGTATAACTTCATGAGGGCCAGTTGTCATTGGTGAAGGAAAACTGGTAACCGCACTTAATTTTAATCGCATTCGAACGCACGTTTCCAGGAGCGGTATTTGAGCTCACAAACTCAGTATGAACAGGCTATTGATCATACATATGTAATACATATTTTTATTATTCATACTTAAATTAGCAAAACAGAATCACAGTAAAGCGTTCCATTTGTAATTACAATCGTATATCAGATTATAAATAATGGTTACTAAAAATATTAATAATTTTTTTTCACCCTTTCATTTTGATATGAACTAGGACATTTGAATAGAAACAACATGAGAGAAAAAAGTATATCATATAAAGGCAACGTAGTATACCGCTGTTCGAAATACATAAATAAATTGAGATAAAACAAATCCGGTTTACAAAATAAAACTGAGGGAAACACATTAAATATAGGAGGAGAACAACGACACAACAAAAACACTAAAATTCAACACACACATAAACGAACTATAAGATAACAATAGGCATTTCCTGACTTGGTACATGACATTTTAAGAAATAATGGTGGTTGAACCTGGTTTTGTCTACCCATTACCTTAGATACATACGTATACATTATTGGATAACATTGTAATACCCTATTTGTAATCAGCTTCCTATTGTTTTTGTAATGTCTAGTATGGTTGATGGTCGATATCTGATGCAATTATGTATGTAAAATTGCATCCTTCCATTGAGAATAAAAATATGTAAATCGTCAAAGATGTCGCCGTCATTAAAACAATAGTGAAAGAGGGACAACATATACCAGAGGGAGAGTCAAACTCATAGATAGAAAATAAACTGACAACGCCATGGCTAAAAATAAAAAGACAAACAAACAAATAATAGTACAGAAGACACAACATAGAAAACTAAAGACTAGTAAAATGATCATTGAAAACGAATCAAAGTATCTGAGTGAAATAAACAAAGTTGAATTTAAATTCGGAGCTGTTTGAGTTCTACGGATTAACAGAACGTTTTCATTTTTTCATGGGGTGCTCTGTGCCGGGTCGGGTAAATGACCATTGTTACATTATGGTTCGTTTCTGTGTGTGTTACATTTTGGTGTTGTGTTTCTGTTTTGTCGTAGTTCTCTTGTATTTGATACGTTTCCCTCAGTTTTAGTTTGCAACCCGGGATTTGTTTTTTCTCTATCGATGTATGAATTTCGAACAGCGGTATACTACTGTTGCCTTTATTTAAACATATATATATACAAATGGGATAAGTTATGATTTCTGATGAGACAACTTTAAATAAGAGACCAAATGGCATAGAAGTTCGCAACTAATGTTCACCTTACGGACTTTAAAAATGAGCCGAATTACCCTAATAACGCAGTCAACTATAAAAGGCCCCGAAATAACAAATGTAAAACAGTTCAGACGAAAAAAATAACGGCCTGATTTATGTTCAAAACAATGAACGACAATCAAATACGATATACATAGTTTTCTCAAAGTGTACAATCAATTGAAAAACTATTATTTATCAGTGATAATTCTGTATTCAATGTTACAAGCAAATACAAATGAACATACGTGCGGACAATGTATTAGAATTATTTTGTAATTTTGTAATCCTTTACACCTGCAAAACAATGCATTTCTTTATTAATCATTATATAAGAAGTCAGAAATGCACAGGTTTACTCTATGGTGGTGCATGTTTAAAACACAAGCACAGTAATGTGTGTCATGATTATCATCAAGACCTACATGATACAAACCTCATCTTTAAATGGTAATTTCTGAATAGAGGTTAAAGAGAATTTTATTTGTTGATATATGTATGCAAATCTTGCCTTTTTTAATCTAAGTTATTCTGATGGATGTTGTTGATAAATTTCATTATATAGAAACATTGCAAAGGAAATATTATTAAATTAATGAAACGTTCCCTAATTTTGAAAGAAATGTTCATTTTTTAATATTAATTGAGTTAAAACAAATAGTTTTGCCAATTTATTCGAGTAAAATGGAGTTGCAGTTTTTTTGTATTTGATAATAACATTAAATCAATAGAACATTTGTTTTGACAACCGAAAAAATATTCACATAGTTCATTTATTCCTTTTCCATTATTTGTTTCATTCTGTATTTTGTAATGAAATAACGTTTAATAACGTGTAAATTGATGCATCCAACTTTGACACTATAATTGCTTTATTGCTAATAAAAAGGATGAGATGCCTTTGCGATAATTACAATCCAATTAATAACAAATTCTGATCATATTGCATGTAATGTTATTTTACTGACTTAAGACTGGTAGAGGTTCGTTACAAAAATGAAAAAGTTGATCGTTAAGAATAAGATTACGAAACTAAACTGTATACAACAATTAAAAATAACCATATGAAATAAGTTTCAGTAGCCCATCAACACTAAGTTGAGCTTGACTCTTATCCTTATTGACATGAATTGTTTGTTAACCTACCGAAGGTCATTGGTGTTCTTCGGTTATTCCGGCTTTGTCAAACAACGAAAACTAACCGGCACAGAATCAATCAAGCGTGAGATAATTTTCTTAGAAATTTTCAATAAAAGTTTTATTTTAATTTGTTTATCAATCTTTTAAGGTAACTTCTTCCAAATTATACATGTGAAAGATCATCATCTGAAGATTCTCGACTTTTTATAATTTGTGAAGATTCAAGAGCCTGAATTGAAAAAAATATATATTTATAGGAATTGATTTCACAAAAGAGAAATTTTTAGTCTATGGTTGATTGCTATGTCATAAATAAACATGCGTATTCTTCATTTCTATCAAGTCGGTTGTATGTTCTCGACGTTCGTGTGGCGTACGCATTATGTCTGTCGTCTCTAAGACTTTAAATAAAATTTCCTTTTATTTTCATTGTAAAATCATCCAAAGTCGGGGGAAACGTTTTTACTTCTCAATTGTAATATTAATTAATATGCAGACAACTGTAGTACATGCACATATTAAAAGAACAGTGCTTAGTACCCGAGTTGGGTATCGTAGAACAAAGGTGAAGTAAGGCAATAGACAATACCATTGACGAAAACAGTAAATAGTAATAGCCGATTCTACAATGCATTCATAGTCTAATGACAACGAATCCACCATACTCAATTAGTGAACACACCTGATCATGTAGAGCAAGATGTTCTTGCTTCAATGGTGACATTCTTAAGGTTTCACGTGACGTATGCATATTCGTTGATACAAGTTGTAAGTAATCAATTTCGGCAACAGTGATTTGCCTATGTTCAAAACTCATTAATTGATATGGTAAATACCAATTAAGGCACCAAACAAAATCTTATAGAATTGTATGCACGCCAAAGGGAATGAAATCAGATGTGTCTACATGCATCACTTGTCATGAAAAAAAGAGTGGCGAGATAGACTAAGTCGACATTCGAACTTATAAGCCGAGAATAAACTGACAACGACATGGCTAAAAAAAGAAAAAGACGAACAGACAAGCATTAGGACACAATAGATAATATAGAAAACTAAATACTGAGCAACACTCAATCTCATTCAAAACGTCAAAATCGGTAAAATTATGTTATTTTCATTTATAACAAATAGAAAATATGATTTGACTTGTATAACTCTGCTATTTCGTGTTGATCGATTACGTTGTACTGACGTCATTAAAGTTTTAAAAGGTATTCAATTTCTAATTTCTGAGTCAGTACTTCCTTGTAAATATCCATCAGGCCATAACAGATATGAAACACGTGCACTAGAAAGATGTGCTAATCTGTACATATATACTTCGTATATGCAAGTTGTCCAAGAAATTTGGAAGAAGGAAAGTATTATTTCGTCTTTATCATTTCTGATGAAAGTTATAATGAGGCAAAATAAGTTTGTCGATGTCCATATCACATGAATCGACTACGAATGTACAAATTAAAGTTACCAACAATACCTCATGGACTTGCATGAACTTCAAAACTAATGAGACTTGGTGTGTTGACAGAGTAAGCGTCTCTTGTTTTGCATCCAACACCCGTTATGATAATCCAGATTTTATGAAAAATGTCCCAATCGGGAAAAAGAATAATCAGAACAAATAGAAAATAGAAAATCTTAATATATGATACATTTGATTGATATCGTCAGTATGAATATAAAATCACGATATCCTTTATGTAAATTGCAAAGGGATAGATACATTGTTCTGTCAAAGAAGCTACAACATTCAAATTATGCAATAGATAAAAAAAAAATTGTTTCAATTACATTGGTTAACCCGTAAGGTTTGTGACACAATAAAAAAGAAAGTTTTCATTTCAAAGCATAATTATACATATGAAGCAAGTAAAAATATAATTTGTGAAATGTTATCAATCAAAGTTAATATCTAGAAAGGATAATACTTGAAATTTACTCGAAATAAATAAAATCCTCTGTAAATACAACTGCACATTTAATTATAAACATACTAGACACGGATGAATTATTTATTGTGGTGTTATGAATCATCATGCATATTTTATATTTTATTCAAAATAACATATTTATTAGCTCGGCATCAACGTAAAACTCGATGGAATAATATTTCTCTTTTTTCAACATCGTTTTACAGAATTTAGTGATTATATTAAAATGCATGTTTTAACTGATCCATTGACATAAGGTTATATATTAACAAGGCTTTCACATTTTTTAGTCTAATCAATCCCCGCAACATATATCCGTTTTTTCGCTCAAGTGTTTATACGTGTAACTTTATATCAAATAAATGTATTGATTAAAGCCATTTCTCTATGTAGGCATATACATTCCAATATCGTATTGTTTTATATACATAAAGAAACTATAAATGTATCGGACTAAATACGTCACAAAGCAAACATTAACCATGATTTAGAAAATGGCAAAGTAATTAGACAGAAAAGGGATATTTGGAAATGTAAGAAAGACTAAGTTCTTCCTTGAATTTAAAGTGGGAGGGCATTTTAAAGGGATGTAATTCATTTAATTAGTAATGTAGTTTTAATAGTCAGTTTTCAGATGATTTTAAGGCTTAATTTTTTAACAGAATTAATTGGATCTGTGTTATTTATAATCTTCCAATATTTCTTTCAAAACAACTCATACTAGCATACAAATGATTTTAAGATTCATGTCCTGTTGCGTAGACCTACTTCTTAAACAAGAAACACCAGCTGTTTTGCAGTTCAGCCACACTCAATTATATCTTGGAAATCTTTTTGAAACCTTAACACACCCGAACTATAGATTTCTATTAATTTAAAGACTACCACTGTGATCTGTTTGGCAAATTCGTGACAAAAAATCTTTTTTTCAGTTAAGATAAAGATAAAAACCCTCAAAAATCATGGCGATTTATTATCTGAGAAATTAAATTTACCAAGAATGTCACACCACTATGCAGAAGTTTATGGTCATTTTAGAAACACCTACAAGTACGTCAGTACTTAAATCACTAATAACTTCCTACCCTTGTTTTTTAAGAATTTTACATCAAAAATCATAATGTATAAATTGTTTTTATTTTCGCCTTCCTTCTAAGACCAAATCAATAATAAAGCGTTGGACGCACCAATTGTATGAAAATAATCATTTAAGCAACTTATGCTCAGAACTCATATAAAAGTTGTCAAGGTATGTGATTTATTATGTTCCTTGCTTATATATAGATTAAGATAAGTATCATAAGCCAAATTGATGTATTATAAGTTCCGATTTGTATTCAGCATTTGATTCTTTCTATAAAAAGAAAAATTGGTAGATATCAATATTTATTTGCTATTGGTGGTAGAAACTTTATAAAAAAAATATTATGTGATAAAGGATGCCTCTGCCATGTTAAAGATTGTTTGCAATTTCAAACCAGCATATAAGTGGTTCAATTAATTTCAGATGTGAAATATTACTTATAATTTGTTTTTCTTCTTTTCAAAAACATAGATTAAAACACAGACTCTTTCTGCAATTTGAAATATCATGATTTTTTAATATTCAGAGATAAGGGAATCTATAGTTACATAGAGGTTAGTGAATCGAATTCATTTACAATGACGAAACATAATTTTTATATAAAAAAAGCTCAAATATCTTTTGACTTAAGGTGTCAGACCACCAATTAAAAGTCCCTAACTGTTCAACCTGTAATTTTCATAGCTTTCTAAATTTTTTATCTTAAGTTTAACCTCTTACAAACCAGGTATGTCCTGAATCGTACAGGTATCACCTTTCTTCATGCCAATTTTCAGCATACCTTTAAAGCCATATAAGAAAGAAGAGACCTTCCGAATGGATGTACCACTAAAAATAACCCCTGGTTTTCTTGAGACCTTAAATTAGTATACTATGGAGCGCATTAATTTTCAAATTTTTATGTCAACTCATAGACAAGTAAATTTGGGCTCAAAATGGTCTTAATATATTTCTCTTTCACCAAAACGTTTCATTTCTGCAAATTTGTTGGGTAGTTTAAGTAAACAATGACATCAAATGCACTATTTTTTGTCTGAGTAGGCCTACTTTCAATTTGAGGGAGTAATTGGTGGTGTGACACCTTAAGGTTAATTTGTAAAAACATCGAACAAAAATACACTTACATTGACTCAAGGGACTATTTGCGCTATTGTCAGAATGTTCTTTTTACCGGTTTGAATTCCTTGACTTTCAGACCACTGCAGTTTAACTTATAAGTGTTAATTGACACTTCCCCTTAAACTGTGGATGTTGTATTTGCTTACGATACAGATTCAAGACAAAATGTGTTTAATTGCTTCAATCTATACTTGTTTGTGTTTTTAACACTTCATTGATGTTTTGTGTGGTATGCGTATTGCTTTGTATTTTCATTTGAAAAACGTTCTTATATACGCTGAAATATTTTAAGAGTAGAGTATATGCCAGTGGTGTTAAACGAACAAATTTATTCTATGGAGTCTTCTGTGAGTATATAATATGCTCCTTTGTATTATGAAATATTATATTTTTAATTCCTGTTAGCTTGGTTATGTATTATAAAGCTTGTTAGAAGGCGACATTCATACCTTTGATAGCATGAATAATACCACAAACAAGTGTATAGCAGAGAATCAAAAGATATCCGTCAAAAAGAAACAGTTTCCAAATTTCAAAAACATTTAATTCATGCTTGAGATACAAATCGTAATCGTAAATCCTTATACAAATGTATTCAAATCAATTAATGACAATTTCTAATGCAGATCTAAATTAAATGATTCCATGATAAAGGGATCATCTGTGTAAGACTGCGTTATTGGCCAATTACAAGGGACATTATTATGTAATTACTTACAGCTTGGAACAAAACATAGCTTCTTTTTATCTTTTGTTTCGCTGACGGTGAAATATCTAGCAAACAATACGCATCATTTGATAATTAAAGATGCTTAATTGCACCATTAAATACTGAAAATTGCTTCCTAAACGCTATTTTATCTAAATAGTAGTAGGAAACACGTTTTATATGCTAACCGACATTTTGCTTTATTTAAAATCAAATGATGAAACAAACCAAAAAAAGATACAAATTCACATTTACAACATAAGTCTTTGTGCAAATTGATAATAGATTATGTTGCGTTGCTATGGATATTATACACAGGTTTGTATATTTCTTAAATGATATAATAAGGAAAACTTTATTGACATCAGATATTTGTCAAGTAGATCTTAAGAAAAAATTGTGGTATATTGATTCGATTATGTTATTACATTTCTGAGAAAATGTACAACATCTTTTTTATTGGCTATAGAATTATTTCAAATGTATATATCATATAAAAGCCCTCGTTGAAAACATTAAGATTTGTCAAAACTGGAGAAATCAGAATCAAGAAAATATGACATTTTTCCCAAAGTGTAAAATGCACGATATGTGGAATATAACGCAACAATGATGTCATGGCAAATCAAAAATGCTATGTTATGGTTGCGTTTGTCGGTTTATATTTCTCAAGTTATTGGTTGGCTTGATAACATTAATGTTATATTGTGTTGCCAACACATGACGTATAATCCTCTGTATGAATTGTCAATTAAAATAGAATTTGTAATTTTAATAATAGTATGACGCTTCGAAACAAATAATTCGCAATGAATAAGACGTTTGTCTCCAAAATGATTGATAAAGGCTTCATATTTCTACATAAAGTTAGTGTTTGACGCCTAATTGTTTCGGAACCAGTAATTATTAAAGAATCGTAAATGCTTTATTAAGTAACTTGTTACTCTGAATAATTGTCAGTTGTCGTGCAGAGACACTGAGCTTATGTATCATCTGTGTTTCTAAATTGTACACGTACTTAAAGTCAAGTTAAATGGATTTTTAAACAAAGTTATACGTTTTGGCAATGGTTTAAACTGATGACGTGTCAAACTTGTCTAGGAAATCAATAACAGATCTCCATTATTTTGTAGCTCTGTGGTATTCAAATCTTTAATATCGTCGGTCACCTTAAGGCCTTAATGCAGATGTCAGGTCCTTCACGAAATACTAATCAGATCTTTATGACGGCCAACGTGATTAACCTGGCACTAACACTTGACAAAACCTACATATTGTCACTCGCAGCTTATAATTACTACATAAACAAGACAGATTTCGTTTGATTCATACTGATCCTGATTGTAATCGGTATAATAGGGTAGCACATTAATCTAAATATATATAAAAGTGACGATATTTGCTGCTGTTGTTGTTGTAGTAATGACGACAGTGATATTATCTAGCTTAAAATAAATTGTATGCTTAATAAGCATTTCACATTTCACCAACCTACACTACAAAAGTCAAAAAGTCTGAAAAGACCAGTTTTTGTCTGAATTTGCATGAATGTTTACTCGACATTCTTAATTTGTCTAAAAAAAATTTAAAAAATCTTGACATAGTATGAATTTGTCTAATAATGTTTTTGATTTTTCTTGACAAGTGTCTTGACAGTATGAACATTGTCTGAAAATTTCTCGACACTACCTGTATCATCTGATAAAAGTCTTGATTAGTCTCGACCAATTCTGGACTGTCTTAAATTTGTCTCGATCTGTCTTGACATATTCTTGACATTCTAAAAAATGTCTGAATATGTCTCGACACATTCTTGACAGTCTTAAATATGTCTTGACACTATCTTAACAGTATAAATTTCGCCTGAAATGTGAACAGACTTATAATTCCTGGAGTAGATAATAATTTTCTTTTAATCTTTGTGAATTATTCAATTTGTTTTTATGTTAGAATAATTAACTTCATAATTTTGATGAAAAAATCCATTTTAATTCAATTTTTTTTAATCATCAAAATGATGATTTTAATTTTCATCTATCAACAAACTTTTTAATTTGTAGTGGCATGGTCAGTCAACTGATAAGTTGTATGGCTGCTTACAGGTAAAGCAGTAATTTCTATTTGACAGTTGTGTGTACTCTGCAGGGGTGTGGAATACCTTAATTTTATGGGGAACATCCTGTCCAGATGACATTACACAAATGTTTCTTCTGTTAAATGAATGATTTGTATATCATTATGATTTGCTATTTATGTAAACCACATTTTGGTACAATAATTATTTGCCATATAAACATTGAATATTATGAATGTTGAATGAAATATGTCTACGGTATGATTGGTTTTAATCATTTAATTTATAAGATTTAGGAATCAAAATTTGTAGTTATTTAAAAACCCATATTTAAATTATTTCATCCTTTAGATTTCATAGCCATAATTTACATTTGTAAAAATATTTAAATACCCAAATTTTAAATTATTTTATAAGCCCAAACTTTCATTTTTGTTGTAAGAAGTGTTACTGGAAACAACAGTATATCATATAAAGAGAAATCAAGATTAAAGTTATATCATGAATATTGGTCATGATTTGTAGAGCTCTGAACTGTCAAGTAAATTCTAGACACAATTCAAAATCTTCAGAATATGTCAAGCCATACTGAGAAAAAATAAGAATGTCGAGAAATTTCAAAACATTATTCAAATGTCAAGAATTTGTCAAGAAATTTCAAGACCATATTCAGAATGTCAAGAATATGTCGAGTAAATTCATACAAATTTAATATAAATGAGAATTTGTCAAGAAAAAATAAGACACAAGTCATACTTTTGGAGAATGTCGAGTAAAAGTTCATGCAAATTAAGACAATTTTTTTTTTAGACTTTTAGACTTTTGTAGTGCTAGTTGTTATACTTGCATTGATATAAGAAGATGTGGTATGAGTGCCAATGAGATAATTCTTCATCCAAGTCACAATTTATAAAAGTAAATCATTATAGGTCAAAGTATACCCACTAGAATACTGTTTTATTTATTTCCATAGACTGACCTTATTTTAAGTTTTACATAAAATGTATGTGGTAGTTTCTTCGTTTCAATTGTATCCAATTCGTCATCGCAAGGCCTTCCTAACTTACTACACGGTATACGTTTTGCTCATTGTTGGAGACGCGATGTACATTGACATTTAGTTGTTTACATTCTTGTTCCTTGGTAACTGTTGGGTTAATATCATATTGGCAACCTTACCCCATTTGTTTTGGTTTTTTTCTCATTTTTGCATCAAAATGATCTAAAGTGTATGACAATCTATACCACAGACGTAATAAAGTATATTGAAATTTACATGAGGGTAAGTTGAGAGCAAAACTTTTTTTTAAGCAATTTAACTATCAGGTTCATGTTTTAAAGTCATCCCTTCAAATGTTTTACGGATATTTAGAGTTGACTGTTATGGAATATTTTTGTCACAGATAACCATGGAAATATTCTAATTGTGATATTTATAATCCTCTTTACTTGATAATGACATCATTGAATGAGACGTATTACCGGAATTGTACTTGCATTACCAATCTGACGGGTACCACATATGGAGCAAGAACTAAGGACTAGTCAAGAGCTTCGAAATGAACCCTCGATTTTAGTTTGTGTTGATCAGTCTTTTTAATGGACGTGGATATCACCTATTTTTGTTTTAATTCGGTCAAAAATATTTGGTTGGTAAAGAACAAGATAACGATATACATCAAATAAACAACGACTGGCCGACCAAGTCAACTTAGATATATAATGGTTATCAAAAATCGAATTCCTGATATCGCTACATTCTCAAATAAACATAATTATTACATTTTTTAAGAATTCATACGACTTGAAGACTCAGATGTTTGACTTCTTTGTGTCAACATTCAAAATTACCGAATATTCAACACGAAGCACACTTTAAATAGAGATAATGTATATCTCAAAACTTAGTTACTTTACAGACACCGTTGATAAACAAATATAATAGAAAGACTAATTTAATGCATACCATTTCCAGCCAAATACTCCTTCGGGATTAGACTTGACAGCACATAACTTTCTGTGACCCATTTCCATTTGTCAAATCCTTTTATAATGGTCGTTATTATACGCACTAAATTATGAGATACACATTTCAATGTCTAAAAACTTTGCTTACAACTAATTTGCCATCACATTGGTGGTTGGTTTTCCAAAACATATATTTTTTTTCTTGAATTTAAATCGAACTTGATTGTCTGATACAGAGATGCTCATTAGATTACCCTAAGGTTCTATGTCTGTCAAATCAAAGTACGCTTAATAATTGCAAAATTCATCGATAGCAAATCGAGAAAGTCATACAAATTATGTCTAATATTTCAAATTGAATGTATAAATTAATTATGCATCCATCGAATACATTTCAAACAGATGTATATCCGCCAATTACAGACAGATGATTAGCGTTTGGAAATCTGAGCACTATTAAAAGCTTTTTGTAAAAGTGTAGATTCTATGAAATCCCTACTAGAATAGACCTGAGATAGTGATAATCATTAAAATGTTAACCAATTATATGCTTCTTCAATAATAGTATCTTTTATGATTTTAGAAAAAAAATAAGGCGTTATTACAGTAACCATGTCAACTGAAATCAAAGGATTCTTTATGTGTTAGGGATTATCTGGCATATGAAATTTTAAACGAATTATTTCATGTATATTGATACAGTATAAATGGTTGATGTATATTTCCATCTGAATAACATGTGATTCTAGAGCAAAATCAATTCGAGGCAAATATTATAAAATCTTAAACTGATGGAAACACATCATATAGCCCTGACTTGAATACTGACATTTGAAGAAACAATTGGTGTGTTGGACCTAGTTATGTGGCTAGCCAAACCTAGCGCTTTATGGCAATAATAAATATACCGCTAAAATGACAACATATACTTTTTATTATTTTTTGCCCATCATTTTTTGTTAGCATTGCAACAAAAAAAGTTATAAATATTTTGCATTCTCCTTCTAATGCCACATATTCTTGCGAGAACAAACACCTACCGTTTCTAATGTCTTTTACATGTTATGAATAATTAATTTAAACGAAATGGCCGTATCAATGATATCCAATTTCAGCAAACTGATCACTGGTGTTCCTTAGTAAAAAAAAACATGATCGGAATGATATCTACTCTATGGTTATCTAAATTCACCAGATATACCAGACTTTTGTCTACTGTTAGACATTCAACCATTAAGCTTACATCATTTAATGTTAAGAAATGAAAAAGGTTAAATTAAACAAATACAGAACTCAAAGGTAAATTCAAAACGGAAACAGCATTAACAAATGGTTAAAGGCAAAGCTCAAACACATACACAAAACGGAAAACAACTGTCATATTCCTTACTTGATACATGCATTTCTGCATGTAGAAAATAGTGGATTTAATGGTTCTATATCAAGTAAAACCTCAGCAACTCTTCAGAAGCGCTAGTCTAAAATGACCTTCATCTGGTCAGCTCGAATCTAAATATATAAAAGTCAAGGATGTATAAATATAGCGAAACAATAAAAGAGCTATATAACCAAAATTAACGTCATAAAATGGCAAAATCCATCTAAGGCTAATTATAACTAAGGGAGATAAAACCGTAGTTTATTTATAATTTCAAAATTAAGAACAGACAATTTTAGAATGGATTGTAATAAATCACGTCCAATACTGAAGGTAATGATACCCTTGGGACAGATAATCTACTAGCAGAGGTATCGACCCGGTGATGTATTAAAAGTTATATATATCTATATGACAATAAAGGACATAAAAATAATAGACAAATTCATCTAAGATCAACTTTGCCCTAAATAATTCAAACCTTAGTTTTCTTTATGATTATAAATTCATAAACACATTTGTTATATTTATATACACATAAGATAAATTTATATACAAATTAGATAAATTTTTATACAAATTTGATAAATTTTTATACAAATTTGATAAATTTTATACAAATTTGATAAATTTTTATACAAATTTGATAAATTTTTATACAAATTTGATAAATTTTTATACAAATTTGATAATTTTTTATACAAATTTGATAAATTTATAACTACCAAAGAAACCAATGTGCTCCCTTCCTCAGACCCTATTGAACTTATTAACTTCATTAGCTTTGAGGTCATATACACATGTAGTATTTAAGATTTTATGCATACTTGAACTTACAATACTAACGTTTTTGTTTAATGTAAAACTAGAAAGAGCGTAGGGCGCACACTATTTATTTACCACTCTTTTAATTTTCATAACTTGAGTACGCGCGATAAATGATGAAACTGTTTCTAGTTATTGTATATTGAGTTGAAATAAATACGGTAGTAACCATTTGTTTTGTCATCTTGGATATGTTTAAGCAATGTGAAGATATTTCACTACATGTAAATCATCATTCATCCGTTGTTTTCTGTCAGTTCATTTCAAAATACTATTTCAAAAACTTCCAAAAGTAAAATGACAAAAAATATCAAAATACAAGGAAAATTCAAACTGTCAAATGGTGCATTAAACCTGGGTTTACAGGCGGCACAGCAGTCAACATTGGATTAAAATCTTAATCATTTAGAAAACAAAAATACATGTCAACAAAGAAAAACCAAATTCATTGGATTGAAAAATATTCTAAAGTCCTTCAATTCCAGATCCAAGGCTATTAATTTATTACGTTAAAACTTCAAGATTGTAAAATACCTTTCAATTTCTTGTACGAACTTAAAGACATGTCAAAATTTGCATCATAATGATCGTTTGTCTAAATCAAATTGATAAGAAACAGCACATATTATCAATAATAATGTAATGCTACTTCTATAGTACACGGTTAACAATGTTCTTTTAATATCCGTATATGAAATGTCACATTTTTTTATATCTACAATTTACATCGTGTTGCAAGTACGGTTGATATCCGATGCAAACAAAGGTTAAATAAAGTCGATGTAAAATTAAATAAGTCGAAAAAACATAGAAAAAAAGAAAAAAAGAACGAAATAAAACTAAACTCGACAACTAAAAAAGAAGACGTATGAATCCCACATAAACTATGTGTAAATTGAGAAGATTTAAGTGTCTACCGGTTGTGTTTAACATAATAATAAGCAATATGGTGATAGATCATATCATTAGTTATTAAAGGTACCAGGATTATAATTAGTACGCAAGACGCGCGTTTTGTCTACATAAGACTCACCAGTGACGCTCAGATAACACAAATTATAAAACCAAACAAGTACATAGTTGAAGAGCATTTAGGACCCAAAATTCCAAAAAGTTGTGCCAAATAAGGCTAAGGTAATCTATTCCTTGGATAAGGAAATCCTTAGTTTTTCGAAAACAATCCAAGTTTTGTAACAGGAAATTATAAAAATGACCATATATTTGATATTTATGTCAACACTGAAGTGTTATAATTAAATTGCATCTTTATAACCATTTACATAGATGACGTCCAATCGGTAATATAAGTTTAAAGTAAAACAAATTAGACAAATGAAGAACATACCTTTCTGCTGAAGGAAAAGGATTTGATTTGACAGCACGAAGCGGTTTGTGTCCGTTTGAAGTCGACGGTGCTTGCAATTGTTTAGAATCAACTGATATTTTTGGCGGTTGTAACTGCTTAGGTTCCGGCATCTTAACACACTGTATTTGCTTCTTGTGACGCCTTTTGATTGATGAAAACGTTCTTTTTATTTTATCTTTAAATGTTATTTCCTCTTCATCTTTGAAAGTGTCAAGATTTTGCATAGATGCTGATAAACTAACACCTGGTCCCGGTTTCAACGACATTATTAGTAAGTCACTTGTACTTGTTACACGGAAATTGTTTATACCATACAAACACTAGTCTCTAACTGTCAAAGGGAAAACCATTGATCCATCTTAATATCTATGAATGGTATTTATTTCTTTCCTATATCGATTGTTGGTTAATTGTAAAGTTTCTTAACCTTATAGTTCCCTCTTTATCCGATGCAGTATTGTTTGATGCACTGTGATAATACGGCATCAACTACCAATAATGAAGGAGAGAGAGGATTTTGATAATCAATAAAAACATTTCTGCATAAAGGGCATGTTCATCAATGTTAAAATTAACGCACCTTTGACAAAAACCCATGTAATTGGAAAAGTTTAAACAATTTTCTTCTTCTAAGGCATTACTCGCTTTAATTGCCAATACATGAACTTATTTTTTAGAAATATGTCACTCTTTGCGGTTTCTTTGATCTTATGTTTTATATGCATCAAGTAACAAAGAATATCTTAACTCTTCACTAATATAACTATGTATTCTCAAAATTTAAATATGATTATATCAAATATAAAGGCTTCTAAGCTTAAGAATTCTACCATTGCTCATTTGACTTTTTGATAACTTTTTACTTAAAATATATACCAGTCCTGATTATTGATGGCAATTGTTACGCCGCCTATGAACAGAAATGCAGAAACGAATAATGTTGAATCATTTCCCGTAGATCAAATACAATTAAAATTAAAATTTGTCATTTAAGCAAAATGTTGGACCGGATAACCGCATTGTGCACATACCAAATTAGGTGCAAATAAATGTTGAACAGTATCCGATTATAACTGTAAAACAAATGGAGGTTTGAATTTTTCCCTACTTTTTGTAATTGATTTGGTTATTGTTTTTTCAAACCATTTATTAAAATTTATTATTAACCAACTAAGTGCATTATTGCCAAAAGTGACTGTTTATTAAAAATTACATATTTTCTGTAATGGCCCTGTTTTTCTGTAATGGCCCTGTTTTTTTCTGTAATGGCCCTGTTTTTCTGTAATGGCCCTGTTTTTTCTGTAATGGCCCTGTTTTTCTGTAATGGCCCTGTTTTTTCTGTAATGGTCCTGTTTTTCTGTAATGGCCCTGTATTAATGCCCAGTTTGTCTGTATTAAGCCTTATTAGGGTTTTTAATAAAGTTAATAAAACTAAGTTGTAAAGAGTATAATACCTTTTTGTATTTTATTTAATTTAGTAACCAGCAACCAACATTAAAGAACCATATAAAGGGATCACTGTTCATCCTGTTTTTTAACACATATCTCTTTCAACTTAATATCTTGGATATTTGGTATATTTAAAGCTTTATAATGGTGAAGTACAAATTATTTTGTTCAAACTAAACTGTCATTAAAAGAGTAAGACCGTACATCAAGTTAGCAGCAACACATACACTTTTGGTCAGTTGGTTAATAAATGTATTAAGAAATGGGTGTTTTTATAATGGCCCTGTTATATGTCCTCAGTTAGTAATAATGGCCTCGGATGTCTGTAATAGCCCTCGGCGTTGCCTCGGGCCATTACAGACTTCCTCGACCATTATTACAGACCTTGGACATATAACAGGGCCATTAAAAAAACACCCATTCATTAATACTATAATGTCTGTTTACGTAATTCTACTCGTAATTAATTTACGCAATAATATTCCAACTCTTGTACAAGAGTTTGTTGAAGGTTTCAAGATGATTAATTACTCATTTAAGAAAAAACGACATTTAATCACAAAAAGTGCAGACAAATTAAAAAAATATAATAACGCATTTTAGTTGTACGGACTGTTCTCACCTTTTGGAAATTTCCAATGATTTAGTAATATCATTTAGACTAAATTATCAAATTCCAACTGCCTTGCGGGTTAACTCTTTGTTAAATATTTCGTGGATAAAAAAACTTCAGTTTTTTTGCGTGATTTCGTTTCTGTCTCGTTGAGAAATATCCAACACACATTTTTTTTTTATTCATACCATACGATAGAACATAGATATCAAGAGCTAGCGTAGATAAGATGAGCAATATCACAGACGAGGCTTAGCTTAAATAAAACTTCAGATTGATCATGAACGTATAAATAGTAGGCATTAATGTACAATTTAAATATGTGTTATAAACTGAAAAGTCTTCCATTACAGGTACCATTATGGTGTGTTTTCACATTTAGTGTGACCATTAAGTAATCTTGCTCTCTACAATATTTCTATTGTATTATCGCAAATACAATCCCGTCCCTTTATGAATGTGACCCGCCGTATTAGACTTATTGTCGGGTTTGTATTAGCATAAGCAACACAACGGGTAACATATGTGGAGCAGAATCTGCTTTCCTTCCTGAAGCAAACGAGATAACCCTCAGTTTTTGATGGACGTTAGTGTTATTTATTCTCTAGTTTTCTATTTTCTATTTTGTGTTTGTGTACTATTGTTTGTCTGTTGTTCTTTTTCGTTTTCAGCCATGGTGTTGTCAGTTTATATACAACTTATGTGTTTGAATGCCCCTCTGGTATTTTTTGCCTCTTTTTTGCACTCTTAAATGTTGCCACAAGAAAAAACAAACAAATTAGGAAAGCATGTGTAGAAGTATTAAAAACTGTTAATCTCAACAAGACATCATACCAATGATGAGTTATCTAAATCTTTTTAAATGAATCTACGCACGCGAAACATTTCCTAAGTTTCATTTTGTTTTCCTTTGAATCATACTGTTTCAAGCGTCAAATAGCTGACAAACATATGAATGATGAGAATAACATCTAGATATTATCCGGAAATATTTGGACTGGTAGCGAATATTTTCGGGGAAAATACGAATGAATAAGATAGAAAGACTCCAATGTCAAATGCATCATCAATTTGGTAACTGTCCATTAATTGTAATGGTAAAAAATGCTAAATTACAAAACTAGCGAATTCCAAGGGTTTCAAATAGAAGTCCCTAAACAAATGGAAAAATCAAAAGTTCAAAAATATCCAACTTATGGTAAACCACTGTCGTATTCCCCACTTGGTACAGGTGTTTCCTCTTAAAGTGAAATGGTGGATAACATTGTTGTAAAGGTACCTAATATCAGTCAGTTTGTAAGGATTTGATTTCGAATTCAAGATTTAACTTTTGAATACTGAAATACGTGAAACCTCAGCATTTTTTTTATGACAGAGTGGCAGTGACTTTGTATCTCTTAAGTGCATTGTTAGGTATGTTAGCATATACAGATGTCCTGTTCATCAAACAAAAACTTCAATTGGTTAAAAAAAACGATATCAAAAGAAATATTACAATAAAAGGCTGTGAATCATATTTCCTTAGGATAAGAAGATAATATAAAATTAATTTTCAGTGATTTATAACGCAAAGAAATTTGTACTATTGATCAATATATAAAATTCCGTATAAGTGCACTTCACATTATGCATTGTACATTGGTTTTTCCAAATCTTCCTCATCCAGAAGATTAAAATTTGTTTCAATTTTTTTAGACAAGAAAAGAGAAAACTTGATAAGTATTTGTTTTAAAAAGGGAGCAAATGATATAGTCCTTGGTCTATGTTTCGATTTAAAGAAGTGTTTACACATTTTAAGAATGCAACGCAAAGATCAATACCATTATAATGCTAAACATAATTTAAAAAAAATAATTGAAGTAACAAAGATAATCTTAAAGATGAATGACGACATCTTCTAATGGACGTATGGCTTCTTAACTTAAAATATTTTAATATATATATTTTTAATAAAGACAACAGTAGTATTACCAATGTTATTTCAACTGATGGGGCGGAGCTTACGTTTTAATTTGCATAAGGACAGTCTATTTGAAGATGTGTGTGATAAGGATGATTGCCGTTATAATCATTACTGATTTTTTATCACCTTTCAGTGTCATCAAAGGAATTTACAAAAGAATGACTCATTAATGAGTTTATCCTAAAACACTTATCTATATAGATGGACTGGTCTATTATGACCGACCAGGTTAAACTCCGCCCAGTTAAGTGAAATAAATCGAGTAATATACTGCTGTTCAATATTCATAAATCGATTAAGACTTTAAATTAAATACTGGAAAAACAGAAATTTTCGTTTGGGATTTAATTTCGTTTATTTCGTGGAAAAGAAATATCCACGAAATTAAAACCCCAGCGAAAATGTAACTGTAAATTCACTAAGTCTAAATCAAAAATATGTAAAGATCTACATTATTTAATCAGACAAATCCATATTGACATTATATAAATGGTAAACATAAATGTATACAATGAAATGATAGGTTGATTGATTAGACAAAAATACAATTCAACAAATATCAAAACAGACCGCTGTAAGCTATAAAAGGTCATGCCTTGAAAAATGTGAACTAATTATATGGACACAAAACTACCAAGATTAAAAAACTTTGATAAAGGTTTATGTTATGCATTGTACGGCGTGAAACAATCCACGGCATGACAAAATATGAAACCTTTCTGGAGACTAAAACAACCCTTATCAATATATTTGTTTAGGGGCCAGCTGAGGGACGCCTCCGGGTGCGGGAATTTCTCGCTACATTGAAGACCTGTTGGTGACCTTCTGCTGTTGTTTTTTATTTGGTCGGGTTGTTGTCTCTTTGACACATTCCCCATTTCCATTCTCAATTTTACTTATCAAAAACCTCATAATGTCAATAACTCATTTGAATTGAGGAACGATCAGAACATGAACCAATTTACTTTATTAACATAAATTAAATTAAATAGAACGTTTTTATTGAAAAGTATCTGTTTTTACAATTAGTCCCTATAAAGTAAATTAAGATCTTTAGAAACAAGTATAGTCGTCTGCGCTGATATGCATAATACCACTTAAGTTATAATATCCAATCGTACTACTTTATTGTAGAAAATGAAAAATCCGTCCATTCGTAGTACATCTTTAGTTCAATGCATTTCAGTTCAAAGAATAACCAAATGTTTACTGATTTTAAATTTACAATGAAGATGTGTGCATTAAAGAAAACATTACTCTAGTCGACGCAAGTGGTCCCGCTCCTTTGGGATTAATAAGCTATGGTTTTTGCATTATTTAAATGGATTTAACAGTATTTAATATCTATTATATAATAAATAATTGTTGACAATTTATTGCTTGATTCCCAACGACAATAGGTCATGAATGTTTACAAACCGGAAATAGGATTTAAAGACAAACACTTAGTAATAAACACTAAATAATGCGTCTTTATATTTCTTCCAAATAAGACGCCGCTTCCAGGCAGCATTTAAAAACAGTGATGCAGATGCATTCCGTGACGCTGAAAATTAGTTATTTTAACTTGTTATTTTCATTTCAATATTTTAGAGTTTATGTCACTCTCCTACGTATACCTTAAATGCCATTTGAATGGTCTTTGTTCAAGTTTAAAAATTTCAATTCTACGATGCTACTTCAACAACAGACATTTGACATTTCACAAGAATGTTTTATACTAAAGAGTGGTCAAATAACTACCCATGTTCAGATTAACGTTATAATTTCAGGCAAATATATTCTACGTTAATGAAATATAAACCATATCATGAACAACCAAATGTCAATTCAATTAAGTAACAACAAGATGGAGATCCTACTTAATGTACACTGGCATACTAAAAGAAAAATAAAACACAAATTTCACGCCATCTGCTACATGATATATACTCTGGTTCTACGAGTCTGCAGTGCAATCAATCAGTTAATCGATGGTATGTCTTAATATAAAGGATAGAAGTTATACATTAATGTAAGAACATTATTACTTTCTGTGGTGACTGTTTTGTCATTTCCTGTATCAAGGTAGTATATGAACACGAATCTAAATCATACGAAATTACAGTTCTAAATTATATGTAATTACACTCTGTATTAGAACCTGACGCTACGTGGCTCGTGATTTGAGAGCATCAAAAATCTAATTGCAAGCATATGTTTGTCATTTTCAATTAAGGAGAATAGCGTCGTTTTTGCAATATATTTCATATTTCTAAATTTTCAAATCGATCTCCTCAAAACAGCACAAAAATTAAAAATTCCCGAAATGACTAAATTCAGTCGATTTTTCGAAGCAAAATGTTATTTATTTCTCAGACTGTTTATGGCGTCTTTACTCTTCATGCGAAGGATATATAATGATCGGTATTTAAGTCTAGTAAAACATTTTTCATTTATTAGCAGTGAATTAGCTTTAGTAATTGCCAATACTTTCAGATAGAATTTTTATTTTTGCTAAATTTGTTTTGTGATTCATGCAGATCTGAAAAGTCAACACTACTGCATCTGATTTTAACAGTTTAATTTTGATGTTTCCTTGTGAACCGCGGTGGTCCCAGGTTAAGTAGCCTGTACTTTATCCAGTTATTGTCGCTGTGTCCTCCATGTTGTTTTTCGTGTATTGTTTTAAGCACAAATCAGGCTCTAATTTTATTCTTTTTTATTTGCTGGAATCTTTTTCAGCAAATTGTCATTTTTTTAAATACATGGTTGACTTTGCTTATTGTTGAAGGCCATACAGTGATCTTCAGTTGTTTTGATCTTTTTGAGGAATGTTGTATCATTAGAAATCTTATCACATCTACTTATTTTTTATTCCGATATATCTGTTACTCTATTATTATTCAACGTTACATTTACCAGTCAAAATAAGTTTTTAATAGGGGTTGTGTTGTCCAATAGTTATTTTTTGTGTAGCGTTCTGTTTGACAGTGAATAAAGATATTCAGAGCTCACGACATCTCAGTAAAAACATATAGACATGAATTCAATACAATATATGCAATTAAATCAAAAAAATTAAAACATCAAAATTTTACTGATAATTATCATTTTTGTGAAATCGAACAATGATTAGAGGTTTATTAAAAGGGGAAAGAGATAGAAATACTTCAAATCAATACAGACATCATGGCCAAATGTAAAACAAAAACTTTTACAAAGATGCCTCATCAATTTAACAACACGAACCGTACTAAAACGATGAGTTGAATTTTACATTTTTTATGAAAAGGTGTTCTCACTCGGACGCTATTGCTTTACCGTTTTATTTTTTTATCATTAATGTCGAGCCAGAGAATATAGTCTCAAGGGACATTCAAATGCAGAAGTCAAAAATAAACTGACTCTCGTAAAATCCATGATAAAAAGGTACCTTTATCGTTTTATTTTACTCATTTCAAATCATCTCAATACACATTTTATTAACAAAGGCCTGGTTTTCCAATGATTACGGTTGAGCATTCCTTTTGAAATTACCAGAATAGCGCTTTGAACAATTTATTATGTGTTATTTGCAGTATCGCTATCGTCTGAATTCAGTAAGAAGTTGAGAAGACCTCCGATTCGATTTGCTTTGGTGCAGAAGTGTAAGAAATCATATGCATATTATTTTGATTTGTGCATATGGTGGTTAACCAGTATTGTTTAGAAATTGTTATATCACATATTTTTAACAATTTTTTTTTTCCTTATTTATTAAAAAATATATAATATCTATATTCTAGAATGAACACATGATCCGTCTGTATAAAAGCTTCTTAACAAGTCTATTTTATCCGATACTTATAATCAGACAATAAGGGTAACCGAAAGCCCGGCATTAATACATGAGCATTATATAATTTTATGTTTTCGAACACTACTGTTATGCAAAAGCTGGTATTGTGTTTTAAGCTTACTACTGCATTGTGCTATATCCCACATATCTGTTTTTATTCTTAAAAAAACAATTGTGTTCGTGATTTAAGTGCCAGTCTGTGTAAGAATCAGGCAATTTAGGTAAAAATTAAAACATGATTAGAAAAAACCCACCGAGCTAATCATGCTATTTAATACTAACCATCATCCTGAGTTAAAAATAATTGGTCTTTTGTTTGTGTGTGTCTGGTAATATCAAATAACTTGGTTAGAAAATTGGTTAGAATGATAGCAAATTAGAGAGTTATCTCCCCTTTTTTGTTAATTTCTAGTGCATTTCAACCAAATTGTATCTTATATTACCAGAACAGAAAATGGAAATGAATGTTATTTTTGTGCATAACTACATATTATGAACTGAAATCAATGTCAAATAGGGTGGGGTTTTTTTATCATGTTTTCACCACTGCCTGATTCTTAGGCAGACTGGCACTTAATGTACGTAACATACAATAAAATTGCTCACTAGACGTATAACAGTCAGAATCTCAATGGAAAACAACGTTCGACTCTCCTTGATTATGTCTTGTATTCTCTAGTCGACAAGGTCTGCTATTTTATCTTCAAACTGATTACGGTAACGTAAAACGGATTTATACCCGTCTTTACCAAAATATTAAACATGTGGTATGACAAAACATTAAAATTTTACAACAAAACCGCCATAACAGTCTAATGTCAAATTTATCTATTTGAAGTTGCAATCTTAGCTAAAGCCTAGCAAATGTGAAGTAAATATGTAGAATAAATCAGAAATATGAACCATTATTAATTTTTAATCGCCTCCGTACTGATCGTCGGAAATGGAACAGCGATAATCATCGAAAGTGTTATTCGGAATATTTCCGTTTCATATCCGTTTTAAAATACATGAACATGGCTTTAACCTATTTTATGTTATTCGAAGATACAAAATCTGATAGTGTGCATAAATTTTCGCCAAATTATAGGCGTCAATAGTTATCAAAGGTACCAGGATTATAATTTAGTACACCAGACGCGCGTTTCGTCTACATAAGACTCATCAGTGACGCTCAGATCAAAATAGTTATATAGCCAAACAAGTACAAAGTTGAAGAGCATTGAGGACCCAAAATTCCAAAAATATGCCAAATTGTTGAATAGGAAGTGAATGAACTATATTAGCTCATTGGTTTATACGAACGGTCTGATACTCTAAAACATGCTGATTTATCTGTATTAGGGATGCTTTGATAATTTAGTTTATAAATGATGATGATGATGATGCCATTTTTATACACACTTTCCAGGTCAAATTTTCTTTTTCTATTTTTCCATTTTCTTTTTGAAAGCTAGTCAGAATAGGTTCATAACGATAAAATATTGCTTATGTATGGTTATGCAACAGAAAAAATATGAAACTGTGTGAAAATATTTTACCCCGTAAAAATCAGTTTAAACTGTCCCTAGATCATTATGTCTAGGCGCCAGAAGAATAAATTGTTGTTAAATTGTTCTGAAGATGATAATTTGTCTTTAAAACATTAAAAATGCTTTTGTAAATCGATTCTAGATGTCACGGGCATCTTTATGCTTTATGCTTTATATAGTTCTCTTGTCAACCTCATGTTATTCCATATATATATTCTTTAAAACGAGAAATATAACTCGATGGTAAAATGAAATTTTACATACGGTTATTGCTTTTGTTAGTTCAGTTTCCAGTAAATGTCATTTTATACCATGAGAAAATCAATCAAAGTCCAATTAATACAGACAAATGGCAAGTGGAAAATGTATGTGTTATTTGAAGATGTCTCAAAAGTTTATTCTTGTCCGAGTCAACAGACAGAAAATACTATTACCAAACAGTGTTAAACGTAAAAGTCGAAATCCTAATACAGAAAACAATTCAGGAAACAAATACAGATGATGGACTTCGGAGACTATGCGGTATGAGTTTTACTCAGTGTTGAAGGCCATAAATTGAGCTATAGTTGTAAATTTCTATTTGTGGTCTCTTGTGGAGAGTTGTCTCATTGGCAATCATAAAATGTATTTGGGCTTTTATTTTCATGTTTTAAAATTATGCGATACTAAAACTTGTTGCAAAAATTTCCCTACAGAAACAAAAACCTGCTGCGTCAAATTTAAAGGCGAGGAAATTATGGATTAAACACAAAATTTCTAGAATCGAAGACTTTTTTCATTCTTATCCTGTACTTTATATATTTTTTTTTAATTTATAATTCATTAATGTCAATATGATCCATAACGTCAAGATCATTTAGTGTATGTTTTGACGTCAATATGTTATTAAACAATAAGTGTCCTCTTTGTACGTCAGGTTTAATTTGTAGTTGGCTGTGTTCCTACTTTCAATCATAATTATAAAGGAGACTTTTACATCAGCAGAAATAATTTTCATCATAAAATTGCTCTAAATAAAGGCTTTTTAACATTGATTCACTGATAGGGTCTTTGCATCGGAACTAAACACATTTATTTCTAAAAAAACAGTTGTTGGCATGACACGGGTTATGTTCTTCTCATATATTTTATGATAGTATGATACTAAACCCCTAACGGGAGGGATTGTACCTGATATTCATATGATGAAGACATAATCTTTCAATCAGTTTAATTGAGGTCTGGAGCTGGCATGTCAGTTAACTGCTAGTAGTCTGTTGTTATTTATGTATTATTGTCATTTTATTTATTTTCTTTTGTTACATCTTTTGACATCAGACTCGGACTTCTCTTGAACTGAATTTTAATGTGCGTATTGTTATTGTTTTACTTTTCTACATTGGCTAGAGGTATAGGGGGAGGTTGAGATCTCATAAACATGTTTAACCCCGCCGCAATTTTGCGCCTGTCCCAAGTCAGGAGCCTCTGGCCTTTGTTAGTCTTGTATGATTTTAAATTTTAGTTTCTTGTGTATAATTCGGAGTTTAGTATGACGTCCATTATCACTGTACTATTATGCATATTTTAGGGGCCAGCTGAAGGACACCTACGGGTGCGGGAATTCTCGCTACATTGAAGACCCATTGGTTGCCTTCGGCTGTTGTTTGCTCTATGGTCGGGTGGTTGTCGCTTTGACATATTCACCATTTCCTTTCTCAATTTTATTTTAAAGCTTTATTGATCGTAACTCAGTGCATCATATGAGACAGATTTAAGTGTTCATCGAAAGGATTTTCCTACATTTTAAAAATTTAAGAAAATATTAGAATACTCGTTGGACTATTCTCCCATCAAGACTAGCTCGTTAATGCATTCAGATAGGTGAAAGAAAATGCAGTTTGCAAAAACATTATTTCATGCAGATGTTGCAATTGCTCGAACGTTTACAAAATGTTAACGGCGCATTCGATGCTATAGTATACGCTGGAAGTTGTTGTTTGTTTTACTGGGGATACTTGATTTCAATAATTTCTAACCTAAACGACCACAAAATCAAAATGCAGAGATCCAACTCCACAAAATATCATATACAAAAAAAAAGATGTGAAATGGTTGCATTTAGACAACCCTCCATCAGAGAGTTACCTACGTAGATTTAGCAACTTTTGGTCATCCGTACGGATTTCAATAATGGCCAAATGTCATAGTGCATAGTAAATTGTTATCAAAGGTACCAGGATTATAATTTAGTACGCCAGACGCGCGTTTCGTCTACATAAGACTCATCAGTGACGCTCATATAAAAACATTAATAAAGCCAAACAAGTACAAAGTTGAAGAGTATTGAGGATCCAAAATTCCAAAAAGTTGTGTAATAAAGTGCTCTTAATGACAAATTTAAAACAGTTCAAACAAAATACTGACTGATGTTAAAATCGGTAAACAAAAAACAAAAATAGTATGCATTTGTTTACTTTGTCCCTTTTGGGTTTGTACCCTTGGTACTCTGCTGTGAAGAAGTCAAAATAGAGATCATTAAAAGAAGAAAATATAAGATAGTGTTTACTGTAGACATGAAAAAGATATAGCACAGATTTATACTTTTTAATAATAAAAGGCATTGGAAATGACATTATGATGATTATCCTATGACTGACCTTCTGGTATTTATCGCCCCTTTTTGAAACTTATATCAGATTCAAGCACCTTGACATAGCATTTCAGAAAACGAATCATTAGTGTTTATAATTAAGGTGTCAAAATATGTAAATAAGTAAAATTAAATCGCACATATTATTTACATTTTCAACACATATTGTAGATTGTTCTAAGGCCTTTGTAATTCAACGAAGAATAACTCTTGCAGTTTTTGATCGAGGTGTACAATATTTGAAACAACAAAGTCATCAGCTCTACATGAAGACTTCATCGTGTGTGATGTCTAGAACATAATTTAGAATTTTATTGCAGAATACTTTGTTAAAAAAAGGACGATTGATTTTGATAAAAGAAATACAAGGCGCAGTTACTGAATGACGACACAAAATGGTATATTATTTATCAATAAGTAAAATAACCCAATGCAAACGATTTGAAGAAAATATTAAACTCTTTATCTTATTCCTATTGGTAGAATTAGACTTCATAATGAATCTCTATATTTAAAAAACAAAAACGATATATGATATCCCGGAGGATGACAATATAGTCTGGTTAAGAACATATCATGCCAGCTGAAAGATAATGACGATGTTAGATATCGGTATACCATATTATAGTTGACCGTACTTTTTGTTATAATCAATGTTCTTATTTCATATAAGAAAAAAAAATCAGATTTTCTTTTTCATTCTTATATAATTATTTGTCTCGTCTTTCATGTTCAATTATTTGCTAGAGTATGAAAGATGCTATTGTAGTACAATAAACCCCAGTTTCTTGATTATAATAATTACCGTGAATTGCATGTAATATATCTTCGACAAAGTAGCACGCAAGAACTCCATCAAATAACATTTGTATCAATTAGATACTTAACCAACCTCCGGTAAATAAACGAAAGAAAACCCTTTGGAAAATCCAACGTTGTACAAATAAGGAGAATCAATGTTATTAAAAGAATTAAAATTCTTAACCAACAATGTGTTTTGAATTCCAATCAGTTAAGATAATTAGAATTCAAGCCTTAAATCTAAATGAACAGATTCTTTAATCTTTTACTTCAAAAAACAATTACAGTACGAAGGACTTGATTGATACATTAAGTGCTCTCAACCATCATCGTTATTGAGAAGTACAAATAGGTGAATGAGCATACCAAGAGAAATATTCGAAGAAGGCCTTCTTAAGGTAAAATGGTATTTGATCAGTGAACACAAAAGGGGGGATAATCATATTATGGCGTGACAAGATTACAAGTACCGAAAGGTTGAACTTGTCAACATCGTTTTTGCTTCACTTGCTGCTCGTATTCATATTCGTTTATAGTAAAATCAAGCACAACTGTTACGCTTGTATGGAATGTTGAAATAATGGCGACATATATCAGATATCTTTATATAAAATACCTTAAGCTGTTCTACCTTTATTGATTTATGTATTGAATATATCGTTACTTCAGCGCTACTACCTTTGTGATGGTTTACATTTTATAGCAAAACCTCAAAAAAGATACAAGACTTGTACACCAGACGTGCGTTTCGAATACTGATAACTGACGCTCTAATAAAATAAAATTTAAAAGTCCAAATAAATAAGTATGAAGTTCAGGAGCACTAATGCCCAAACATTCCGAAAGGATTTGCTAAATATAATTAAGATAATCTTTTCTGGGTAGTAAAATCCGTAGTTTTTGTAATATCTCAAATATAGTTTTGTAAACAGTTAATCATTAAGCAAGACAATATAAATGAGAATTCATGTTTTTGTAGTTTTTGATACACTCTAGCCTTGGCATTGATGTAGCAGTTGCAATTCATTCCAGCATTCACCTCGATCTAGCGGTTGTAAACAATTCAAGCATTCGCCTCGATCTAGCGGTTGTAAACAATTCAAGCATTCACCTTGATCTAGCGGTTGTACACAATCCCAGCATTTGCCTCCATCTAGCGGTTATAAACAATTCCGGCATTCGCTTCGATCTAGCGGTTATAAACAATTCCAGCATTCGCCTCGATCTAGCGGTTATAAACATTTCCAGAATTTGCCTCGTTCTAGCAGTAAAAAACAATTCCAGCATTTGCTTCGATCTAGCAGTTATAAAAAATTCCAGCATTTGCCTCGATCTAGAGGTTACAAACAATACCAGCATTCGCCTCGATCTATCGGTTATAAACAATTCAAGCATTCGCCTCGATCTAGCGGTTATAAACAATTTCAGCATTTGCCTCGATCCAGAGGTTACAAACAATACCAGCATTTACTTCGATATAGAGGTTACAAACAATACCAGCATTCGCCTCGATCTAGCGGTTATAAACAATTTCAGCATTCGCCTCGATCTAGCGGTTATAAACATTTCTAGCATTTGCCTCAATCTAGCGGTTATAAACAATTCCGGCATTCGCCTCGATCTAGAGGTTACAAGCAATACCAGCATTCGCCGCGATCTATCGGTTATAAATAATTCCAGCATTTGCCTCAATCTAGCGGTTATAAACAATCCCAGCATTTACCTCGATCTAGCGGTTATAAACAATTCCAGCATTTGCCTCGATCTAGCGGTTATAAAACTTACAAAACAAAACTTCATTCTCTGTTCAATTTATGTTTGGAATCCACTGTTACAAACCCTCATTCAAACCAATACAAACTTCAAGCTATAATTTCGGATATTGCAAGTCACAGACTTTTCAAGCCAGTTCGCATTGGAAAAGATGAAAAAGAGAAAAGATCTTTTCTAAATCTTTCCTTTGCCAACAAAGGTCTCGATGGCGTCAACCTAGGCAATATCCTTCATCATAAATTAGTTCAATCGAAAATACCTCCTTATTTCAAAGACCAGTCTGTACCAATAATTTCTTATACCTATCAGTGGCGTAGCTTGCATGTATGCTCAGATGCTCAAGCATCCACATCTTTTTGACAAATTTTTTTTTTAACAAATATATAATACAAGAGTTGGCAGCATATACACATGATGGTATCCGAATGTAACAAGGGTGAATGAGGATATGAGAATAGCGTCCAATCATTTCCGAAGCAGTATGCGTGGTTTTTCCTTTATGTAAACAAGATGGATAAATCCTGGGACTATTATACTAAGTATAACAGTTCCAGATCAATCGCAGAAAGTGTCCTCGACTTTTTCGTAAAAAATCTACTTCGTAGCGCGTCGAAGGCTACGGCAAGCGCAGATAATGATGATGAAACGCAGACCTGCGGACAAGTTTGGTCTGAAATTGAGCCAAGCGGAGCTATGACATAGCAATGCTACTAGTTTAATAAACATCTGAAACATCATATCCTGATATCGTTTTCTGGGCACGAAAGACGAAGTGATAAGAACTTTATTTGTAATGAAGTGTTTTTATTCCTGGGCTCATGAATACCTTTTCCCATCTAGGTACACATATTAATGTTGTTAAGAATTGCAAGCTTCTTTTTGTAACTTTATTGGGGTGTAAAAGCGTTGACCGAAGTACATTTTGTATTCCGCGCTTCATTCTAAAAATGCTTTTACAACCCTATAAAGTTACAAAAAGAAGCATTCAATACTTATAATTACATTTTTTTAGCTATGATCATGAAAACACGAATTTTATATTTTTTTTATTTACTTCACCTGTGCACTTTATTGTGGGACAACATGTTATCCTGAATGAAAAGTTTTATTGAGTAATGCAATTGCTTAAGTAATAACATGTGATGTGCAGTTAGCCAATCAGAATAAAGTATTATAATGAAACATACATCTAATGTAATTATTTTTCAATAAAAGATCAGAGTTCCAATGTCCCTTGCGTTGGACATATGTTATCTATCCAAGATACAAGGGCAAAAACTAAATATAGCACTTTTTTCTTTCTTTTTTTTTTATATCTTGAGAGAAATAAAAGCTTCCGAACAAATCCAATGGGATTTGCATTATAATTTATATTTCCAAGGGGCATAATTGGTTAAAAATATTTTATCAGGATTTATACTCTCGTGTGTGAAAAACATTGCTGCATGATGATGTAAGTTTTACAAAAATCTGGCAAGAATTGTACACATTTAATTTACAGCGCTAACAAGACCGGACGGATCAACGCTCGGTATTTCTATATCCCCACGCGGCAATATGAGTTAAGACAAGTAATCAAAAACCCCGTTGGGAGGCTCAAATTCCAGGATGGGAGGGGGTCACTTCGGTTCCTATATTCCGGAGTTCCATATACAGAAGTACCGCTGTAATGGGTTTGTTTTCGAAATGTCAAATATATTAAGATTTGGTGTGAAACTTTCACATCAAATATTTCTGAATTTAATGTTGGTAATCAAGTTCGAGAAAACAATAAAATTCTGTTGGAAATATGATGTATATTGGTGGGTAATTTGAAATTAAACAAAAATCTAACCAGTGTCGGATTCTAGGGGAGTACACATGCATACAGGGACAACGTCCAAAAAATATAATTTTCTGCATAAGAAAATTCCCAAAATCTTTTCGTATCGCTCTGCTCGGCGTATTTTCGCATCCACATCATTACAACCCTGGCTACGCCACTGCCTATACCAAACCTATTGCAACTAAAATTTTCAATTACAAACGCGTTTTGCAGAATCTCGATATTGACGACTTCAAGTCTAAACCTCCTGATTGCACTTGTGCTAGTTCCCAATTCATATATAATCCTGCTGGCCACGTTATTACCGGTGACCTTAACATTGTTAATAACACTTCTCTACGAAATGTGTTATCGAAAGGTCCTAAATATCGTGAGCCTAAATCCATCAATTGGAAATACAACTTTAAAATTTTGATGGACTCAGTCGAGGATTATGCCAGGCAATGGGCTAAACGTGAAAAGGAAGACGTAGACACTCTATCCGAATGGATTAAGGCAGTGAGGTCGTTAATACAAATCAGAATCAAGAAACTGAATGGGTCCATCAATGCCCATGCTACGTCAATCTTTAAAGACCCAAATGTTGCTAAACACTTATCCGACCTCCATGATAAATATGTTGTTGTCCCCGCAGACAAAGCCCCAAATAACATCGTTTTTGTCTGTAAAAGTCACTACATTAATTGCTTGATAAACGAATTAGGTATAGACAATTCACTTGGAAACTCAACATATACCCTCACGACACTTACCAAAGAGGAAATCCTGGATAATCATAGGTCTGTTCTTTGTTCCTTTGGTATTTCAACCAAAGATGAAGAACTGGATCTTCCATCACTGTATTGGATACCTAAACTACATAAGTGTCCTTACAAACAACGGTATATTGCTGGGTCTTCCAAATGCTCCACGAAACCTCTTTCTAAATTATTAACATCTATTTTATCAGCAATCAAAGACGGGCTTCAAAGTTATTGTGAAACTGCCTATTCTAGAGGTGGCGTGAATCAGATGTGGATACTTAAAAATTCCAAAAATCTTTTAGAGTACATACAATCTAACTCTCTTTCATCTTGTAACAGTATTAAAACATTTGACTTTTCTACTCTTTATACAAGTATTCCACATTCCAAACTAAAAGACAAATTGAAAGAGTTGGTATTACTTTGCTTCATAAAAAAGAATGGCCAACGTAGATACAAGTATCTTGTCTTAGGGAGGGATAAATCATACTTTGTAAAGAATCACTCTGATTCAAACAAAAAATTCTCTGAAACCGATATTATCAAGATGCTTGATTTCTTGATTGACAACATATTTGTAACGTTCGGAGGACGTGTTTTTCAACAGACTGTCGGCATCCCAATGGGAACAAACTGTGCCCCTCTACTTGCCGACTTGTTTCTTTATTATTATGAGGCTGACTTCATGCAGGAACTTCTTAGGAAGAAAGACAAGAAGTTAGCATTATCCTTTAACTCTACTTTCCGCTATATAGATGACGTTCTTTCACTTAACAATTCAAAATTTGGTGACTATGTGGAACGCATCTATCCCATCGAATTGGAGATAAAGGATACTACAGATACAGTTAAGTCGGCTTCATATCTTGACTTACATCTAGAAATTGACAATGAGGGTCGGTTGAAAACAAAACTTTACGACAAAAGAGATGATTTCAGCTTTCCAATTGTGAACTTTCCATTTCTAAGTAGCAACATTCCAGCAGCTCCTGCATACGGGGTATATATCTCCCAATTGATACGATATTCCCGTGCTTGCGTTTCCTATCATGATTTTCTTGATAGAGGGTTACTGCTCACAAGGAAGCTATTAAACCAAGAGTTCCAAATGGTAAAGTTGAAATCATCCCTTCGTAAATTTTACGGACACCATCACGAGTTGGTTGACCGTTATGGAATAACCGTTTCACAAATGATATCGGATATGTTCCTTACGTCGTAACTACAATCCCCTTCCCTTTCATGAATGTGACCTACCGAATTAGACTATTTACCGGATTTGTAATCACATAAGCAACACGACGGGTGCCACATGTGGAGCAGGATCTGCTTACCCTTCCGGAGCACCTGAGATCACCCCTAGTTTTTGGTGGGGTTCGTGTTGTTTATTCTTTAGTTTTCTATGTTGTGTCATGTGTACTATTGTTTTTCTGTTTGTCTTTTTCATTTTTAGCCATGGCGTTGTCAGTTTGTTTTAGATTTATGAGTTTGACTGTCCCTTTGGTATCTTTCGTCCCTCTTTTATAAACAATTCCAGCATTTGCCTCGATCTAGAGGTTACAAACAATACACAGCATTCGCCTCGATCTAGCGGTTATAAACAATTCCAGCATACGCCTCGATCTAGCGGTTATAAACAATCCCAGCATTCGCCTCAATCTAGCGGTTATAAACAATTCCAGCATTTGCCTCGATCTAGCGGTTTATAAACAATTCCAGCATTTGCCTCGATCTAGAGGTTACAAACAATACCAGCATTCGCCACGATTTAGCGGTTATAAACAATACCAGCATTCGCCTCGATCTATCGGTTATAAACAATTCAAGCATTCGCCTCGATCTAGCGGTTATAAACAATTTCAGCATTTGCCTCGATCCAGAGGTTACAAACAATACCAGCATTTACTTCGATATAGAGGTTACAAACAATACCAGCATTCGCCTCGATCTAGCGGTTATAAACAATTTCAGCATTCGCCTCGATCTAGCGGTTATAAACATTTCTAGCATTTGCCTCGATCTAGCGGTTATAAACAATTCCGGCATTCGCCTCGATCTAGAGGTTACAAGCAATACCAGCATTCGCCGCGATCTAGCGGTTATAAATAATTCCAGCATTTGCCTCAATCTAGCGGTTATAAACAATCCCAGCATTTACCTCGATCTAGCGGTTATAAACAATTCCAGCATTTGCCGCGATTTAGCGGTTATAAACAATTCCAGCATTTGCCGCGATCTAGCGGTTATAAACAATTCCAGCATTTGCCTCGATCTAGAGGTTACAAACAATACCAGCATTCGCCTCGATCTAGCGGTTATAAACAATTCCAGCATACGCCTCGATCTAGCGGTTATAAACAATCCCAGCATTCGCCTCAATCTAGCGGTTATAAACAATTCCAGCATTTGCCTCGATCTAGCGGTTTATAAACAATTCCAGCATTTGCCTCGATCTAGAGGTTACAAACAATACCAGCATTCGCCACGATCTAGCGGTTATAAACAATTCCAGCATTTGCCTCGATCGAGCGGTTATAAACTTTTCTAGCTTTTGCCTCGATCTAGCGGTTATAAACAATTCCAGCATTCGCCTCGATCTAGCAGTTATAAACAATCCCAGCATTTGCCTCGATCTAGAGGTTACAAACAATACCAGCATTCGCCTCGATCTAGCGGTTATAAACAATTCCAGCATTTGCCTCGATCTAGCGGTTATAAACAATTCCGGCATTCGCCTCGATCTAGCGGATTATAAACAATTCCAGCATTTGCCTCGATCTAGCGGTTATAAACATTTCCAGAATTTGCCTCGATCTAGAGGTCAAAAACAATTCCAGCATTCGCCTCCATCTAGCAGTTATAAACAATTCCAGCATTTGCCTCGATCTAGAGGTTACAAACAATACCAGCATTCGCCTCGATCTAGCAGTTATAAACAATCCCAGCATTCGCCTCGATCTAGCCGTTATAAACATTCCAGCATTTGCCTCGATCTAGCGGTTATAAACAATTCCAGCATTTGCCTCGATCTAGAGGTTACAAACAATACCAGCATTCGCCTCGATCTAGCGGTAATAAACAATTCCAGCATTCGCCTCGATCTAGCGGCGGTTATAAACAATTCCAGCATTCGCCTCGATCCAGCGGTTCTAAACAATCCAAGCATTCGCCTCGATCTAGCAGTTGTAAACAATCCCAGCATTCACCTCGATCTAGCGGTTATAAACAATCCAAGCATTCACCTCGATCTAGCGGTTATAAACAATTCCAGCATTTGCCTTGATCTGGCGCTTATAAACCACCCCAAGCCTTAAACATCGCCCGAGCGGTTGTAAAAAGCTCATCATAGATACGTTTATTACATATTTATGTTACAGGGAATTTGTAAAATCACTGGACTTATCAGTGATTTTGTAAAATCACTAACAGTTCCAGTGGTTTTGTAAAATCCCTGAAATTGTTAGGGATTTTACAAAACCACTGAAAATAGAGCTAGGGATTTTGTAAAATCCCTGATTACAATTAAGTAAAACTTGCTATTAGAAATGTGTTTTTTTTAATTAAAAAAATACTACTGATCACTAATGATTTTGACATATTTTCGTTAATAAACACTATGAGCTAGCACTAATGTATAATGATAATGACCAAAAAAGCATATAAACGGATATTTTGACCACTATTATTACTTATTTTAGCATGACAAGTTTGGGTGACATCTGTTACAAAATTATCTGCTTTTCGATGCATATCTGAATCAAATCAACTTGTCTTCGGAAATTTCAAATCGTTGCCTATTTATACTTAACGACAATGCCTTTAGTTTACTGTAGCAGCTCTACGGTTTTTTTTTAGTTAGCACCTCTCATAGTTCCTTGTAAAGTTCTAAAGCTTTGTAAGAAACATTTGCACACTTTCTATTTGCGCACTTTTAATACCATATTTCGTCCCCTAACCACCATGCTTTTGAATATGTCAAATTTTATTCAACCTGAAATAGGCTTGTACTTGTCTTCAAGACATACATTATATTTTTAAAACATCTTCATCTAATGAATAGCGTTATTAAACGATTTGATCAAATCTCCGTAATGAAGAACTCCATTCCTACATGAGAGAGAAAGTTTAAACACTTATTCAAGGTTATATCCCTTTGTGATAGAATATATGTATCTGATATATGACCAAAGCAAGTAAAACTTTTTTTTTATTTTTGCTTGGTTAGAACCTATTCATAAACATGCAAGTATACAAAACACATTATTCTTACCTATATTTTCTGTTGTCTTTATTATTATTTTTTTTTAATATCAATGTTATTTTGTAGGCATCAAATTAATAATACAACACTTGTTTGCTTTTTATATATCAAATTTCATGCAGCAATAAGATGATCTTGCTCTGATATGAATGTAATATTTGCCACTGAATCACATACCCTAACCCACTCAATTTCTTATACCTAACATATGTGTTTTTTTTCTATTATGACAGCAATCAACCTAATTTTCCATCTCTATATTTGATTTTAAAATTGTTATATAATTGGTTTTATTTTTTATAGTAATTACAGAAAAAAACTATAATAAACAGCAACTTTCTTTCAAACAAGGTAGTGATATCATGTTTTCCCACGGGTTTCATATGTTGCCTTTTAAATTTACCTCAATTATTTGAAGTAACTTTTTGTGTGTATGTTTGTTCTTGATTTAAAGACATCTGTGCCTTAGCCATTATTCTACAGTATGTCAGTTGTATAGTGCATGAAAACAGCTCACTTAATATTAAAATAAAGGCTAGAGTAACCTCAAACTTATTGAGTGTTACTGTTGTAGGCTTTTTCTCAGAAATTCTTAATAAAAATGAATAAATTTATTTTACAAATTCCCTGAATTTAATCAGTGAATCTGTAAAAAAGATCTTAATTATTTCAGGGATTTTGTAAATCACTAGTCAAAATCAGGGATTTTATAAAATCACTAATTATTTCAGTGATTTTACAAATTCCCTGAAATTTCAGTGATTTTACAAAATCCCTGATTTCACAAATTCCCTGTAACATTTACAGCCATAATAATGCCATGTGTCTGTGTAAACATATTTTATTAAAGTGTTTGTTAGAGAATTGAGAATGGAAACGGGAATGTCGCAGAGAAAAAACAATTCAACCAAAGAGCAAAAAAACCCACTTAGCCACTTATTGGTCTTCAACGAAGCGATAAAAATCCTGCAACCGGATATGGTCTTCATTATGCCCTTAACAATAATGTTAATTAGTGCAGCGAAATAAAAGCCTCACTAACAATAAACTCATCATAGACACCAAAACTGCAATTTGCGCCAAACTCGCGGTTCGTCTACGAGACTCATCAGTGACGATCGAAAAAAATAGGTTAAAAAGACCAACAAAGATTACAAAGATGAGGTAGAAAAGCCTTAGTATTTCAAAAAAAGTTTTGTAGACAGTTAATTTATAATTATGACCACATCAATGGTAATTCAAAACAGAGAACTACTATCAACATGAATAAACAAAGGACTTCTATCAGTAACTGGTATGCCAGCTCCAGACTATGATGCAACTGATCAAAAGTATCCATATGAATTAAATAAAATGTCATCTTAAATGATTTGACAAGTATCGAAGATAGAAATATTTAATCTTTAATCACTAGTCAATGTAATGTAAAGCTATAAAAGTATAAAAATGTGACGTATACAAGTATTTAAAAAAAAATATGTCCTTTTCCCGAATGTGACATTCGTTATGTGTGCTACTAGTTGTTGCAGAGGGATTGTTGAAAAACCTTCAATTTAGCAGAAGAAAAAGGAATGGGATTCAACAATTATTTCTATAATCGTTCGATTTAATGTTGAAAATGCATTTAAATCTGCAGGTACCTGTCAGGTTTATTTTTTACAAGCGGTTTGATATTGACTTTTTAATATTTCATCAATAGATGATTGTCACAGCAGTTACTCATATTAATTAAAAGAAAATGCCTAAAGTAAGCGTCAAAGTAAACTAAAAGGATACTTCAAATGATTTAATTCGAGCAGACTCGAGGACAGCAAACAGTGTGTGATAATTATTCCGTAGGTCAACTTCTATGATCCAAATATATTTGTCGTGGTTATAAAACAAAACCAATAAATCTTCAGTTCCATTATAACCATGTTTCATAATTCATTCACAGACAAAAATAGAAAAAAAGTGGTACTGAATAAATTCTCAAAATTAATATCATTGTTATATAGCATTCTACAACATTTTCAATTTTCAAAGATAATCATAAGAAAGAAACCCACATGCACCAAATAGAATGTTTTAAAAGCTGTCTCAATTTGACTTTTGAATACTTAATAAATATTAAAACTATAAATGAAAGCGACAGAGTTGTCTCTCCTCTCATGAGAATTATGGTTCACAGTGTTCAGTATCGATATTTAATTATCACTGGTGATTTATCGATTCATCATTCATTAAGTAGGACTGCTAGAGTTATCTCTCCTTTCATGTTTATCTTTTCCCTGACTTTCTTTATTTACATTTCAGTTGACGGAATTCAAATAATAATTCTACATTTCTGCCTTCTCTGGTAATTAATAAATTGTCTTGCAATGGAAGAAAAAAATAACAACAAAACATGTCACTATATTTTTTGTATGAGTACATGTACAAATAGTATATCCATGTTTCGTCAATAATTTAAAAAAACAAAAAACACTGTACATATTAGTAGGTAACAAAATTGTGAGACATCACGATCCAGATCCAGAATTATAAAACAAAACTGACAAAAGACCCAATTTGATTCCTGCTGACACCACAATCCATTACGAAAAGAGGATTAAAACAGTGAAAGTCACTACGCTGACTTTAAGTTTTCTGTCTGTTCAATTTAAAGAAAAGCTCCTGACATACAAAAGGCCTTCTAGTTTCGCCTGGTACCTTTGATAACTATAAGCATGTCGAAATGTCCTATTGTAATGTTTAATTGTGTATTTCGTTGTCCTGAATGTTCTTGTATTTAGTTTTACTGTGGTCCTGTCATGTAATGTGGTCATTTTAATGTTATATTTAACATTGCCCTAAAAGCAGTGCGAGGTTTGGCTAGCCACAAAACCAGGTTCAATCCACCATTTTGTACTTGTTTTGGCTTTCGATTTTTTTTTATCTGAGCGTCACTGGTGAGTCTTGTGCGGACGAAACGCGCGTCTGGCGTATTAAATTATAAAACTGGTACCTTTTGAAAGCTATTATGCGTGTGTTTCGCTGTCCTATAAGTTCTCCAATCTATTTGTATTGTAGTCCTGTCATGGAATTTTGTCATTTTAATGTTATATTTAACATTGCCATAAAAGCAGGAGGTTTGGCTAGCCACAAAGCCAGGTTCAACCCACCATTTTTTTCTTAAAATGTCCTGTACCAAGACAGGGAAATGGCCATTGTTATATTATAGTTTGTTTCTGTGTGTGTTGTATTTTAGTGTTGTGTTTCTGTTGTGTCGTAGTTCTCCTCTTATATTTGTTGTGTTTCCCTCAGTTTTATTTTTAAACACGAATTTGTTTGGTTTTTTTTGATCGATTTATGACTTTCGAACAACGGTATATTAATGTTGCCTTTATTTGACACGAAAAAACGTGGTATAATTAGACTAAGTCAGCTTTCTATCATAGACTAAATAAAGAAAAACTAGCATTTAGGATATATAAGATGCAAGCAGTTGCTGAAATAGACATTATAACATTTTTGTCGTGAATGTAAAGAACCCTGGTAAGATGTTTATTTTAGAAGGGTTGTCAGAATTCTACATCTTATGAATACAAAATGAGTACAGCTAGTACGAATGCACAAATATACCCTATAAGAAAACAAAAGTGTTCTTCCAAAACTCGACATGTATGATGTTGATCAAAAACATTAATTGACATTATGCATGTATCTTTAGAGGTTGTGTTGGGTAACTTTAGTTCTTTATAAATAGAATTGAGAATGTAAATGGAGACTGTGTTTTACAGACAAGAACCCCACAAAAAATAAGAAAATGACCTAATGTCACCAATGGCCCTAGGGAAAAATCATCCACCCGGATAAAGAATAATCTCTTCAGACCCAAAACAAGAAATAAATGTAAACGATTTTTTTTGTTATGCAGAAATTGCATTGCTTAATGCATTTGCGAAGACGATTGTTTAATTTAGGATGAATATTAGTTGTATATAGTGGTGAAATATCAAAAATCAAACTGTAACAAAATTGAAAAGAGTGTGATTTACGATTTTTGCGTATACAATAATACTTTTGAGACATCTTCTGATGAAATCATAATGTACTTATTGAGAGTTGTAGATAAATTATCCACTTAGTAATGCTTCTTTACGGTGTTCGAAACTAGTGTGCTCATAGTGCATGTTTATGGATGTGTATTTGAATGCATGAAAGAATAACTTTTATCCTACATACAGATTATAAGATCATTTTGTATGGCTCGTTATATTTGCTTGATTTTATAGCGGTTAAGACTATAACACAATGTTGACTACTCTACCCCTACTTTTGTAATTTTTACCTAGTATGTCTGTTTGTTTGTTCAAATTTTTTGTCAATATAAAGATTTGTAAGCGACTGTTAAATAGTTATCAAAGGTACCAGGATTATAATTTAGTACGCCAGACGCGCGTTTCGTCTACATAAGACTCATCAGTGACGCTCATATCAAAATAGTTATAAAGCCAAACAGGTACAAAGTTGAAGAGCATTGAGGATCCAAAATTCCAAAAAGTTATGCCAAAATACGGCTAAGGTAATCTATTCCTGGGATAAGAAAATCCTTAGTTTTACGATAAATTCAAAGTTTTGTATACAGGAAAGTCACTGATAAGTCTTATGTAGACGAAACGCGCGTCTGGCGTACTAAATTATAATCCTGATACCTTTGATAACTAATTAAACAAGTAAGGTCCTGGTATTTATAATGAGTTTATTAGCAAGTTATAAAACCAAGTTTTAATCAATCATTTTCTGTAAAGGTAAATCCATGTACCAAGTCAGGACTATAACAGTTATTATCCATTTGTTTAATGTGTTTGGGCTTTTAATTTTGCCATTTGATTAGGGACTTTTTATATTGAATTTTCTGGGAGCGGTATTTTTGTCATTTTACTTTTTTTCGCACTTTACCACTTTGGACAATGGATGGTTGGATGCCCGTAATTAAAATGTCGGCGTACAACGGTATTGACTAATATCATTTTTTGATAATCACTCTGGACCTATAGCTCCCAAATAATAAAACTATCCTTTTATCCGTTGCATCCATAACAAAAAGTTGGTCCTATTTCGCAAATCAATAATAAGTAAAATAATATCATCGGCATCTGTTTTACTATACCAGATGCGCATTTAGAAAATAAATGTCTTTTAGAGTTATGCCTGAGGCCGTAATAATATAAATCCGAATCTAATATAAAGTTTTAAGAGCTTTACAAACCCAAAAGGACTCAATGTAAGTGGTATGTTATATTACATTTCTGAGACACATCACACAAATGGGGAACAACTGTCATATACTAGCCGGCTGCCAGGCATTTACTCATGTTAAAAACGGTGGGGAAAACTCAAGTAGTTTTTTTGCAGTTGGAAATAAGACGCAATCAGTAATAAAAAACAGCAATACTTTATTATAGAATATACGGAGATTACACCACAAACAAATGATACTCTCTGTTTTCGAACGTGTTATGTTCGTGAATGTATACAACATAGTTTCTCTATTCCATTCTAATATTGATCAACATAAATGCCATGTTGTAGATCAGTGTTATTGTTTAGCATTCCATCTACTGTTGTAATGACAGTTTTTATGGCGGGTTTTAATTACCCGTCAGTTAGTTTCCGTTCTTAAGATCCCATAAAGCTTACAAAAGCTTGAATTTCCTGTACATATGTGGTCAAGCTGGCTATGAAATACCAATAACTTTGGAAATCGCATTTCAAGGTCAACCTTTTCTTAAGAATATTACAATATCAATACCATTGAAAGGAGCATTTAAATATCTTGTTGGTTTTTGTGATCAATTATTCATACGACAGACTTTGATAAAACATAAAATTCTAATGTTTTCCGTAAATAATCAAATATTTGCAGTACCCACTTTTCTTTGTTTAGACTGATATGATGACCTTTTAAGTTCTTGTCTTAATTGATAACTATAAAAAAATTAATTTGATTCTCATTAAATTTTTCCTCAGTGCTTTCTGATGGCTTTTATTTTATCCTTAATGAATTTTCTTGTCGTAGCGTAGGATATTGACATACGAACTCGTCTATCACGAGATATTGTTTGTAAAATCCTACGTCAAACCGTGGGCTTAATTAATGACAAAGCTAATAAGTACCATGTTTTATTATCAAATGAAGATTTTTTGGGCAGCGAATTAGGCCTACGATTATCGATCTAAATCAGTCAAACTCACTGTTACTTTTTATTTGTCAGTGTGGCATATTAACTTTTGCTCTACAGATCCCATAAGAATAGTAACGTCATTTATTTTGATAATGTCTCTACCTACTAGCTTCCTTTTTAATCTTATTCTTGCCGTTGCAACCTTTATTTTCGACTCATGACGACGTCAGAGCATGCATAGAAATGCGTATATAACACACAGAGTCGGTAGGAAGTAAAGTGTCTATGGCAGTGACGACATAAAAGTCATTAATCCAGGTTTCCGAATATAAGATCATTAACATTTAAAAATTTTGATTTAACAATCAAATGGAAGATGGTAAAGTTCATTTCGACTTATAAGATTAGAAATTTTAATTACCACTTGACCATCATAAAAGGAAGATACATAGATAATTCGAAATATTGGTTGTAAATCAGCATTTAGTTAGGATAATTTGAAATAAGATTGATAAATTGGTTGTTGTTGTTTAGCACTCGTGGCTATATCATGACGGCCAGTTTTTCCGTTGGATGAAGTCGAAGTGCCCGAAGAGAAACACAGACTTTCTGCAAAAACAATGGCAATTCTGTTCACTTAAGATCGTAGTGGCACAAATTAAAGAAGGCTCAAAGATAGTATCAACCCAAAATATAAATCATAGGCAATTGTCATAGTACAAAAAAATGAAAAAGCACAGAGACGCATCAGCGATAATAATAATTGATGTATGTCATGAAATATGAATTAAGCGGAAACCTATTATCAGCCTTTATAATTAAGACATGATATTTAAGTTTTTGATAGTTAAAACAAAATAAATGTGTTCGAAAATTACGAGAAATATACGTTTATGTGACTAAAACCTGACGACATTAAAAAAATGTCAAGTCACTATTCCATGTTTTAATTATTCATCTTTTGGTCTAATCTAATTTTAACAACGATTCACAATTCTTATATTCACTTCAATAATTCAAAAAGGCAATCATAAAATACAAGCAATTGTTGTTTTATACTGTTTTATGTTTAAATATCGTGATTCAACAATATTAACGATAACGTAGACTAGACTTAATTGTGAGTAACATGCTACTATAAACAGCTATTAACGTATACAATAAAAGGACAGCAAAGAAGTGATACTTTTCCTAAGGTAAAAATCGCTTTGACGAATGAAAACTCCACAGGACCTCCTATAAAAAAACTGTTATTATTTAGAAACAATATTAAGTAAGAAATTAAATAATATTATAAGTGCATAAAAACAACGATAGGAGTTACACATCTTATTGGACAGTATAATATTACACACCATCGACAGCCAACTCACTCCTCCTTCATATTAAACGTACACACAAAAACATAAAATAACGTACAAAAACATGGTCCAGCATAGATAATTTCAAATTTTGTCAATGAAACAGAACTATATACAGTTGTCATACAAGTGGGTGATTTGACAGTATATAAAACTAGGTCTAACTCCTATTATTTTCGTCTGCATATGCCTGTATATACCAGCTGTTCCGTTGATTGTAAGCGCTTTATTCTGTCAAATTTAGTCGACTCTCCTGTTTTGAATTTGAAATTGTGTTTAGTATTTGTTTTATTCTTTTTTCCTGTCATTATTTATTTACTCTTAACATAACTTTATGTAACAGCGATTGAAGTTTGTGCACTTATAACCTTAACTGTAAATGATTCTTGATAGGAACAAGGACCAATGTAACTGGCAGCTCTTTATGGTCATTTGGTCTTTAATGGGTTAAATCCTTTTGTATTAGGTCTGTATTCCTTTTGGGATTCTAACGTCACTAAAGACTTTTTTGTAGTCGGAACAGGCGTCTGGTGTACTAAATACAGCTTGGTGTCTTTCGTAGTTTTCTTTTGTGGCAAACGAAGGCAAATGCTGTAGATTTAGTAGTTTGACAATAATACATTTGTATTTCCTTATAGAACACAACCAGGCTGATATGTATTCTCAGTCAGATAAAAGAGTGGCAAAAGATAACAAAGGCATATCCAAACAGATTTCTTACAATACAAAACAAGAAAAAATACACAAAAAACAATAGTATACAAAAAGTAATATAGAAAAGTTAATACTGAGACCAAGAAACCCTTAAATAATCAAATTAATCTATTACGAGAACACAATTGACATGATTCGAGAGTTAAGTTTAGTTCGAAAGAAACATCATTCAATCAAAGTACACAAACAACTGTTATAGTGATATTTGATATTTACTCATGGGGGCGTTAGTCCGAAGGTCTTTATCCAATTTACTTTTAGATATGATTATTACTGCAATTAATAATTAAAAAAGGAATCCTTTTCTGATATTTGACCCTTTTTATGATAACGCATAATAAATGCAGGATATACAGTATGATTTCATTATATCATGATGTAATATGAACCACAGTTTATTATTGCATTATGCCATTTGTTTCCACTATTGAAGTGTTATGTGAACAGTAAGATAATACCATGGCGGCTATCTATAATGCTTCTAGTCCCCAAAGAGCAAATATTTATTAATTTCAATGTATACGGTCATCCGTCTAAAGTGTTCTATGAAAATACTAAATCTTATTTCCAAATAACATTTTGTAGTTGTACGTTTTATATTTACTAAACCTTATAATGAAATACCGTTCATACTACAAATATGCATATTGTGTTTTTAATTGGTATACGAATAAGAAATCCTATAATACTAATCCCATAAGTCAAAGACCTATCGTTTACAGAAAATGAACTGATAGTTCACTCTAGGCTGGGCATAACCTCTAAAACTCTACGAAAGTCATGGTAAAAAAGCTAACAGATCATTCCTAATATAGATTTGAATGACTTTCACATATACAACCGTGCTTGTTCGGCATTAAAAGCTTGAAAAATCATCATATCAAATGTTATGGAACAGAGTAAAGCAGTGTTTTTCAGTACAGTTATATAAAAAAAAGGCAATGATGTGGGGTGGTGCACTTCAAATCATAATATTCTAAAGTTTTTATTTTTACAAATGTTGGTAGATTTCCATACTTCGATTTGAATCGATTAGGTAAGATCCGTGGCAATTAAGAATGTTAATCCAAATAATTATATCAGATAAAAATTCAAATGTCTTTTTTAAATGACTTCCCTTAAAGGTAATACTTTTCTGTTTCTGTTTTCATTTTTTTTTTAATCTTTTTAAATATAATGAAATTCCTATCATATCAATTGTTAATGCAAATGTTAATTTATATATATGTTAAATCACAGTTAATTACATTTATTATATATATGTATATATGTCGAAATTTAACTGAGGAAAAAGGAGGTGTAATATATCAAAGGAAAAATCAATCAACGCATAGGTAAACATTTATCAAATATACCAGGCTTACAATTATTACGACCTGCGCCCGTTTCGTCTGAATCAGACTCATCAGTAACGGTCGACAAAAAACAGTTTGAAGGACACATCAATAAGAATTTCAAATGCATTTAACAATGAAAATTTCAAACTATTGTACATAATTTTTAATCTATCTAATAAAATTAACGGTACCAATTTTCTTGCACCAGATGCGCATTTCGACAATACATGTCTCTGCAGTGATGCTCGTGGCCAAAATATTTGAAATCCAAAACTTATATAAAAGATGCAGTTTCTAAATTAAACAAAATTATATAAATGCTTATATGTAACATCAACACGCTAATAACATCTTTGGTGTTAATGAGGTACTCATCATGTGATTGCATAACTAATTTTGTGATTTTAAATCAATAATCAATATATGAAACAAACCTTGTCCATGGTCTAATATGACTTCCCTCGCCTTCAGGCTTGTGCTTTTCAGACGAAATTTTCTAAACGATTTCATTTTTATAAATCTCTCACTTCCTAAGATTGCAACTCAAATCTGTCAATCTTGATAAAGACAGGAACACGAACCTTTAGTGTCTCAATCCAGCTATAAACATTGAAGTCTTTGATCCAAAAACACATTAAACAGATTAGTAAGCGTATCTAATTAAAAATCATAATTAAGTACTTATTCAACCAATGCAAACGTATTTAGTTTCAAATGAATAAGATGTCAAGCTGATCAGATGAGAGGAAATACGTTCGATATAAAATTGATTTTCACATACCACCGTTGTATAAAGTTCAATAAATAACCACCATGTGTTAATCATTTCTCCGTAAACGTATGATTAAAGAACTTAAGTTTTGTCGCCTCTATTGTTCTATCTTAAATTACAGTTGTTTTAATCATATTGAGCTTTTGGAGAAGAAAATTACATGTTTTCACTTAAAGGGTTACTTTACAGTTGTTTACTAAGCCATTGCAAGTTAATTCAAGGTTGGTGTTTTACTGGATATCTGAGTATAAACAATTCTACATGTTTATAAATAATTGTTTCCCAGTGGTTAGTGGAATGAATACTTCCAATTTATATAATTGTATGGAACTTGATTTATTAGTGTTCTCTCAGCGAGATTTGTACCCATGGCATCGTTGCAAATCTACTTGCATTGTGACTTTCGACCTACACCACTTAGACAATATGGCTTTGAAAAATATTGCTTTTTTTCGAGCTATTGATTTCCACATCGACATTGCGAAGGGTTTCTTCAAAGTAGATGGTGTATGGAGGTTTGAAACTTGGATAACTTGCATATCAGCTTTTTAGTCGCAAAGGTTGGTCAACTCTAACCATGCAGTCTCAAAAATATGTTTTTATTTGATACGTTTCAATATGTATTTCTATTTTTTAAAGGAATATTTAAGACATGTCAGTCATAATATGTATCAGTCCAGTGGTTACGAACTGTCTAGGGTTATAATATACCTGTGAATTTACAGTCTACCAACCATGGCATCGACTTATTACAAGAAAAATTCATAAAAAATACACATTATAAATGATGTGTTTCTAAAGTGTTGTAAATGTCTTCATTTGTTATCATTATCATTATTATCATCATTATTATTATAACTATCATAATTATCGTCATCATTATAATTTTTATTATTAGTATTACTATGATTGCTATTTAAAAAAAACTATTGAAGAACGGACGGATTTTCCAGTATGCCCTAAGATAAATAAGTAATATTAGAACCTTAAATTTAGTGGTTTTAAGCATACCAGCCCTGATGTTATGAAAAGTGCACTGACCTTGTCCATGGCTTAACAGGAATTCCTGTATCCTCCAAACTTGTACTTTTTATTCGAAATCTCCTGTATGCTTTCATTATGACAGTCAGATATTATCCAGTCAGTTACACAAATCTTATCCAATATCAATCACATTATTCAGTCCGTATACATTTCGAGAATAAAAACGATTTCCTGGATGATCAACTATGTGGTTGATGCAGAATTATATAGACTAAGTTACTAATTTATCGAAGTGTAAATATGTTGACTTTGGGAACAATAAAACTACCCACTGTAATGGACATTATGAACTACGTCACAATAGATTGCAGTATTCATCAGATACGAAGCTCAGGTGAAATTGCTAACTAAGATTACATTATACAGAAAATGAGATACTTCAGTTCCAATAAACAAATACAGTGGTACATATTCAAATTAATTGGAAATTTTAATTTCATTTCTAAAAGAGGAAACCTACACTAATGAAGAAAAATTGTCGTTATATTTCAGAATTTAGAATTTTGAAATCTTAATGAAATAACATTTAATTTCTGTCTTTGAAGTTAAAGATAACGATATTGTTATAACAGACAATTCAGTGTTTGATTTCTTATTTGGAATATCAATTACTCAAAGAATTGTGCACACAAATACATAATGTTTTACTTAATTTACAATAAGAAAAATATGCATGAATGATCGAAAATAGGAACTTCCTTAGTCTTTCTTTTTAGTGTATTTAATTCATTATCCAGAGTGTATAGCGTCTACAGATACTAAACCTATCAAAGAGTCATCTAAAATAAGTAACAATATCAGTAATTTGAAAAGTATTCCTGCTAAAAATCAAAAGTAAACGATGAAAGGTTTATAATATACAAAATAGAAAACGAAAGAATGCGCAAATAAATAAATCAAGAAATAATAATAAGTTTTATAATCTTTGACTATTGAAATGCGGTATCCTACTTTTATTTATTACAATCAAATCAGAATATTATCTAGTGGACAGTTCCGTCCGCGGGGATTCTACTAGTCAGGTGGCATAATCAACTGCACCCGGATTTGTTTTCGCTTAATCATTTATGACTATTGAAGAGCGCTATAATACTATTGCCTCAAATTTACAGGGTGCAATTATGGAACCTGTTCAATAAGACCCCGTTTACACTGGCAACGAAATCGAATCGATCTTTATTTGAATCGATCTTGAAAGACCTGTTCGCGTTAACATTGCACAAACAAGATCGATCGAGATCGATCTTATTTAAAAAGTAAAATCACAAAAATACTGAACTTAGAGGAAAATCAATTCGGAAAGTCCATAATCACATGGCAAAATCAAATAACAAAACGCATCAAAAACGAATGGACAAGAACTGTCATATTCCTTACTTGGTACAGGCATTTTCAAATGTAGAAAATGGTGGTTTAAACCTGGTTTTATAGCGCTAACCCTCTCACTTTGATGACAGTCTCATCAAATTCCGTTATATTTACATTGATGCGTTAACTAAACAGACACAATAAATAAAATAGTCAAAATATGGGTACAGCAGTCATCATCTATAACAATTTTAAAAGGAACAATTTAACAGAACACATAAACATCTATCTACAAACACATTCATTGATTTGTGTGTCTGACGTCAGAAAATTTTATACGTCACATAGATTTGTCGTTCAATGTCCATACAAACAAATTTAAAAAATTACATAGGCAATGTTAGCATGCAGGGTTAAAAAATCAAAAGTATGAAAGAATAAATTTTACAAATAGACCGAGATTTAAGATAGTCCAAAAGTTATAAAGAATAGCGAGGTTCTATCGAGCCCTTCCCCAGTTTTGCGCCGAGTACAAATTTTTTTATATTTTTATGACATTGACCTAATATTGTTTTTATACAGCAACTTAAACTAATACATTAATAGCTTTTTAATTCGTAACATAAATGTCAAACTTATTTTCATCCCTTAATGAACCCCTGATTGTGAAGACAGTGTTCCATGATGAAAATGACATTATACAAAATATAGCTGTGTTACTATATTTTGGAAAAAAACACAACTAGATGCTGTATACAAAAAGGTATATATGTATTTTGGGTGTCGATTAGAACAAGTTAAACATAAAATTCATACAAGCTAAGGCGAATGTGATGTTTTTGTTTGGTTCTTTTGGTATATTTTGTTGGTGCTTTGTGTATGTACTTTTGTGTGTGATCTCTATATTTTAGGTTCGATGGTTGGTTTCGTAATTCGACTAGACCATAAACAACACAAAAACAGGCATGGCTTTTATATGTATATATATGTATGTATAGGTTTCAGGCAGAAATATGATACTTATATATAATGTAATAACTCCGATTATCGGATTAAACCGAATAATATTTTACGTAAAGCTATATGTTAATTTATATTAAGTTCTGGAAATAGATACGATACTCTTTGCGAATTAAATGAAATACCACATGATTAAATCTGACTTAATTAGCAGCACCATTCGGGCGATATTGAAAACAAATAATATTTTTTTTAGAAAAAGGGCCTAATAACAATAATAGACAAACACTGGATAACAGTACGCTGTCTTTGGACAGACCTACAATAAATGAGACATGTTTAACCCTATGTATGTGCACTTTATCATTCTTTTAACTGTACACAGTGGTATCTGAACTAGTCTATGATCAATTTAATTGATAAATGTTATATCCCTAAATGGGTTCTAACTATTTTAAATGAAGCAGAATGGATCCAGACCTCGATAAAACGAGTGACAACTGTGTCAATCGAGGGACTTAATGCCCACACAGACGAATATCAACTGTGTCTTTGACCAATTACTAAAGTCGTAAAACATGATCATCAGAAAAGTCTGGTAGGAAAGGAAGTAATTTATAAAGTGACAATTTCATATGGTATAATTGGTAACTTGATGTATAACTATAGATATTTAATCATACTGCTAATCAGATAGACAGCTACTCTGGTCAAATTCTGCTTTAAAACCAGCACAATCAGTGAATAGGTTAAACGATTCACCTTTAAAATTACAAATCGACAAAATAAGGCAAATTAATGTCTGGTGCATTATCAAACAGAATGAATTGACTAATGTTATAAAAATTAAAGCAAAATTTGTACTCTAAAACTGAATCTAAAAATATATACGATACAATCAACGGCAACAGTACTGTATCAGCTATTCGTGGTGCTACCGATATCAATCACGGTCGCAAAGGCTTTATCGGATCCTTTACCTGTATTACGTCACTATGTCGGTATCATTCACATAATCAAAATATCTATCATACCATATCATATTATATATCAGTTACGGGTATACAGAATATTTTACGTCATGTTACTTAAAATAAATCAGTCACGGTTACAAAGAATATACTGTCATTTACTTAAAAATCATATAATTAATGTATATAATACAGCTAATTTATGGATATGTCAATCACACTCTCAACCAATATGTTCCCTCGCCATGAGCTTTGGGAAGTATATTGGTATCTCGGGTTTATATAGGTATGATATTGAAAAAGCCATACAATTTTCCCTATTTAACACAAATACCATATGGGATCACCACAAGTGTTTGGTGGGGTTCGTATTGCTTAGTCTTTAGTTTGTCTATGTTATGTCTTGTGTACTATTATTTCTGTGTTTGTTTTATTTGTTTTATTTTATTTTATTTACTTAAGAAATAAATTATCATATGAAGATCCAAATACAATGTGTCTCAACAGAGAAATTGCTCTCATACATAAGTTTCATGGGGAATACAACTAATTTTTTTTCTGCAAAATGAACCCAAAGAGAACCTTTTATTTGAATATCGCCGTTTTCTCTAACAGAGGCAGGTTACCATGACTTGTTATCTTCAATCATGCGTGAATTACTGATCCTATGTCCACGCCATTGCTTAAAATGATCCGAAAAATTTCCGTTCTCCTTCTGTGTAAAAGACCGTTCAAGGTCTTTCTGGCTTGGTCAGATTGATACAAAACCTCAAAATTTCAAAGGCTTGAATTTTTTCCTCCAATTTTTTTTTCTCCAAAAATAGAAGGTAAAACGGAGTGAAATCAGATCCTTTTAAGCGAAGTTTAGACATAAGATCTGTGTTTTAATCAGTGTGTAATGTCTGCAAAACTATATGATTACATTTAATGCCATTCACTACTTTATCGGCGATCTTGAAAATCTCCATCCATTTCAATACACTTTCATCAAATCGGTAATGATTCCCTACGGTTCGTTATCCATTTATATCGTATCGTCACACTTTAATCAATCTTGACCACCCTATTTCTTTCAATTTACGTTTATTCAATTTTCAAATACTTATCTTGTACTGTCACATGTTATGTTGCAGTGTGCTCGCTGACATATTGCCAACTTCTTTTGTTTGTAAATACAAAATATGATTATCACTTAAAAGTGTTTTAGCTATATTATCACCAACATTTACTTTGTTGATTCTGAAGAAAAGATACTGACGCATAGTTTAACCTTTATATCTTCTCAGTGGTTTAAAATTTACAGATCTAGAGTAGTCATGATTTCTGAAAATAAACCTAAAAAGGTCTGTAGCTTTCAATTATGTTTGTGATCGTTACCTTTGGGTTAGAGCTATGACAATACGCAGCAACTGCTTACAATTGTTTGAACTACATCTAAAATACGTTACACACGATTTGTCGGCATCCGTAAACTCAACTTGCTTCATTTACTTTATTATTGATCCTTTAGCTAGATATTCTAAATTGTTTTTTAAACCTTTATTATAGTGATGAACAATGAATCTTACTGCATACTGATGATAGTTTCGTTATTTCGAATCTATGCTGTACCACTATATATATATATAACATATACATATGATACTATTTAAGTTGCATACACACAAGTAAACGATGTAAATTTTTACCTAAAAGCTCCGATACAATATGTTCATGCAGACTTATTCCTCATATATATATTAGTCAAATGCGTTTTGTTTAAATATACTTTTTCACTTTTTTGGTCTTTTGGAAAATGTTGTTTGTGCTGTTTTTAGACTCTTCTACAACGAAATTTGTTTTACATGCACACGTATAAAAATTGCAGTTTTTATCCAACGCAATCATAGGTTTGAACGTAGTTTTCAATTTAGACACGTTTATATTTTTTCGTTTGGGCTTGTATCATATTTTCCCTCCGGTTTATATGATCCGTTCATCCTATATTGGCTCTTAAAATTCAAGAGTCTATCTAAAAATGAGGGTACTTTTTCTAAAAATTAGGGTACTTTTTATATGGCCTTCCAAATACCGTTTCGATCCCTAACATCACTGAAGAGACATTTATTGTCGAAATCCGGATCTGGTGTACTAAAAAAATATTGACACGTTATGTTTGTGGCATAACATCGTGGCCACAAGTAAATAAATTTTTCTGTTTAGTATTAAATTTATATTAAGATCCATTTTGTTACATCTTGTGATCTATTTTATTTGGCAATCGCCAATGGCAGTCAGCAGGGTTAAAGACCATCAGTTGTTTGACCTGTTAGTCAAATGCGTTTTGTTTAAATATACTTTTTTCACTTTTTTGTTCTTTTGGAAAATGTTGTTTGTGCTGTTTTTATACCCTTCTACAACGAAATTTGTTTTACATGCACACGTATAAAAATTGCGGTTTTTATCCAACGCAATCATAGGTTTGAACGTAGTTTTCAATTTAGACTCGTATATATATATATATCATAAGGATTACAACTTTTTATGAATACATAAAATGACCCTGACAGAAACAGTTATTCAAATATCACCGTGTGCTCATAATAGATGCAGGATACCAGGACAGGATATTTTCAACCTGATTGAAATGCATATCTAATCACCCCTAGTTTTTGGTGGGGTTCGTGTTGTTTATTCTTTAGTTTTCTATGTTGTGTCATGTGTACTACTGTTTTTCTGTTTGTCTTTTTCATTTTTAGCCATGGCGTTGTCAGTTTGTTTTAGATTTATGAGTTTGACTGTCCCTTTTGTATCTTTCGTCCCTCTTTTAAGTTCATTCTTTGCTAACAAGGATCCGAAAACGCTCCGATCTACTTTCGGTTGTAAAGTCCTTTCATGATCCTTGGGCTTTGTCGGATTAATACAAACCTTTAAAATTTGAAGTCTTATATTTCATCCGCTAATTTTATAATTACCAGAACAGAAGGTTACACTGAGTAAGAAAGGTCAGACACACGATTCTTATTATAATCTGGTTTCGATGTCTGTACACTATATGATGACATTTCACGACATTCACGACATTCTCCTTTATCGGCGATCTTGAACACCTCCATCCATTGCAATACACTCTAATCAAATTGGTAATGACTCCCCACAGTTCTTTATCCATTTATATTTTATTGTCACGCTTTTAGCCATCTTGACCACTATCTTTTGTTCAAATTTACGTTTATTCAATTTTGAAATACTTCTCTCATACTGACACATGTTATGTTCAATGTACTCTCTGACATCTTACCAACTTCTTTCTTATAAATACAAAATATGATTATCACTTAAAAGTTTTTTAGCTATATTTTCCCACTATATCGTCACCAAATTTTAAATTGATGATTCAGAAAAAAAGGTGTACATGGCATTATCTTTTTTTCTGAACGGTGTTAAACTAAGAGAGTAGTCAAGGTTTTGTATTTGATAATTGTGTTTGTGATCGTTCACTTTCAGCTAGCGCCATGGCAATACTTAGTGACTTCGTACAATTTATGTTTACAAAACCATGAGGTCTCACCATTGAACATAAACCAAATGTTTCACAGATTACACACGATGTGCACGCATAAATCTTTAGTCAGCATTCTTAAAATGCTCTTAACATTAACCCTTACGCTAGAGATTTTGGATATTTTCTGAAAAACTTATTGTTATAGTGATGAACAATCTTTCTCAATAGTTCCAAATGGTGAAGTTGAAATCATCTCGTCGTAAATTTTTACGGACGCTATCACGGGTTGGTTGACTGTTATAGAATATCCGTTATACATATGGTATCGGATATTTCCTTTTTGACGTTACTGTCATTCCGTTCCCTTTTCACGAATGTGACCTACAGAATAAGACTATTTGCTAGTTTTGTAACAACACGACAGGTGCTACATGTGAGGCAGGATCTGCTTACCCTTCCGGGGCACCTGAAATCACGCCCAGTTTTTTATGGGGTTCGTGTTATTCTTGTACCCCTATTTGTGACAATTTGTTTATGCATCATTTTCAATATAATGGTATGTGATGCGACTGTCGTACAAGTGAGAGGTTTAGCGCTATAGAACCAGGTTCAATCCACCGTTTTCTACATTTTAAAACTGCCTGTACTAAGTCAGGAACATGATAGTTGTTGTCTATTCGTTTGATGTTTTTTATCATTTGATTTTGTCATTTGATTAGGGACTTTCCGTTTTGAGTTTTCATCGGAGTTCAGTATTTTTGTGATTTTACTTCTTATTAAATTTTGTACCCTATGCAGTACCAAACATGTAGCCAAAACTTCTTTGTGTACTTATATCTTTCGGGGTTTATTTTGACATCTATTTTCATTAAACTAGTAAACATTTGTTTTTAGGGGCATTATGCAACCCGGGTCCGCGTGCGGGATTTCGATCTTTGGTCTTCTGCTGTTTTCTGCTCTTTGCTCGGGTTGTTGCCTGTTTGACATTTTCCCCATTTTCATTTTCAGTTTCATTTCAAGATTATTGACCAAACCGTTTCATTTTGAACAGCGGTATACTAATGTTGTTTTTATTTCTTAACATGAGTTTGCAACAATTTCAATAGTGTGTTATTCTAACTCGACTACAAGAAGTATAACTTGTTTATTTAAAGGTAACATAATTTTCTTTCATTTTATTTTAATGGATTTTTTTTACATTTTATCCCTTATACAGATAATCGCGTTTAGTGATCTTTCAATGACATCTAGACTAGCCAAACTTACAAGTTGTATTGTTTATGTTAACAGTTTTATACACACAGGTGTTTTCTGTTGTGATACAACGGTGAGGTTATGTCACATCAACTTGAACAATCGTTCACAGTTTGTTGTTTATATGAAGCATTAATTAAAGCATTAAATAATTGAGAATCATTCAATTTAATCAAAACGGTTTTGTGATGAAAGATAATTTTCACTTAATGATGATGACAACATCTAAATAATCTGCGAAACATTGTACACGTATCACATAGTAGAAAGACTCTAGGAATATAACATGTACATAAGAAAATATAAATCAATCACTTACTGTGTCCAAGGACGGACATCGCCATCAAAGCTGCTACTGTGAAAAGGTAATGTCCGATTCAATTTGAATGGCTTTTCGCCCTTCTTTTGATGCCCACTAAAACTATTGCTTTTGAGGTAAATTTTCCTGAACATTATGGAAAGATTCAAAGTCCTCGTTCAATTTGCCGTTATATCATTGCATAGAAAATAAAAATTCACTTCACATAAAGCATTTCGTTGTTTTAATCATTACAGTTTTTCAATCAAGAACAGACAAATAAGCTACCATCTGATTTGTTGATATCGCCTTATGTGTAAATACTAGTGTTTCAACACAATATAAAGTTTCCGTCAATCATGTTCTTATATATCCACCGCAATTTATCTCATGCCAATTAACACTGTTTACTGTGTTCTTGAAACATAAACAAAGGACCAATAATTTAGGTATTCAAGACCAGTAAACCAATTGTAAATTTCATTGACATATTGATTAGATATTTGGAAGTTCAATTAAGTTCACTGAAGTCGGTAAATAAATAAACAACCTCTTTCTCTCTGTTGCTTTAAACGATCATTATACATTCATTTTGAAATGTATCAGTTTTTAGCAAATAATTATTAGTAGAAACCAAAGAAGTCATGAGAAAATAGATCTCATTGTCATATGATAATTTTTAACATTGGCATTATCAACTGATAAATTAGAAAGTGCTACTGATGATTGATGACGGAATAAGAGTAAAAATACTGGCAAGTGCGATTGTGATACATTTGTCTGTTGATGGTGTAACATTTGATCTCAACGTTGGTACGTATTTATAAATCTATGGCTTTCAAATATGGAGATGTTCCTGATAAAGGTTAATCCAGAAAAGAGCTTCGAATTAGCCAAATAAATCACGTGTTACTTTACATTTTTATCTGTGGCTTCCATTCTGGTCCCTATCCTGGGTAGCCAATCGAATGTGAAAAACGTGCGGGCAGTTTACCTTTTTGAGTAAAACGGTTATATAACTTGTAGAAGCCATTATTCATTAAAGCTTCCAATGATATCTAAAACGGTAACATATAATAAAATTGAGAATGGAAATGGGGAATGTGTCAAAGAGACAACAACCCAACCATAGAACAGACAACAGCATAAGGTAACCAACAGGTCTTCAATGCAGCGAGAAATTCCCGCACCCGGAGGCGTCCTTCAGCTGACCCCTTAAAAAATATATATACTAGTTCAGTGATAGTGAACGCCATACTAAACTCCAAATTGTACACAAGAAACTAAAATTAAAAATGATACAAGACTAACATAGGCCAGCGGCTCCTGAATTGGGACAGGCGCAAAAATGCGGCGGGATTAAACATGTTTATGAGATCTCACCCCCCCCCCCCTCCCCTGTACCTCTAGCCAATGTAGAAAAGTAAACGTATAACAATACGTACATTAAAACTCAGTTAAAGAGAAGTCCGAGTCTGATGTCAGAAGATGTAACCAAAGAAAATAAACAAAATGACAATAATACATAAATAACAACAGACTACTAGCAGTAAACTGATATACAGCCCGTAACAGAGTAGTGATCGAATTCGCGTTTCTTTACCGTCAGAATAAGCAACGTTATCGACAAACTTATTTCAGAAGTGACATAATTTAATTTTCTTCATCGACAAAATATGTCATGTCCAACGTGTAAGTTTTCATTGTTTAAGTCGAATTTTTTTTTACACAGTGAAACATTTTTTTTAATCAACCTCTGTCATTGGCATTATCATTTTAACGGTAAAGGATCAAATACGGGATCTCCGAAATTTCTATCATTTGTTACGAGGAAATCATTATTCAATCGAACATATGTCTTTGTTCATGACACATATTATGAAATACAAAGGAGTTGAAATGATCAAATACTTTCGAACTGACGGAAACAAAAATACATAATCTAGAATGTGTGTTCTGTCATAAACAATGGCTTCGTCGTGCGAATCGACGAGATCATGTTACATGTAACTGATCTTAGCTGTAGAAACAGTTGGTGCGACCTCGATAAAATCTTTATCAATTTAATATAAGCTATAAATATTCATGACTACAATGATAATGAATTTATTGGAGTCACATCCACTGTTTCTACTGTAAACATGAACTCGTCGGTTAGTGCAATGAAGACACTTTTAAAGAGGGGTCTTTAAAGATTGAGATTGTTGGTTTATTCTTTACACCTCCGAGGTATTAAAATTATTTCAGTGTTTATTTAAAGTTCAATTTATTTTCAAATCTCTTCTGTTTAAAATTGTCGAAACTTCCGTTTACGATTTCTGTGGTAAACTATCTATTCTATAGTAAGGACCATTTTATAATAAATACCCTTTTGTACAAGAATACTTTCTTTATAGAAGTATAGATCTGCTGGTTATAGATTTTTTTTATAACTTTCATTATTGTGACGACGCGGTATGAAATTCAGATTAATTTATAAATAAAGTTGTATATAAATTTTTGGTCATAAACAACATTTTTAAACAGTTCGACGAGTGCGTCCATGTTACAGTAGTCTGTTTACTGTAAGTTACTAAGCTTGGCCCGATTCATCTGTCATTTATAGCTATATCGGTCTGAACAAACACAAATCCTTCTAGTTCTTTTAGTTTATGTTTGATACGAGAAATATGTTTATTTTGGTTATTGTTCAGAGTAAAATGTTCTTAAAAATGTTGAATACGTATATCAACTATGTTCATTACTAAATTAAAAAAAGGTCCAAAGATTTTTTGTCAGCTGTTTCCCGTTTTATCCATTTCAAACGGTAAGTACGGAGTGAGTCGTGGGTGATATTACGACACTCATTCCAATTAATAAATGACGGGGGACTATATTTAGGTCCTTTACTGAGGAATGATTTTAACTCTCGGTCTTGAACGATGTTAAGATCTCCTGTTATAACATGGGAAATGGGGCCATCAATGTATTCGGAATTACTGCAATTACATGAAGTAGGTGTATGTTTACTGATATTAACATCTTCACACAATTGACTATAATTAAACAAAAATTTCCAGGTAGATTTCTTGTAAATATAACAAATAAGATGGAGCTCAGTATTATCAAAATATCCAGGAATTTGTTTTTTTACATAATGGTCGTTAAAAATACCAGCAATATTTTCAAAATCAAAACCTTTACTGACATACTTTATTTTAATAAAATGTTTTTTATGATCTCCAGGGCGACCAATTTTGGGAAACAGTTAAGAATAACAATATGTCCATTATAATTAGATAAGCTTATTCCCATTTCCAATGCATGCTGTTCCACTGTTTAGGGTGGTGAGATGTACATCAGAGTAATTCATGATCAAAAGTTATTATTTATCATAATCGTGGTTGTTGTTTTCCTTGAGTTTAATATTATAAGTTATGATGAAAACATGTGTAAGTTATAGCGTTGTTGTTTTTAATTATGTGTGATTCCAGTGATATGTTAAACGTTTAAAAAGTTAACTGTGAATGCATGATTCAATTTCACTTACATCATTTCTTCGAGAAATAATTTTGAAATAAAATATTAATACCTCAATATCTTTAATTGTTTTAATGAATGGCTATTATTTATTTTGAATTTATTGAACCATAAAATCAATTTTTGAATCTTCACATAGAATAATCCGCGTAGCAAAGCGGATTATGTAAAATGTGAAGAGTCAAAAAAATTATTTTATGGTTCAATAAATATTGCCATTCATTTTAAATAAATTTCTATCAAAAAAAACGCTCAATTTTTTTTTATCTTAATTAAATAATAATAACATCGTACACACATGTTGGCGTATGCATACATAACGTCAGAATGGCATGTCTTAAAAAAATGACAATATTGAAAATAAAAGTAATTCTTTTAACCAATCAGAAGACAATATATACACCAAATTTATTTATATCAGTTTATTTTTTAAAGGAGTAGTAAGGCAAGTTAACATGAATTAAAAAGGGGATATGAGATTGGAATAACTGCTAATATTAGACAGCCAATAGTTCTTTCGAATATTTGACGAATAGACGGCAAATGAATGTGAAATAACATTTGGCACATTAACGTTTAGCTTTTGTGACGTTTTCCTATACCAAGTATATTAAAAATGCTTTTGGAATCTTTTCCTGAAAAGATAACTTAAGACAGCAGCAACTTTTCATCAAAGAAGCTTCAAAAAACGTATTCAGTAAATAGTGAACATTCAGTGAAACTAAGGTACATTTAAATAGTTAGGTATTATTGAAAGTGGCGAATAGTGTCCTGATCTTTAAATTTATAATTTGTGTTGTATTTATTCTGAAATTATTTATTTTGTCTAATTTCCGAATTGCATGGCGGGTGAATTATGACTATCGATAATCGTTACTGACCCGACGGTCTTGTATAACTTAGACTTAGTTTATTCATTATTAGTTTAATAGTTTTAAACATCGGTAGATTATTGTTATCTTAATAAAGGCAACAGTAGTTAACCGCTGTTCAAAAGTAATAAATCGATTGAGAGAAAACAAATCCGGGCTACAAACTAAAACACAACAACTATTTTCGCATTTTCGTTTTTACGGATGTTCTGGTATTTGTCGGAAGATTTAACAGGTGTTTCTGTGATTTTAAATATTAACTCTCAATTTTTGACTTTAATTCATGTAAATTAAAATGCAATTAAAATTTCTGCATTAAAATCCTGGGTCTGATTTGATGATATGTCATAAACCATGCCATGAATTTCTGCATTAAGATCTTAATCCATTTACACATTATATAAATCAATAAACGAAATATCTCAACAATACCATTTAAGTACAATACAGGTTAATTAAAATTTAATTGTCGTTTATCTATTGTATGTTTTCATAATAACTTCTGTGTATGGTAATGCCAGAGAAGCATTCATTACAACCAGCTTGACTTAAATACTTGCTCAATTTTCCATTTGATGAATAGAATAATAGCTACACACATTAGATCACTTTTGTGAATATGCATATTTAAAGTTCATCACTATATATAATTGAGTTACAGCCCTTTGAACACCGTATGAAATTCAGGTTGGGTTTTTGTCGAGTAACAAGCATTTTATGAATTGTCACCAATTTCTTTCGGATACCTTGTAAATAGTTGAATAATTAAATATGCTTGTCGTATTTCATTCTGAATCTAATTAAAAATCACATTATTAATAGAAATGCCTTTTGTTTCATGAATATTACCTTACTCTCGACGTTTCCTTAATGTCATCAAAGGAGCACGTGCAAATGTCAACCTGATTCACACTAAAAACGTTTATAACATATTCAACTGTTTAACAATGTAAACGAGATACAGTGAAATAACATTAAATGTTTGTTTTAAATCAATAGCTATTCTTGACAACAATAAATCAATGACTTAATACATAGACAAACAAATAAGTAAAATAATGTCTAAAATCAAAGCTAACAAAGATCCAATTAGGCATTTATATACGTTAACAATTTATTTATAGTTTATATATGACCATATAGTACTAATAGTCGACTTCACATTGCCTCAGTTGATATGACAGATTTACGGCGAGCGAGAGGACATTCACGGGAGAAATAAAATGAAGCTAAAGAACGAATACTATCACTGCGAATAATTCATCGTTCTGAATTGAAGACTTGTCGGCAATATTTCCAAAAGCGGATACTAAACCGTTGTCATTGGTGGAAGATAACGTTTAAAGCTTTGAGTACACACACGTGGTACATAATGAATATATTCTATGACAGCTGATCAGCAACGTCATGGTTTGTTTAGTTATCAAAGGTACTAATAATTTATAATTTAATACGCAAGACACGCGTTTAGTCTACATTAGACTCATTAGTGACGCTCATATCGATATCAATAGTTATAAATCCAAAGAAGTACAAAGTTTAAGAGCATAAGGGACCCTAAATTCCAAAGAAATGTACCAAATACGGATAAGGAAATATATATCTGGGATAAGACAATCCTTAGTTTTTCGAACAAATCTTAGTTTTGTAAACGGGAAATTTATAAAAATGACCGTATAATTTATATTCACGTCAACACCGAAGTGCTGTTCCATTCATATTCAATCATCACATGTTTTTTTATGAATGACTTACCCAAGGTTAATAGGTGTGAATGACATAATTGAATATCACTTTGGTATCCTTATTTTCTTTTTATATTAACGTTTTCAAATTTCGTTACACCAACGAGAGGATTTTTTGTAGGCACCCTTTACAGATTAAGATCACATTAAAGATACAAGTATCTGAATTCTGAATTTATCCGTGATAAGCGTTTAGATTTTGCAAACTTTCTTCACGCATACAATTACGTTTTTATACAGTTAAAATATCGACCAAGATATGCTAGATAACATATTCATTTAGTCAACGATTTAAAAACGATTTAAATTTCCAGTTACAAAGGCAGGGTTTATGTAAAACGGATGTTACAGTGGCTATCTTTCAAATAATTGTAAACCTCACTCAGACATATTCCAGTCATAACATCGATGAAATGGAATCTACCTCAAAATTTGGGATACTGCCTTACTGGACAAAAATATGTTTCTATCATTGACATTATTCATGGAGAGCCAACAGTAGTTAACACATGTTGAAAACTTATCAATATAAAAAGAAGATAAAATTAAAAGTAATACTACAAAAGCTGACGGAATCGTATGAACATCACAGACAGCTAGAAGCGGAATCATTTAATCACATTTCATAACATCATTGCCAGAACAAAAGTTTGGACCAGTCTGTGAAACTGTTGTATAAATTTCGAGATAACATGTTAGTTACGTAAGCGCGTCATATTTTCTTATATCCTGTGGTGTTTGTCGTTCGTGAAATATGTTGGTTATTTTTCTTCGGTTTGTTTGTTGTGTCGAATATTATATTCTCTAATTTTTGCGCTATTTTCACATTTCCTGATCAGTGTGAGAAAAATATTTCTACTCACTAGTGAAAAATCTGTAAATAATTAGTCAAAAATTGATTATGACTTCAAAATGTTTTGTTTTCTTCTGCATTTTTCAATTGTGACGTCATGAAAAAAAGGCGACCGTGTCTGATGACGTCGCATATAAAGAACACACGTTTCTGAAAATCTTTGAAAAAGAAGGATAAATACCATCAGAGAAACAGATTCCAAAACTTAAACTCGTGTATTACGATATTTCTCCACTCTCGACAGTAAAATTTAACTGTCTCGAGTGGAGAAATATCGTAATACACTTGTTGCAGTGTAGGAATCTATATCTATTTGATTGTGCGTTTCGCTGCTATGAATGTTCTTGTATCTGTTTGCGCTGTATTTCTGTCACATAGTGTTGTCATTCTAGCGATTCTAGCGATATTTTTTTTAACGTTGTCATTAAACAGGAGGTTTGGCAAGCCAATAAATAAAGGCAACCCGGTTTAATACACCTTTGTTCCGCTTAAAATGTCTTAAACTAAGTCAGGAATATTGCAGTTATTATCAAATAGTTTTTTGGCGTTTGTTTTGGTTGCACTTCGGTGTTCCTGTTGTTCCTGTTGTTCCTGTTCCTTTCCTCTTAAAGTTGATATGTAAAAAGTAAAATCACAAATATTATGAACTCCGAGGAATTTTCAAAACGGAAAGTCCCTAATCAAATGGCAAAATCAAAATCTCCAGCACATTAAACGAATGGATAACAACTCTTATATTCCTGATTTTGAACAGAATTTTTCGAATGTAGAAAATTGTGGATTGAATCTGGTTTTATATAAAATTACATTATATTGACAACGATGAGTGAACAAAACAAACATACGCAATAGGTTAAAGTGTCAAAATATGGGTACAGCAATCACTGTTGTGTTCTAATCTTAATCATTATAAAAGAAAAACACAAAAGGCATGAAGAAAAAGCACAATTTAGCAAAATTGAAAGACAAGAATACAAAAACTTTACCATAGCACAATAACACAATGACGGAATGTATAAGTTAAAGCCACGTCATGAGATGAAAAAAGGCATATTGACAAAGGACATAAGCAAAAATAAAGACTAGAATACAAAAATATTCTCTCAGTTTTGTTTGGGTACTCTCAATACTAATATTCATTTTTATGATAAGTATGCTGATTAATCGCGTTGTAATCATAACATAAAAACAAACAATATTGAGGTTTATCATTGTCAACAGTATTATTGTAATGAGTAAAACAATTGCTTGTGAAAATATGTTCGCTGTACAGCTTTATCATTCATCAAATTAGGCGTAACGTTTGTCGCCAGGAATTAAAATTGATTAAATCGATTGAAGTTCAAGCGTTCATTTATAACATGTACCAATATTTGTTGATTTACTGTCATAACTTTCCAGATTTTTATTTGATTAGGTTTTCAAATCAAAGTATTATATAACCCAACACAATATCCAATTTAAAAAAACAACTGATATGAAGATCTCATTGATACGTTAAATGTTAGGTAAATACATGTTTGTTTGTTTATCAATACAAGTTTGCATTTCTGCTAGTTTTTGATTGTTTCTCGTCATTCTAAGATCTTTTGATCGAAAACAAATGAACCGTAGTTTGCATTTGCACTTTCAATATCAAACCATATGATAAACACTCAGACAATAAATATCGCAAAATGTGGATAAAAACAATTGATATATAAAGCGTGTCACGAAAAAGTCAAATATAAGTCATACTTTTCAGAGCTACTGCGATTAATAGGATTTGTTGATTAGTCTCCACTTTAGAAGGTGTGTTTTATATAACATTGTTGGTTTCGAAAGATTTTATTTTTAAAACTTTGTCGGTCTCCCTTCGATATGCATGTATTGATTTTCATTTTGGTAGCGTTTCATGCCTTTAAGTAACTACACTATTTTTTAATAGTTCCATTTCAACTAGATACTCACAAGGAAAAATTATAAAAGATCAAGTTCGTTTAATTTTCTAGGTATGATGAAAGGGTAACTTAAATACTGGATAATCATAGGTCTGTTCTATGTTCCTTTGGAATTTTAACCAAAGATGATTAACTGGAACTTCCATCACTGTATTGGATACCTAAACTGCATAAGTGTCCTTACAAACAACGGTATATTGCTGGGTCTTCCAAGTGCTCCACGAAACCTTTTTTCTAAATTATTAACATCATTTTATCAGCTATCAAAGACGGCTTCAAAGTTATTGTGAAACTGCCTATTCTAGAGTGGCGTGAATCAGATGTGGATACTTAAAAATTCCAAAGTATCTTTAGAGTACATACAATCTAACTCTCTTTCATCTTGTAATAGTATTAAAAACATTTGACTTTTCAACACTTTATACAAGTATTCCACATTCCAAGCTAAAAGACAAATTGAAAGAGTTGGTATTGCTTTAATTCATAAAAAAGAATGGTCAACGAAGATACAAGTATCTTGTCTTGGGAAGGGATAAATCCTACTTTGGAAAGGATCATTCTGATTCAAACAAAACATTCTCTGAAACTCACATTATCAACATGCTTGATTTCTTTATTGAAAACATATTTGTTACGTTCGGAGGCCTTTTCTTCAACAGACTATCGGCATTCCAATGGGAACGAATTGTGCCCCTCTTCTTGCCGACTTGTTTCTTTATTATTATGAGGCTGACTTTATACAGGAACTTCTTATGAAGAAAGATAAGAAGTTAGCAATATCCTTTAACTCTACTTTCCGCTATATAGATGATGTCCTTTCACGAAATATTTCAAAATTTGGTGACTATGTCGAACGCATCTATCCCGTCGAACTAGAGATAAAAGATACAACAGATACATTTAAGTCGGCCTCATATCTTGACTTACATCTAGATATTGACAATGAGGGTCGATTGAAAACAAAACTTTACGACAAAAGAGATGATTTCAGCTTTCCAATTGTGAACTTTCCATTTCTAAAAAGCAACATTCCAGCAGCACCAGCATACGGTGTACATATCTCCCAATTGATACGATATTCCCGTGCTTGCATTTCCTATCATAATTTTCTTGATAGAGGGTTGTTGCTCACAAGGAAGCTATTAAATCAAGAGTTCCAAATGGTGAAGTTGAAATCATCTCTTCGTAAATTTTACGGACGCCATCACGGGTTGGTTGAACGTTATGGAATAACCGATTCACAAATGATATTGGATATGTTCCTTACGTCGTAACTAAAATCCCCTTCCCTTTCATAAATGTGACCTACAGAATAAGACTATTTACCGGATTTGTTATCTCATAAGCAACACGACGGGTGCCACATGTGGAGCAGGATCTGCTTACCCTTCCAGAGCACCTGAGATCACCCCTAGTTTTTGGTGGGGTTCGTGTTGTTTATTCTTAAGTTTTCTTTGTTGTGTCATGTGAACTATTGTTTGTCTGTTTGTCCTTTTCATTTTTAGCCATGGCGTTGTCAGTTTATTTTCGATTTATGAGTTTATCTGTCCCTCTGGTATCTTTCGTCTCTCTTTTAAATAGATATAGGAAGATGTGGAATGAGTTATAAGTAAACCATTATAGGTCAATGTACTGCCCTCAACACGGAGCTTTGGTTCACACCGTACATCAAGCTATCAAGGGCCCCAAAATTAACTAGTGTTAAACTACTCAAACGGGAAAACCAAAGGTCTAATCTACATAAAAATGTCATTTTACATATCATATTGAAATTCAAAAATCACTTTTTTGCGAGGTTTCAAGTTTTCGTATTATCCATCTTGAAAATTAATAATGTCAAGCAAGGTTAAAAAGAATATATATATTTTTTTTTCATATTGATAAAATATTCATCGGTCAAATAAGACCAAAAGTATATGTCCTATACCACAAACACAAAAGTAGTAAAACTAATTTGAATATAAACGCGTTACACAACAATATTTTATTCGCATGACAATTGAAGGATTGCAAAAGTGTACATAAAGTGTCGCTAACCTTTCAAGTAAATGGTGGTTTCGTATAATAATTGACTTTTGACGAGTCCCTAGATACTATCAGTGTTACAGAGTGTTAAAATGTTTTATGTCAATTGTAATCAGACTAATAGTATACAAAGCTTTTTCAAAAGCATTTAGATTTAATGAACAGACAAGAGCTACAAATGTATTTTGAATGTGATTAGTTTAGTTCAGACATTTTTGTTGTTCTTTCGATGAATATTTTTGACAATTATTTACAATATGACACATACTTTCATCATATGTTTTCTAAATCTTTTTGTTTTTTACAGTAACACATACAAAAATAAATAGACAATGACGGAACAGATCAGGTCATTTATACATAAGCTAATATTGTTGTATCATAGACTCTTCTGTTTGAAGTTCGGTCTTCCCTGAACGTCAATTAGCGACTTACATTGTCATTAGATCAAATATTCAATTTACAAATCTCCTCAATTGAGCAATAGTTGTTACATTAACTAAATGACATTTTCGTGATTAGATTCGATTATCTCCGACGAAATAGATCATATCGCTAGAAATAGCCAACTGAGAAATCTAAATGATTCTCTGGGGTAGTTCTGTGTTGCACTCATAAGTGTGAAGTCGTTAATAAGTATTACTGAATATTTGAATGTGCTATATTCCTATAAAAATAAAGAGATATGGAATGATTTCAAATGAGACAACTATTCACGAGAGATCAAATGACGTAGTTGTTAGCAGCAAAAGGTTACCGAACGACCTTCAATAATGAACGAAACTCATACTGCATAGCAAGATAAAAGGCTCAAACATGACCAAATAAATGAAAAGAATCAAATTAGGAAACTAGCATTCTCATAAACATACGAGACAAATAATAAAAATAAATATGATATACTGCAAGTTAAACAACCAATAATTATTATAGGTCTTGACATGGAGCAGGCACATACATAATGTGACTGATTAAAACATGGTTACGACCACTAATCATTTTATGTTCCCCTCGCCAGATGACAAAGAACTACCTGACTGGAGAAACATAAAGTGTCAGTCTAACATTTAATCAAGTATTGTTTACATCAATGTGATGGTTGGGGTTTTTCTAATCGTCTATCAATTTTCAAACAGTCTGTTGTTATTTATGTATTATTGTCATTTTGTTATTCTTTGGTTACATCTTCTGACATCAATTGGATTTCTCTTGAACTGAATTTAATGTGGTATTGTTACGTTCTTTACTAATTTGTTAGAGTATAGGGGTAGGGTTGTCTCCAAAATGTTTACCCGCCGCATTTTGCGCCTGTCCAGTCAGGAGCCTCTGGCCTTTGTTAGTCTTGTATTATTTTAATTTTAGTTTCTTGTGTACAATTTGGAAATTAGTATGGCGTTCATTATCACTGGACTAGTATATATTTGTTTAGGGGCCAGCTGAAGACGCCTCCGGGTGCTGAATTTCTCGCTACATTGAAGACCTGTTGGTGACCCTCTGCTGTTGTTTTTTATTTGGGCGGGTTGTTGTCTCTTTGACACATTCCCCATTTCCATTCTCAATTTTATTATATCAAAATATCAAAATCCAATAAGAATATCTTGTCAAATCTAATAATAGGAAGTCCTGCAAATTTCACATGTCATTAATATTTTCAATTGTATACAATTGTCAAGTTTCAAATCTCAAAAGAGAGCCCCTCGTTATATTTTCTTAACATTCCAACACTGTGCATAACAGGATACCCTTTTCCCTGTTGATGCACCCGCAATTGTTTCCTATGAGTTTACGCGGGTGTTACGTTTTGGTGTAGTCCCATAATCAATTTGTGATATTTGAACAACGGTAAATAACAAGTGCCTTAATTTTTCAACTAACAATGGGAAAGTCATGATTAAAATCAAGGAACTTGAATCAACGAACATGTGTTAACTTGATTCACGACAGTGTTAACTGTTGATTTCAATGGAAAAAAAGTCTTTCATATTTCATGCTGTGATACAGAGTAATATATCCACAGTTAATATCAGTTGCTTTTTTTGCAAAATTTAATATTGTTTCAAACACATTAAAACATTTAATGCATCTTTTCATATTTCCAGAACAAAGGACAATTGATTCAAACTCCAACCGTTCATTCGAACTCTAGCTATTAAGTAAACTAGTATTTCCTCACAGTCTTATTGTATTTTATCTATGTTATTGTGCGAACAATCCGTGTCAATGAATAATTGAACTTTATGCAAACAGTTTTATGATAAATTCTAGAAATTTCTTTTTTTTTCTAGAGTATCAAATATACACCATCAACGTGTTTCAACAATTTTAAGTGATAATTTGATTAAAGGCACTTTAAATGAATTTAAATAATAAAGGGAATTTATTTCTGGATCTAAAATAGAAACCTTTGATTTTTGTGTTTAATTAGCGTTGCAACTATTTACCTTGATTAATTTTGATATAATTTATCACCTTAGTAATGGATATGTCATTATTCAAAAAATGTATTACCTTTAACCAAGCTTTAACATACGCCATGTACATTCAAAGAGAAGGAAAGATGCCAAAGGGATAATCAGTCTCACGAGTCGAAAGCACATTCAAAAATAAAACTACTTTAAGACAAGCAACAGTATACAAAACACAATAGCAGACATAAGAAGACATAGCTCTCAAAAACCCTGATGTGATATCATTTAACCATGAAGGGTAAGCAGATCCTGTTTCACATGTGGCATACGTTTGTGAGGCTTCTTATGTTTATGTTGGCTATTTAACACAGTGGGCACATCATTTTTTCCGCAGAAAAAATACAACCGCACACTAAGATGAAGGGTTTTAGGAAGCTAACCATAAGTTCATAACTTATTCCAGTTGTTCGAATTTCACACATATTTTATCACATAATCAAAGGCAGTTTTGGAAACATGGCAATGAGACAGGATTAAAAAAAACACTGATTGTCAATTATTAGAATTCAATTTGCCGAATTTATCGTGCAAAATAGCATCACAGTTTTTAACCAATCGCCCAACATGGGAACGGAAGTGACGAGGCCCCTAATCGCACAAATGATGTTCACTAAAACCAAAGTTTTTGACAGAAATGCATCGAACTCGAAAGTTTCCTATTAAAACACAAACTATTACACACGCATCAAATCAATTGAAATACCATTTTAAATAGGATGTTGACAAGCATTCAACCTTAAATTTCAAAATGATTTGTCATATAAGAGTTCGGAAGTATATACCTGGGGTAGAAAAAAATGTGTTTCGAATACTTCCAAATGTTTACAGCAAATTTATAGAAAAAGGAACATTTTAATGATATTTAATGTCAACACAATAGCCTTAATTACAGGACGAAATGTCAATCAGGAGTGCTTAACGACCTACTGGTTTCAAATATATAGCATGTTTATTATTTGATACTTCGAGTTTCGTATCCATTTGACACATTAGAATCGTTCGAATCAAAGTAATTGAAGCTATTTCAAATACGAACATGAAAGGCATTAACCCTGGGTTTTTTTAAGAAAGTTTAAGAAATCGAGACTAGGAAATACAACACATTTGTGGTTTGAATATTTCAATATCTATAAATAATAAATTTACAGAAAATAAACTTCCTGATTATTGTGATAACAGGCAGAATTTGTTTCCATAGACCCCTTTAATGGCAGTCGTTTAACAAGTTGAGGCGAGAAAAATAGATGTGTGTTACAGCATACTATTAAATCTATAATCCGTACAATGAGATTACCAGTTCAAATCATATCTTATATCTTTTGTAAAAGTGCAGTTATATACAAATTGACAAGACAAACGTGTAACCTACAAAAGCAGTTGAAGTTGTTAAAATATGTGCTTCTATAGATAACTTATGTAAATGCCTGTTAATCCATGATGAATAAAAAAGATAACTTATAAAAAAAAAGAAATTGTAGACACCGTCTAGCGAATTATACCGCTTGTTTATTGTATACAGAAATGGCAATGAAATTACATTTTAAAAAAAATACAACAATGAATCATCATATTTCTAAATCTGGATAAAATATATAATTTTCAATGTTAACATCTTTTCTTCTTTTATTAATTGTATTTGTTACATAAGGCTAAACATACAGATTTATATTACATTTCCTATCATCAATTTTCAAATTAATAATATCAATCTGAAGAAAGTTAAGTAATACATTTAAGAAAACGATAAATCCAATAGTCTATTACATAAATAAAACTAGATGTGTTATTTTTTTTAAATTGACAAAAATAGGTGGAAATGTTTAGTGAAAACATACTTGAACTTAGTCACCCTTACATCCAATATTAAACGCACTATGCTGCCTATTTCAGTACAAAACAAGTAAGTTGATAATTATTATAAAATCAACCAGAGGGGTGCCAATAGTTTAGCAGAATCTGCCAACCCGTGCTATGCATATGCTATAACACCCGGGTTTTTGGTAGGGTGTGTGTTGCTTGAATTAGTTTTCTTCGCGAGTTTTGTAGATTGTGTTTTAAGTTTTTTTTGGTTTTCGTTTAAGTAAATGTGTTGTCTGCTTCTTCGATTAAATTCTTTGATTGTTCCCTTGTATGATCTGTCTCTGAGATATTTATGTAAGATCTACTTATAAAATGACTTCTTATGGGGAAACATTGTTGTAATAGCTATCATAAGTAAGTTGGTGTCTCAGTTTCATTCATCTTTGTTGACAATTTACTCAAATTGTTCACAAAATAAGCAACATGGTTATGAAGTACAATTGTAGAAGTAACAGCACCAAGCAATTAGTTATATCTGTTGATGACTTAGGTCTGCATAATTGCTTACAATTCCATAAGTTCCTGATTGATAAACACGTTTTCATACATTATTTTACTGTCTCGGTATTTATTTACATTCAAAACGGTTAACGTTCAATCTTCATCTACTTTGAAACTTTTAAATGACGAGCATAGCATATGATACATCTACATTCCTAGAAAAGAAAGGTGGTAGCCACCAATATTTGATAGATATTTATTGTTTACGACTCCGGTTTAACAGTAATAAATTCCAACAAGTAATATATGACTTAGCCTACTCTATATGTACTGCATACACTGTTGAAAAATACCCAGCGTGTCAACTGCGCATAATCACAGTGTGTTGGATATGTAAATAAACTCATCATAAATACCAGGAATAAATTTTGTATATACGCCAGACGCGCGTGTCGTCTCCAAAAGACTCAAACAAGGAATGTTGGCTTCGAAGTAGAAAACGGACTTGGTAGATAAAAGTGTGGAGATTTTCTTAGGTATTTTCGGGGGTGTTTGTTTGTTTGTTTGTTTGTTTGTTTCTGTATGGGGTCTATATTATTGTTACCGGAGAAGTTTCATGTTTAGTTTGGAAAGTTTATTGTTTTGCGCAGAAGGAACTAATAAATTAATCGATATCCTGCATTCAAGAGCAGACGTTCATAGTGTTATATTTTTTCATATACTTTGCCCCAGTTTGAATGGACACAGATTGTATAAATTTTGGGGAAGTTTGTGGTTATGAACCCATTTTCACAGACCTGATCCCGAAAATTTCGTTACCTATTGTCGTCTTACCAGTCAAAACATTTTGTTTTCAATGTAGTTGTTAGCCTCGGAATATAATGTATTGCACGAGTGGCAGTATTTGTTTATCATGGGACTGAATCAGTTATTGGGTAAAACGAAATTTGCTTGGAAGTCTGCTCTACAGGGGGCAAATGCTTACATAACAATATAATCATATTTTTGAATCGGATACAATTTTATAAATTGCACTGACACTAATTCGTAGACAGCATTTAAATTCATTTTCTCTATTAATTAACAACAATTTATAAGAATGATATTTCCTATCTGGTATCGAATCAATAATAAAAGAAATTACATAATACTTTTAGGAAACATTAGCGTGAAACTTTATGTTGTAATTAAATTATACTTTCGTTGATTTAAAACGGCACTTAGGATCTAAATCAATGAAGTACATGATATATTATGTAATGTGTATGCACAGGTTACTTGACAGAATGAATAATAAAATTATTTCATTTATAGAAAGCACAAAAAATCCTCCAAGGCGTCATACTATACGCTATGGGTTTAGTCTATTTTTAAAAACCGTACGGTTTTCTGTAGTTAAACAAAATTCAACGTTATTTTATTTGTTTTACCTAAATACATCTTATAGATCGATCTTTTATATTGTATGATCTTTTGCGGAAAAATTCCATAATTGTTTTGATTGTATCCTATATATGCGAGGAATGAATAATAAAAGGATGACACATTTCTTTTTTCTACGGAAACATGTGTACAGACTTTTTGAAGCTCCAAGACATTTATTTCATTGGACCTCAATATCATGAAAAGACCAAACGTTACATCAAAGACCAGCTATGATCAGTTTTGTATGATATTGTTGCAAACTTGTGTTAACGCATCATTTATTAAATCGAAAAGTTCGAAAATATGAGTTTTGAAATATCAATTAAAGCAATACCATAAAGCACTGTTATGTTTCAATGTTTTATAAGGCGACAGAAGACTAAGAGAATTGGCGACAGCGTGACAAGTAAACAGAAGCAAATTAATTTATTATCTGGTACCTGTCTTGACTGTCACATATCTTTATTGAACAATCGCTTGACAAAACAGAATTATTCATGTGTTTTCAGTCTCTGCTTCCAGAATGTAAGTGCTTTAAACCACATCAAAAAGTAATTGAACCGATTAGGCTAAATGCACCGATAGAGATAACAACGACACCACAATACAAAACAAAAGCATAAAAACCACTTTATTTTACTTTTCTTTAAAAGCTAACGGTTTCTTAAGCTCTTTATTGCATGATGTATTTGACCTCCTAAACTCTTTGTTATGAAAGTATCTTGTGGAGGTCATCCATTATAACAACATAACAATATGTACCAAAATAAGCATTGCCGCCTGTATTTTATGGCACGTTATGTTCTAAATCTCCAGCAGTGTAGACAAATTGAATATAAAACTAACTAAAACTTCAAATGATCTGATATCAACACTAGAATACCTTAACTTTTTGGTTTTAAATAGATATAGGAAGATGTGGTATAAGTGCCAATGAGACAACTCTCCATCCAAGTCACAATTTATAAAAGTAAACCATTGTTTGTCAAGGTACAGTCTTCAACACGTAGTCTAAATGCTCTTTAACTTCGTACTTTATTTGGCCTTTAAAATTTTGTGATTAGAGCGTCTCTAATGAATCTATAGGTGGGGTTCGTGTTGTTTATTCTTTGGTTTTCTATGTTGTGTCATGTGTGCTGTTGTTTGTTTGTCTTTTTCATTTTTAGCCAAGGCGTTGTCAGTTTGTTTAAGATTTATAAGTTTGACTGTCCCTTTGGTATCTTTCGTCCCTCTTTTATAGACTAAACGCGCGTCTGACGTACAAAAATATTCATTCTTGAAGCTATGATGAGTTTATTCAATTTGAGAAAAGCTATAAATGATAAGGATCCTGACCTTGGACAAAACATTACCAATCATTAGGATTTTTTTATGTTATTAATAACTAACTATTATTACTTTTTGTCGCGTTAAGAGATAATAAAAAGAAGCATAGAGGACCGCTTAATACAATCAGTCAAAGAGTGCATTGAACTATAATACCGAATTTATTGGTGACAAAACTACCTCAATTCTTAAATTTTTAAATTTTAGTTCCTTTTGTATACTTTCGAGTTCAGTATGACTTCCATTATCACTGAACTAGTATATATATATATGTTTAGGGGCCAGCTGAAGAACGCCTCCGGGTGCGGGAGTTTCTCGTTGCATTGAAGACCATTTAGTGACCTTCTGCTGTTGTCTGTTCTATGGTCGTGTTGTTGTCTCTTTGACACCTTCCCCATTTCCATTCTCAATTTTTTTCAAGTGATCAAAATCGAACACTACCGTTAATATGGTGTAGAAATTGAACGCATTTATTTTATTTAACGATATGGAGGTTGCATTCCCCTTTTATATAATATTGTCTGTTGTAATTCCTTGGAGATTTCAAACAACGACTTTATGAACAATGTCAAAACAAATTTCTGCCCTGCCTTGTACGACAGAGGCGAATAATTTTAATAAATATAATAGGTCGTACATTCCATTCTTGTCTCAACTGTAATCGGCAATATTCCAAAATATAGGCGGTAAAGGTTTATAACATCCGTATAATCATAGTTGATATGAATTGATATTTCACTTGCTTACTTTACCTATAATGGTGCCATACTAGTTGGGTATTTAATATTCCAATTGATTACATTTCTGGAAATTCTGTTTTCTCTAAAAATAATTGTCAGAGCTCTTCTTGAACTTGCAGTGAGATATACATGTAAGCTAAGTGAATATGCATTAGTCAACAATAAAGTTGACGTTCATTTGTTTAAGCTTGTCACACAAGAGGATATACGATTTTTCGAATCCCTTCTTTTCAATAACATTGACAGGGCTATGTTCTCAAGATATGTGGAGACGGTACAAGATTTACCGGTATTTTGGGATTTATATATAATTCAAATAATAAACAATATTGATAAACAGGAAGATTATGTCGTTTTGATATATATTTCAAATCTGCAACAAGGGATACAAAAAAAAAACGCGGATGTTGATATCCCTCGATTTCAAATACATATCACCGGTCCCCTCCACATTCTAAATTTACTGAAAAAAACTAGAATCAGAACATTCAAAATAAAATTGACACTGGCGATTAAGTTAAAGGTTTTTCAACTTCATTTGTGTTGTAAAACATCATGCCATCTGAATAGTGTGTGAGTTAAAAAAAAAATGTAGGTCAAGGATTCAAAGATTGTCACAAAAATACAGTCTGTGTTTGCACGTTCAGATCTAGTTTCAACCGAATGTTAAAGTACATTACGAGGATTATCAAGATGTTTGTATAATATCTCTTCTTTTTTTATACCATTAGTTTTGTTCAGAAATTATATTACTTCCACGTAATTGTGTTCTTCATCTGTCAATCACACATATTTCATTAAATCAAGTACGTCTTCACCACTAACCTTGCATTGGTTTTTACTCACAATTTGATTTAACAATCTCTTTAATTCAATATCATTCATATCATTTATTTAGATACTATATCGCAGATATTAATACTATCTTGCCAGATATATATATTAACGTTTTCTGAATGCATCCTTTTTTGTGTATATAACTATTTATTATATCCCAAAAGATATATTTGGTAAACGTCATTTGATTGATAGATTGATTGTTGGTGTGTTTTACACTATTTTTGGGTTTATAGTTGTGGTCAATGCAAGTCAACTAGGAATGGAGTCGAACACCTGGCACGTGCAGGGTTCGAACTCACAACATCTGTTGATAGGCTATTGAACTACAGAGACCATTCAGCCACCAAGATTCATCAGCCTCTATATATCAAAGTAACTATCGTTTAAATTCAGGCGTAAGCCGGGCTACTGTATCAAACTTCATCACGAAAGCTAAAACAAAATTCTCTGAGAGAATGTGTAAGAACATTGAAATGTATCCAACAACATATTAAAACACTAAAAGACAATTAAGGGGTTGTAGTTTGTGGCTGTATAAAATATTTGTTTTTCGTTCATTATTTTGTGCATAAATTGGGCCGTTAGTTTTGTAGTTTAAATTGTTTTACATTTGTCATCTCGCGTCCTTACATAGCTGACTATGTTCTATGGGTTTTGTTCATTTTTGTAAGCTGTACGGTGACCTATAGTTGTTAATGTTTGTGTCATTTGGTTTCTCATTGAGAGTTGTCTCATTGGCAATCATACCAATTCTTCTTTTTATATATAAATACTCTCTTCAAGGAATTAGATGAACAACAATTGTATGTGTCAAACACTAAACAGCCCTGAATCGAGAAAGGTCAGAACTAAGAAAAGAGTATCGTTAAATACGTACACTAACCATTTGCCTCAAATATCAGTACAATTAACAGTATACATTGTAAGGCACAATTGACATGCACTTGTCTTTACTTTGTCGGAGCACATATGTGCATGACTCCACTACAAACGTGTAGAAGTTTTGCGTTTTATAATTGAAAACAATATGGGGCGTTTGCATAAATATTTAAGAATGAAGTTGCAAACATGAAGTTTGGTTCACAACAAAATCACATTTTAAAGTACGCTGGTCACATAGCAGATCGCTAGAAGTAACTGTATGCATTTTATTATTATATTCTAGACATTTGTTTACATATATAGCATTACAGCACAAATCAATAATGGTATCACAATTCAGCTCTCTTTTTCATTTATATTTTGTGATAAACACAATTTTCATATCATATTTATTGTCCATTGGGTAACACTATGAAACAAGTCCTAATAAATTGATGGTTATTACATATTATTTATTCCAACTCCTGTCAACTTATTAGTTATTTCTACCATTAACAAAGTAATATGCTAAATCTATGTATGTTTTAGTTTAAGTTACACATTACCAAGTCTAAAGATCTAATGTCTGTAATATAACATAACATAAAAAGTCTCATGGTTTAATTTGATAAAGAATCAAACATAAAACAACGGAATGTTGCAATTATTTGGTACAGGGTTAAACTAAAATCACAAAAACAAGAATAATTCCATGGAAAATAAACTTAAATTATAAGCTATGAATTAATACATCTAGTCGGTTAACTGTAACGCCATACTCAAATATCACCAAGAGACTAGAAACTTGAGAATGGAAATGGGGAATGTGCCAAAGAGACAACAACCCGACCATAGAAAAAAACAACAGCAGAAGGTCACCAACAGGTCTTCAATGTAGCGAGAAATTCCCACACCCGGAGGCGTCCTTCAACTGGCCCCTAAACAAATATATACTAGTTCAGTGATAATGAACGCCATACTAATTTCCAAATTGTACACAAGAAACTAAAATTAAAATAATACAAGACTATTATAAATAATAAAACCCATTTGAACATGAGCAATTCAGATGATGACCTTAAAACAGAATAAGATTACCTTTAATTTTGCTTGTGTTGGTTCGTGTTCGTCATGTCGCATTTTGTTTATGGACAGGGTGCTTTCTATTTATGTATACAAGTTTTAATTTCCCGAATTGTTATAGTTTACCAATTGCAAACAAATGATTTATTATTTACTTTGAATATGACAAAAAAGATGGTCTAAAATCAAGTACTGTATTGGAAATTATGGAGTTTATAAATTGTTTTAGTATTACTTTCAATCACTCTTGAAGGCTACATGGGAAGAATTCTATCTTACGAGCCCAACAACATACCATCACTAAATTTCACATTGTATTCCATCTAAACATAAAACCACGAACGTTTTACATTTCAGACTTAATCATTTATACTGCACTTTTAACCAATATCAATAGTCGTCTTTGGTATTAGACACATCTATATTAGCTCGAAGATTCAATTTGCAAATCTGACCGATTTTCATTAGTTATTGTATTAACTAAATGACATCTTTGTGATTTGAATTGATCATCACAAGAAATGGTTAATAATGTGATTTGTTGATGCGAAGGGATTTGTGTTGGGCTTGTATGTACTTAAATAGCAAATTGTTAACGAGAATGTCTTCATATTAATGGCTTACATACTATAGTGATGATAATTAATCCAAGTGAGGTTTGGAAAAAAATAGGTGTTGGATATACAGGAACTCATGGGGTTTTGTAATATGTCTAGTTATTTATTTAGTTGATAAATGATGTTTAAAATCAAAATTTGTTGCATATTGTATGTGGTTTGATCTTTGTTAGGAGGTTTGTTTTTTCAAAGCTAAGGGAAATGATTATTTTGACATTGAAGAAATATTTTCTAGCTACATATATAAAGATGTGGTATGATGGCAAATGAGACAACTATCCACTATAGACCAAATGACAAATTAATAACTTTAGGTCACCGTACGGCCTTCAACCATGTGTAAAACCCCTTATCACATATTTGTTACGAATACGTCTGGTTTTGCATATGCAATAACCTCAAAATTGCCCGGGGCAAAAAAAAAACATATGATATTGTGCCCTGATTCTAAATGACGTGACGTCACTGTGTCCTTAACGACACGTTTGTGATAAAATGTTTAAGATTTTACCTTTTATCTTTCATTAAATTGTTATAATTTACCTTCCGATATGGAGTCTCGGGATGATACCAGGGCCAATATGGAAAAGGGCATGTTATAATCTATACTTCTGCTATAGAAGGCCCCGCAATGACAAATGTAAAACAATTCAAACAGGAAACTTAATGTACAAACAAATGAACAAAATAAATGAACAAAAAACAGATACGCTATACAGGACAATACAACAACTAAATAAAAATCACCTGACCATGGATGGGCACATACATACTGTGGTAGGTTAAACCTAGTTTAACGGCGCCAACCATTCCCTAAGTCTTGGACACATTAAGGTTAAAGAAATTGGTGAACATATTTTTATTCTATTTATATTTTGCAAAAAAAACGTTTATCAGATGGTCAACTTGGAAACCTTCCTTGTTTCGTTTCGTTTGTAATAGATGTAATGATATTTATAAATATATATTTACAACAAATAAGATAACAGTAATATACAGGGTGGCACTGTCTGTACAAATTATCATCATAATTGAAACAATACAGTTTAAGGGAAGACACATTAAAGTTCTACCCGTTTCATGTATGACGTTGTTTTGATAAATTATAATCCACTACTAGTTCTTTGGATTGTTCTTTGATAGTTTGTTTTAAAAGGCAGGAGATACAAAGAGGATAATAAATAAAACAACGGAAAACCAGACAGTACGGTGACCTATAGCTGTTACTTTCTGTGTCATTTGGTCTCTTGTGGAGAGTTTTGCTCATTGGCAATCAAACCACTTATGTTTTTTTACTAAGTACCACGGGCAAAATGAAACACGACGAACACAACAGTCTAAGTTAATCCATAATTTCCAAATGAATAACTCCTTTGTTTTAATACTGAGGATTTCATTTGAACATGTACTGCGGTTATTTTTCTACAAGTTAGTAATAAAGTTCTAACAAAAATATCGAACTGTATTGTATATTAAAAAAACGAGAAAGTCTGTACAACCCTTGAAAAATCATATGGTCGATCATATCAAAAGATACCATAGAGAATAAAGTCAATTCACAAAGGTATAGAACCAATTAAAAATAGTAAGATTAAAATTAATCGAGCTTTGGTAAATTTAGATAAACGTCATACACGTATATGACATATGAAAAATAGTATTTCAAAACTAAACTTCTGAAATATTTGCGACAGTCTGATAATTACAGGATCACGAGATTAATTGTGTTTACAAATTGGTTTTCAAAACTTTAACACGCGTCTGCAGTTGTTATAGTAAGAATATAAAGATACAGGGATTTGGTTTACTTTTGTTTTAAATTTACAATTGTAATATATTTTCATTGTTGCTTGTGTACTTGTTTTTGTTTTAACAATTATATATATTTTCTATGCATGTTTTAAATTGGTGCTTTCTTTATTCTTGATTTATACTTAGATCAGATTACAAAAGTATCAAAAGGTATTAATAGAATTATCAGACTCTCATGTAAATTCATAAAAACTAACAATACCTAACGTAATGTTTTATTCACCAACCTGGTTTATAGCTAGCTGAACCTACCACGTATATGACAGTTTTTAATAGTTTCGTTGCATTTACAACAAGTCAAGCAGATATAATAGGCTAATCTGACAATAAGGAAACCTACAAAGTACTTTTTTGTGAATTTGTATGCAACAATAGACAGTTTATTACTTTTTTCAAAGAAACTATTACAAAGGATAATCGATTACTTTTGTATAAAAATCTTTGTCAAAGTCACCACTTTTTTCATGATATATCAATATATCCTTAGAAACGAGACTTGAATGTTTAATAGATATTAAACTTTTATCTTATTGCACTGAATATAATAATAAAAGACGACAGCGGTTTTCAAATATTATCAATTGACAAATGAAACAACTAAAAGTAGCTATCAAATTCTAAGGAATCTCAGAAACAGTAAAGGAAGAGGGAAATCGGGTGCATCGACAGATTAACTCACCATATTTTCTGAAATTGTCCTGTATCAAGTCAGTAATTTGGCAGTTGTTTTGTTAAAGTTTATTTCTATGTATGTTGCACTATCGTTTGTTTTTGTTGCACCACAGTGTTTCTGTTTCCCTCGACTTGTGTAACCTGAATTTGATTTTTCTTATTAGATTTATGACCGTTGAACAGCGGCATTTTTAACCCTGTATGCTAACATTCCTATGAAAATTTTAAAATTGTTTGTATGCACATTGAACGACAAATTTATGTGACGTATAAAACATTCTGACGTCAGACTCTCAAATCAATGAATGTGTTCGTAGATAGTAGATGTTTTTGTGTTCTGTTAATTTGTTCCTTTTAAAATTGTTATACGATGATGACTGATGTACCCATATTTTGACTATTTTATTTATTGTGTCTTTTTATTTAACGCATCAATGTAAATATATCGGAAATTGATGAGACTGTTATTAAAGTGAGAGGGTTAGCGCTATAGAACCAGGTTTAATCCACCATTTTCTACATTTGAAAATGCCTGTACCAAGTCAGGAATATGGCAGTTCTTGTCTATTCGTTTTTGATGCGTTTTGTTATTTGATTTTGCCATGTGATTATGGACTTTCCGAATTGATTTTTCTCTAAGTTCATTATTTTTGTGATTTTACTTTATGCTACTGTTGCCTTTATTTCGAAGGTCTATTAAGCATATCCTGTTCTGCATGTATCTCCAGCCATATCTATAAAAAATTCGTCATCATGTCAAAAGCGGTAATGGGATACCATCGGTAAAATTAAAGATTTATCGACTGTTCTGATATCTTTTTGTCTAAATCTGCGACACAATGTGGCTTGTGATTTCAGAGACAGGTATATCGTACTTGTCAACAGAAACGTTAACATTATGCTCTATTCTTCTTCATAAGCCTGTTGGAAACATTTTTGTTAACACTGATCACCTTGAATCCCTCCACACCCGGTGTGGATGATATGTGCTATGAACGGTTCAACTTGCTTGTTCAAAACGAGACAACCGTCGTGTTAATAGTCAAAACAATAATGTTACAGCGATCTTAAATTTTCAAATTTAAGGTTAAATGGTTGAATTTGCTTTATGCTATGAACATATGTAGAGGAACGTTGTATTTGAGTATTATAAGAGTCTTAATAGTCCATTTACATACTTCTGGCAGGTCATGACCGTTTTTGTTTTGCTTTAAAGATATAAGATCTCTTCAATATGGATGGAAGAAAAATAATATCTGACAAGATGATAACACCCGTAAGTGTAAATTTCCATGATATATTTGTTATTTTCTTGTAGAAAATATGGTCTAAAGTAAAACAACAAATGAGAGGTTTTAACACGGTTTTATCCAACAGTCTCTAATTAGTTATCAAAGGTACTAGGATTATAATTTAATACGCGAGACGCGCGTTTTTTTGAAATACTAAGGCTTTTCTACCTCAGCATAGATTATATTAGCTGTATGTGGCAAAACGTTTAGGAATTTTGGTCCTCTAGCTCTTCAACTTCGTACTTTATTTGGCCTTTTTAAATTTTTTAGATTCGAGCGTCACTGATGAGTCTTTTGTAGACGAAACGCGCGTCTGGCGTACATATTAAATTTAGTCCTGGTATCTATGATGAGTTTATTTACAACCACTGGGTCGATGCCACTGCTGGTGGAGATATATTTCCCCGAGGTTATCACAAGCCAAGTAGTCAGTACTTTTTGTGCTGACATGAATTGTCATTGATATGGTTATATTTATAAATTTACTGTTTACAAATTTTGGATTTTTTTGAAATACTAAGGCTTTTCTACCTCAGGCGTGGAAGCTGTATTTGGCAAAACTTATAAGAATTTTGGTCCTCTAGCTCTTCAACTTCGTACTTTATGTGGCCTTTTAAACTTTTTTTGATTCGAGCGTCACTGATGAGTCTTTTGTAGACGAAACGCGCGTCTGGCGTACATACTAAATTTAGTCCTGGTATCTATGATGAGTATATTTACAACCACTGGGTCGATGCCACTGCTGGTGGAGATATATTTCCCCGAGGGTATCACAAGCCCAGTAGGCAGCATTTTTGTGCTGACATGAATTGTCATTGATATGGTTATATTTATAAATTTACTGTTTACAAATTTTGGATTTTTTTGAAATACTAAGACTTTTCTACTGAGCGTCACTGATGAGTCTTTTGTAAACGAAACGCGCTTCTGGCGTATATACTAAATTTAGTCCTTGTATCTATGATGAGTTTATTTCGTCTACAAAAGACTCATCAGTGACGCTCAGATCAAAATAGTTATAAAGCCAAACAAGTAAAAAGTTGAGCATTGAGGACCGAAATTAGGAAACAGTTGTGCCAAATACGACTAAGGTAAAAGAGGGACGAAAGATACCAAAGGGACAGTCAAACTCATAAATCTAAAACAAACTGACAACGCCATGGCTAAATATGAAAAAGACAAACAAACAACATCACACAGGACACAACATAAAGAACAACTAAAGAATAAACAACACGAACCCCACCAAAAAACTAGGGGTGATCTCAGGTGCTCCGGAAGGGTAAGCAGATCCTGCTCCACATGCGGCACCCGTCGTGTTGCTTATGTGATAACAAATCCGGTAAATAGTCTAATTCGGTAGGTTCACATTCAGGAAAGGGAAGGGGATTGTAGTTACGACGTAAGGAACATATCCGATATCATTTGTGATACGGTCAACCAACTCGTGATGGCGTCCGTAAAATTTACGAAGGGATGATTTCAACTTCACCATTTGGAACTCTTGGTTTAATAGCTTCCTTGTGAGCAGCAACCCTCTATCAAGAAAATCATGATAGGAAATGCAAGCACGGGAATATCGTATCAATTGGGAGATATATACCCCGTAGGTGCTGCTGGAATGTTGCTACTTAGAAGTGGAAAGTTCACAATTGGAAAGTTGAAATCATCTCTTTTGTCGTAAAGTTTTGTTTTCAACCGACCCTCATTGTCAATTGCTAGATGTAAGTCAATATATGAGGCCGACTTAACTGTATCTGTAGTATCCTTTATCTCTAGCTCGATTGGATAGATGCGTTCCACATAGTCACCAAATTTTGAATTATTTAGTGAAAGAACATCATCTATATAGCGAAAAGTAGAGTTAAAGGATAGTGCTAACTTCTTATCTTTCTTCCTAAGAAGTTCCTGCATGAAGTCAGCCTCATAATAATAAAGAAACAAGTCGGCAAGTAGATGTGCACAGTTTGTTCCCATTGGAATGCCGACAGTCTGTTGAAAAACACGTCCTCCGAACGTAGCAAATATGTTGTCAATCAAGAAATCAAGCATCTTGATAATATCAGTTTAAGAGAATTTTTTGTTTGAATCAGAGTGATCCTTTACAAAGTAGAATTTATCCCTCCCTAAGACAAGATACTTGTATCTACGTTGGCCATTCTTTTTTACGAAGCAAAGCAATACCAACTCTTTCAATTTGTCTTTTAGTTTGGAATGTGGAATACTAGTGTACAGAGTAGAAAAGTTAAATGTTTTAATACTGTTACAAGATGAAAGAGAGTTAGATTGAATGTACTCTAAAAGATCTTTGGAATTTTTAAGTATCCACATCTGATTCACGCCCCCTCTAGAATAGGCAGTTTCACAATAACTTTGAGGCCCGTCTTTGATTGCTGATAAAATAGATGTTAATAATTTAGAAAGAGGTTTCGTGGAGCACTTGGAAGACCCAGCAATATACCGTTGTTTGTAAGGACACTTATGTAGTTTAGGTATCCAATACAGTGATGGCAGATCCAGTTCTTCATCTTTGGTTGAAATATGTTATCTATTCCCTGGAATTTGAAAATCCTTAGTTTTTCGAAAAATTTAAAGTTTTTTAACAGTAAATTTATAAACATGACTATATAACTGATATTCATGTCAACCCGAAGTGCTGAATACTGGGCTGGTGATACCCTCGGGGACAAAACGTCCACTAGCAGTAGCATCGACCCAGTGGTGTAAATTGTTATCAAAGGTACCAGGATTATAATTTAATACGCCAGACGCACGTTTCGTCTACATTAGACTCATCAGTGACGTTCAGATTAAAATAGTTAAATAGTCAATCGAATAAAAAGTTGAAGAGCATTAAGGACCCAAAATACCAAACAGTTGCGCCAAGTACGGCTCAGGTAATCTATTCCTGGGATAAGAAAATCCTTAGTTTTTCGAAAAATTTAATGTTTTGTAAAAGGAAATTTGTAAACATAACCATATAATTGATACACAAGACAACACCGAAGTGCTGACTACTGGGCTGGTGATACCCTCGGGGCCGAAACGTCCACCAGCAGTGACATAGACCCAGTGGTGTAAATACAAATCAAAGGTACCAGTACTATAATTTTATACGCCAGACGCGCGTTTCGTCTACATAAGACTCATCAGTGACGCTTAGATCAAAATAGTTATAAAGCCAAATATGGCTATGGAACATGGAAATGTCTGTACGAAGTCAGGACAATGACAGTTGTTTTCCATTCTTTTGATGTGTTTGAGCTTTTGATTTTGCAATTGAATAATGAAGTTCTGTTTTGTATTTTCCTCAGCATTCTTTTTGTTTGTTATTTTACTTACCCCTGTGTATTTGTTAATTTACAGAATATAATTAGGTTAACCTTATGTTACTTCCAATTTAACTTTCGCACAGATATGTGTTACGTTATCCAATTGCCTATTAGTTTCTTTCATGTTCATTTTGTCTGTAGTAATTTATCAGGTGTTATTTCAATTTTTAGATGTTAACGTGTATTGTTCTATAAACAGACGAGGAAATTATTTTGTTCTATCTTGTGCTATAAATAAGACAATGTTGAAGTCTGCTGTCGCTGGTTTTGGATTATGTGTGCGCTTTAAATGGCAAAAAATAATTATCTCTACAAAACTCTATAGCGTTATAATACCTTTATATCTTAAAGGAGACTTTATCATGCAAACATTAATTGATTAACATTTTAAGTGTAAAATCAATTGTACACATTTATTTCTCGTTTGAAAAGCAGAATTTTATTTACGATTAAAAAATAAGATCGATGCATCGTCAAAACACGCATTTGCATTTCAAATAACATGCATGACAAATTATAAATCAGGATTTATTTTATACTGAGGCAGAGTTACATAAATAATGATGCGCCATTTAAACAAAAACGAATATTAACACTCAGAAAAACTCGCACAACTTTGTCAGTATGACGAAACTATAAACCATTGTAATTCAGTAGGATGTTTACCTTACTACGAAACCAGATTAAACCACCATTTCTAACGAAAATGACTATACTAAGTCAGCAAAATAAAAGGTTGCTTTCACTATAAAACCAGGGCATTTCGACGCGATTGAAGTTACCAGAAACGATAAACCTTTTATAAAGTTGTCTTGTAAATGGAAACAATTTTGTTAATACAAATAGCTTCATCTAATTTCATATTGAAAAATACAATAAATAAAGATAACGTTGTTTGAAAATGAAATTACATAATTTTGTGGCAGGATAGTAAAAAAAGAAAGGTTTCAATTAAAGAGATGCGGCTGCTCATTTTTGAATTATTACCTGATAATATAGGATTTTAGATATGATTTTCAATGCCAGCAAATTAAACTTCAGTACCAAATCAAGTTTGCAGTTGTCAAAACGGATACACCGTTGATTGATTTATACCATTGAAGAAAATATGATAGCTGATATTCAATTTCATTTTCTCGGATTTATCGAGATATAACTATTTATGAAGATAGGATTTGGTTTTCAGTTTTTATTTACATTAATCATTTACTCAAACATCTAAAATTGAGAAGTATGCACTTGAACATTTCATTTTCAATTTGATTAATTTAACTGTTAAGACACCATTATAATCGCCAGTCCGTAAATTTTTGGTGACAATCATAGAAATTATGAAGAGACTTTCTTAATCGTGGGGCAACACACTACTGTTTGAGATTTTAGTGTAATTTCCCGTTCTTTTCCATTCAAGGAATGATAAATATTATTTCTGTCTATGAATAAATAACTTCAAAAATGTGGTGCACATTGAATCATCCGCGTAAATTCATTATTCAATTATGTTTCTATATTTTCTATTACCGTTATCATCATGCATGTACATCCAGTGATATTCGTGAATGATTTTGACCTTTTGAACAATCTTCCTATTTCACCTGTAAACTGTCAACAATCAGTACCAATAATTATTTAAATTGTCTAATACAGCTAATTGATTTAGCAGAAATCTATGTTTGATCGTTTTATCACACGAATCGACGCTTTCTAAGTTGTAAAAGGTATGGTTGTGATCACTCCGCCTAACAGGGTCTGTATATGTTGTTTTAATTATTCATATTTGTATTTCCAAAAAACGCATGGCTTTCTACAAAATTAAATTTTCTAGATAGAACTACCATAACTGTCAATTATTTAATACAGTAAATGTATCTGGTTCACATCATCAAACAGTTTCCTGCTAATCTTATTGGCAAAAACTCTATTAAATATTGAAAATTGCTTCCATGAAAACAGTATTATACTTATTTCATTTGTCGCATATGTCTGTCAGTTTATAATTAATAGGCATTTATTTTGTAGGCATGTTTTATTCTGCGATCAAAACCAGAAGTATAAGCAAGTTGTTTATATTATTGTATGTTTTAATATATATTTCACCTATTTGCTCTCCAAAACATTTTGCCATGAGCAAATAGTCAAATAAATAATAAAAGTGCTTTAAATGCAAAAATGTTAACCGGTGTTTTTTTTAAATTTATATAAAGTATACTAATAAAAGAGAGTGAAATATGCTATGATTAGAAAAAAAACACCTTAAGGATGTACTTAGGTGAGGTTAGGTGAAAATTGTTTTGAGACCCAAATAATACCAATGCAAATATAAGGTAAAAGTCCGAGTCAGCCTTTTCCCGCTTTATTTTAAATCTCAAATATCTCGTAAAGGAGGTCCATAACCTATCAATAATTCTAGCTTATTTTTATCCTTAACGGATGCTCTACCGGCTTAAAGTATCTATTTGAGTTTCTTAGTTTCTTAATTTTCACCTAACCTCACCTAAGTACATCCTTAAGGTGTTTTCTTTCTAATCATTTTGTAATAAAAGAGAGTGAAATATGATTAGAAAAAAACACCTTAAATTGAATAAACAGACAACAACGACTCGGCAAACAACAGTGTACTAAACACCATATTGAAATTACGATTTATCTGCAGCATTTAACCCCAAACACAAAACAGAAGGTTAACTCGTGTGTTCCATAGAAGTATAAAATTCATGTTCTACAAGAGGCACAAACAGTGATAAATCATGAAAAGGTACATGTTTGTTGCTATGACAACTGGAAATATCTATCATCGTCTACGACATACATATTTTATAACAGCCAACATAATCATAATTGCTGTCGGTAAATTTTGTAGATTTTACAGATGCATTTGCAAAAATAAAGCATAGTCTCCTTTCAGATTCAATAGAAACAAGCAGAAGTGTGCAGTCCACGTAGCAAACACATATTGTATAATTATAATCAGACTGAATAGCACATACAACACTTATTAAAACAGATGAAAGTATGTTATTGGCCGATGCAGGTAACCTCCTTCTGGTTGTTAATCCAGATGTCATTCGAAAAACATTATTTTGTTTGCCTTTTATGTAGAAAATTTAACTAATTTCGGAACAGTTTATAAATTTGTCAAAAATTTGTCAGTTTCTCGTAAGATATGTTTTAATCTTTGGAGTGGAAATTATTTCCCACAGTCACTGTATTTATGTGCGGTATGTGGAATGAGTATTAAAGATTGCGATATGATTTTATAATGTTGTTTTTTAGGTTGTTTAACAAGTGTTGTTATTCGGTTTGGTCAGTTAACAAGATAAATGCACCATTTTTAAACTATCGAGGATTGGGAAGTGACCAAACCAGCAAATAATGTTTATTTATGAAAAATATGTGTATCTTTTACGTTGATGTTTTGTCATCCCTCTAATAGATGTAAAGTAGATATATTGCATTTGTATTGTTTAAAAACACGTAATTTATTTAAATTACCGATTTTAATCTTCATATATTTGTTTCTGAAATTATCAGATTTAATCATTTATTATAGTAAATATATTTTATTTTTGTTTTATATTCCCTTTGTAGGCTATTATTCAAAATATTCAAAATATTGAACTCGAATTTTTTATTACTATTTTTCATGGACATTCGAAAGTATGACTAACATGATTAATGAATTACTGAATAATTAGAATTTAAAAAAAAAAATGTTTCCATATTTGTGTTGTTATTTTTGTTAGAAAGCATTCGCTTATATGTTTGTGAATTGCGATGTCCATTTTCTCTGAACTAGCACACATTTTTGTTTTGGGGCTAGCTGAAGTCCGTCCTTGGATGCAGTATTTCTTGTTGTGTTGATGAATAAAGACAACAGTTGTGTAACACTGTTCAAAAGTCATGAATCTATCGAAAGAAAACAAATCCAGGTTACAACCCATAAACGAAGGAAACAAATCATTTATATGAGGAAAACTAAGAAACAACAAAAACATTGAAGTGCCAAAAAAAATAACGACAATGCAACACGTCCAGAAACGAACTATAAGATAACAATTTGCCATTTTCCTGACTTGGTACAGGACATTTTGAGAAAAATTATGTGTTGATACTGGTTTTGTGGCTAGCCAAACCTCGCTCTTTTTTTAGCAATGTTGAATATTACACTTAAATGACAACATTGCATGACAAGAATACAGTAAAAATAAATGCAAGAACATCCAGGAAAGAGAAAAAACACAAATATTCAATACATTATTTAATCATTTATTTTAGTAAATATATTTTATTTTTGTTTTATATTCCCTTTGTAGGCTATTATTCAAAATATTCAAAATATTGAACTCGAATTTTTTATTACTATTTTTCATGGACATTCGAAAGTATGACTAACATGATTAATGAATTACTGAATAATTAGAATTTAAAAAAAAAATGTTTCCATATTTGTGTTGTTATTTTTGTTAGAAAGCATTCGCTTATATGTTTGTGAATTGCGATGTCCATTTTCTCTGAACATAATGGTACATTTCGTCATGCTAACCACAGAATAAAAACGAACACGATAAACAACCTGGGAATTACACAAAAACTGCACAACGGAACCACGAACTGTATGTCACACGACAAAATCAACGCCACAAAAGTGACGTTACAGGTAAATTTCTAAAATTTGATATAAGTCAAGATTACTAGGTTTGTAATTATGGTATTGTATTTTATAATAGTTACAAGAATATTAATAAAGAATTGTGTTAGTTATAAGATAATTAATTGTATTATTTATCTATGTCGGTATTTCTTCTAAATCAAACTGTAAAACAAATAAATAATGTACATATAATTGCTTTCAAGACCCATCGGCGCCTTTTGGCTGTTGAATGCTCTTTTTTCCGGTTTTTGTCTTTTTGACACATTCCCCGTTTCAATTCTAAAATTTATTGATTCATACAACATCATAGCTAAATAGTTTGTTCTTTAGCTTTCATGTTTTTATTTCTTTATGCATAACTGTTGATATTATGTCATAATGACTGTTATAATTGTCCGTGAGCATTTACGATATTGTTGTGTCTTATATAGATTACCATGTTTTATGAAATATTGGTTATTTGTGTGTAGCCCTGAGACTTCCTTACGGTGGTAGTTATAAAGGTAGTTTATCGATGTTAAGTTAATTATTCCATACAAACAGATAAATGGGATTGAAATAAATGGAATATCATGAATATCAAACGGAAAATTGCGCAATGACAGTAGCTTACTTGGTATGCTTGACTTTACAATTGTATTTCCGTCTTGTTCTAGTTAAAGTGAGTTTGAGTTATCGACCCAATGAAACAAATACAACAACAGATGATATCTAACGATTGATATAAAAAATAAATTTCCGAACAGTTGAGATTTAATAACAAGTTATTAATGCAGAACTTCAAAGATACAAACACGAATTATTCATTAAAACAGGAACTCTAGAAAATAAAAAGCAGCGTTTTCGTGTTGAATTAATTTACACAAATCTGAAACAAAGCAAATGTTCATTTTAAATGAAATTTGATTAACAATGCGTTAAGCATGTTCAATATCTCAATAATAATATGATTAAAGTACATAGTATAATCTAGTGGAAACAATGATCTTATTCAATATCCAGAGGATACAAATATTGTAATAGCTAAAGTGTATGATTAATCACTCATATAAAATAAGCTTTTCAAATGTTCTACAGTCGTAGCAACGGAACTTCTTTGAAGTGGTTGTGCTTTGTATTTTATTTCTAAATTTCGGAATTGGATATTCACATAATGTCAACTTGTCGTCATAGAAATATCCGTATTTTATCTTAGTTGTTTTTTCATCTAGGATGAGTGTGTTTTCAATTATCAATTATCGTTGAAGCTGTTCATAAGGCAAGTTCTTGAAAGGTAAAATTATGTTTATTGGCAATTTGAAATGCGATATTCCTGTTTAACCCTCTTTAGGAATGCTCAGATCAAATCATTTGAGCAGCAATAAAGGATGAAAATGCATGGTACCATGTTTACTAATATGTTATACAAGCAAGAACAGATAGGTGCTATATCCATTTCTCTTATATATCGTTGAAAGTATGCCATGTTTTTCTTAATTGTTTTTTCATTTTCCTGAATTTTTTTGTCGTCCACGTTAAAAGTTACAGCATTCTCTTCATTATATTATGCGTGTTTGGTGGCATGGCTTTGTAAGTTTAGCAATCCAGACCCTTAGAAGCCACTGGTTTTGTTTTCCTAAGTCTTCAGTTGGCATTAAACAATTAAACAAAGTTTGACTTATTCCTTTAATCTGACTTTAAGTTTTGAATGTGTCATACAAGTGAAGAGGAACAAGCCCTATATACTGTATATGTATATAAGATCGAGGGATTTTCATTTTCTCTTTACACCTTAGAGTAAGTAGTTCCACATTAACTCTGACGTCCGTCATAAATTGCATATATTAATTATTTAATCATCGGAAACAAATTTTGTTGAGCTTTTGGCTGACCAAGCTATAAACGTTTATTGTAAGGACTCTTGTGAAATTTGGGTATGCAATGCAATGCACTGAAAGAAGATTGCATTATTTATCCTTTGTTTTTTTCCCAAACACATCGTTCAGATACATAATTTGTCATAACAAAAACATATTCTTTGTATAGAACTTCATTAATTTTATCCTATCTATCTTGCACCCTCAACGTGACAATTTTAGACTTAAGTGTGAGAAAACAAGATAATTAATTACTGCGACAGTAGTTTACCGATGTTTATAATTCTTAAAATCAATATAAATATGTTCTAAACAATAACCATTCAACTTGCATGAAAGGTTTTAATTGGTGAAGAATGTTTAATAATACAGTTGATAGATTTATATAAAAACATTAATCAGGATTATAGTGCTGCATTCATTCGATATGCTTTCTTGTGGTTAATACGGTTATTGTCGTTTAAAGCTGCTACTGTGAACACGACAAGACTCCTGTTTTTTTTCAGGAATCAAATCGAAACTTGTTCTTTAAAATGCTATACTGGTTAAAATGTTTTCTGCTAAGCCGATATTAGTACGTGTTCGATTACTTGTTATCACTTTCTTTTTTACTATAACTTTACAGTGTCTACCAGTGTTCACATGTGTAGTATAGTTTTGCGATTTTTTTTGTTTCATCGATGATTCAAATGGTTGCTAAATAAAATTAGAAATATTTACGGTTCGATGATTTCACAATGTAGCATCATGCCTCAAACTATTAATAATGCAGAAAAAAATAATCGACTGGTGTATAGAAGTAGACTTTCTTTGAAAAGAAACTTTACAGAATTATGGTGTGATGTGTTATAATGACCTTGATATTAACGTTATTATTTGTAAACTAATAACGAAGATTGCAATTCTTACTAAAACATGTATGCTAGGTTCAAACGATAATCAATAGTACGGACTGAATATTTAAGTTTTTGTTTATATTGTTTTTATTTTAAAAGTCATATGTTATGATTACGCGTGATGTACACGCGCATTACACAGTGTAACAGTTTTTATCAGCACAGCCAAAGTTATAAAAGTTTGAGACGAAAAATACGAAATGGTACTTAATAGAACTGTCAAAATAATTTTAGATCACTATTGCATCTTGGAACTAAGCTTGAGAACACTGATATATTTATATCAACCTGGAAATGTAGTCACAAATAATCTTTGAATCTTGCAAATAACGGAGCATCGTATATTTCGGCAGTTAGAGACCTTGAAGACTGAAATCTTACCATCAACAATACCGATCGGGCGTCCATTTATCGGTATGTCAGTAACTAGTAATCAATTTACGTTTAACTACAAATATAGTCTTCCCTTTTTCAAGCAGGTCGTTTTTACATTCCTGTTATTATTGCAGTTTACCAATATCCCACTCGATACACGTTTGGTGTATAAGTTGGTGTTAATATTTCGGTTTGGTTTTCGTTCGGCACTTTAATAACAAAAACATACACTTTGATAACACAAAGGACTTTGTTATTTATAAAATATTGTTTTATTCATGAATTAGTATTTTGCTTATTTAGCAATGAAATACTTGTTCTTGTTATAAACGAAATAGTTCTATTCTCTGCTCACAACGTAACCATTTTATATTGTATTGTGCGAAAACAAGATAAAATCAATATAGATATATTGTTAAACAAATAAGTTAAAACTTAAAATGAAAAGTTTTAATTGATAATTAATGTCTTGATTATACAGTGGACATATTTATGTTCATGCTTTAATCAGGAAAATAGTGTAAGCATTGATATGATTTCTATCCGGTTAATACAGTTATGGTTGTTACATTGTCCTACTATGAAAACGACAAGACTCCTGTTTTTCATCGAATCAAATCAAAACTTTTCTTTTATGACATTATAACGGTCGAGATGTTCTACGCTATAACGCTAGTAATACATTTTATAATAACTTTGAATAATTTGATTCATTCCTATTCGAACTACAGGTACAATTATATGAACTTAAAATATGTTTGTAAATCAACCATTGTCACCAAAACAGATGAACAGGAATTCATTCTGTATGCTTTTTAACGTATACAATGATTTCAATTATTTGCAAGCTAACTCCTTGGTATATACGTAAGTAACATGTAACAGACGAAGCCACAAAAACTAATTACTAATTTTCTGGATGATGAAAATACCACTTTAAAAGTTTAGCCTTACCAAAACCTTTGATACATACATCAAATAGTTTTAGCGTTTTCATAAATGTCCAAAGGCTTTGATTTACGACTAGACAACGATCAATGTTGACTAATTGTTTGATTTCCGTATTTCTTTCTGTAATAAGCCAAATATCAACACAGAGATCATGTTTACTTTCATTGTTGTGATTCTGAACAATATACATAGCTAAATACTACCTATATATATATATTGTATCGGCGTAATCATCAAACCTTAAAATAGATAAACACGTTTACTGTGAAATCAATTTAACCCATTTCAATTCTTCTTTCGTGACATGTCCATGATAGGCTAATAGATTTTTATGGACAAAAAAGCGAGGTAATCGATATAAATACACTATTAAACAAAAAAAACCAGTTTGAAATCTTTAATTGATATTGCACTCCCAGCTAGTGCGACACGGACAGACAATTCTATAGTCTTTCAATGTTAAGGTTATCCTTGGATGTAATTTTCCTTGGTAAACTTGTTTTGTTATTAACCTGCTCACTCTAAATACGACAGTTAAGTATGTAAATTGGACGTTATTCTTGTTCTGATAAAAAAAAATCAAGGCAAGATTTTCTAAAATATGTCATTATGAGTACATATTTTTCATTACTTTGATACATCAAAACCAAAATTTCAAAATGGACTGAATTATACGATACCCAATATGATAATATATAATAGACTTGTATGCCAACAAAACAAATAGATAGTTATGTAGAGATTCGTAGTTTTATGTTTCGAAATGCGATGATTGTTATATTATAGTTCGTTGCTGTGATGGTAACATTTTAGTGTTGTTTTTCTTTTGCGTCGTAGTTACTCTTATATTTGATGTGTTTCTTTCCGTTTTATATACAGCGGTATCCTACTGTTGCCTTTGTTTAATAAGGTCGAAATCTATTTCCAATTGTTTAGGTTACTCATGGAAATATTTTTTTTTTCACTCAACAACAATATATCACATGCTGTTAACAAATGTCTTCATTGGTACAGCTATTTCAGTGGAGATCCCTGTATGTTAGTACCTTAAGACCAGGGTATCTTCATGTATATATATTTAAAATTGTGTAAGTATTAATATATATAAAATATTTCAAATTATTAACAACGCAAATAATTTGCAATCATATTGAATATATACTGATGAATAATTTACCATCATATTGAATATATACTGATGAATAATTTACCATCATATTGAATATATACTGATGAATAATTTACCATCATATTGAATATATACTGATGAATAATTTACCATCATATTGAATATATACTGATGAATAATTTACCATCATATTGAATATATACTGATGAATAATTTACCATCATATTGAATATATACTGATGAATAATTGACCATCATATTGAATATATACTGATGAACAATTTACCATCATATTGAATATATACTGATGAATAATTGACCATCATATTGAATTATATACTGATGAATAATTGACCATCATATTGAATATATACTGATGAAAATTTACCATCATATTGAATATATACTGATGAATAATTTACCATCATATTGAAATATATACTGATGAATAATTTACCATCATATTGATATAACTGATGAATAATTTGATTTTATCAACCAATTCTTCAACTTTTTCGATGGAGACCTCGTGAATCTAATAAATGCAATACCATCAAAATATGAACCATAAAACAATATCCCGTGTCAGACATCCATACGCCTTTACTCTAAAATGTAATAATTTTACGTGATGCTTTATGACCATGGCCTTTCGGGAAATCATTTCTATGTTATAGTATTCATTCAAGGAATGCTAGCATCTCGCTTATCTACTTTAACAACAGAATAAGAATTTTCTCCCAAAACGAGAAGGTCTACTTCTTAACTTGGTCTTCGAGTCAATATTGACACAGCTAGACGACTTCAAGATAGAGTCTATCCCAAATGTGATGATTTCATCTAACAAATTTTCTAAGCAGTTTGATAACTTCTGACTCATCGTTCATAATTTGCATACCTCAATCAATTCGTTACTCTTGTGCGTCTTCACATTATATGCACTTAATAATCAGGAGTCGGTTCCTTCAAACCTGGTCGAAATATATGATGCAAAACGACTGAAATCGGGATAAGTATCATTTTCATGGTCAGATAATTAATTGGTTGACATATTCGATGTGTGTTTGCGTCAGCTCTCTAGCGACATGTGTAAGCAGGCTTTGTAAACTAAATCTTATTTTGTCGTAATCTAGGTTTTGACATTTTGAATAAGTGTTGATTCGCATGATTGATGATCTATGTATTGTTTATCTTATCGACGTATCCGGTTGTCGTTCCTTTGTGAGTTCATCCGTTTTTGTTCCATACTTTGATTTGTATCATCTTGATCGATTTATGCACATTGGTTTACTTATGCTGTCATAAATGAAATAAAAAATTTACAAAAAGAATGTCATCCAAACGAAGAACAACTTCTGGATCATGATGAATCTTCAGCATCCACGCTCAAACTTAAACATTTGAAACCCAGAATTCCCTAAAAAGGCCTATCGATATCAGTTATATGACAACATGGACAAAAGCAGAATAGCCAAGTGACGATACATGAATGTGACCTACCGAATTATACTATTTACCGGATTTGTAATAACATAAGCAACATGACGGGTGTCACATGTGGAGAAGGATTAGCTTACACTTCCGGAGCCCTGAGATCACCCCTAATTTTAGTGGGATTCGTGTTGCTTATTCTTTAGATTCTTATGTGTTTTCATGTGTTCTATTGTTTGTCTGCTTATCTTTTTCATTTTTGGCCAGGCGTTGTCAGTTTGTTTTCGATTTATGAGTTTGACTGTCCCTCTGGTATCTGTCGTCCCTCTTTTATGTAAGAGTTTAAAGAACTCGTTTAACCAAATGTTAATTTTGTTAGATAAAACATACACACAAAATATATTCCATTTTGACCACTTGAACTGAAGTTATTTATATATGCTTTTAGGGAATATCTAAATACTTATACAAAAATGGTATACGTATGAAATACAAGCAAAAAAAGTATCAACATCAAAAACAAAGCTATTGAAAATCTCGTGATGAAGTGTATTCAATTTTGTTTTAATCCAATTAAATTTTGGTTATTAAATTTGTTTTAAATAGAAATTGGTACATAAGTAACTCATTATAGATATTGTTCAAAAATTAATAAGAAGAACCAAACTAAACAAATCCGTTCAGCAATGTAACGATTGTTTCAACCTATCTCTCCGGCACATATGTGTCTTTTGATTTTATTATAATTGGCAAATAATGATGTTATTCTTCTGGAAATGACTGCACCAATTCAGTAAGAAATATGACCGTTGCTTTTCACTCGTTTCGTTGGTTGATAATGTTTCATTTTGTTTGTTTGTATTGACTTCCTCTGTTTATATTTAACTCAGTATGATTGTTTGTATGAACTTTCTCTGTTTAAATTTAACTCAGTATGTTTGTTGCACTGTTATTGCAATATATAAAACAAGAATGCACACGCTGAAATGTCTCGCCTTCTATACTAATCATTGATATTATGTTGATAGTCATAAGTATAAAGCTAAGCTTTATAACAACTGTACCATAAACTAAACATTAGCCAAGATAACTAAACAAAGACCAATGAACCTTGAAAATGAGGTCAAGGTCAGATGAACCATGCCAGGCAGACATGTACAGCTAACAATGCTTCTATACAACATATATAGTTGAACTATTACTTATAGTTTAAGAAAAATAGACCAAAAAACAAAAACTTAACACTGTGCAATGAACCGTGAAAATGAGGTCACGGTCAAATAAAACCTGCGCGACTGACATAAAGATCATAAAATATTTCCATACACCAAATATAGTTGACCTATGGCATATAGTATTAGATAAAAAGACCAAAACTCAAAAACTTAACTTTGACCACTGAACCATGAAAATGAAGTCAATGTCACATGACATCTGCCCGCTAGACATGTACACCTTACAATCATTCCATACAACAAATATAGTAGACCTATTGCATATAGTATGAGAACAACAGACCAAAACACAAAAATTTAACTATAACCACTGAACCATGAAAATGATGTCAAGGTCAGATGACACCTGTCAGTTGGACATGTACACCTAACAGTCCTTCCATACACCGAATATACTAGCCCTATTGCTTATAGTATCTGAGATATGGACTTGACCACCAAAACTTAACCTTGTTCACTGATCCATGAAATGAGGTCGAAGTCAAGTGAAAACTGTCTGGCAGACATGAGGACTTTGCAAGGTACGCACATATCAAATAAAGTTATCCTATTACTTATATTAAGAGAGAATTCAACATTACAAAAAATTTGAACTATTTTTTCAAGTGGTCACTGAACCATGAAAATGAGGTCAAGGAGACGGAAACTTCGTAACATGAGGCATCTATATACAAAGTATAAAGCATCCAGGTCTTCCAACTTCTAAAATATAAAGCTTTTAAGAAGTTAGCAAACGCCGCCGCCGTCGCCGGATCACTATCCCTATGTCGAGCTTTCTGCAACAAAAGTTGCAGGCTCAACAATAAGACAAATCCGCTTTGGAAGTAATCTAATCTGTAATACTCACATCAAAATATTGATTTTAAAGTATGACTCAATATATAACACGATCACAGATATTAAATGTAGTGAAAATCGAAATCAAGTTGATCATAAACCACTGACAATATGTAAATAAACTCATCATAGATACCAGGACTTATAAAATAGAATTTTGCTGAAAACGTAATATTTTATTTATAGATATGAACGTTATAAGAATAAAACCGTTTCTCTTTTTTTATTGTATCACATATTGTCCCAAGTAAGGTGGGGCTAGCGCTCACAAACATGTGTAAAAATTAAAATCACAAAAAAAACTGAACTCCGGGGGAAATTGGAAAGTCCCTAATCAAAGGCAAAAGCAAAAGATCAAACATATCAAACGAATAGATAACAATTGTCATATTCCTGACTTGGTTCAGGCATTCTCTTATGTAGAAAATGTTGGATTGAACCTAGTTTTACATCTAACTAAACCCTTCACTTGCTGGACAGTTGCATCAAATTCCATTATATTGACAACGATGCTGGAACAAAACAAACAGACACAATAGATAAAAATGTCAAAATAGGGGTACAGCAGTCATTATAGTGTAATTTTATTATTCACTTTTAAAACAAACAAATGTTACCAAGAAGCACAAAAAGGCATACATTAAATTTAACAAGCTAATTTGGCTTTTTCATTATACGATTTTATTTATCTTTGTAAAATCCACCCATTAAGGATTTAAAGATTGTAAGTGCTGGGAAAGAATCCGTACCCTGACAGACACATGGTTAGATAAACATTAACTTTGACGTAGAATTGCGCGTTTGACGTCACGCAGTTAGGTATAAAATAATGTTGTCGTTCATAATATTACGGGATGCATAAATACAGAGTAATATGTCGTTTATTGGGCTTTTTCCTCATAAATCAGACCCTTGGTTTTAAATACAATTGTTGGATTCTTTAAAATACCGGGCCTGATATAGCTTTCTGTACGGTGTATGTTTTGAATGTGGGTGAATTCACTTTACTAGAAGACGTGTAACTGTACTTATCTATCCCAAATTCATGTATTTGTTTTTGATGTTATATTTGTTATTCTCATAGGATTTTGTCTAATGCTTTGTCCGTTTCTGTGTGTTTAATGTGTCGTTGTTCTCCTCTTATATTTAAGGCGTTTCCCTCATTTTTAGTTTGTTACCCCGATTTTGTTGTTTGTTCATGGATTTATGAGTTTTGAACAGCGGTATACTACTGTTGCCTTTATTGCTCATTATTGAAAGCACCACAGTTAACCATTGTTGTTTACATCCTCGTCATTTGATCTCCAGTAGATCGTTTCCTCATTGGCAATCATATCTTAAACTCTTTATCATTATATATTACGTTGACATGAAATAATGATTTTTTATATCAATATATCATTACCAATAGTGTTCCCATTGTAAAATAAATTAAAGTATGTATTTAAGCTACTCATCACAAACATTAATTAAAAGTATGAAGTTCCACCAGTCCTTTTAATAAATTATATTACTGGACATTGCTACAATAATCGATAAAAATCACGAAGATGTCATTAAGTTAATACAATAACTAATACTAGACATATCACATTTACAAATTAAATCAGAGTCATGACGGTAATTGGTATTCCGGAAATTACTATTATAAACAACTGATTTGATTACGCCATTAACAGTAACAGTAAATATTATTTCCGAATGGAAAATGTCACGATGTCCTTTTAAAAGGTTATCCTTAAATGCAAAACAAGTGGGTTTGTTTGTGTCAAAGAGACATCTGATAACCAACACATATGTAGTAAGTTGACTTTGGTGGTATTGTCGCTAATAGGTAGTTTAAAGTAACAATCGGGACATAAATTGTTGTTGTTACACAAGAAAAAAGTACTGTCATTTATAATTTTTATACAACAATTGTGCTGGTTGATTTATTGTTTAATTAACTTCGAATTAGTTTAAAGGACACTAGAACACACCCGTGATATCGCGGGTCCGTGACTGAATTAAAGTATATAACTATGCGTAAGCCTTATTTTAGTATTGGTATTGTCATCTGATAAAGTCGTGCCGATTATAAGATACACAGTTTTCTCTGCTTTCAAATCTTTCTGTTTGAACCCGTCGACCTGGAACTTTTCAATTATTGGTAATATTCAGGTCCTGGAATTGAGTATTTTTTAATCGACAGCATTGTCCAATAAAGTTCAAATCTTTGATTCGCTGTTTTGCGTCATGCCCGCTTACAAATTGAAAACTGTACCTATACGCCTTAGTCCAAATTTTTAGTATTCGTATTGTTATCTTAGAAAGTTTTACTAACTAAAAAACTACAATAGGGAACAATTTGACAATGATTGAATTTAGTTGTGTCAACTTTGTGATTATGACCCGTGTATATAGTAAAATCAAATACACCATTTGGTGGTGCGCCTGTTAGATGCGGAACGTACAGATAAGGTAATGGGTAACAGGTGAATATACTTTTGGTATCGGTACCGGATTTGACCCGGAACTTGTTAATTATTGGCAATATTAATTATGTGGAAAACAAAAGGGTCTGGAGTGGTGTAATTTTTAATCTACACAATTGTCCTATATTAGCTATATATAAAGTTGAATTCTTTGATATGTCGTTTTCACCTGATGCCGGCTGATAAATTGGACCTCGTAATTTTAGTATTATAGATACAGATATTGAGACGTGTTGTTGATACGTTTCTATAACTGCATAACTGTATTGCATTTTCGCTACATTATAGGCAAACGATTAAACGTCTTTGCTCTGACCTGCTATGACTGGGTTATACAACACCCCTCAAATGCAAAAAAAACGCTATTTACGGCGAGTCGTATCCCGCAGGCGGAGAAGCTTTGACAAATTAATTTACCCCTTTTATATTTAATTACTAGGACCCTTTACTTTATCCATACAACTTTTCAGATAAGATGCAAAACTAAACAAATAATTAGGCAAACATAAATGAAAAGTATCATGATTGCAAATTGTCTGAATGGTTATATTTATGTTTTATTTCAGTTAGTGTGTGCATAACCATTCCAGCTCATGGCAAAATTTCTTATTGTAATTTCTCAAAACAACTTCAAACCGTATATCTTGTATTTCAGAGTTCGATATAATTTTGAGTCCCTACATCCGCCATGATATTTGAGTAAATATGTCGGTTTGACCTGAGATATGTTTTGATAGACATATTAATTATCATTGCGGACTTCTGTAATGACATTAACTGACAGAGTCATTATACTAAAATAAATCATTTCGAAATAAATCGTAGCAATGGCATCCCATTGAAAACAAGTGTCTCGAATGATGATAAAGTCGGCAAAATTTCATTAGTGTTCAATAAAACGTGGTTTTGTCTATGAAGTCCAGACAGTTGTATTTAACGAGTGCGTGTATGTAATGGTACTTTCCTATAACATTTTCATTGTCAATGTATGTTTGCAATATTTCCAGATGTAATTATAAGTCGATTGACATAAGTAAAATGTTTAGTAGAAAAAAATATTTTAAAGAGAAGTATACAAAAGCTAGTTTGGAATCATCTACTCCGATAATTAACACGTTGTTAACGCAAATAACGTTAGTATTGACTACATCATGTGAGCGATGTCGTAAATGGTATAAGAAATTATGGAAAAGATATACCATGTTCAGGAGATTTTTTCAAGAAAATGCTATACATAATAGAACCCCGTGACAATTGAGACTAAATAACTGCGTATGCGTAAAACCATGAATATATCTACCGGATCGTAAATTGAACAACATTATGATGCCCTATCAACGTGTGTATAAAACCAAATCTAACTAAACATCGTCATTTGACTTCAATAAAAGGCCTGGCTCTACAAAATGGGACACATTCCATAGAGAAAAATGTCCAGATTTATGACAACATACACATAAAGCATATTGCAACCATGCCGCACTAACAACTAAATAACAGGTTCCGGATTTTGGACGGCATGTAAATAATGTATAAGGTTTAAACATGTTTGTGCGAGCTCAACTCTCCTTCTTTCCCTGGAGAGTACGACTTAAGAATAAACCAAAAGTTCATTATAATGGCAAAAAGAGAACGAAATAGAAATGAAAACAAAGAACCGATATAAGATGATTTGCAGTAACTAAAAAATAATTCGATGTCACTTCTAGATAACAAATTAGTAATAATTTTCCAGGACTCAAATATCAATGAGTACACATGTACTGAATATTTATAAGCATCATCTGCCAGGACATAGATAACTTAATGGTGGTAATTAATGTACGAGACATTTTATTTTAGCTTCAACAATAAAGTTTACTTAAGGATACATAAGAAGATGGAAACTGTACATAAATCTCAATTTACCACCAACTGTTACTAACACATATCTCTCTAAATGAGAAATCCTATTTTTCTCATGTAGTTCTAGATAACAAAAAACCTCTGGTTTAAAATGTGTAATTTAAGTTTAATTTCCTGAAGTTGTGTTCTGACCTAGTTAATCAAATCAACTTGGTCAGAATGTTACTACTTGCATAACCCAATTAATACAGTCGTTATAGGGCGTACCTATACGACAGCTACATTAGAGTCGAGCACGGAGAAGGACTCAATTAATCTTTATAATATTTTTTACAGCAGTGGAATTCACGTTTTTTGTTCATTCGCTGTCTATTAATACTCTTTTTAGTTGGATCACTGTCTCATTAACGTTCAAATTGTCTTATTGTCGTTTTATTTGAGTTTACACTAAATTTTAGGCTTTAGTTTGTAACTCGGATTTGTTTTCTCTCAATCGATTAATGACCTTTGAACACTAGTATACTATTATTGCCTTTAGTTCTGTCTTACGTAGTACTTGATAGCTTTTTCTAACCCATCTTAGAATGGCTGAATTCAATTAAAACTGTTGACAAAGCTTGTTTTCATGTCAGTAATCTAAACTCTTATGATGCACGAATATATAGCTTGTATGATAAAGGTATGTGAAATAAGTACGCATACTATTATCTAAAGTTTACAATAGATATGCGTATTGGGTGATTGTTCAGTTCAGTTCACATGTATCTTATAAGTGTTTAAACGCATAGTTCACTGTCCACAGGTAATTTGATATGTGTTTAAAGGCATTATTTACTGTCTACAGAATCTGATATGTGTTTAAAGGGACAGTTCATTGGCCACAGGTAGTCTTATAGGTGTGGGATAGATCATTCATGTAGATTGACCCTTTTCGTGTGTTTACGTTCCTCATATTCGAAGTGGACATGAGTTCAGACTAGAAATGGAATGTAAGATCCAAAGAGTGTAGGATGAATAGATGTGGTATGATTGCCAATGAGATAAATTTTCATCAAAGACCAAAATACGTAGACGATAAGCAGCTATCGATAACTTTACAACAATGTGCAAAAAACTCATATTACATAACGAGCCATCATAGTTCCTAAAATGAGAAATGTAAAACAATTTAAAGAAAAAACTAACGACCTGATTATGTACAAAACAAAAAAAATAAAACAAATATGATATATAGCAAATAAAGACTACAATTGAATAACATGCTCCTGAATTTTGACAGCCATCGTAAGAAATGTGACAAACCCTCTACTGACCTTAGATAATTTACTAAATTTTGATTTGGATATTGCATATGGTCATTTCGTGTTTAGGATTAAGCTATAAACCCACGCATCAGTCTCGTAAGCGCTTTACGACCGTTATTAACTCGCACCAGTCTCGTAAGCGCTTTACGACCGTTATTAACTCTGTTTTTCACCTATTTTATAAACTGCTTATTTATATGCTTTGATTTGACAGACATAATATGGAATTGCTTGTGTCAAAAAGGCAGGAGTGACGAGAGTTCAACCAAGATTTCAATCAAAAGTTTGCTTTGTAAATGAATTTACCAAGAAAAAGTATTGATAATATTTTTTTTAATTTTTACTCTGTATTGATCTAAAAAGAAGTATAAAACCTTAATCACTAAAAATCGCCGTAAGAAACAGGTTACCGAAAATTGTGTTAAACAGACAGTATTGGAATTAAATGACAGTTGTTGTATAATTTCCTGAAATCGTAATTAATCAAATGCATGTTAAAGAGAAAGGATATTAATCGATTTCACGGCAACTGATATATGTCATTAACCACAACGAGGTCAAATAGACAATCTTTGTACAGATATGAGTATGACAAATTTAAGATTTTGGGAACTACTATAAAATAGAGGATGCAAAAGATACCAAAGAGACAATCAAACTCACAAGTCGAAAATGAACTGACAATGCCATGGCAAAAACAGAAAATGACAAACAGACAGACCGATAATCGTCAGCACACAAAACACAACATAGAAAACTAAAGAATGAGCAACACCAACCGTACCAAAAACTGGGGGTGACCTCTTGAGCTCTGGAAGGGTATGCATATACTGCTCCATATGTGGCACCCGTCGTGTTGCTCATGTTAGTACACATTCGTGATAAGGGTTGGGAGTGTAGCTATGACATTGGGGACATATCCGCTATTATTTTTGAAACGGATATTCTATAACGGTTAAACAATGGGTGATGGTGTCTGTAAAAATAACGAAGGGATGATTTCAATTTCACTATTTGGAAGTCTTGGTTTAATAGCTTCATTCGGGTGCCACATGTGGAGCAGGATCTGCTTACCCTTCCGGAGCACCTGAGATCACCCCTAGTTTTGGTGGGGTTCGTGTTGTTTATTCTTTAGTTTTCTATGTTGTGTCGTGTGTACTATTGTTTTTCTGTTTGTTTTTTTTATTTTTAGCCATGGCGTTGTCAGTTTGTTTTAGATTTATGAGTTTGACTGTCCCTTTGGTATCTTTCGTCCCTCTTTTATTACCACTGGGTCGATGTCTCTGCTGGTGGACATTTTGTCCCCGAGGACATCATCCGCCCAGTAGCAAAACTACAATTGCATGAACTTACGAAGATTAAACAGGAAACTGGCTCGGACGTCGCCCAGTATAAAAAGGTCCGAAACAGACGTCACCATGGACACGGTGTCGTCTGATACGGCAGGTGTCCCCTCATCACCAGACATGACAAATATCTCAAACACGACTCATTCAGATCATCGTCCTAGTGACAATAGAAATATTACACATATACAGCCATGTTCAGTTCTCCTTAAAGACATTTTGGTGTTTGATGACACAGTACAACACTGTCGCATTTCAAAATGTGAGACCAAAGGCTGCAAAACTTGTACTATTTTAATTACAGATGCTGAATTCACTAGCAATTTGACCAAGAAGTCATATTTTACCAGAAGTTACGATGATCTGAATTGTAAATCGATAAATGTCGTCTACGGATTAGAGTGCAACCTTTGCGGATTGGTATACGTCGGTGAAACGAAAGGAAGGCTTAACAAACGTATGTGCGGTCATAGATCAGACATTAACCTTAATGCTAACGACATTCTATACCAGCATTTCAATCAGCCCGATCATTCCATCGTTTCTATGACAGTTCGCATTATCGAAAAGATATACCATAGCTCTAACAATCCTAATCTTTCAACGACTCTCCGTAGACAAAAAGAAGACTACTGGATTAGACAATTGGGAACTGCAACACCTTATGGCTGCAATGACAAAATTGATGGTATAGGTATTCTATCTAGTCCTTCGTGTAACTCGGTGAATGTGATGAATATTTTCAACTCGACTCCTCGACGTAGACGCAGTCATGGTCATCGTCATTATACATCACCTTCTCTGCATGATGTCTCTATTAATGACTTGCTGCCATTCATACAAAAGCCGTTAGGTATTCATCACATTCGCACGAAACTTTATTCATTACCCCTTTCGAAACTTCATTCTCTGTTCAATTTATGTTTGGAATCCACTGTTACAAACCCTCATTCAAACCAATACAAACTTGAAGCTATAATTTCGGATATTGCAAGTCACAGACTTTTCAAGCCAGTTCGCATTGGAAAAGATGAAAACGAGAAAAGATCTTTTCTTAATCTTTCCTTTGCCAACAAAGGTCTCGATGGCGTCAACCTAGGCAATATCCTTCATCATAAATTAGTGCAATCGAAAATACCTCCTTATTTCAAAGACCAGTCTGTACCAATAATTTCTTATACCTATACCAAACCTATTGCAACTAAAATTTTCAATTACAAACGCGTTTTGCAGGATCTCGATATTGACGACTTCAAGTCTAAACCTCCTGATTGCACTTGTGCTAGTTCCAAATTCACATATAATCCTGCTGGCCACGTTATTACCGGTGACCTTAACATTGTTAATAACACTTCTCTACGAAATGTGTTATCGAAAGGTCCCAAATATCGTGAGCCTAAATCCATCAATTGGAAATACAACTTTAAAATTTTGATGGATTCAGTCGAGGATTATGCCAGGCAATGGGCTAAGCGCGAGAAGGAAGACGTAGACGACACTCTTTCCGAATGGATTAAGGCAGTGAGGTCGTTGATACAAATCAGAATTAAGAAACTGAATGGGTCCATCAATAACCATGCTACGTCAATCTTTAAAGACCCAAATGTTGCAAAACACCTATCCGACCTCCATGACAAATATGTTGTTGTCCCTGCAGATAAAGCCCCAAATAACATCGTTTTTGTGTGTAAAAGTCACTACATCAACTGCTTGATAAACGAATTAGGTATTGACAATTCACTTGGTAACTCAACATATACCCTCACGACACTTACCAAAGAGGAAATCCTGGATAATCATAGGTCTGTTCTATGTTCCTTTGGAATTTCAACCAAAGATGAAGAACTGGATCTTCCATCACTGTATTGGATACCTAAACTACATAAGTGTCCTTACAAACAACGGTATATTGCTGGGTCTTCCAAGTGCTCCACGAAACCTCTTTCTAAATTATTAACATCTATTTTATCAGCAATCAAAGACGGGCTTCAAAGTTATTGTGAAACTGCCTATTCTAGAGGTGGCGTGAATCAGATGTGGATACTTAAAAATTCAAAAGATCTTTTAGAGTACATACAATCTAACTCTCTTTCATCTTGTAACAGTATTAAAACATTTGACTTTTCTACCCTGTACACAAGTATTCCACATTCCAAACTAAAAGACAAATTGAAAGAGTTGATATTACTTTGCTTCATAAAAAAGAATGGCCAACGTAGATACAAGTATCTTGTCTTAGGGAGGGATAAATCCTACTTTGTAAAGAATCACTCTGATTCAAACAAAAAATTCTCTGAAACTGATATTATCAAGATGCTTGATTTCTTGATTGACAACATATTTGTTACGTTCGGAGGACGTGTTTTTCAACAGACTGTCGGCATTCCAATGGGAACAAACTGTGCCCCTCTACTCGCCGACTTGTTTCTTTATTATTATGAGGCTGACTTCATGCAGGAACTTCTTAGGAAGAAAGATAAGAAGTTAGCAATATCCTTTAACTCTACTTTCCGCTATATAGATGATGTTCTTTCACTAAACAATTCAAAATTTGGTGACTATGTGGAACGCATCTATCCAATCGAACTAGAGATAAAGGATACTACAGATACAGTTAAGTCGGCTTCATATCTTGACTTACATCTAGAAATTGACAATGAGGGTCGGTTGAAAACAAAACTTTACGACAAAAGAGATGATTTCAGCTTTCCAATTGTGAACTTTCCATTTCAAAGTAGCAACATTCCAGCAGCACCTGCATACGGGGTATATATCTCCCAATTGATACGATATTCCCGTGCTTGCATTTCCTATCATGATTTTCTTGATAGAGGTTTGCTGCTCACAAGGAAGCTATTAAACCAAGAGTTCCAAATGGTGAAGTTGAAATCATCCCTTCGTAAATTTTACGGACGCCATCACGAGTTGGTTGACCGTTATGGAATAACCGTTTCACAAATGATATCGGATATGTTCCTTACGTCGTAACTACAATCCCCTTCCCTTTCATGAATATGACCTACCGAATTAGACTATTTACCGGATTTGTAATCACTTAAGCAACACGACGGGTGCCACATGTGGAGCAGGATCTGCTTACCCTTCCGGAGCACCTGAGATCACCCCTAGTTTTTGGTGGGTTCGTGTTGTTTATTCTTTAGTTTTCTATGTTGTGTCGTGTGTACTATTGTTTTTCTGTTTGTCTTTTTTATTTTTAGCCATGGCGTTGTCAGTTTGTTTTAGATTTATGAGTTTGACTGTCCCTTTGGTATCTTTCGTCCCTCTTTCATTATGAGAAACAACTTCTTTCAATGAAATCATGATTGGGAATAAAAGCATGTAACTGTTCTGAAATAAATTCATGCGGACGTCTATGATACAATGCACTTTTGTGGGATTTTTTTCTCACTTTAACTGCAAAAAGGAAATAAAACAAAAATACAGAACTTCGAGGGAAACCCAAAATGGAAAGTTCCTCGTCAAATGTTCACCGCACTAGTTATTTTAGAACTAAACAGTGGTTTCTGATAAAAATGTTCTCTATGTGTGAAAAAAACGTTGTGGAGGATAGTACTACATAATGCAAACCGACGTCCCCTACAGCAGTTTGCTGCTTAGCTAAACATTGTCTGTTGGTCATAAATTCGAAATATTTATAATTGATGACTACTAAAAACAATTTATCATCAATTAAACACGACTTCCTTTTAGGCTGAATTTGAAAACAATTATAACCTAACGTAAAACTGATATATTGTTGATAATAAACTGTGCTTAAACATAGATTGTCTTGTACGTTCGAAGACACGGCTATTTTGAAAAAAGATGTTTGAGTTATACAAAATTTGTTGATATAGCTTAGTTATTTGTGAACTTTGGGAACTGATTTATGATGTTTAATTACAACTAGAACACACCCGTGATATCACGGGTCCGTGACTGAATTAAAGTATATAACTATGCGCAAGCCTTATTTTAGTATTAGTATTGTCATCTGATAAAGTCATGCCAATTATAAGATACACAGTTTTTCTCTGCTTTCAAGTCTTTCTGTTTGAACCCGTCGAGAAACAATAATATTAATTATTTGGAAAACAAAAGCTCCTGGAATGGAGTATTTTTTAATCAACAGCATTGTCCTATATAAGTTATAAATAAAGTTGAATTCTTTGCTTCTCTGTTTTACGTCATGCCCACTAACAAATTGAAAACTACCTATACGCCTTATTTTTAGTCCAGATTTTTAGTATTCGTATTGTTATCTTAGAAAGTCTTATTGATTAAAATACTACATTAGGTAACAATTTGACAATTTAGTAGTGTCAACCCTGTGGTTATGACCCGTGTATATAGCATATTAATCCTGAATACAACGTTTGTTGGTGCGCCTGTCAGATGCGGAACGTACAGATAAGGTAATAGGTAACAGGTGAATATACTATTGATATCGGTAGCGGACTCGACCCGGAACTTCTTAATTATTGGCAATATTAATTACGTGGAAAACAAAAGGGCCTGGAGTGGTGTAATTTTTAATCTACACCTTTGTACTATATTAGTTATATATAAAGTTGAATTCTGTGATTTGTCGTTTTTACGTGATGACGGCTGACAAATTGGACCTCGTAATTTTAGTATTATAGATATATATAAAAATAATACACTTCCAAAACAGACATATATATTTGTTTGCAAATTTGAAGTATTTTTCATGAAATTGATTGGAAGGGCATTGCAATCCAAAAAGTGTATGTAAGAATTATCATTCAAATATAAAAACTCTGTTCTTTTATGAAAAATTTAACAACATGCGAATGCTAAATAATCTCATCACAGGACTGAAATTCCGTATCTACGCCAGACGCGCGCTTTGTCCACAAAAGACCTACCAGAGACGCTCAAATCGAAAAATGCTAAAACGGCCATACAAAGCACGAAATCGAAGAGCACAGAGGACCAAATATTCCCAAAGGCCCCGCAAAATACAGCGAAGGCAATCCAGCCCTGAGGCAGAAAATCCTTAGTTTTTTTTCAAAAATTCAAAGTTTTGTTAACAGTTAATTTATGTTTATGAACATATCAATGATAGCTCTAGTCAAAACAGAAGTGCTGACTACTGGGCTGGTGATACCTCAGGGAATTAAAACTCCACCAACAGTGGCATCGACCCAGTGGTTGTAAATATACTCATCATAGATATCAGGACTAACATTTTATATCTACGCCAGACACGGGCCTCATCCACAAAAGACGCATCAGCGACGCTCGAATCAAAAGATGCTAAAAAGGCCAAACAAAGCATGTAGCCGAAGAGCAGCGAGGACCAAACATTCCCAAAAGCACCGCAAAATACAGCTAAAGCTATTTTGTCCTGTCTATATTTGTCCTGTCTATTTTACCGTTAAGTACAACGCGAATTACTGATTTTAAGAATATTAATTGGAAACGACATGTTACATAAAAAGTAGAATTACAAAAGTTACGAACTCGAAGGAATATTCAAAACGGAAGATCCTTTATAAAATGACAAAATCAAAAACTCAAACGAATGAAAAACAAAATCATCCACTTTGCTGCTGTGGTGTCCTAAGTGTTCATGAATTGTAAGCTAGAGGTTACCATAATTTATTCAATGGTAACAAAAATAGAAATAAGTCTCATTATCTCATTTCATACTGGCAATCGTTCTAAATGTTAACGAATATAACATGTTTTTTTAAGTCAACTTGTAATTTGCAATCGGGGTATGTAACTGCTTGCTTATATAATAAATCCAAAATCTTGTTTTCTTCAGATAGCAAAATTTCCATTTTAATTATCACAAGGGCATTTGCATTACGTCCTTTTCATCAAGTTAAGTTTCAATAACAACACTGTTAAATCGGCCAAGGAAGTCAGATTATTCATTAAAATGTTGTAACAGGAACCTTCTGAAATGCCCATGTAAATATTCCTTTGATTTATACAATTCAGATACAAGGACAAACCTTATTTAGCAAAGCAGATATTTTATTTTGAAAATGAACATACAGTAAACAACGCCCTGTCAGAAATCAATCATTCCTGGATGTGTATCAACATCTTCAATAATATTATCACATTACAATGTTGTCAACTGAGCTAGGGGGAAGATATTTCCAATCGAGATAACTGAACACCGTCGAGCTTATTGAAGTACATCATTCAGACTCTGTGTTCTGTTATCTTTTTTGCTCAAGTGTTTTAATTAGCTATTGTATGTATGTGGTATGCCTTGTTTTTATCTATGAATATTGTTTGTTAGTCTTTTGCTTTTATTGAAATACTATTTAACCAATTGTTATTGGAATCTTCTTTAGAATATCTACTGTTAACTTATAGCTGTATTACAAAAAAAACTTATTCAATCAATGTGATATGAATGGGGTTTTTTTTCTACAAAATTCACTATATTAATTATGCAAATGTAGACGAAACGCGCGTCTGGCGTACTAAATTATAATCCTGGTTCCTTTGATAACTATTTATTTATGTTGTGGGGATACTTATTCTGTGTACATTTCTAACTACAATTCCCTTCCCTTTCATGAATGTGACCTACCGAATTAGACTATTTACCGGATTAAAATTTTGTAATCACATAAGCAACACGACGGGTGCCACATGTGGAGCAGGATCTGCTTACCCTTCCGGAGCACCTGAGATCACCCCTAGTTTTTGGTGGGGTTTGTGTTGTTTATTCTTTAGTTTTCTACCTTGTGTCATGTTTACTATTATTTTTCTGTTTGTCTTTTTCATTTTTAGCCATGGCGTTGTCAGTTTGTTTTAGATTTATGAGTTTGACTGTCCCTTTGGTATCTTTCGTCCCTCTTCTATTGATGGTATGACGTTGCATTGTGGGATTTGAGAGTTCACTAACTCTTTTCTTTAAACTTTGTGGATATCATTATAGATTTGAATTCTGTACATTTAAGTACAATTTAGATAATATAATTAAGAACACGTTCGTTGGCAATCCAACACACAGGGATACTGTTCCGTATTGTGTTAAAAGTAACCAAAAGATATCAGTCATTATCCTGCAATTGGGTGTCTTACTATACAGATAAAGCCCTACAGATATCGCTCTAAAGCTCCGCCGACTGCCGGGACTACGTTTGTGTATTGCTTGACGAGTATTGTATGAACCTGCGTGACCTCAGAATGTGTATTACAGTCGCATTCCAATGACGTATTGTTTGACCTTTTGCGAATTCACAATTATTTTTAAACGTTCTGTTTGTTTTCAAGCATGTCTTTAGAGCAATAAGAATTAAACCAGTTTTCTGATAAAAATATGAACAGCAGTTTTTTCTACGAGGACAATCATCGATATCAAAACTTTAATGTTTACATGTGTAACAAAATCAACCATGTCAATCTCAGCATGCATGTTTAGTGAATGTGAAGTTTAGTTCATAAGTCTGAAGCGTAGGACAACTCGTACACTTCTGTTCCAAATCGGACAATGTTTTGTTATTTGTTTTTACTGTTGAAATTAGTTGTTATGTTAAAAACGATAACTATTCTCTTTGAATGATGTATTATTGTTGACTGTTTGAGATTCTTTTTTTTTTTTGCGAACCCGTCTTCAGCTGAATGTGTGATTTTAATATTACTACGCGGGCCTCAAGGGGGATTTTAAATCAAAAATAAATGCAATAAATGCTTTAAGTGTTTTGTCTTTCCAAGCATAAAAAATATACGAATCAATTGCAGGATAAAGTAGGCTAAGGCCGTGTTCACACCAAACGCCGTGTACAGTAAACATGTTTATAATTAGTTTAATGTAATGTACACTAGTTTCACATTAAATTTCTTCACATCTATACACCTTGTTTAATTACCTGTACATAAGATTTGTTCACACTTGTAAACTATATGTCATTTAAATATTCAATCCATAGAACCGAATTCAAATTTTCGGAAAACTTTTCTAGCAGTTAGGGAACGACTATTTGGCTTCAAAAAAGGGGGGGTGGATTTTTCCTTGAAAAATATCCTGCTCCACAATTTGATAAAAAAAAAATCGGTTCATACAGATGATTAGAATAAAAAAATATTCTGAATCCAAAGTTCCCCCATACATTATACTGTTAAATATTGAAAAAAAACATTTGATTGGTATAATGTACCATCGAAAAAAACTGAATAAAAACGTTTTGCGCGAGAGAAAAAAATCTAACTCAGAACCACCACCCCCACCCCCGACCCTCTTTCTTTTTTGTATGTTAAGTGGTTGCTCCTTAATGAAAGCCAATTGAATGATTTGAAGTAGTTTAAAGATACAAAAGATGTCCCGATTACGCATTAAAAAACGTAGGCTGCAGCAGCGTGCTTACAGACGAGGAAAAAGGATTGCGATGTTAAGGATCACTACATTTCTGCCTTTTCTGTTTCTTTTAAAAAGTATTTCTTCTCCAAGGAGTATTTGGCAAAGGGAGGGGGTAATGTTTTTTTTTTTATTTAATTTTTTTATTTTTAAGTGTATTTTAACGGATCTGAGACTAGACAAACAAAAAAATTTACCTCACACTTTTTCAGTAATACATTTATGAGTGAATCGCTGTTTGAGTAAAGACCAGTGGCAAATATTTCAGTGTACGTCCAGTCGATTGGGGAAGACCTTTTCAAATGAATTATGTGTTCGGCAACGATGATGTTTGAGTTTTGATAAAGCTACGTAAAGTGTTTTTAAAACAAATGAATATATTAAATTTATTCAAATATTTCTGTAAAGAACTTTATAAATAATTGTTACAAGTATCAATCTTATTTAAAAATCGTTTCTTTTTTAAATATACATGGGAAAATTAATGTTCTAAATGCCAAGTTTTGTGTACACTGAACCTACACAAGGCCTACTTTGACTATCGACTGCATGTAGACAAAACATGATTTAAACTACATGTAAACATTGAGTTTTATCAATGGGCACGTAATTGTGTTTAGTTCATGTGTGAGTACACTCACACAACACCGAGTTAAGGACAATGTGAACACGGCCTAAGAAACAGGTGCAATGCGAGCTTTAGCGAGATATTACTCCTGTTTCGAGCCGAGTACAAATACAGTTATTGTCTATCAATCATAAGTCGAGGAAGGACACCACCCAATAGTCAAAATAACATGGCGAAAGGACAAATAGTTGTCCAAAAACAGTTTACAAAAAAAAACTAACAATTAAGCAATGTGAGCCATGTAAAATATACGGGGATCATGAATTTTAATCTGTGCCTCTTCCATTTGCGATTTCCGTCCCGTTACTCGTGTTTAAATACGATAATTCATAGCTGCTTTGACTTAGAAGAATTCGTAGTTCAAAATGTATAAATTATTTTGTCTTATTCCTTTTACTGTTCTATATATATGTCGTTTATTCGGAATACTCTTAAAAAATGTATTCTCTAGAATTATACATTTATGATATATTGGCTTAATATACTATTGATTTTGAGACAAAATTTGGTTAGTTAACACAATGTTATATTTCACAATACAGACATTATTACTGTATTCTTTTCTAAATCATTAATATAGTATTGTTTTCACTGTTACAGTGATCAGACAATAGGTTGCATGGATAAGGAGATTAGGTATGAACAACTGAATTTAACTGCGCGTATAGCTGTGTGTTTGTTTATTTCTACATTGGCTAGAGGTATAGAGGGAGGGTTGAGATCTCAAAAAACATGTATAACCTCGCCGCATTTTTGCGCCTGTCCCAAGTCAAGAGCCTCTGACCTTTGTTAGTCTTGTATGATTTTTAAATTTCGTTTCTATTATATATTTCAGAGTTTATTATGAAAGTTTTATTATCATTTAACTAGTACACATTTTTGTTTAAGAACCAGCTGAAGCACGCCTCTGGGTGCGGGGTTTTCTTGCTGTATTGAAGACCCATTTGTGGCCTTCGGCTGGTTTTTTATTTGCTCTTTGGCGGGGTTGTTGTCTCTTTGACACATTCCATATTTCCAATCTCAATTTTATCACTAGAGACCATATGAAGAAGGTCTAAGCAATTATACATCACACATCACACAGTAATATTATAAAGGCAACAGTATGACAAAAACCGGAAACAATTCAGAAGAGAAAAACAAACGACATACCAGTAGCAAACACAATATGCTAATATTTAACTCTAGGATTTCTTCTAGGTTATTTTTTTCCATTTAGTCTGTGTTATGTCATAAAAGAACATTCGGTGACCTATAGTTGTTAATGTCTGTGCCATCATTTTGGTCTCTTGTGGACAGTTTCTTGTGGACAGTTGTCTCATTGGCAATCATACCACATCTTCTTTTTTTTTTATATTCGCTTATATGTTGTACGTTAGGAATAGGCATTAGACTCGAAGATATATATTTTAATATATTAAAAATCTTATGTTTTGGGGAATTTCTTCGGAAAACGTTTAGTAAATTTAATCAATTTCCGTATTTCAATTCTTTATATATAAAGCGGTCATGATGTCAATTATAGACAAGAAATAATCAATATCTAGGTATTTCTAAAGATTAGAATATGTCCTACATGAAAATTAATATAGAAGATGAACTTGCTGTTAACTGACTGTTATACAAAATATAAGGCTCAAGAATTTCCATTTTAGTTTGTTTTTTCCGCTTTTTGCATATACCTTCCGGAAATTATTCGGCTGTGCAAAATTCAGTTTATGGACAATTTATGGAAGATTTCACAATGCGAGGGACAATTTTATAGTCTTTTAAATCTGACATTTTATCTATCTGACCATTTTTTTTAAACTGCAATACGTTTAAACAATATTTTGGAATTTCCGCATGTCTGAATTCTGATATTCTTGCTGTAGTGTAAATTAACACTTATCGTCGCTGGGATTCTAAAATGTCGTATATAGATATAGGAAGATGTGGTGTGAGTGCCAATGAGACAACTCTCCATACAAATAACAATTTAAAAAGTAAACCATTATAGGTTAAAGTACGGCCTTCAACACGGAGCCTTAGCTCACACCGAACAACAAGCTATAAAGGGCCCCAAAATTACTAGTGTAAAACCATTCAAACGGGAAAACCAACGGTCTAATCTATATAAACAAAACGAGAAACGAGAAACACGTATATATTACATAAACAAACGACAACTACTGTACATCAGATTCCTGACTTAGGACAGGTGCAAACATTTGCAGCGGGATTAAACGTTTTAATGGATATGACTTTTTTGGCTAAAAATACTTTTTGACACCAATGGTCTGGGCGGGAGGAAATCTTTGTTATCACAAAATAGCATACAGTTAGACCAATCAAAATGTGTGAAATAAGACATATTACAAAATTGCCAATGTCAGTTGTTTGTAAAGTTTGCTTCCAAAATGTTGTATGAAAACTTGAAAATCATTGTAGAATGGTTTTGGGAAAAAAGTAATTGTACATTTCTTTATTTCCGTGAAAATAATTTAAGTTCTTGGATAATCCAGAAGTGTCAACGTTTTTATTTCACTGCTATTTACAAAAATGTTCAAGTTCACATACGACATTTTGGAAGCATGCATTTTGCCAAAATTTTCAAAGCCTGTTTGTGAGAAAAAAATTTCTTCAAAAATTTGTAATTTACAACATTTTAGAAGCCCAGCGACGTTGTATGATCTGCGACAATTAAACTCTGATGTATTATTTGTCTCTGTAGACTTATATCCGAAATCACATTACTTATTTTTTTATTTGAAACTGTATTAAAATATATGACAAAATGCATTGTATATCATGTTTTACAGAGTAAAGCATTACATTACAAACTTTAAAAACAACTAATTAGTTTAGTCTTAGATGCACGATTTTTTTATTAGTTGTTAATGGCTTTGAACTAGCTGTCAGATAACTGCGAGTACTCTCAGATCTGTTCATTGTGTCTTTTTGTGTCGGGATGTATAATTACCTGGCCACATCCACTTGTATTTTTGTCCATCTGATGAGTTAAGCCTTTTTCAACTGATTTGTATAGTTTGTTCTTATGTTGTACTGTTATACCACTGTTCCAGGTTAGGGGAGGACTGAGATCCCGTTAACATGTTTTACCCCGCCACATTATTTATGTATGTGCCTGTCCCAAGTCAAGAGCCTGTAATTCAGTGGTTGTCGTTTGTTTATGTGTTACATATTTGTTTTTCGTTCATTTTTTTATATAAATAAGGCCGTTAGATTTCTCGTTTGAATTGTTTTATATTGTCTTATCGGGGCCTTTTATAGCTGACTATGCGGTATGGGCTTTGCTCATTGTTGAAGGCCGTACGGTGACCTATAGTTGTTAATGTCTGTGTCATTTTGGTCTCTTATGGACAGTTGTCTCATTGGCAATCATACCTCATCTTCTTTATTATATTATCAACGATACCAGGCTTATAATTGGTACGGTAGACGTGCATTTTTTCTGCACAAGACTAATCTAGACTCAGTTTTAGTTTGTAACCTGGATGATTTGTTTTCTCTCGATTCGATTTATGATTTATGACCTTTAAACACCTGTATACTACTGTTGCCTTTATTGTTCATCAGTAGTGGTCGAAACAAAGTGTAGACATAGCTTATGAATTTAAGGTAAATTATACTAACTACCCATGAAAATAGAAGATGGTTTACCGATGTTACTTGTAAAGGTAAATGTAAGGAAAATATCGAAATTATAACTGTAGAATGTTAAAAGATTTATCAATAGGAACGCGAAATAACGCAAATTCTCTGGATCAATTTTATAAATGAATTGTGCTTTTTAAATGATTCAAATAAACAAAAAAACAATCTCAATCATTTAATAGCATGAAAATAATAAAGAGTTTTGGCATGGATGAATTGTGTAAAAGCAATGTTATTTTCTAGCTTTGACTGTGGGTTGCATTATTTTTTTTTAGTTTTTATGTATCTATAATTTAATGTACTAAGTCATCATCATCACTGCTGGTATTACTGTTTCTGTCTTCAGAATGGAAGAATCCTTCTCTTTTGGTAACTTTTTAAATAAACTACATTTACTAGACAAATGCGAGAGGGGTTTATGACTAAAGTATTTTAAGGTTTTACACAAGAAAAATGGCAAAAATAATAAAAACGACCAAAGTTCAAGCAACAGTCTATTGAGAACAAATAGTAAAATAAAGACTTAGCAACAGGAATGCTACCAAAAACCGGTATTGATAGCACACGTGTCGAAAGGGTTTAGCAGATCCAACTCAACATTTGACACAAAGTATTATTTTTCCATCAACACAATGTTTTTTTAATTGAATGCAATTCACACCTATGTTTTCACGTGATTCAAATCAAGTCACAAAGTACCTAAGTTAAAACATTATTTCTGAAACCGTCCTTGTGGACTTATTATCATTTGAACGACAATTCTAGACAAAATATAAGTATTGTTAAATTCATTTCAGATTATTTGTAGACTGTGTTTCCAGAAGGAGATCACCAGTATATGTGCTTTTGAACGACATTAAAGTCATTGACTTTTAAATCAATTTGGGTTGATTATGTTATAAACAAGAAAATTGAGCATATTATCAATGGATAAATTTCATTATGAAAATGATAAAAGCTTCCTTTGTAAGATTATAACCCCTAGCGATAGCATATCACTTTGTACATAGAATATATATTACAGACAATAAAAGACAATTGAATAGATAAAGGGAAAATATAATAAAATGATGTTACAAATTGCTATTTGAGCTGTCTATCTAATTTCGTTGATGCTATGTTGAAAAAACAGAGAAATCAACAACTAATATTCAAAATAAGGTAGTGTATCAAAAAAGGGTTTAAATAATTTATATTATGACTCAAATTAGTATCAGGTGAGGAGTTGCAGTGATCTCTACAGTAGGTGCCAGGGTGACCATAGTGGTACATGAACTGAATTTTGTTGGATTATTGTTGCTCATTCTTTAAATTTTTATTTTGGTCATGATGTAGTCTTATTTTCTTGGACCTTCTGTTGCTCTCATGGTACTGGTTTTCATTTGTTTTGTTTTGGTTTGCTCTTATTTGTGTGTTTGTTTCTTGTTTGTTTGTTTTGGGTTTTGATTTTTGTTTGATTTTTGGTGGGTTTGTTTTGCTTTTCCGGTATTAAATACTTTAGAAGAAAGCAGTACATTCACATACAGGATCATACAGTTGGGATTTGTTTCAATTTATACGGGTTCAACTTGTAACACCACAGCGAATTGTAAATACATATTTCATTTTCCGCCATTAATTCAAATCTTTTAATATTTTTTCATTCTGGATGGCTGTTTTAGCTAGATAAGTTGATATACATAAAAATGGTAATGCAATACATTTAACATATATGTTCCGTACAGTACTTTCGCATTTCATAAAAACCAAAACGCAATAAAACATTATCAGAGGTCAACATAAGGCCTGCCGTTTAATTATATTTTCCCAATCAAATTACCTTAATGTTCAATGTTCTACACTGTAGCATCCTGTGTTCCTAATCTATCAAATTTTTTAATGGACACAAACACATAGAATTGGTGCTAGAGAAATGCTAATTGTATTATAGAAGAATAATACCATGGCCTTGTTTCAACTATTAATCTGCCTATTAATCATCGTTAACGTGTTCTTTGAATAACACTTATCACAAATATCTGCAAAAACAACGTTTCAATATATAAAAGATGATTTAAAATGTATTTGCTATCACAGAAATGTGAGGTATAAACCCATTGAGTTTTTTAATGTTAAGATCCAAATGTAGGGAAATTTCCTCCATCCCTTCTATTTCAACAGACAACTGACTTACTTTTATCTCTTATTATAGAAACAATTCCCATTTGAAATAGTTTTATATCAAAATCATGTCAGTTAAAAAATATCGGATTCTACAGTGCATGGAGATATATTTCTACATCAAGGTATTAAAAAGATTGAGTTCACTATTAGAGCTTGTACACATTTTATGATTTAGTGTTTTCGGACAGTTGCTACCTGTTGAGCTCCCAAAGGTTTTAGGGTTAGACAAGTAGATTTTTTGGAATGGATTTATTTCCTTGTCAAACACAATGTTACGTCAGTCACTTCCCATTTCCCTCATTTTAGTTTGTAATACGGATTTTGTTTTTTCTCAATCGATTTATGAATTTCGAACAGCGTTATACTATTTTGCCTTTATTTAACCAAATTCAATTGGTCTCATAAATTAATTTGGTATAGTTATGGGTGGTTTAAGAACAATAAATATGCAAAGAAAGTGATTATCTTTAAATTTAAACGACTCCTGTGACAGGTAGGTTTTATCGCCGCCATAACGTTGAAGGTTTTTCAAGGTCATAATATACAGATCCAAATCGTCGCTTCTATCATTTCAGTCCTTTTGGCAGTTCAATATCTTGTTTTTGTTTGCAATACTTATATTATTAACGTAAGCCTATATCCTAAATCCTTTTAACGAGCTTAAAACAAGTAAAATAACAAAAATACCGAATTCTGAGAAAAATTCAAAACGGAAAGTCCGAAATCAAAAGGCAAATTCAAAAGCTAAAACACATCAAACGAATTAATAGTATTTGAGCCATTACTTTATTGAGATACCACATGAGGATTGACTTCTCATACAGCACAAACCTCACCTCTTCTTCCTTTCTAAGGACTAGATTCTATTGCAATGTAATTGTTCGAACCTCTTCGGTTGCTTTCTTTGGTCAACGAAAAAACGACCGAAAGACAAAGAACAGTATACAAAACACAACAAAGAAAAGTAAATACTTCAAGAAAGTATTGATTTTATAAAAATCTACATTGGCGAAAACCAATCAATAATGAAGGCACCAACAATTATTTTCTGTTCAATTAAATTTGTCTAATATGTATGTACACATTTTCTCCTGCAGTGCGGTTTCAACAGATTGTTCCTTTTGAAATGCCATTATTGGGTCATGTGATTTTATTAATTCTCCGGGAAAGTGTCATTAACGTCATCGACAATATGCTGCCATCCGTTATCTTATCATGACTGTCATACTCTATTAATTTTTCTCTATATTTTGACAAAATAATGTAAAAGCTTTACTTCAGCTTGTCTGTTTTATTTATGTATGACTTAGGGTGACAATATCTAACATTGAAAGAACGAATTGTTGAAGTGTTATTGTACCCTAAAGTCTCATATTTCTCTTATGTCCTGCAAAAGGACCAATTGTTGTAAATATAATCAGACGCCTTATAAATGTTTAGATCGTATTTAATATTTTTTCATAGATTTGTTTTTCTAGTCCTATTCTTAATATTTTTGATTTTCAAATCTGACTAATTAGCTGAATGGTGCTACTGGTGAGATATACGTCAAGGGTTCAGCAACCTAACAACATCGACATAAGTTTTGAATAAATGCATCAAAGACTAGCAAAGATATGCTGTCAACGCCATTTTTTGCAAAATCCACTTCGAGGTGGCTTTCATTTCTCAAACAAGGAAGAAAAATAGGTAATCTTTAGATGAATAACAAAAGAGTAAGAGAAAAATGCATCTTGGGTAAGTTGCATAACAAAAGGTTCAGAATAACGCAATCTTGAACAGCTGCATAACAAAAGGTTCAAATGATGCAATCGCAAAAATTGGAATAACAAAGGTTACAGTAAATAATGCAATCGTGTCGGTCAAATAACACGAGAAAGAGAGAGTAACGCAATCTGAAGATCTTGTACAGTGGAATACGAAAAAAAAACAGAAAGTAATAAAATATCGCAATTGTAAAATGCTGTGGAAAATAAGAGATAGAGAGAGTTACAAAATATCGCAATCTTGTGCAGTGCAATAAAGAGACAGAGAGAGAAACTTAATCTCAAAATATTGTACAACAGAATAAGAAGAGATATAGAGAGTAACATAATATCGCAATCTTGTTATTGATGTAGCTGAAAAACAAAGTTTCAAAGAATGGAGAAATCTCAAAAGTTCGATCACAGACATAATAAAAGGTAGAAAGAATAACGATCAATATGACAAACACTTATTTAAAACAGGCGACAAACCATAGGTACAAGTATAGATAAAGGCAACAGTAGTTAACCACTGTTCAAAAGGCATAAATCGATTGAGACAAAATAAATTCGGGTTACAAACTAAAACTGAGGGAAACACATCAACTATAAGAGGAACAAAACAGAAACACTGAGGTGCAATATAGCCAATATCATATAATACTGTTTGAAAGAATGTATGGAAAACACTTTAAGTCATATCAATCTGATGAAATAGAAATCACGCATCCTTACACTCTTTTAATCGAAGTGGTATATCATAGTGAACTACATCTTCACATATGTAAGTATATTCAATTCTTTCTTTTTCCACGAAAACCGTAAAGTGAGTTAAGAAAATTAGTTTTACAGTATTACTTTTGTACAGTCCCTTTTAATTTTCTTTGTTTCTCCATCTTAGCTTTGGATAATGAATACATAATTTAGTTAATAATCTTGTTTCCGGGTTGCTAGAAATCCTATCATATTAAATCCGCCATTGATTAGTATAGGAACATTATTACTTTGGGATTTTGGTTCGAAAAGCTGCTTGCTTGGTTTATGATTAATTTTAGAAGATAAACGAACACTAAGTTTATTTATGTAATATGAATCTATGGAGATTGTTGAGATTAGCTTGGAAAGATGTACATGATTTATCATCCCACTGTTAGCATTATTAAAGTAAAATATGTATTATTTTACAATGTTCTTTTAATTAAAGAAAGTTATCTTTTACCAAATAAAAAATTATTAGAGAAAAGAAATGTAAAATGGTTTACTGGCCACTGGCAGAAAATTATATGGTAGGTAGGAAGATAAAAATATTTTATTGTTTTTAAATATGTTACATATAGACAACATAGGGAACTGTTTTTCGGTAAATGGAAAATGAATGGACTTTTACAGTATTTTAACAAAAATATCTATAAAAAGTGTAGAGATAGGATTGAATTTTTTGGGGTGTTAGGAATGCACAAATCGTATCTCTATTGTTCATGCCTAAGTAAAAAGATATGTATGGGTTAGGCAATAAGAACAAGTTATCGTCAAAAAGATAGTTGATAAGCGTATGCTAGACTGTCGATTTGCTATTTCGCTACATTTCTTATCGCAAATAAGACAATGAAAATCTAGATTTAAAATGACATGTGAATGTCGCAGACTTGATAGTATTCATATCCCTTAATTAAATATCAGGTCAATAATCACTTACATCTTTTCAACCTCTAGTTTAAACTCAAATAAATTTACATTAAGCTTTTTTGGTGAATTAATAACATCAAAGGTACAAAATTTACTGCGCATTATGATAATAAAAGATGGAATACCCGTACTGAGTTATGAATCCTCTATATGGTAAAATAAACGTTGTACACTGAGCGAGGGTAGTATGTGTGAACATATTCTGCTATACAGGTAATCACTTTCACGTCGAATTAAAAACTTCGATGTTTTAAGGTATCGATAATTACTTCCATAAAGATAATTGATAACGTGTATGTCATTTAACGTACAACTTGCTGGCCATTTTTATCTATATTTAAATTAAAATCGATTAGCAAGTAAATAGCTTTAAAGATTACCTCAACTCGTGAAGGGTTTTTAATTTTCTGGGGTATCTTAATGAAAATAAAATTCAAAAAATACTCCTGTTCTCTCAGAGGTCAATGCCGATCATTTTTTTGCATAAATATAACATTTCAATCCTGGTATCTATGATGAGTTTATTTATATAAATATCCCGTAATGCATGTGAACGAAACATTAACTTATTTGCCTCAAAAATATATTTAAGGTTCTTTTGTTATGGAACTGATAGAGAATAGCACGTTTCCATTCAAGAATATATTCCGATGATTGATTTTACTTATTGTAAGGAAATTTATTCATATTTCCCCCCTGACAATTTACAATTCAATCAATGAAAAATGCAATGTCCGACTATTTAGATTTTTCTCATAAGGAGCTGTCATTGTCCTGCAAAAATATTCCAACTTTTACCTTGGGAATACATTGGACAATACAATACTAACTGAAGAAGCTAAATTTCCCCAGAAGCACTTAACCTTGTCGTATCCATAAGCATATGCAATGGTCAGTTAAGAATAAAATATGCTTTTGTTCTGTCATAACTTTAAGTTATAGAAATGCTCATATATTCAATTCGAATAGCATTCCATCATCGATGCATTTAAAAGTAATCTACACACAACTTTCTAAAAGAAAACAAGTAACTGATTAATATTTCGAGGGATTCCAACTGTATTATCAATGTTATAGTCCGATTTTGAGGTGATTCATGATATAATTAGGTTTACCCATTGTCTAGCCTAATACTAACGGTAAAAGATATCAGATTTCACTATTATTCCGAGTTCTAACATAGATTACAAGACTTGTTGAGCTAAACAGAAATCAACTGGTTTTGTTTGGATGCCATTCTAAATATACCCACAACTGATATGGAAAATGAAATCATATACAATATGAATTAATAATTATATAATATTGCATCAAGAAGATATTGTGGTAGAACAAACTCTTCCCAATACTGTTTGTATTCGTGCTACTCTAACATCGTGACTTTATAGTTTGAATCGAACTCCACTTAACACTATAAAATTCCTGATAGTTTCGGCATTTGAGTGTAATATTTGTTAATGGATGAGAAGTATTATTGAATAATTCTCTCATTCAGAATTTATAACTGAAGATCAATTGATAAATCTGATATTTTATGTTTAAATCAATTAGCTATTAAAATTTCTAGTTTGATCTTTCATTTTTACGACACAAAATATACATAATCCTTGATTTTACTGTTTAAAACGATGGTCCCATATTTCTTAAAATGATGCGACTCTTAGTTTACAACTTCAGTACTTTTCAAAGTACTTTTCTACTTTGTTAATGTACTTTTCGGCATATCATGTTGATAAACCATCAATTAACTCATTACAAAGTAAATATATCATATACAATAGCAGTACAAGGCAAATAAAAACAAATATACTCACGTCTCGTCACAGAAAACCTCTTTTTGTCTTTGTAACTTTGCTCTGTTTTCATTAGATAAATCCTCAGAAGAAGTGGCAACGGGCCACGCAAAATATATAGAATCTCGTACCATAGCAGACAAACTTTTCATATCCGACAATGAACGTCTTTTATAATCACATTTAGGAACTTTAAGTGCATCCATTTGTTTTTTATGGTACTTTGGTGATGTACTCTTTGCTCTTTGACTTGAGGTCCCGTCAACGACTTTAGGGACTGGCCAGGCTAAACACATACTGTCCCTGACCATAGTTGTTATATTTTTGACATCAGACACAGAATACGATCTTTCATCCCGCTGTTTGTCCTTGCTCATATTTGTTATTTAGACAATGTCATTAATGAAGTCTAATATATAATTGGTACTCTAACAGAGATGTATCACGCACACTTTCCCTCACCTTTCTGGTCGATAGTTAAACTTTCCTACAATATGCAGAGAGAACAAGTCAGTCACAAAAGTCAGCTTAGTGATATACTTCTCAATCCAGTTTACGTTTATTTGTTTTTCCATGTGACTTTATTATGTATTGATATATATATATGTATATATTTAGTATGCTTTCATGACTTAATGAAAATCTGGATCATTTTATATCCAATTCATTCGTTTCATATATAATATATATATATCGTATTAATCAATAAATCCTAACGTCACAAAATTTCGTATACAGATATACATTAATATTTCAAGTATGTATCAATTTTCTGGCAATAAAAGTGAAATAATTTTTTTTAAACATTATATTTTGCTTTTAGCACTTCAACTCACAAAGGCTATAATTGACGCTAAGCTCTCTTCAGCTTGTTTATAGTGATGAGTTGTGTTTAAACGTAAATAGTCGGTCCTAGAATCAACAATGTTTCCCGGAGGAGTCGGTTGTAGGCAGTACTTGTGCTCTGTTGTAATGTCCAATATTTTGGTAATTCCTGTAATTTGTTATGTTAAATATATGGAGAATTTTAATTACAATGCCATGAGGTTATAATTTGAGACAAAGCTATCTATGGAAACCATATTAAATCTATTGGAAACCAATTTTCCAGAGGATGTAATTAATATTCTGGTATACGAAATCAATTTAACCTACAGCAACGCTGCATTTATTTTGCATCAAAAATGAAAATGCTACAAACCTGACAATCATCAGAAATGTTTGTTTTAGCAACACTATAAACACAAAAGGTTTAAGTAATTTAGAATGTTTGGTTCTATTCATATGTAATGACAATTTACGCTTTTCAAAATAGAATGAGACCTTTGATACGTAAATCGTAAGATTACAAATACCGATTGTCAATATTGCTGATAGTCGCGAGCCTTTTAAATATTTATACTGTTGAAATGAATGAAAGTGTTGCTGTCGATTCCTTGAGTATTTCCGATGTGTTATTTTTAATACATAAAACTAAAACCCTTTTGCATATAAAAGAAAGGATGATATGGATTAAGTTTCAATAGGATATTAAGCAAAATAAAGACAGGACATTCAGAGGTCAACATACTAGTACACTATTTGTCGTTTTATACACTTGAAGTAACAGTAGTATACCGCTGTTCGAAAGTCATGAATCGATTGAGAGAAAACAAATCTAGGTTACAAACTAAACCTGAGGGAAACACATCAACTATAAGAGGGAAACAATGAAAACAACAGAAACACTTAAGTGCTACAAAAAAACAAACGACAATGCAACACACACAGAAACGAACTATAAGATAACAATTGCCATTTTCCTGACTTGGTACAGGATATTTTAAGAAAATAAATGAATGTAATTGTTTATTTCGTGGTATTTATACAGTTGTTTTTACCTGAATGGCTTTCGAGCATACCCATGATTTTCGACCTGTACCGTTCTTCATAATGCCAGCAAGTAAAGTTTCTAAATTACCACTGATGGTTCACTGCTAGTCCCAGAGGGTATCACAGGCTCCGTATTAGCACGTCGGTATTTTGAACAAACCTTTCTTTTCTTCCGTAGATAAATTTAAGAATTATTAAGAAATAATGTGCCATCTTCTTCATATATAGTTGACCTTTCAAATATGTCGATTTTGCTAATTTTCTATGTCTCTTTTTGTCATTATATAAACTCCTCAAGTATTCATGTTTTGGTATATTAAAAATATAAAACCAACCCTTAATAAATTTCATTTGTCCGTTTTTCTGAAATTTCCTTATCGTGAACGATTAAAGCCAAATATTTGGAAACCAGTGATGAATCAGAATCAAAATATGTGAAGAGCTTCTAAACAAGATAGTCATCTTATCAATGTAAGGTCGCTTAACATGAGGAAGTTGAAACCGTAGTTTCTTATTAATTTCCGTAAGTTTAAAAATGGACAACTAAAGAAAGCTTTGATATAAATCATGTATGTAATGAATTACTGACGACTGAATTGTGGACGAGGATTGTGCACATCAGCAGTATCGACCCAGTGCTTAAAAAAAGGGGAAACAAATATTTTTAAATATCATACCCCCGACTAGAAGTTTTTTTCTGGACATCAATTTAAATTTTTGGATTGAAGAATAATCAAGAAGCACTTTTCTGAAATTACCTTCATCAGGAATGCTAAAAATTTAATATTTGAAAGATTGTATCAGAACCGGAATAGTTTAAGAACTTGATGACCTAAAATTAACAGCCATCTAATCAATCAAAGGTCAATTTTGACTGAAGAAGTTGGCACATGTCTTTCTTATTAATTTCTAAATTTAAACACGACCTATTCACCCATCTTTGTTTCTAGTGTTAATTTATTTATTTATATGACAGAACTTTCTTGGTATTCTAATTATTGGAAGAATTTTATACACACAAGTAGTATACCTAAAACGACAAAGTTATTTTTCATTTACCTGTAAATATTATCAATACCGTTTTTTTTCAAAAGTGATTACTTTCGAAGGGTTAAATATTTCGCGGTGGTGTCTTGCCATGGCTTTGTTTGGACTTCTTTGTTTGCTTGTTGGCCTTGAATGTTTGTTTAACTGTGCATTTGCATTCAGGTATCGCAGATCAAATTTATTCGTTCAAAGTGAGTTAATTTACGTTTTTTGATTGAGTTAAGCCTTCCGATTGATATTTTATTGGTGGTTTTCTATGTTGTGATTTTATGCTATTGTTTCAGAAAAAGGGAGAAGGTTTGGTACCATTAAAACGTTTAATCCCGCTGCAAATTTTTGCATCTGTCCTAATTCAGGAATCTGATGTACAGTAGTTGTCGTTTGTTTATGTAATTTATACGTGTTTCTCGTTTCTCGTTTTTTATATTATTAGACCTGTTTGAATGGTTTTACACTAGTAATTTTGGGGCCCTTTATAGCTTTTTGTTCGGTGTGAGCTAATGTTCCGTGTTAACGGCCGTACATTTACCTATAATGGTTTACTTTTATAAATTGTTATTTGGATGGAGAGTTGTCTCCTTGGCCATCACACCACATCTTCCTATATCTATTCAAGGAGTTTTGATATGAATAAGGTAAGTACCGACGGACTGACGACTGAGCTGATGATATATTTGAGGACTTAGTGTGCGCAGCATCATTATCTAACCAGTGCTGTAAAAAATTGAAAATAACACGTATAAATTTCATGTGTCAAAAACGCGCTTTCTGGACATCATTACCTTTCAATTTGTTAGATAAAGGTTAATTAAGACACTTCGATGCCGCAATAGGTTTATTTTACATTCTCTTATGAGTACCCTTAAAGCGTAAATACAGATTTAACCATCAGATATTGTCTACAGAAGACAGTCATTGGGCATGGAAAAGTTGGAAAAAAGCAAAAGGAGCAACATTAGTCCAAAACTATGTTACGGATAACTGGGAGATTGAAACTTAATTAATTAAAAGGAATTGACAATGTCATCTGATTAGAAAGGGTATCAAGTTCCAATGACGTTGTTGTCATACTTTTGCGGGATTTTCTAGTGCTTTTTTTAGATTGAATTGTATGTTTATTTGTGCCCTTATATATTTTTTGATACATAACAAAACATCTTGTAATAAACATGTTAATAAAATGTCATCATACAACAATAACATTCAAATCAACAACTCATGATCAGGGAAAATCCGGTCTGTATTCCTTTGTAATGAGAAGTGATGTTATTTGTATTATTGGTCATCAGACTACCTTATGAATCTAGATGAAAAGATAGAACTTCAAACGCAAAATTTAGAATCCATGACAACTAAATTCATAAATATAATCAACGATCGTGTCTTCAAACAACTTGACCCATTGACGAGACATTTAACACAAATTTGTGTTCAGTCACATTCATTTGATAAGGTTTCGGAGGCTGTGTTTGTACAATAGGAAAATGTCAAAACCACAAACATTTAACAAATAATTATTATCAATCACACATTGGTTTCATACGCAACAAATTAAATACGCGACAATTTTATGTTTATAAAACAGGGATCAATGGGTCTTTTATTTTGATAATGCGTCAACACATTATAAGATTAAACACAATTGGTAAGTTGCCTTTGAAGAGTAAACTGGTGACATTAACTCATAAACTGGATAAACGTCAAAAGAACTGATATGTAAAATTAGTAAATCGCGGACCTATTTAGACATTTATTTCCTCAAGAAAAATTGTAATCTTTATCATTCTCGATCAAAACACGTATTTTTTCTGTCAATTTCAACTTTTTAAAGCCCAGATTTCCATTCATCTGTGTTGTTCTGCATCAACACACCACACTGAAATCGACATAGTGTCTTCATAGATAACAAAAGACGTGCGAAAGATACCAAAGGGACCGTCAAACTCATAGATCGAAAATAAACTGTCAATGCCATGTTTAAAAATAAAAAGACAAACAGACAAATAAAAGTAGTTTCATCAACATCATCTAAGGTAGTGTAAGCCAATGGAAAAAATCTAACTGAATAATTACATTTATAGATGTGTAAATGTGCAAATCATTTATGTAAGTATAATTTACTAACGCTAACATTTCGTACTTCTTTTTCTTAGAATAAATAAAGATGGTTTTCACTCAATTTAAAAGATATATGTTTCCCTTAGAAGACTCAAACCAAACTACCTCATTATCAATGCTTATATTTTTCTTTGTTCATTTTTTTAGCATCCTGTTGTTTTTATTTTTCCACTTATATATGTGTTTTCTGTTCAATCGTATGTTAAAGAAAACCCGTAATAAATACACTTAAAAATGCATTAGTTTCTTTGCGGGTTTTTTTTTCTACGTACCGTGTAACAAGAATTTAAGATTTGACTAGCCTTTAGTCGCGACTAGAAAACGTTTGAAGTCATCGGATATGATTGGCTAAGAAGTGCATGTTTGTTATAATTAACATCCTCTGAATGATGTCATACCCAAAATAGCAACAACGCAGAGACTTTTCCTGAATCATGTTAGATTTCATCAACACAGCTTGAAGAAAATAGTCAAAATGTTGAGATCATGTTAGGTTTTCGACAGACTTACCTTCACTGTTAAATGTTTTCTATTATAATAGATTCAATATCAATATACCACGAAATACTTTTTATGATAAACTTGAGGGTCTTAAGGTATGTTGACAGATGCAAGACCTAAAACTAAAAGTATATCAGTCCTTTAATCATGTCTAAGATAAAAACTACATGTTTTAACTGAAATCGTAATGGAAGTTATCATGGCAAAATATGTCAATCAAATGTATGAACAATTAAACAGATAAGATCAATTGTTTGATTTCATCACACATGCAGTCTGTAGAGAGTTTCTGTATTTGCAAAATTAAACAGAATACATATTTGCTTTTAGGAATAACACCATTAACCCATAGCCCTCTTGATTTCTATATTAAGTTCTGCAAGTTCAAGCATGCATATAGCCTATGCGGTATGGGTTTTGTTCATTGTTGAAGGCCGTGAAGTGACCTATAGTTGTTATCAAAACATAATTCTGAAACATTAAACAAAATAAATATTTGCTTAACAGCTAAACAAAATGACGAAAATACGTCTCAAAATAATATGCACTGTATATCAGCTAGTTAGCATTTCAAAAATGTTTTTTTAATCAGATAATTAAAACATAAACATGTATTCAAATGTTCTTTTAGAAATAGGAACTATAGGTAGAGGTAGAAAGTAAAAAGTAAAATCACAAATATTCTCAACTCCGAGAAAAATAAGTCCCTAATCAAATGTCAAAATCAAAAGCTCATCAAACGATTGAATAATAACTGTCATATTCCTGACTCGATACAGGCATTGCCTTTTGTAGGAAAATGGTGTATTGGACTGGTTTTATAGTTAGCTTAAACCTCTCACATGTATGACAGTTGCATCAAATTTAATTATAGTGACAACGATGCTTGAGGTAAAAATGTCAAAAATACAGCAGTCAACATTGTGTTATAACCTACAAATATGTAACATAGAAGCACAAAATGTCATATAGACCAAGTGTATTAGCAAAATAGCAAAGACAAGAATACACAATGACGTGATGTATAAGTACAATGTTACAAAGAAACATAAAAAGGTATATAGACAAGGCACATAGCAAAAATGAAAGACAAGCAACAAATAAGTTTTCGAAGTAACACCAAAAGGCATATAGGCAAAGCACTTTAGCAAAAACGAAAGACAAAAATACGAGAATATCATTAACAATAATGGCAACAGGTACAAGTACCTCATGTTTATAACAATAAAAACAAACAAACATTTAACAAAGAAGCACACAAAGGCATATATCGAATTTAACAACCTCATTCGTTGCTTTCTTATTTTTGAATTTTATTTATGTAGGTTAAATCCACCCATAAACGATGTTAGCATTGGTACCAAATGGCCAGACATCATGGCTATAAAGTAGAATCGCGCGTTTGACGTCAGAATGTAAACACCACACAGGTAGAGATATGAAATAATTTTGTTGTTCAAAGTATGACAATGATGAAGTCTAAAGTGCTTTAGGCGTATCCTCTGCAGAATGTGAATTAGAAGTTTACATTACTTTCTTGCCGCTAGTCTATAGGTTAATTGTGTATTTCGTTTTTTTTAGAAAGAGCAACGTCATTATGTATACAAGAAACACAAAAGGGCATATAGGCAAAGCATTATCATATAAGAAAGACCAGAATACAAAAATTTAAATTAAACAATAACGTTTAAGAACAGAGCCACGTCATAAAAAAAACAAAAAATAAGTCATACGGACAAAGCAAATATGAAATATAATGCAAACAACACACTGACGGGATGTATAAGTACAGAGCCACGTCAAATGGAAATCACCAAAAACAGATTAAACAGTAAGGTCTGAGTAGGAGCTGCAAGCTCTTGAATATCGAATAAGTTGGGAAATGTATATACCGATATGCTTGGTGAAGTTGGTATATTGCTACTAAGGTGGTGGAAATTGATAATTTCAAAATCAAAATCGTCTCGTTTGTCAACGATTCTGTTACTTAAATGATCGTGTATTTCAAATTCGATCGATCGAGGTATAAGTATAAAAATCAGGCGGAGGAAGCCGTGTCTGTTGTTTCTTTAATTTCTAGTTCTGAGTGATATATATTAATGAAACCCAATCAGAAAGTTCGGATTGCTAATGGAAAGAAACATCATCAATATATCTGAAAGTGAAAATTAAATAACTTGGCTTCTTTTATCTTCTTGTTTGAATTACAAGTGTCTGAAGGATTTATATAAAAATAAGAAAAGATCGACAAGGAGAGGCGATGCGCACAGTTCGTTCCCATAGGAATGCCGACAATTTGTAGAAAAAGTCTACCTCAAAATTTAACAAATATGTTGTCGATAAGAAACCTAGCATACTGATCACTTGTTCCTCTGTGAAGCATCTTTTACCCTTTTGTTCACTAATAACAAAATATGCCTTAACTTTATACAAATCACTTAAACATAATCTAGACTGGAAGACAAATAATGTACTATCGGAAATTGCACAAGTATATGACACCAGCTTCAAAAGCAGGCGTCCACTAGTCGAATTTTAAAAATGGAGCGAGTAGATCTAAAAATCAAGTGAATCCCTTTCAAATCAACCAACCAATAATGTCAGAAATCTCGTCGTAGGCTGCATCACGATATATCTTAATGGTTGTTCGTTATCTATATTTGGCTTTTATTGCAGATCTTTGCTTAAAAAATGTCCTGTACCAAGTCAGGAATATGGCCATTGTTATATTAAATAGTTGTAGGAAGATGTGGTGTGAGTGCCAATGAGACAACTCTCCATCCAAAAAACAATTTATAAAAGTAAACCATTATAAGTCAATGTACGGCCTTCAACACGAGCCTTGGCTCACACCGAACAAAAAGCTATAAAGGGCCCCAAAAAAACTAGTGTAAAACCATTCAACGGGAAAACCAACGGTCTAATCTATATAAAAAAACGAGAAACGAGAAACGAGAAACGCGTATAAATTACATAAACAAACGACAACTACTGTACATCAGATTCCTGACTTAGGACAGGTGCAAATATTTGCAGCGTGATTAAACGTTTTAATGGTATCAAACCTTCTCCCTTTTTCTGAAACAATAGTATAACATCACAACATAGAAAAACACACGATAAAATATCAATTGGAAGGCTTGACTCAATCAAAAAACGTAAATTAATGTTATATTATAGTTCGTTTCTGTGTGTGTTACATTTTAACGTTGTGTTTCTGTTGTGTCGTTTGTTTCCTCTTATATTTGAGTGTGAATTTACATTACTATAAGACTTGTCTTGGTACTTCTCTTTCCCAAATTCGTGTATTTAGTTTTGATGTTTTATTTGTTATTTTCATCGGATTTTGTCTAATGCTTAGTTCGTTTCTGTGTGTGTTACATTTTAATGTTGTGTCGTTGTTCTCCTCTTATATTTAATGCGTTTCCCTCAGTTTTAGTTTGTAACCCGGATTTGTTATTTTCTATCGATTTATGAGTTTCGAACAGCGGGATACTACTGCGGCCTTTATTTGCTACCCCTGAACTTATCTATTGTTGAAATAGTATCTTCACTTTTAAATATCTTTCACTTTTGTGTCGTCGGACTGCTATTGTTTGTGGTGTATTCTCTACATTTATGTGTATTAACGATATTCAATCAATATCAAATTGACAGTTTTTACAATAATCATTTTTAAGGATGGATTATGATGTATAAATGACGGCTTCTAATTTTTTTGCGCCGTACTTTTACTTATTGATTATAGTCATCTGTTTACTTTTCATTAACCAGAAAAAACTACGAACAATAATGATGTTTACTTAATAGTGAACCATTTTTTCACTCACATTAGAAATAAGTATTGTTATTAACAGAGACAAAATTATTGTTCAATATTCAACACATCCCACACATGCTGCTGTACATTAATAAATAGCGCTTTAATTTTTTAATGAAAGTATTTGCTTTTAAAGATATCCCGCATTTTCCTCTTTATTTCAAACATTAAAACCCTCACCCAATCCCATCCAACACCAACAACAGATTGGAGTTTTTAATGATCTTAACTGGCTATACAGCCATTGCACGGTTGGTCCTAACACCACCAACCTGCCCCTTTTATGTAGCTGATTTTGGTATACTTTATCTCAGAAATATTTTAAGGAAACACATTAAAGAATCACTTTGGGCATATTGGAATTAAAATGATTGAAATGCACAGAACCGCATGTCGGATAAAACACAAGAAAACCGTCATTAGACTAGTCGTTAGAACTTCCGTCTGAGTTTGTAACAATCTTAAATGATTTATTATAGAGTCTGCGGGAAATGGGAATTTAATCAACCTTACAACTATAAAGACCATTTTGAAAGTTTAAATTGAATTATAGAACTTGTAGCTATTAAGTAAAATATCGTGATAACATTAAGCTCTGATATTCCGAAGAAATGCTAAAGACATATTTTCATGCAGTTTGTAAGATGTCACGGAAACCGAGATTCATAATTTTTCTACTGTAATAAAAGTATTTAAATGTTTCTTTCGTATTAAGAATGAATTTTTTAATATGCAAATGCGGAATTCTAAAGCGGGTAAATAATTTTTAACTTTAAAAGAAGTCGTTTGGCAAAACAAAACTCCTAGAAACGGCACTTACATTCCGAAGTCAAGAAATAGAGGTAGATGACACCAAGGTATGACAATCTAACAGAGGTAAAGGAGGATTAAAAACAGGAAAACAGATAATAAACTGCTGTCACTGAGCACTTTACTTTCGTCGATCAGATTTGAGAAAGATTTATCAATCGACTAGATGATAATACACAAAGGACCATAACAAAATGTAAAAAAAATGAGGAAGACTTTCCGAGCCGACAGTGTTGAAAAGAAAGGACAATATTGGAACAGCGAAAACAATGTTACGTATATAATTCGAACCAAGATAAGCATAATGACGTATGGTAACAATCCTGCAACGAGAAAATTTACATCACGCCTGCGTCCATTAAATTCCAACCAAACTCAGTTTTATTTGTGTACTGTTGTTTGTCTGTTTGTCTTTTTCTTTTCTATCCATATATTGAGTGTAGTGTTACAAAGTATTGAACGGAACGGATATGTGATCTCTGCGCCGGAGATTGGTATAATACCACATCTTATTCTTTTATATCAAAACAAAATGAGAAAAATAATCTACAGTTCTGTTTACAACCTTTTGTAAATTTTTCATGACTGTTCAACATGAGATCGAATCTAAAAAAAAATAGTTAAATAGGCTACGAAAAATGGGCTATTTGAACAAGCTGTTACAAATTAAAACTGGCTCTAGAAGCTTACAGGCAGAAATTGTTTTGCAACAAGTCGCCAAAGAACCAAATTAAATATTAGAATGTTACGTGTCTTTATAGCGTTCCAGCCGATCGTAGATGTGTACTTCCATTTCGTACAAAGAATCGACGCCCTTTCGAAAGGTCGAAGGAAAAGTACAACTGACACTATAATTCTATATCCCGTTCAACCTTGTAATGAACACAATTACTTAGCTGTTTTGAAATTGCCTACATACAGTAATTAGTGATTGTCAATCCTTGATATTTTTCTCCTCAAAATTAATTTACTAGGTCTCTGCAGGGAATTCCATCTTGTACATGTAATAATTATATCAAAATATTTTCTATCCGCATTATTATTAATTATCCAGGCAGGTGAAAAGAGAACAAAATCAACTCCCACATAAAAAAGATACCAACCAAGTATAGTGAAATATAATTACTTTGACAATATTGTGTGAAATACAAATGTTAATATAATTTGCATGAATCGGATGGTTCACCACATATACATTTTTTAAAACAATGATCTATTTTTGGGATGAACGGATGGTAGGCTGCTATACAAAAGACAAATAAAGCCAACAGTAGTATACCGCTGTTAATCTGGATTACAAACAAAAACTGAGGGAAAACATCAAAATAACAGAACACGGAAGTGCAAAAAAAATAATAAATAGCATTCATAGACACCAACTATTAGATAACAACTGCCATATTCTGGACTTAGAACATGTACAAAATATTCTTGTGAAATGTTTACGATTGGGGGAATTTAAAATTTCAAATGTGTTCTTAAGTTACATCGTTCCTGTAATTTAAAAATGGATTGTTGTGTACACCAAGTGAGACATGAACCGAACGAAACATACAGAATTAGAACCAACAACAGGTCAACTTTTAGTCTGCAACAACAGGCACGTCTACACTATATATGACCAGTTTTAAAAATCGTTCAAAACCACAACTTTAACAGCGACTAAAACATCTGTTTACACAGATTTTATTTTTTGTCATGATGATTTCTAGAGAATGTCTATGTTACTGCTTTGATTAAATAACCCCATTAGATAATGATATCAATAGCATTAAGAAAAAAAATATATACAAGTACTGCAGAGCCACCATCAATTTTGGGTAAAAAACGTTTTAATAGAAATAAGATATATGTATTTCATAGTAAGAATGCCTTATAACCACACTCGGTATGATAATACGAATCTAATAAGGATAAAATAAAGGAATATGTCAATGAAACCGGCAACCAAACAGTAGAATTTGACAGTCTTGAACCAGTTGTTTAGTGGTTGTCGTTTGTTGGTGTGGTTCATACGTGGGTTTTTTTTATTATTTATATAGATTAGAGCGTTGGGTTCCCGTTTTAAAGGTTTAACACTAGTAATTTTGGGGTCCTTCATTATTTGCTGTTCGTTGTGAGCCAATGCTTCGTGTTAAAGGCCTTACTCTGACCTCCAATTGTTAACTTTTTATACATTTGACTTGGATGGAAATTTGTCTCATTGGAACTCATACCACATCTTCTTATCTATTATTTTGTTTATACTCCCATAAACTCCATATGTTATTAACACCTATATAAAAGCATCTACCCACATATAAACTGCGACAATATATATGTATATTTAATTTGTTCATAATTGAACATGCAAGAGTAAGAACAATACACCATTATGATTGATGTACCACTTCTTTGCAGATCTAAACTCCCAGAACAAATTATTTCCGACAGTCATGTTAAATTTATATAATCTGCTTTTTAATATTATAACATCCTGAAAACAAAAATTAATAGAACCGAATACTTCATAAATTTTTCATGGTAGTAATGTACAATCGATTAATACACGTCGTTTACTTGCGCTCTGGTGGATAGATAAATAAAATAATGTTTTATAAAAATCAATTAAAAATTTAACAACATTTTTCAAATCTATAAAATGCTTTTAAGATTACTGCTTCGTGAAATTAATGCGATGGTCACAAAGGATTTTTCAAATTCATTATAATAATAATATAATGACAGGGTGTAGACGTCGAATATTAAATGAAAGTTTACAGGAATGTCTTTCCAGTTTTTAGCTTAAGCTCCATGTAATTTGAAATCAAGTACATGTAAAGGGGATCGAAATCTTTCACATTATTTCAACCCCGATACATAGAAATGTGTCTGTCCGAAGACTGGAACTTTTTTTGGTTTTCTCCTGTCAATTGTTATTTGGCAAATGTTTTGTTGATGGCAGATCTATGATTGTTTCTGTTTAATGTATTCTAATATTTGTATAATTTTAACATGTATATACTGCTCGGTTGTTCAATTACGTATAAATCGAAATTTTTAATGTCTCCGAAAAGTGTTAAGAGAAAATCGGCAGTTCACATTTAAAAACGTTTAGGTGTATGGATTGAATTATAGTTCCCGACATTATTAAAAGATCTTGAAGACAAAGGTTTTGCATGTGGCAGACATGCTTATTTCGCTATTAATACCGAGTTCAAGTTTAAATGTATTATATTGGAATTGTACTGAATGTCTAAATGTATGCAATTTTTTCATCATGAGATTTTTTTCCATCACGTTGGGTCTATAACGTTTCTTCATTATATTAATGCAATACATATACTGTTATTCAGAGATATCCTATGATAGTTTTCATCTTTATGTCTCCTCAATATTTGTGTAGTATGATTCCTCTTATTCTTGTGGTACCAGGGGTCCGAATTCCGATAATGGTCAAAAATCGTAGTTTTAGCTATAGATTAGTAGTGGATATCGTCAATATGGTCTAACTATTTTTGTGGTGCACGTGAAGTAGTGCTTCCAGTGGTCTTTAGAAAATTAACTGCAGTACATAACCGTCCATAGGGGAAATAGACACAATTTTATTTAGGGTCAAGCTTAGGACAACCTCCGGGGGCTGTATTTTCTGGCTGCGTTTTAGACCCATTGGTGATCTTTGCCTGTTATATACTCCTTAGTCGAATTGTTGTCTCTTTGACATATTCCCAATTTCCATTTACAAATTTTATTATATACTACGAAGAGCATCATTCCTGATCAATTGTTAATAGTATACTTGAAAGTATGAAATTCGCAGATTTATCATGTTTGACTGCAAAACATAACCGGGACATCATCTGAGAATGTATGAAAAGCCTACCTGTACGAAAACCCAAAATTAACCTGCAATAATTGACTTTTCTGAGAAAATGACTAATCGAACTAAAATAACATGATCAAGATTGTCTGACTTTAAACAAAAAGTGATTGAGTCATCATATGCTATATTTACAACAACAAAATGAAAACAACACGTAATAAATTTCAGGAGTCCAAAGCTTTTTTCTGGATTTACTTTCATCAAGCAAAGTCGAATTTTATATAGCCAAGGATGCATAGGAACAGAAACATTTAAAGAACAGACCTTAACAAATCAGCCAAATCCATGTAAGGTAAACTTTGCCTACACGTATATCACTAACCTGAATACTATACACTTACAAACCTTGAAGTATAGTTCCTTGTTCATTCCATAACATATAAACTACATATCTCCGTGTATTCCCTTTTATCTAATTTAGTACTAGGTTTATCTAATGAAAAGTTTGTGTCATGACCACATACTTCAAAGCTATGATCAATTCCTTTTATCACTTTTAAGGCATTATAACATTTTCAGTGATTATGTATAATTACCGGTCATTTTTAGGGATTATAACACAAATACCAACACCAATTTGTGTATTGTAGTGACATGTGTTTTAAAATATTAAACAATCTATCAATATAAAAAAGAAGATGTGGTATGATTGCCAATGAGACAACCATCCACAAAAGACCAAAATGACACAGACATTAACAACTATAGGTCACCGTACGGCCTTCAACAATGAGCAACGCCCATACCGTATAGTCAGCCATAAAAGGCCCCGATAAGACAATGTAAAACAATTCAAACGAGAAAACTAACGGCCTTATTTATGTAAAAAAAATGAACTGTTGTAATAACATATATCAACATCCGGACCTTTGACCCTATAATTTACATTAAATAAACATTTACACATGTGAAACGGAATAATCGTTCAGCTACCGATAAAATATTATGCACGTATATTACGTTGTTTATTGTATGTATGCATGAATCTTTATGTTGCGTATTGCAATTACTAGTGTAAAACCATTCAAATGGGAAAACCAACGGTCTAATCTATATAAACAAAAACAAGAAACGAGAAACACTTATGAACCACATCAACAAACGACAACTACTGAACATTAGAGTCCTGACATAGGACAGGTGCAAACAGTTGCAGCGGGTTTAAGCGTTTTAATGTATGCATGCAATATTTATATTGTGCATTGTTTGTTTGCATGAATAATTTTGTTGTTTGTAGATTTTCTTACGTATCTTCGTACTTTTTCGACATTTTCAGCATGAGAATTTTTTTTCCCTGTACGTGTGGTCGGTAATCTTATAGTTTAAACATATTTATTTATAGTGGATTGGGAAACAAGTTTTGCAACTTATAGTAATCCCTTTCCACTTTGCGGGTGCGAGTGCTGCCTTGTAGCGGCATTAGCCTGCTCTTTTTCGAAATCTACAAGGTTGTCTTTAACGTTCTCTTAACACGGGTCAGCCATTTATCGTCCCCTTCCGACGGACTGTCATCGTTTCCTCGAGACCATACTCGCAAATGGTGTCAAGGGAGAGCCGAAAATTAAGTTCCTGAAATTTTCATCCCAGACGGGAATCGAACCAGGAACCTTTGTGTTAGTAGTCCGATGCACTAACCACTACACCACGGTAATCTTTTGTTATGATATCAGAGACATGGGTTTGTTTATACATCTGAGTCTATGCTAGTTTTCTCTTAATTTATATCTCATAAAAGTATATTTAGAAATTTTATAGTATAAGGCAAGTTGTATCTCAACTCCCAAATGTTATATTTTTGTACGTGTTTACAAATCAATTTTAGCTTTTTTAATTTACCTGTGATAATATTAACGTCACAAAGAAAACGGCACTTTTTGTGACGTTAATCTGTTCATATGATGTGCAGTTTATTTCTGTTTTGTGGTGTCCTCGTGTGCTGTTGTAAATTCATTGCGTTAATTTGTACTGTATTCTTGTCATGAAGTGGTATTAACACTGCCATATAGGTGGGGAGGTTAGACTAGCCATAATTACAGATTAAACCACAATGTTTTTCTTAAAATGGCTTGTACCAAATTAGGAATATGGAAGTTATCAAAAAGTCCATTTCTATCTGTGCTGATATTTGATTTTGTTGAAGTTCAGTGTTTCTGTTGTTTCGTTGTTTTTTGCTTACAGTTGATGTGTTTTTCTAGGTTTTAGTTTGTAACCCAGATTTGTATTCGCTAAATTGATTTATGACTATTGAACAGCGGTATACTACTGTTGTTTTTACTTAGCTTGTTGTACCAGTGGTCATGAGTGATAACAAGTAGTAATTTTAACGGACAATCCAGATTAACTTTTCTCTATGCAGCTACATGCTTAGAAATGGCTCCATGTTGGATATCTTCTGTATGGTATATGAATAATTACTGTTGTTGTAGGGGTAAATCAGTTATTCCATAGGTCTTTTTTAAAATTCACAGTCGTTCATAAGCTGTCGTAGGCGAGTTCACATTAACTGGTATGGCAGAGCGGCGGTTCCTGTTTCATCCTTTTTTGTTCAATCTGTCGTATGGGTGGTCACTTAATTTACTATAGTCGCGCGGTCATTTCTCGTCGATCATTGATTGTTTAGCAGTCATAGGATTAAACACTTTATTTACTATGGTAGAACGGTCGTTCCTGGTTTATTTTTCACGGTACATTGGTAATTTGGAAATTTTACAGAAATTATCATATGCTACTGTGTGTTTACTTTGCAAAATTTATCGAGCAAACATATAAGAGAAATCCTTCAAAACAAACAATCACAATCAGAGAAGACATAAAGAGGAAAATTAAATTACTAAGAAGAATAGGACAAAAGACCATGAAAATCAACAACCAGTCTTTACAGAGAAATTCCGTCATAAGAGATTTTAACAGTATATAGTGTATAATAATACTAAAACACATACATAAACAAAACTTATACACTTACCTATGTGAAGAAGTCCCTTCTTAATTCCATTCAGTCCACATGAGATACAAATCTCCAAGCATCAACTTTTATCTACTCACTAGGTTACTTTAATAAACAGTTTATGTCATGACCACATTATTTAAACAACATGATCAATTACTTTTATTACTTTAAGGCATAATACAAAGATACAGAAACAAGATGAAGAGATTGTATTGTAAAGATAAATTTCAAGTTAAATTAAACAAATCAGATATGAATAAACTTTAATCTATTCGGACAAAAAGATTTATACTCTCGCATTTATGGGGAAATACATTTACTATTTAACATTTCGCGAATGTACACTCGATTGAAGTCCAATTTTTGACACATATTCTGTTAGGCAACAACAGGGTGTGTTCGTATTCAATACGATCGCGGATATATCTTGTCAGACTGATAACACTAGAATAAAAATGTTAATATATCCGCATCGTTAAAAAAGAGATACATTTATATTTCACTTTTTAACATAATCACTTATGATGTGGTATGAGTTCAAATGAGACAACTCTCAATCCAAGTCACAATTTATAAAAATAAACCATTGTAGATCAATCTCCGTAAAAATTACAATTTATATACACCTCATTCTCATAATAAAAATAAAATGTGATTTATCTATTTCAAGTTCAACAAAAGTGTAAGCATTCATCCAATGACTTACCAACACTTTATAACCATTATAAGTTTTAAAAATAAAAGTTATACTTTGCATTCTTATGTGAATGTCATTGGTTAAAATGCCTGAATTGTGAAACTGTTCTCACCAATTTATTTTCATTATCACCTATATCAAAAGGGCCCAAAGTCAAAGAATTTTAAAATGCGAATTTCTCACGATGAACATTAATTAAAGGAAGACACGGCTATATAGAAGAAGAAGATGTGTATTTCCATTAAATGTGCTCAAAAGATGCATAGTAAAAATTGTATTATATAAGACGTATAAATCAAAATTACTACTATAATGATCAGGAAACAAAAACAAGACATCTAAGATATTGAGTCCACGTCTGTATAACGATAGATCAAACAGTAAGGATATATTTGTGATCTGGAACTGTACCTACAGCAACATTTACATAAAGCACCCATCGAATTGGGTATATACTAGACGCTTGAGCTTGCAAAAGCCGGAAGAAAACTGATTTTGCAAGGGATATCTTTTGGCTGATATTCATTAAGGTTTGTAGAATGTCAGAAGTAATAATTCCAACTCCATTATTTTGAGAACTTGCATTATTCCTTTCTCTTAAAAAATGTTTATGTTAAGATAAAGGTAAGTTCGTTTAAGATCACAACATGCCTCCATGTACATACCAACTGACAAACTGAGCGTCAAGCTGACCAATCCCACCGTTTTAGATTTTTCGCTTAAAATATGGAGAACTGGGATTGTAATTTCAACAGAAAGCACCCATCGGATCGGGTATATAAAGTAGACGCTAATGCCCGCGTCACACTGTCCCGATTTTTACGCCGATGGCAACACGATTATGGAAATTTTCAAAATCGGGACTGATCGTATCCAGATCGGGCTATTCGTAGTGCCATCTTTAACCATCGTAGATCCATCGGCCACTTTTTCTAGCCTTCGGGGACAACTTCGGAAAGGGTTCTAAATTTTTTAACATGTTAAAAAATCCCCGGAGGTGCGTCCGATGTTGAGGGTTCGTATTGAGTTCGTATCACCATCCTCACCATCGTAATGTCACCGGGAATGCATTTTTGAACATCGTATTGCATTCGTGTTTCCATCGTTTCCATCGGGCAGTTTTGACATTACGATGTCTACACGAATGAATCACGAAGCTACCCGAAGGTCTTACGACGGCAACACGACTTCGTGAAGACCTCGTAATCCCGTTGTGTTGCCATCGAATAAAAGTACGAAGGCGACAAGATGGAACTACGACGGCAATAAATCCACTAAATGTAAGTTAATTTTCGCGCTAAAATACATTTAAAGTGCCATGCGCGATATGCACTGGTCAGTCTAATACGACAGTTAAGAAAGAGGTTCACAAAACATAGAGCTCATATCATATGATTGTATGAGAACAAGAAAGGCGACATCGTTGTTTCTATTAATTCAAATGGAACAACAGGCTCAGGATTTACTTTTACAAGTAAAATATTATTTTTTGTCAATTTTCCATATCAAGTAACATAATGAAAATCATAAACGCGCCTCGTACACCAACACTGCAGGTACACGTATATAGGGAAACCAACTTTTTCTTCATTATTCTGATTTTTTATGTATCGTCTGAGATGTTGTCACACGAATGTTTACTCCATAACCATTTTGTTTTCTATATGTCATATTTTGCCGCATTTGTTGCTTTCCCCACATCCTTCCTTTTGTCTATATTATTATGATATTCTCCTGGAAAGAGCTTTTTTTTTAATAAAAGGGATCAACGAACCCATTACCTTACCTTTAAGATAGATCAGTAAACATGGGCATAATTATGGGTGATTATTCAGACTAGTGCACACATTTTACAGTTCAAACAAGGCAATGCCGAGCGTGGCATCCCCTCGTATGTAACATATTGGGGACAAATATGGACACTATATTTGTATATGACACATGCAGAAAATGGTAAATTGAATTTGCATATTTGATACATAAACTATTTTTTTAGAAATCAACAAAAACATTCAGTAACTGGAAATACCTTTAATATTGTCTTTAGAACCAGCAGGTAAAAAAGTGAGCAACCAATTTCCTGTGTATTATGCTATTTCAAGGAGAAAAAACAAGTCCATCTGCATGACCTTGACCTTTGGCCTTGAACGTAAAAAATGTCAGATCATTACAAGGAGGAACAATATACCAAATGTGGTTAAAATCTTTTGAAGCATATTGGTTTTAGAGTGTCCACAAGGGTGATACTGCCTTGTATTGCAACTGCCACTGTGACCTTGACCTTTGAACTTGAAAGTCAATAGCGCTTAAGATATTCTTAACGAGTAACACCATACCAAGTTTTGAGCATTTTGTTTCTAGAGTGTCCATAACAATTTTATCTACACGCAACTTACAATAATTTAAATGCATCGTAAGCTGTACACGACGTCTTTTAGACATCGTATGGTCATCGCGCCATCATCGTAATCCATCGTGTAGCCTTCGTGATCCATCGTGTAGGCTTCGGCTGAGATATGAAGCTTTAATACCCGTCTTCGGTTAACATTCGTATGTCCATCTTTTACTATCGTATATAATTTCGGCACCATCGTATAGACTTCGTTATTCATCGTACTTGCTTCGGTCACTTTTTGGTATTTTAACGAGATCGGGACCAACTTCGTACGAACTTACAATTTTCGCATTCGGGGGTCCATCGTATATAAAAATCGGGACAGTGTGACGCGGGCATTAAGATCGCACAAGCGGGAAGAAGAACTGATTGTGACGTATGACAGACCGACCAAACCCTTGCACGTGGTAATTTAGACAGATGGTCACAGATAATTGTAATGGCTTGTGACAGTGACAGTGAAATGTTACTAATTCCACCTTTTGACGAACAAATGAATGATCTGCATATGTGTAACAATTTATTGATCCAATACAAAAATAAAAACAATATTTTTAAAAACCAATATACTATACGTTCAAATTTATTTGCAATTGATATTCTACAATATCCTACATGTGATGAGGCACGGTTGTATATCAATCGTGTAGGTGATAAGGGCAATATGAAAACGCTACTCATGACCTCCTCAAGTTCAGATTTTATGATTATCAAAGAAAAAGTAGTAAAGTGCAAATCATCCAAATCCTCAACTATCAATTATCGTTATTTGAAAATGATGTTTAAACAGATGGGACACAACAATTTAGTGTTTAAGCAGCACATAAGGACATATAACACACCAGACGGTTATAGGCTACTCGAATATGTAATTGCCAGTGAAACAACTTTCTGCTGAGAGTAGATTCAAGTATATAGGATAAAATATTTCTACAACGAAATCATTGTGATTCTCAAATTTTCGTTTATAAATGTGGTTGTAAATTTTAACACCTTTACATATGTACTTGTTGGGCTTTATAGATATTTTGATATGAGCGTCACTGATGAGTCGTATCTATGATGAGTTTATTATGTAGACGAAACGCACGGTTGGTGTATTGAATTATAATCCTGGTACCTTTAATAACTATTATAAAGCTGTACATTCATAGTTTTTTTATGATTTTATAATCGATTTTTTTTTTAATCAAATTGTTTTAAACATAAGGCATAATATTCGGGGCTAATAAATGGCATTACCGATATCACTACTTTTGTTGTTAAAAAAAAATCACGAATAACTATGTTTACCACTTTTTTACATGAAAGTAAAAACTTTATTGCATAATCTTCATGTCTTATCAATTTCATATCAATAGGAAACGAAATGGAAAATGATTATATAAACTTATTTGGCCCAAATATTTCACGCACACGGTATTACTACTATATTTTATACGCTCTACGTTTAACGTCTATCGCATTCAAATGACACAAGAGAGATTATAAACTGTTGGTCAATGTACAATCATTCCCGGTTTTTTTTCTATTATCACTATCAGTAACAATTATGCATTTACGTGCATTCCCAATACTAAACTTGTAGATAATGAATTATAAAAAGGTCGATGCATTTATATATTCTTTATTAAGTTATATTCCTGGCTGGAACATCAGACACAAAAGTATCGTAAACATAGTCCGTGGATAATTGCATCAAAATAAGCTATTGCATGTGTATCGTATCAGCTGTTGCAAAGAAAACTATCCAGATAGAATCAAATCAACATAGATGAATATAGGCACTCCATGTAAATATTTTACATGTTAACATCAATCCAAGCATTGCATTGCATTCCTAAATGGTTCTCACAGTTAATTTCAGCTGTGAATCAATAAAAGAGGCAGACGTGGAATTAGTATTCTTAATTTTAATAGTGATAAGAGAGATGTCAACACAAACCATGTGATTTGTAGTAAATCGCAAAATCCAAAAATTACTGAACTCCGAGGAAAATTCAAAACTGATAGTCCTTATAATCAAATGGCAAAATCAAAAGCTCAAACACATCAAACGAATGGATAACAAGTGTCATATTCCTGACTTGGTACAAGCATTTTCAAAGATCAAGGGAAAAGGATAAGAAAAAACAGTAAAAATTTCAAAGTCATTAGACATACAAAAACCTGGTTAAAGAAAAACAAATGTGAAAAGACAAACAATATTTTCCAGTCCTTTATACCGAAAACTAAAGCTTTGGTTAACGAATACGCCACAAAAAATAGACACTAGAAATCTTCAAGAAGAGTAAAGCTGTTATAAAATGCATTTAGTATTAGTAAAGAATATAAATAAAGGCAACAGTAGTATACCGCTGTTCAAAAGTAATACAAAATCAAATGAGTGAAAACAAATATGGGTTAAAAACTAAATCCAAGGGAAACACATCAACTATAAACAAAAAAAACAAAAAAAAACAAAAAAAACAATGGAACAACAGCATCACTGAAGTGCAATAAAAACAAACACCAATGCGTTAATATCTGTTCAGTGATAATCGAGTTCAAAATATTTATCTTTTCGTCTCAAATAAATAAACCCATCATAGATACCAGGACTAAATTTTGTATATACGCCAGACGCGCGTTTCGTCTACAAAAGACTCATCAGTGACGCTCGAATCCAAAATGTTAAAAAGGCCAAATAAAGTACGAAGTTGAAGAGCATTGAGGACCAAAACAGCGTAAAACATTAAAAATTACCGAATTGTACATAAACCAGTGTAGTCTACCTCATCTTTGATCAAAAGCATATACAGAAGGTTTATTCCCAAGTGAATGCCAACTGCCAAATCGAGTAGTAAACGTGTACCGTTCATCCAAAATGAGTAATATATTTGTACTTTCCATTATTTCCATCTCATTGCACTTCTGCTAGCAATATCATAAAGATGAGTGGTTGAAATAAAAGAAATACGTCTTGTTTTATTTGAAATAAAAATAAATGATATATATTACCATCTGTAAATGATAAATTACTAATATGCTTCATGCCTAATGTTTTCCTATATCAGTTAGAATATAATGAATACGGGACCAATCGGAGCACACAATCAAACTAAAATCATATATGATATCGAGAAATTTAAGAGAAGAGACATGTATTGTCGAAATGCGCATCTGGTGCAGAAAAATTGGTACCGTTAATGTTATTACTACCACTGGGTCGATGCCTCTGCTGGTGGACTGTTAGTCCCCGAGGGTATCACCAGCCAAGTAGCCAGTACTTCGGTACTGGCATGAAAATACGGAATTTTGTGTTATTAAAATTTGCTGTTACAAAATGTTAGAAATTATTATAAATTAAGGAATTTATCTCCCTCATGCAAAGCTCTGATTCCTTTCACGGATTTGGCTTTACTTTTTGGACCTTTTGGATTATAGCTCTTCATCTTTTATATGAGCTTTGGATTTCAAATATTTTGGCCACGAGCATCCCTGAAGAGACATGTATTGTCGAAATGCGCATCTGGTGCAGGAAAATTGGTACCGTTAATGTTATTAAGAAAGTCAACCTTAACAATAGTGCAAGGGTTGTCTTTTTAAATTTAAAAGTGTAATATTCATACATATATTGAAATAAGAACTAAATAATTTTAAATCGGATTTCTTTCGTTTTAAAACAATATTTACAACAGGTTTAAATGAACATCTTTAAATACATGGCGAAATAGCTTTCACTCTATTTGTGATGGTGGACGGGATGTTAGAAAATGTAACTATACATCCTCTTGGTCGTATTGAGGTCCCTGCATTATATGGCATAAGGGATCATAACTTAACTTTGACATTTCAATGTCCCGTGTTATAGGGGAAATATAATCTGCATTGATGTTGCGGTGGTCAATATGCGAAAGTTGAAATAACAAAAATATCTAACTCCAAGGAAATTTCAAAACGAAAAGTCCCTTAACAAATGGTAAAATCAAAAGCTCAAATAAATCAAACGATTGGACAATAACTGTCATATTCCTGACTTGGTAAAGACTTTTCCTTATGTTGAAAATGTGAATTTAACCTGGTTATATAGTTAGCTGCTAAACCTTTCACTCGTTTGACAGTCGCAAAATATTCCATAATATTAACAATATTGTGTGAACAAAAATAAAAGACATCATATTAGTAGGTAAAACTGTAAAAAAAGCGACAAACCCGCTAACATTGTGTTACAATCTTAATCACGATAAAACAAACAAATATGTCAACAAAGAAAAACGAAATGACACATATAAGCAAAAATTATAGACAAGAAAATGACCATAGGACGTATAAGTACCGAGTCACGTCAAATGGATCTCTAACGTATAACACAAGAACTTAACTTATATATATTTTACTCGTTCTGTCTATATTATCAAATTCATATTTTAACAGTGGATTCATTAAATATTTAAATAAGTTAAAAAAATCAACAACTCGGTTACTGTCTTTTATTTTAAAATCTACAAATTATCAAAATACGAGGGAACAGCCCATTGTGACAAAACTCTGTAAAAAACGGGTCTTCTCATGTGTAATAATGTAAAAAAAAAAAATTACAGAAAACAGATTTATTTGGCTTCTTTCTTGTGAACATGAAGAAACGTGCAACACTTTGCCTTGGTTTGTTATAAATGCTCTATAATAAGTAAACAACTGCTAGAGTAAAATCTGTATTTTCATAAGCAATATCATTATTGATTCTTTACATATGCTTATTTGTAAAAAAAATATTAACATATTCTTTATTGACCGTAACCTGGTTTAATAAAGTATCGTTATACAGGTTGCAGTTCATTGAAGATTTATTTTGATATTCTCATCCGTGACTATACAGTAAAATAATAACTATTTAAAATTTCCTTTTGTTTCAAACTAAATTCCTTTCTTTAATTATTCGCTCAGTTAATCGTATTGTTTACAACAATTTTTGAACAATTATATTGAACAGTACATTTTCAATCAATATAGGTAAATTTAAGTTGATAGTTGACAGTGGATTTTTCGGTTAGCCCCTAGAAATAGTAAGTAAATGATATTAAATACATGAACATTGATTAGGCTACAATAACGAATATTGTTATTTTTTTGAGTTATTAATGTGTTCACTATATTTTTTTCAGGAGTCCTAAATAATTAAAGAAAGATATAACTATGTTAAGCAGGACTTCATTAGAGGAGAATGACTCCCATGGTGTCGGGTCTTCGTCAAGTTTTCGTCAAGGAATGGATAGTTTACTCGAAGACTCATCTCAAGCGCAGTCTAGAGGGGAGACTGAAGATGAATTTGACACTGAAAAATATAAACAGACAAATGCTGAAAAAACTGCAAAGAGTGAAAAGTCAGATATAAATCTAAAAACCTCTACTCAATCTCTGAAGAAGCTTGGCTCAAAATTGAGTACATCTATGTCGGACGACTTTGATATGGAAATGTATAAAACTGCCAGAGGAAATCTGACCTCTAGACAGAAGAAGACATCCGTTATTGGAAATTATCCTGACAGTAAACAGTCTACCAAGACAGATAATATGGTGAAGGCTAGTTATAGACTTACAGAAGACGTGCTAGATCCTGACAAAAGTGGGGAACCATGGGTAAATACTTCACGAGAACATAAATCTGTTAGTGTCGTCTGCTCGACGCACGATGATGCACCTGTTATCATGCACTGCAAGACATGCGATCGTCTTGTTTGTGATGAATGTATCACATCAACACACAAACCGCATGACCTCGTAGAGATTCGGAAACAAGGTCTACAAGATAAACTCATCTTAACAGAAAAACTTCCTGACGTTAGAACACGCGCTATTCCGTCACTGAAAAAGAATGTGGATGCTTTAGGTCATGCAAAAGCAAAATGCACTGAGGAATTTGATAGCATGATTGATCAAATCAAACATAGGTCATCCGTTTTAATAATGGCTATTGAAACGGCAAGGGATCGTTTGATTAGCAGATGTTCTTCTGACAAAGATGCTAGCCATGCATTTCTTAATAAGCTGGAAGATAAACTTTCAACAGGCTTAGTAAGTATTGAAGCCTCGGCTAATTCTTCCGATGAGGCACTCTTAATGGACAGAGATCCTCCGATCGTACATGAAAGAATTAAACTGCAATGGCTTCTTGACAAATATCGAAGAAGCCATCCTCAAATAACCTATCCAAAATTTCAGAACGGAACTGCACCAAGGGAGGAGGCTACTCTTGAAAAAATGATAGGGTATTTTGATGGTATGTTGAAATGCGAAGCAAAAGATCAACTACACAAGATTATGCTAAACGTAACACCACTCGGATCACTGAAACCAATGTATGTAAAAACAGTCTCATACATGCACAAAGTAAGAAGCGCATGTGCGGCAGGTGACGATAAAATCTGTATTATTCCTGTAATTCCCTTGACGTCACTAGACATCATGACGTCAGATGGTGTATCAGTATTGACTCAAGTTCCCCATACACGTATATATGATATCACGAGAACAATGGATAGCCATTTTTTAGTTTCGGATCCTCGTAGTAGAAAAATCATGAGAATAACAGAGCACGGAGTCGTTGTCAAATGGACAAATGTAAACGGCATACCAAGAGGTCTGCACGCTTGCAAAAATGGAGATATTCTGGTTTGTATTGTCGATAGCGTAGCATTTTCACACTTTCGTCATTCAAAGCGCTATATTATTCGGATGAACGAGAATTTCAAAATCATTGAGACCTATGGCCAAAAAGAACATATATTTAACATACCAGACCGTATATTCGAAAACATCAATGGTGATATCTGCATCATTGATAGAACTGGTGGTTTGGATAGCAGGCTTGTAGTTATGGATTGCCATGGCGGTGTACGTTTTGAGTATCCAGGTGAAGGAAGTTTTGATGGGTCGTATGGTGATGGATATATACCAGTGAAGCGACAAGCATTCAGCGATGTCTGCTGTGACGGTTACGCCAACATTTACCTTTCAGATGAAAGGAACAATGAAATCATTGTTCTAGATCCCGATGGGGCGGAGCAAAAGGGCGTTGACGAGATCTTCACGAAGAAAAGGGACAAAGCTGAAACGAACATGGTTGCACCACACAGAATAGTGATAGACACAAATGGAAGACTGTGGGTCATTCAGAGACGAAAAATCGCACTATTTGCATTGTACAATTATTAGAACAAATTTGTAAAGTTCAAATGAATATTTATATATATATTTCAGCTGTTAATAAAATTGGTATATATTCAATGAAATAAATCACTATCTTAGTCATAGAAGTATCTAACGAATATGGTCTACATGATGAGATTAGAAAGTCCATGAAGTGTAGATTTAAGTGATTTAATATCTCTTTACAACCCACCGGTTTATCAAGAAAGCGTTTGCTTACTAACAGTGGCTCAAATTTCATACAAACCGATGAAGAATATAGAACTATTAGAAGTTTCGTGAATGATTGAACAAATACAAAATTTAAAAAAAATGCTTCGTAGAAATTGAATATATTCGTGCTTTTGTTTGTTTATGATTTCGACAGACATTGAATCTTACCATAGACCAAATTCTAATATATATCAACAATACTTTACAAATTAAGATTGAGAATGGAAATAGGGAATGTGTCAAAGAGACAACAACCCGACCAAAAAACAGAACACAGCCGAAATTCATTAATGTGTCTTCAACATCGCGAGAAAGTTATGCACCAAGAGGCGGGCTTCAGCTGGCCCCAAACCAAAACTGTATACTAGTTTAGTGAAAATGGATGTCATAATTAACTCCAAAACATTGAATTGAACAAAATTTCAAATCATACAAAACTAACAAAGACCAGAGGCTCCTGACCTGGGACAGGCGCATAAATACGGCGGGGTTAAACATGCTTCGTGAGATCTCAATCCTCCCCATATACACCCAACCATGTAGAAAAAACAAACACACAGCAATACGAACAGTAAACCTCAGTTTAAAAGAAGTCCGGTTACGATGTTAACAATGGGTAACAAAAGAAACTAAACAAAATGACAATGATACATACATTTACAAAGGACTACTAGCAATTACTAACTTGCCAGCTCCAGACCTCAATGAAGCTGATTGAAAGACTTTGTCTTCATGAAAAGAAAACCAAGCACTTTCCCTCCTGTTAGGGAATTTGTATTATACCACCATAAAATATATGAGACGAACATAATCCGTATCTTGCCAACAACTGGTTTTAGAATAAATGTGTATATTTCCGCTACAAAGACCCTTTCAATATTAATACCAAAATATGTCATCTCGAATGACCTAACAACGGTATCTTAACCATACCCCTTCTTTATAAGTCTGTATAAAGGTTTAGTTAGTTTATTTAGGTGAATGCTGACATTCTGTGCTTTGTAAAACATTTTACAATAAATGATTGAATGTGAAATACCTGAACTATAAATGTCTCCATGTTTATTTATATTTACGGATGTTGTCCTTGTACCAATGATAAAATTTAGTAAATTTTTTGACTAGTTTGTGATAACGAACGCCCAGGTGTAATACAGAGATCTCTTTCTTTCAAATCAAATACGTTGTTACATTCACGATCGATTTGAACAAGTTAAATTATGTTAAACACCATAAGAAAGTGACTAGCGAACGTCATCATCTAAAATTGGATAATTAACAAAAGGAGATGAAAAATCATACCTTTTATGATAAATTTTGGTATTAAGCTTCCCGTAAATGATTTAAATATCAAGATCCAGGTGAGGGCAGTGTTCAATTTTAAAGTATTATAGCTTTATTCAAAGTCAGTTCAGCGGGATAAATTTCTTTAATGTACACACTGAAGTCGTCATTATTGAGAGCCAATATATAATCCAAATATCTAACAATGTTATTAAATTTTTGTATCAACGTTGTTTCGATGGTTTTTGCTGATTTTAGTCATACATTGCAACTCTTAACAATACAGAAACAAGTCCGCAATGTGTTGTACACAGTCAGACCCCATTAAAATTCGAATTTCCAATAACTTGATGGTATGCGGAATCTCCCTAGCGAACAAAAATGTTATATAGTAAAAATTCAAGGGCTGTAATAGAATCAGAGCAGGTAATAGTTATTTCGTTTGTTGTTATTAATTTAGTTAAAAGTAAAATAATAAAAGTACTGAAGTCCATGTAAAAATCAAACGGAAAGTTCTTTATCAAATGACAAAATCAAAACATTAAACTCATCAACAGAAAAGAAATCAACTGCCATATTCCGACTTGATAAAGACATTTCCTTAAGTAGAGAATGGTGGATAAAACCTGGTTTTATATCTATTATCAAATACTAAAATAATAATCTATATAATACATTCATTAATATATCTTGCAAGTGATATTTTCCTCTGCTCAACACTGGGACATATGACTGAATGCAAAAGAGTATAAGAGGGGTAGGTTTTTTACGAGACTCATTATTTATATCTGAAAGTATGTGTGAAGTAGAGCAAAATGAAACAGTTTATAATTGTTTAGTATACAAAATTATAAATATGGCGAAATACAGAAGCTCTTTAAAATTAAATATCTCTGCCTTATTTATATAACAACAATATTATGAATCCCACTTATTATAAAATCGCACAAATAAATCACATAAGTACCAAATAACCTGATTAATGCGTGGCCATATGCTACCATCAAAGACTTGTAGAACTGGAACCGTGAATTATCAATTAACTGTTGTTTCTTGCACAAGAGCTTAGTGTTTCATGCGCATTTAGAATTGTATGAGACCAATTTATGACTGAATTTCCGGTCAAATAATGATTTTTATTTATGCTTATATTCGAAATTGATTAATTGACTAAGAATTTATTGAAAATACATAAAAAGTCGCATAATATTTATGGGTTGAACTAAAAAATGTAATAAATATAAATACAGCCAATTTTATATAAAAATAAGGCTCTCTTATTTCCAATTCTCAAGAGCGCACCGACATCCAATCTCTGATATGTGACAAATATTGTTGTCCATGAGAACAGAACAACATTTTACAGTCGGTCGTATCCCTTGAATTATATAGTTATACATTTTACAACTGTATACTACTATAACTTACGAAATGACAAGTGAAAGTCATGGATTTAAATAGTTGCTAAATGAAGTAAGCGTTTTCCAATGGAGGGATTATGAGTACCTTTTTTCAAACGTTTGCCAATTTATAAGAGGTATTTAGATAGGGGAAATATATATTCCCAAAATAAATAAAATCATATCAAAATGAAAATATGTATATGTACAGCAAATGCAAATTGTGTTTTCATTTAAGACGGATATATGGAATGTGAAATATATACTCAAAATAATTATTTTGTGCACAAATAAGAGCAGATCAGAATGGAAAAATCAATAAATTCTTTGCCTATCTTAAAAAGAGTGTCATGCAGCTCTTTATAAAAGTCGTGGTATTTATTCACAGTTCTTAATAAGAATTGCACTTGACATCAAAAGTTGACAAGACCTCCTATTATCAAGGTCAACTTTACATGAAACATTAAAAGATTAATAGAACAATACCGAGTTTTATATTTAAAGTTTATAAACAAAGAGTCATTTAAGACTACCCTTTTGAAAACGTTTTGTTTGATACTGTGGTTTCTATATAGATTATCTAATATAGAAGGAATACACATGATATGGGACACGTTTGAAATTTAAACTTTACATTTTTCTTTACATTTCATTAACTCTTTTGTTTTATTCAAAAGCTTTCTTAATGTGTCTATTTTTGTCTTCTGTGTCACCTTTTTATTGCTTCCAGTTACACTTTTGTACATAATTATTGTTTCTTGATTATTAGTTCTTAAAGTTATCGACAAGGCATAACAAAATGGATAGAATGAGCGTAAGTTATTAATTTTACTCTCAAGCATTTTCAAATATGTGTGTTGTATTGAGTTTCAAAACATTTGGCCATGAGGGTCAGCGCAGTCAAAGTTCTTTGCATGCAAAAAATATATATCTCGAAATAGTATAACATAATGTTAGAATATGTATTTCTTTTCATTGATACTTTCGTGTAAACTTGCACAACAGGTACCTGTGGTGTTAAACATTTACTATTTTTACAATTAATATTGCCGATTATTCAAACTAAGTTCGGTATTATCAAAGACTAAATGCTGATGTTTTCTTGTTGAAAAAAGTTTACAAATATAGTAAAACTCAAGCAAAAGCACCACACAATTCATTTACAGGCATGATCATATTAAAAAAGAAGTGTCACTAAATGTGTGTAGATATGATGAAAAAAATAAGGATTTTAGAGCTTGTTTGATTTATATTTATTTATATTTGATTGTTTTTTTATGTATTGTTATTTTATACTTTGTATTCTGATTGATATTTATTCCTTTCTGTTAAAGATACTAACAATAACCAAAGATATCCCAAGCAATGTCAAAATCAAAGATGGAAAAGTAATTTGCACCGAACATGGACAACAGGAAGTTGGGATGTACTGTAAAAAATGTGGGGTTCTGGTATGTACCGGGTGTATTGAATTCCGCCATAGATCGCATGAGATAGTCAGTGTTAAAAGTCAGGCAGTTGAAGATAGAAAGTTGTTGCTGAGAACAATTCCTGGACTGAAACAAACGTTTATTCCTAGTTTAAAGGATAATCTCAAATCTATTAAAGAATCAAGAGATTCTACCAAGGCAGAATTTTCTAAGCTTATAGAACAGATCAATTCAAGAAGCCTGGAACTAATTAAAGAAATTCACAAAGTACGCGATCGTATGATTCAAGAATGTAAGCTAATCAAGAGAAGACAACTACATTTCTTAACGAAACCGAGTCTAAAACATTAAATGGAATCAGCACACTAGAAAAATCAATGAAATATTGTGAAGAACTTCTAAGACAGGAGCGTGCTGATCGAAATGCTGAAATAATTTTAGAAAGAATAGATCTTGACTCAAATCTTGATGAATTTCCAAATAAAAGCCCGAAATTAGGTTATCCAAATTTTCATCCAGGACTTAATGATGAAAATGTCTTAAAACACATGTTTGGTGGATTCCGGGGCCAATTCAAACGAGATTTTGATGCAGTAATTCCGTATACAAAATTAACAGCAATTACAAAAAAACTGAAACCAAACATAGTTGCAGCATTCAAATACAAAACCGACATACGTGCAATGTGTATCGTGGACGTAAACACAGCTTGGTTAGTACCAATAAGTCAATATAACGAATTGGTCAAAGTTGATCGATCTGGGAGAGAGTTAGAACGGCGAAGTACAGGATTTCAGGTTTACGATTTCACTCTTACTAAAAATCAAGATATTCTAGCAACAAACTCGGAGAATAAATCGTTAATACAATTAACAGACGATGGAGGACATAAGGAAGTTGCAGACCTTCCTCTTCGCCCACGTGGTTTGAGCGCGTGTAAGAATGGAGATCTGCTGCTATGTTTGTGTGATGCAGTTGATTTTCCTATTCATAAAGAAGGAAAACGCCAGGTTGTACGAATGGATAAAAATATAAAATAAAATTGACGATTGAATCGTACGACGGACATAAGTCGTTCACTCTGCCCGACCGAGTTAGTGAAAATACCAATGGTGATATTTGCGTAATAGATCGTACAGGAGGAGGAAACAGTCATCTTTGCGTCTTTTCAAGCCATGGAAAGTTTCTATTTTCATATCCAGATGTAGAACTAGAACTACAAGAGCAAATAATTCCAGCAAAGATCCAAAAGAAGCATTCGTTCCGAGATGTCTGCTGCGATTCGTTAGGAAATATTATCATTTCCGACGAGAAATACAACGAGATTGTAGTTTTAACTAAACATGGCGGCAAAAAATGTCTGCTTACCCATCGTCTGCAACGCACCGGAGGACTAAACATAAATCCTCATTTCTACCGACCATCATGTTTAGGTTTAGACGGTGATGGTAAATTATGGGTGTTACAAAAACAAGGTATAACGGTTGTAGATTTGTACAGTCAATGGATGCCAGGTTACTCAAGACAACCACTGACATCGAATACCCCACGTTAGAAGTAGTTTGTTTCATTTCACTGTAGAATACTTTTTTAATGAATGGATGATCAACCATGATGACTAGTCACTATAGAAACCTTCTTTGTAAATGTTTTCATTAAATTACACTTGTGTTCTGCTGTGTTTTGTTTGTTTTTCTTTTGTGTGTGTGTTTTTTTTTTCAATATCCATTATTAATGAGATCTTGGTTTATGTTAATTGCAGTTACTAGAAATAATGACTGCATTTTGATATAGATAAACTCATCATAGATACCAGGATTAAATAGATTATAATGGCTATTAATGGCACTCAGGTGTCCTTTGTTCTGTGATATAGATACAATGGATAAGCGTTGATTCTTGAAAAAGAAAACATGAGCCCGAGGCGAATGGTTTGTTTTTTTATGAATCAACGCTTATCCATTGTATCTATAACTAACTATTGTGTTAAGCATCGGTCACACCTTAACGGATAGGCTAGAACGGATGCCTAACGGATAACTTTTTTTCAATCCGTTCATGTCCGTTAGAAGTCCGTTCTTATGCGTTAGACGTCCGTCCGTACGTTTTATCCGTCGACGTCCGTTCTGTCCGGTGGACAATTTTGAGCATGTTCAAAACTTTGAACGGACGTCCAACGGATGAAATGTCCGTTGAACGTCCGTTTCGTTTCCGTTTTGAACGGTACTCGTCCGTTTCGTTTCCGTTTTGTATCCGTTACTTGTCCGTTATACATCCGTCGGAGGTCTGGTAGACAAATTCAACAACGGTCTTCTAACGGACGTTTAACGGATAGAACGAATGTTGAACGAATGTGAAACGGACGTATAACGGACGTATAACGGATAAAACGGATGATGAATGGATCTGAAACGGATAAATGCATATTGAAAAATTTCGCGTTAGGAAGTATAGATTATCGGGTTTTCTACACATTGATATCGTAAAATATCAGCCGCGAGCCACAATGTGACCCCTTTAGTAGAGCGAGTGCAGCGAACGAGCTAAAAAGTTTCACATTATGTAGATTTGCTGATATTTTACGATATCTATAAGAAGAAAACCCGATTATCTTTTTATCGTTCTGTTACTGGTCTTCTCCTCTTCCTAATATAAAAAAAAAGTAGATGCGGTATGATTGCCAATGAGACAACTATTCACAAAATGACACAGAAATTAACCATTATAGGTAACCGTACGGCCTTCAATAATGAGCAAAGCCCATACCGCATAGTCAGCTATAAAAGGCCCCGAAATGACATTGTAAACAATTCAAACGAACTAAAGGCCTTATTTCTATAAAACAACAATATGAACAAAAACAAATATGTAACACATAAACAAATGACGACCACTGAATTACAGGCTCCTGGCTTGGGACAGGCACATACATACATAATGTGACAGTTTTACGCTTGACGAAAGCAAGCTTGATAATGTCTCCTCTCGCATTGTGACATCGTTGATAACTTTTCCTTTCAGAATGTAACTTCGCTGATAATGTCTGGTCTCGTTTTGAAGCCTTGATACGAGAAACTAAGGCCCCATAGAGCAGGGTGATTAGGCGTAGGGAAGGACGATAATGCCAATTATTGGTATGTCAGATTACTTGAGGTCAATGAATTGTTATTATTCATAATCGATCTTAGAGTTTTCACTATCAAGAAGCTCTTATTCAGGCCAGACACTGCCCTTTGGTGTCATTTTGAAGAACAAACCAAAACCAATATTCAGAAACATTTTTAATATCTATGTGCTTTACATGTATTATCATTGTCGCCTCTAATTTTTCCGTATATCTTGTTCATCCGTTTTATCCGGTACGTTTCCGTTAGGTGTCCGTTTTATGCGGTACTCGTCCGTTGGACGTACGTTCGACATCCGTTCTGTCCGGTACGTTTCCGTTTCTCGTACGTTGCATATCCGGTGTGTGTCCGTTAAGCATTCGTTACGTGTCCGTTTTATCTGGTCAGTACATCAACAGACTCGAACAGACTCCCAACGGATAAAATTTGTGTCACCGGACAACTTTTATTTTCATCCGTTAGGCGTCCGTTCGTGTTATCCGGTAAGGTGTGACAGAGGCTTTAATATCTTTTCAAAATTAAAGCCCATTCTTAATTAGAAGGTATTGTAAGTGAGTTTAAATAACCATGTTATCGTGACAAACGACGCAATTCAATAAATCATATATCACAATTAAATGGTTAAAACAATACAAATATAACACAACACGTCAGCCCTTAAAGATCTTCTTTTATCAGGCATCTTAATATTATCTGACAAAATGAGAAACATTCGATCTTATTTCTAATAAAATTGAGAATAAAAATGGGAAATCATGTCAAAACTTGACAAAGAACATATATATAGTATATATATATATATAGCATGTGTCCGAACTTTTTAACAGGAAATCTTATTCTAGGCACATCACGATTTTCTAGCATAGGAATTTGCGAATAAACAGATGAAATAATACTATATCAATTTATAAAACAAAAATGGACACTTAGAATGTAAACATTTTCGTTTCAAACATGTGGAATAGCCAACAATGATCCAATAAAAAACGGTCAAACTCGCTTGTATTAAACAAAATATCCACAATAACTTACAAAACAAGAAACAAAAACAGGAAAACTAGAGAAAGGGGACAGCAACAAGAATACAAGGATTCGAACTTAACCGAAAAGTTCTAACTATGAGCTTAAGGTGGTATGGGAGTCTAAAATAAAAATGATAGAATTTGTTCATACTTTGCCAAAACGTTGTATCTATTGATACATGTTGAAAAATATAATAAAAATGATAGGTCACCGCGCATTTTCTCAAGCTACAGGACGGGACAAAATGACACATTTTGTATGGATTATACAGGAAAAAACACCATTTTGTGATTAGAAACTAAACAAAATGATAGAATTGTTAAATACTTCAGGAAAAGATAGCTTTCAGACACTGCTTTGAGAATATCAAAAGAAATGATAGGATCACCGTACGTTTTTTCCGGCTAAAATACAAAATAGGAAAATTCCATACAGAATCCTTCAGAAAATGCACTTTTTTAGAGTTACCTCCCCTTAAAATGCCAATTAAAAAAAAAAAAACGGTCAAAAATAATTACCATTTGCAAAAATATCAATATTAGAAGTTATATTCTTATAAATTGGTACTTTTAAATGAAAATGTACATTAAACATCTACATTCCTGCATCAAATTTTGCTAACTTGATGGAAAATCTGGACCTTTGATTCTCTGTTTTTTACAATCCAAGATGGAGGAAGACAACCCATACCACCCAACTTCCGAAGCAAGGTTGTCGGCTCTCCGAACATTCCCGAAGTCCTGCGTGTTGAGTTTATGAGCTTCAGTCCTTGCTTGGAAGTTGCCATACCACCTTAACCATGAAACATCGCGGCTACCAACTCATCTATACGACTGCCTATTATTGTATATATAAAGGTAAAATTCCTGCGTGTCCGTTGTACCGATGTATCTCATATATTCATTTATATATTTAAATATAGAGAATATCATATGGCTTTTTCTATATCGCATCCGTATCAACCCGAGACACCAATATAATCCCAAGAGCTCTGATCGAGGGATTATATTGGTTGAGGGTTGATATGGTGTGTGATATTGAAAAAAGCCATATCATATACACTTTAATATACATATACCTCAAGTAGATTTTTTTTTTAAGTAACATGACGTCATACAGATTAGGAGGTTTGAAATGACGTCATACAGATTATAGGTTTGACATGACGTCATACAGATTAGGGATTTGATAAAGCCTTTGCAACAGTGACTGCATTTGATGACGTGACGTCATACAGATTAAAGGTGTGATAAAGCTTTTGCAACCGTGCTGATATCGATATCATCAAGGGTGGCTGATACAGCACGCTTGCCATTGACTGTATTACACATACAATTTATCTGTATTTACTACTAAGTATATAATAAAGAACGTGAACATCAGCTGGAAGTCACAATTATAAAGCTCTTGTTTTCGAGTGAGCAAGCATCGAACGAGTTCAAAAGGCTTCATATTGTGTCGATCAGTACACCAGACCACTGTAATCATAGTACATGCATGCCTTGTAAAATTTACAAAGTTTACAAATTAACAGTTTCTTTGTATGGCTTTTGGTGGTACTAACCTCTTCTATTCATACGACTTTTGATATCTACCGTTAGTGTAAACATATTTTATTAATTATATGCAGGTACATACATAGGCATTTACATAAAAATACAAGTGAAATAATTAATAGGAAAACAAGAAACAAGCTTTTAGCTTATATTAATCTGTTTCCTGATAAGAACATTTCATATTGTAATACTCAAGGAGTAAAATGTTAAAAAAAATTAACAATGTTACACTAGATGGAAGGAAGAAAAAAACATATAAGAAGGTTGTGACACACAAGAAAGAAGAAAAAAATATACATCGGAAATTCAATAATAAAGTGTATGTTTCTGAACGGACACAATTATTTAAGATATAAGTATTACTTGTTGAACAAGATGTGTGCTATCATATGACAAATATTTTGCTACTGAGTATAAATGTTTGAACTGCCAAGAATATTTCAATGTTTTGTTCGTAGCTGAAGTCCGTTGAACCATGCAGCAAGATTTCTTCCGACAAAAAATGTATTATATTGATATTACAAAAATGCTGTTCACGCATAATGTGAAAACGGGGGCAGTGCAACAAGTTGTGCGCTGTCGTTTCTATAGCACCACATAAACAAAGTGGCGAAGCAACTATATTTTTAACAAAAAGATGATGATTTAGAGAACTGCATTGCATATCTGCCGTTCGGCCCTGATCGTTTTAGATAAAAGTTGCCCCTATAATATACACATGGAAAAAAAGTATTGCAACACCTTACATTTTTAAAATTTGAAAAATCAGCCTCTTATTTTGGATAGAATATGATAAAATATTTGTATAATAATATTGAAACGTAGTTAATGATAACTTTGGCATTAAAACGAACAAAGAATGTTTGGGAAAAAAATGCTTTATCTAACCAAAATTTTTATAACAAATTGATATGTTTTTGTACAAAAAAATGCATTTTACAACTTTTACTGTAGTCGTCCTTTACAATGTCAGACATTTCAAAATTAATCTTTAGATGATTGTTCACATCATGGGTGATCGTTATACGCCATATAATTAGTACTTTGTGCGCAGCCTCTATTCAAACGGATAACCGCCTCTTAATGTCTTCTGATTCCTGCCACAATTCGACTAAATTGTTGCCGAGGTAGCAGCAACCATTCCTGACGAAGATTATTGATTATTTCATGACGTGTTTGAACTGGGGTGTCCTTTCGTGCACTTTACGCTCAAAAGTGTCCCATATATGTTCGGTATGGTTCAAATCCGGGCTACGATCGGGCCAAGGAAGATAAACCGAATTCCATTGGAACAATGGATCTTCCTCCACGATGCTAATTTCCAACTTTGGCGAGCTCTGCACTACATTGGATACGGGCAACTGTGTGTCTGTTCGTTGGAAAAGGTCCCCTAAATGCTCTTATCGCACGATAACCATTAGCGATGAGCCGATCTGGAACAGTTCTTGCTAAAAGGCTTCTGTATGGTCATCACTCTCTTTTTAGGATTGTAATGTTTGCAATGGGTTTGCTTCTGACCAACCTTCATTATGCTAGATTTTTCCCTAGCAGATGTTATAGTAGGGGTCTATTTGATCTCGGAAGGTCTTTAACATCGTTTGTTGCCTGAATTTTATTCTCAAAACGACTTATAGTGGAATGGTGATGACAACAATACGTGCAATTGTCACAGCGACATACCTGCTCCTCTCATGCTAATTATCTGCCATCTTGCTACAGTTTTCAGTTCTGGATGACCAATTACAAGGTGTCAATCACATTACCTTATAAACTTGGTTATTTAAAGTGTTGTAAACAATGGGGATATAAACATCTGTTTTGTTGTTTACGAGTACAGTAGCTGCATGTGCAGATAAGAACTAATCGAGTGGATATTTATATTTAAATAATGTTTAACTCATTCCATTTCAACAAATTATTTCACACAAAAATAAAAAGTGTTTTTTTAATTTGAATTTTAATTTGGTGTTTCAATACTTTTTTCCGTGTGTGTACGTTACTAATTTTGTGTTTTTGTTTACTACCTTAGCGCTGTACCACTACTGGAATACGGTCATCCGTTCAGGAGTCAACATATTGGCACATATTATAATGCATAGACATTTAGAAAGTTACCAATTGATATGCATAATCGTCAAAACAATTGATAGATAGCATTCATACAGAATTAAAGACTAAAAGTAACCAACGTGTTTTGGGGGTGTTTTTTTACTCCAAATGTTTCGCCTTTTACCCCTGTTGTTCAAATTAGTAGATCCTATCTTCTAATAATATATTAATTGTTAAAAGTCCAGAATATGCGTGAAAAAAATGCCACTGGACATTAAGCAAGCGACAATCAATCAATCTTTTGAATCTGTGAATTCCGTATTCACGATTGCAAAATAATGTAGTATAAAAAGTTGATACATGTATATGTTTATTTTTTTATTTTACTATTACCTACAGGAAAAAGATGTTCAATTGACAATATTGGAGCAGAAATGCTTACCATACCACAACGTATATGAGTTCGTTTCCAATTTTCGTGCATGGGTTTTGTGTTTCTTAATTTGTAACGGTCTGTTTGCTATTTGGTGGACATTTGTCTTTTCGTTTGTTTTTTACCATGGTGTTGTCTGTTTTCTCATCTTACGATTTAGATTGATCTTAGTTATTTTTTCACAAACAAACATAAATTGGTGACAAAACAATAATTTGAAAGTGACGAAAAAGAAAGATATCAAGAGAGCAGGATAAGTTTCCAAACTGGCATTATCCGGGAGAATCAAATGTTTATTAAAAAACGCCTATCCAAAGGTTTTGGAAGTATGGCATCTTTGTAACATGCCTAATGGTCTTATAGTGTTTAGAACTTTACAGATAAATCTCATTAAGTTCAATCATGTTGTATAATTAAATAATGTGTTATCCTTGTTCTATATTTGTACATTGAGTACAGCGTAAGCTGATATTGTGAATATATTGTTTATTCAAATCAGGAAGAAAATCATTAAAATTCATACTGTTTACGTTTCGAGTTCACTACTGTTTAAACAGAGGTAATCCTTTTTAAATTGCATAAATGTATGAAAAGATAAAAAAAAATAAGTGACAAATAAACACATCATAGATACCAGGATTGAAATTTTATATTTGCACCAGACGTGCGTTGACAACTGTTCGGTTGAATCGAGTATTTGTAAAGGGTAGGTAGGACCCAGGGTTCGAGGAACACGGGGCGTGATTCCTTATGTCGACATGTCTGTAATTGTTTTTAAGAGTACAGATCAAAAACTAAAACCTTCCCCTGCATAACGATCCAAAGTTTTCCAGTTCTGTCCAGAACAATTCTAGAAGGAGCAACTAAGTTGATTCCCTTCTTCTTCAAAACTTTTGAAAATCTGACAATTTCATCTCCGTCACTGTTTAAAACAATGATGTCATTATTCTTCTCGTCTGCCACGAAAATGTTAGAAAATGAGTCGCAACAAACATCGCTAAATGAAACTTTCTTTAGCTTGGTGGTTGCGGTGAAGTCGTACTCTGGTGATTCATGGGGGTAAACGAATTTGAGGGTCCCATCTTTGTTTAGAACAAACAGTCGACTGCTCCCGCCTCCTATTCTGTCGATAACGCAGATGTCGCCATTATCATTCTGAACGACGCGATCTGGAAGTGTATATTCAACATTATTCAAATCGTCGCTATTTACAATATTCAATTGTTCATCCATACGAACTATTTTCCTTTTACCTCTTTGTGTTTTGAAATCAATAGTGTCACAAAGACACATTAAGACTTCGCCATTTTTGCAAACGTGAATTCCGCGCGGAATAGATCTTAATTCTTTCTTTTCAGTTACGCTTCCATCTAGTCTAAATTTAAGTATAGTCTTATTGTCAGCGTCTGTTCCAATGAATTCATTTCCAATTGATTGTGACATGTCGTAAATACGGTGATCAGACATTTCCGTTTCCCGCGATTGTCCATTTGCCGCCATTGTAATAAGAAGTCTCTGTCTAGTCACCGGAACCATTAACATCGTATCGCTTTTAACTGTACTTGCCGAGCGAATATCGTACTTCAGTGGCAGAGCAGCTACTAAATAAGGTTTCATTCTCCACGATGAAAATGGCTTTGCTTTAAGCAACGCTTTGGACAGTAATTCATCTCTAGTTTTCAAATGAAGACCACCGCTGAATACACCTATCATCTTGTCTATTGAATTATCATATGAACTTCCTGATACGAATTCTGGAATTTCGATTTGCGCATGACGCTTTTTGTATTCTCGGATATCCCAGTTAAGTTGAAGTCTTGTTTGTATTAATGCCGCACCTTTAGCGTTGCCAGATTTGACAACCTCTTCTGCAGATGCCAGTGATAGCTCAAGTGCTTTTATTCCACTTGTCATTTTCTCTTCTAAATCAGATAAGAATATTCTAGCTCTTTCTTGGTCTTTTCGGCAACTCTGTAACATCTGATCACGTGACTTCTCTATCATTTTAATTAGCTCAGTCGTTCGTGTCATTATTTTGTTCATGAGCTGTTCCAAATCTTTAGCGGACTGTTCTTTAGTTTGACCTATGCTCTTAATATGTTCCTTTAGTCCCGGCATCGTACTATTTTTGACCAGTGGAATCTGTTGAGACAGCTGCATTTTGTCTTCCAAACTTTGCTTGTTCAATGATTCTAGATCGTGCGGTTTATGGGAATTTTTAATACACTCGTCACAAACCAGTTGGTCACATGTTTTACAGAACATGACAACGGGTGTATCGTTGTGTTCTTGGCAGACGACATCTCCTCCCTTCTTTCTTTGGACGCTGTTTAGGAATTTTCGTTCTTTGGAGCTCATATCAAACGTCCCTTGAAAACCTTCAATGAAATATGTGTATAGTGGTCAAATATATAACCATTACAATTAACTGTGTAAATATTGTGAATTATACAATTCATTCATTTGACTATATTTAGGCATTTGCATTCCCATTTCCCAATTTCAATTCCCAATTTTATTTGCAATGTACCCTTATGTCATTGTCAATGCAACTGGGTCGATTAATCAATGCTAGTAAGAATAAAAAATTCAAATGTTTTTGAAAATATGCTACGCTGTGCAATATTGCAATTTTCGTAGTCCTGAAACAGAAATGAAAAGTCTTTTGTCTATATATCTTTCAAACAGAGACAACAACAACTGATACTAATGACAAAATATTAATAATTCACGTCTTACGCAGAATCATTACACACAGAGGAAGACATATTGTATCACCTTTTGTTTGGAAAACAAATTTACTAAACATTTACAGCCACTCATTACTTATTTAGCCTTTTACGTAATCTTGACAGCATTCAAAGCTGTGACGTCTCCGTGTAAAATTACTTTTTTTTATCAAATCAAATACTGTACAATAATAGATATTCCCTCTCTTTACAATAAAAATATTTCTCTCTTTTGGGGGTTGACAGTTTCTGAAATTAATCTTTAAAATTTGTCTCATAGCTCCTGCCAAGTATCAATGAAACTCAATTTTAGTCCCCAACATAATTGAGTTTCCCCAAGATTTTTTTTTATCTTGTAAATCAATTTGATGGAAAACTATGTATATATAGTAAATGGATAGCTGTTACGGTATAAATTAAAAGTATCTTAACTTAAGTCTTTGAAAATAAACAGAAGCAAGGATCATTTGACCATCCCGGGTATAGTTAGCTCATAAAAAAACACGACAAATGTAATATTTTGTTCACAAAACATTGGTGAAATGGAGAAATGTTAAACATACCTTATTTAAAAACAGAACATTTAACATTCGTATGTCCCTGTATCTTATATACAATGGTTACACAGACAAAACTTTATCTACAAATAATCTTTATATTCTTATAGTTGACTGAATATTAATTAAGATGTTATAATGACCGAAATATACACCTATTGTTCTATTAGATACAGATTATGTCCTTTGTCGAACCTTACATGTTAATAAATCAAGTATCATATCGATAGGTTCAACTTAAAACATAATATATCTGGCTGTGTGGTAAAAAGTTCGTTTTAATCGGGACTTATTAACCTAAAAACAAAGAAAAAATCTTAATGAAGTTACGTCATAAAAGGTTTCAATTTATGTGCTTTAAAAATACAGATCAAATGATAATATTGTGCTATGACGTCAAACAATTCCATTTTTATGTCAGAAAAAAATGTCTCAAATCATAAAACATTTCGTCCAACGTTCAAACAGGAACATGTATATTATGAGATATACTGTCCCTATGTTCAAGCAAATCTTATTCTCATTTTTAAGGGTTTAACAACTGTTTTAAAGAAAAACTTATGAATTCAATAAGCAGATATGGGGTATATCATCCACAGTTAATCAGACAGAAACCGAACGACAAAACAAAGTAAACAGAAATGCTTTTCAAGTCCAGTGTCTTTTTTCAATTGGAGCTGCATCGGTCACCTGGCATTTTTCTCAAAAATAAATTGATACAATGCAAAGATCATGAGTGAAGAATTAAAACGATGTTGACCAAATCTGTCTCGCTGATCATTTTGGGTGGATCAAGTTTCCGTATATCCATTGTCTTTTTATTTATTGAAAAAGGAAAACACAAATGAAACTGGTTAAGATTCTGACATCGCGTGAATTATTTAAAAAAAAACACTCTTCAAATGTGTCAGTTGACTATTTTCGTCATAAACCTTATCTCGCTATCTGCTATAGTGTCTGCATAAAACACGCAAAAAGTGGGGAAAATAATCCCACGAACAATAACTACTACACAGATTTGATTAGATATTCCAACCATGTTGACTTCATTGCTTTTTTCTTTGCTGCTTTCAGTTTTTCTATCTTTATTATAGCTTCTGCATAAAATGCGAAAAAAATATTGAAAATCGTTTTTACATCAGAGGCCCCTGAGGGGCCTCGGGTGTATTGCCATCGCCTACTTTTCACAGATCTTCAAAGATCAAAGAGATGCATATATAATTAGTGTTGGGATAATAACCGACATTATGAACCCGCGGACATTATAGTGCAGAATAAAATTCCTTGTCTCTTCTTTTATATTCATGTTTTCAATGGATACTCAGATTTTTTTAAATGCAAATTAATAATATGAAAATGTTTTGTCGTTAGAAATATTCGTATATCAATCAAACGATCTTCAATATCAATGATATACCGAAATATTATTGTCGCGGATGAATACCACCTATGCGTATTCATCAAGTGAGCAAGAGCGAGAAGATAAACGAGAGAAAATCAATTCACGCAATTACACACAGAAAGGTAATTATATTTCAATTATTTGAAATAGAAGTAACATCTTTAAACCGTTTGTAGCATATTTGTCTATAATATTAACGAAGCAAAATCAGGAATATTTAATCTGACACAATATTAAAATAATTTGTCAGGCCGCGTCCCCCGCAGCCATTTTGAAAATACCAGCAGATTGGGTAGGAGTAACAAGAACCTGCAAGGCCCTTAAAGATAAGGTTACTTTCTTTGTATTCTTTAATGGAATCATTTTTTTTTTTTTTAAAGATCTCAACAATTTTTGAAGTTAAATTTCTTTTCTTCGTAAATAACGATTGATCACTTGGACACACACGTGGAACTATTTTCTGTATTTTAATTAAGGTGCTGTTTCGGATTTTCGCTCCTTCTCCGACTTAGTTACTTGCATTAGTATATTTGAATAATTATGTCCCTTGACTAGAAAAAAAGCGGATTTTGTTAATGAATTTGTAAGTAATTCTTATATATAATTATTGGTTGAAATAATTGTATTTTATGTAATATTCAGAGAATCTTCGACTTCTTATTCTTCCAATAGAGATGGACTATTTTTGAGTGTCAATTATGACTCTTGCTCGTAAAAGCTCGACGTCGAAGTAAGGCGTCAAAGAAAAAAAATATAAAAGCCTTTCAAGACGTCATAATTATTTGGACTAACATGTCACATGTACATGTATTGCCAAAATTATTAAGTTGTGTAACCATATACATGTAAAATTTTAGGTATTTGAATTAGACATTTGTTCACGCATACATGAGTACATGAGCAAATACAATCAGTTAAATTTCACTACGAGCACCCATGAGATCTTAAATTGAGCAAATATGATCACTTACATTTATGAGTAAAATTTTAGCTAGATCTACTCAATTGAGTTAGATATATCAATTTTGAGACTAATCTAAATGGTTATTTGAGCACACATGTGGCTATTTATACTAATTAGAGCGATATTGGGATTCTACATGTCAGTAAACTTAGCAAATCTTTATTGAGTCAAACCTATGAGCCCTATACCCTGCATATGACTGCAAGAGATATTTTAAATGTTTTCCAGAACCCTAGATCAGTCTTCACGCTGAACTGCTAAATCTACAGGCCTGCAGCTCAATTTTTGAAAATTTTTAGTTAGATTCTGTTGGCCTGTAGGTCTGATTTTTACAGGCCCGAGAGCAATTTTACTAGCCTGGGCTGCCACTCGTCGTGAAGACTGCTAGATTAAAAGTTGAACTGCAACATTGCAAAGGGTTAGTGTATTATTTTATTTTATCAAAATGTTAAAATTGAGAATGAAAATGGGGAACGTGTCACAGAGACAACAACCTGACTAAAGAAAAAAAAACAACAGCAGAAGGTCACCAACAGGTCTTCAATATAGCGAGAAATTCCCGCATCCGGAGGCGTCCTTCAGCTGGCCCCTAAACAAATATATACTAGTTCAGTAATAATGAACGCCATACTAATTTTCAAATTGTACACAAGAAACCAAAATTAAAATAATACAAGACTAACAAAGGCCAGAGGCTCCTGACTTGGGACAGGCGCAAAAATGTGGCAGGGTTAAACATGTTTGTGAGATCTCAACCCTCCCCTATACCTCTAGCCAATGTAGAAAAGTAAACTCATAACAATATGCACATTAATATTCAGTTCAAGAGAAGTCTGAGTCTGATGTCAGAAGATGTACATGTAACCATAGTCTAGAGAATAAACAAAATGACAATAATACATAAATAACAACAGACTACTAGCAGTTAACTGACATGCCAGCTCCAGACTTCAATAAAACTGACTGAAAGATTATGATTTCATCATATGAATATCAAGCACAATCCTTCCCATTAGGGGTTTAGTATCATACCATCATAACATATATGAGAAGAACATAACCAGTGCCATGCCAACAACGGTTTTTAAAATGAATGTGTTTAGTTCCGATGCAAAGACCCTATAAGTGAATTAATATTAACGCCAAAATATGCAATCTTTAATGACCTGACAACAGTATCGTTACTAAATCCCTCTTAATAAGTCTATTCAAAGGTTTTGTTAGTTTCTGAGGTGAATACTGACACCTTTGTGCTTTATAAAGAATATTTCCATAAAAAATTGGATGTGAAATACCTGAACGTATAACAAGCCTGCATGTTGAGCTATATTTACGAATAATGTCCTTATACCGCTGATAAGATTTAGTAAATGTTGTGACTAGTTTGTGATATGGAAAACCCTGGTGTAATAATTTTTCAGTAATACATAAATTTCTCTCGTTAAAATCTAAAACATTGTTACATACATGAGAGAATCGTACAAGTTGAGATACAGTGTATATAAACACCGTAAGATGGTGACAAGGGAACGTCACCATTTAAAAATGGATAGTTAACGATAGGAAATGAAAAATTATCTCTTTTATCATAAATTTTAGTATGTTAAATGTTTAAATTGTTTAATGTTTTTGTTAATTTATTATTCTGTGGAAATTTAAATCTCAAGAATCTTTCTGTGAGTTTGCATGAATAATTCCATGTTTTAATTTGTACCAGAAGCCCAAGTCACGCATAAGTTAACATGGATTTAAAATGTCCACGATTAAAACCACATGTACATGTATATTCTAGATTATTCAAACAAAATGTTCAGCAACATTTAAAGGAACCTTTCTATTTTTAATTCCCAAACATAATTGTTATTACTTAAACAACTTTGTTTTAAAACAGTTTAGATTTCTATCAAATTGGATGAGAATCCAGGAGTTTTAAAGGGGGAGGGGTCTAGCAAGTCAACATTTTGGGTAAAACTATATAAAAAAAGGACTACGCATTTACCATACATGGAGCTCCTCGAAAAGGGCAAGCCTTCAGTTCTTTCCTCCCCCCAAAAGTCTGCCTTAGCAATTTTAAACACTCTTAAGCTGTCTATTCATGTAGCTGTACATTGGAGCCTATGAGACTACAATCTGAGTAGACATCTGAATCACAGAAAATCAACCTATAGATATATTCATGTATAAATTGATAATTAAATTTTAACCAATTTATACATTTTTTTTAATTTGTTTTTGACAATTTTTTGTTCATTTAAAAATATAGGGACAACAGAGTTGGTGTATGTGGGTTCGATTCCCACCCTAGGCATTCATTTATATTGGCTGGTGCAAAGCGGGCAGTTTAGCTTAGTGGCCCCACACTGACTCTGTTGTTCATATGTCACTTAAAAAAATCAGGCGGCCTTCTTCAGGTCTTGCCATCTTTATTTTTATATTTGTAAATCATACACAACAAAACTATTGAATAATTGTGAAAATTATACCACAGATAACTATGGTAAAACTTTAATTGTTGTTGGAATAATTAAACTTGGCTGCCATCCAAGATCCAAAAAGTTTTTATATTGATAAATTATATATATCAGATTTGGATTCTTTTGGTCACAAAACATTTTGGATGGTAGGTGGTGGCTAAATCTTAATTCTTAATTGCTTAAAGCTTTCGGGTCTGAAAATTGCCCAAAATCATCATATTTTGACAAAATTTGGAACATAAAATGTACCTTTATGAAAAGAACTGATTTATTGAGCGTTATGACTTTAGAAATAGACCCATTTGAGAAACCAAATTGTGAACTTTTGGAGCTTTATGTTTAACTTTATATTTTAGGCCATTTTGGACAAGAAGTGAAACTTGTCCTTTGAATCAGTGGTTTCACACTAATAACCATACTATATACTAAGTATCTGTTAGAAGATAGCTCTTTCACAGTACATTGTTAAACTTAAAGATAAATATATACCAACAATGACCAATATTAATGATGGAATGAGATTATACATGTATATATACTGTTTTATATTGTTACATGTACAGTAGTTACTGTACATACATAAATGAAAATTAACACCAAACTGTTGTCATAATGCATAAAAAAAAGAAATGAAAAGGGTGGTATGATTGGTAATCTGGTAATCAGACACCAGCCCTATACAAAATGACAAAAAAGAAATAAAGCTTACCATACAACACTTTTACAATCAAAAATCTATACATACATCAGTAAGAAATAGCCATGAAATTTAAATGACAAATGTTAAACAATACATACAAGAAAACTAATGGCCACATCAATGTACAAACGGAAAATCAAGATATACACCAAAAAATTACAAGCCCTGTTTTACATGCTTCTTACTAAGGACCAACACATTCATATGGTAGTTGTGTTCTATATGTGTGGTGCAAAATTTTCTCATTGCTTAAACCAGTGGTATTCAAAGTATTAAATCCAGAACAAAGTAAAAAAAGACTAACAGTTGAAAAACTATCCAGATGTTGTGAAATTCAATTAACAAAAATACCATCATTAGCGAAAGGCTATCTACATGTACATATCATATATTGTAATATTTACAATGAATCATTTAATAATTAGAAAACAGAACCTACAATGTACATGTATAGCTGCAGATTCTTATTTTTTTTTTAAAATATAATGGATAAATGATTGACTGTGTTGCAATAAAACCAAGATAACTCAGTGAAGCTATTTATGAACATTAAAAAAGTTTTTGTTGACTGCAACAAAAATCTAGAATAAGGGATAGTAATATTGCTGTGTTAACATCCACCCCATTAGTGATTGATCCAAAAGCTAAATGTTCCAGAAAGTAGAAGACCTGGCCATGGATACTACATGAACAAACATTGTTAATAAATGTCATTTGTAGAGCAGGATCTGCTTACCCATCCAGAGCACCTGTTGTTTTTAGTGTACTTTTATTTGTCTGCATGTCTTTTTTAGTTTTAGTCATGGAATTGTAAGTTTATTTTCGGTTTATGAGTTTGCTGTTCATCTGGTATCTTTAGCTCCAATATTACAATTTGTCCGTTTTAATATGATTGTCTTGAACCTCCTTAATATCATAGTTCAGTGAGCATTGGTGAGTGACTATATAGCTACTCGAAGAATTGTTTGCTATGTTAATTCTCTATTGTAAGTTATATGCTAACTATTTTTGTATGTGTGCAACTATATGGTCATAATGCAAATCTAACAGTTCTCATTTGACCACATAATCATTGATAATTCACAAAGTTAAGTATCCTAGTTCAAGTCAGTATCTCAGATATAGCATAGCAAACTATATTATTTGTACTATATTGTAAGGTGAACATATCTGTCCGGCAGGTATAATATAAACACATGTCATTTATCAATAATTCAACACAACTTGAGGTCCTCTGATGTTCAGTACTTCAGTACTTTGATTAAAGCTGGGGTCACACATTCACGATTTTTACTGCCGTTCTTGACAGGACCATTCCCGATTAAAATTTGTCAAAAGTCTGATCAAGATCCTGTGAATCGTGGATGGAAATTCAAACTTTATTTAAAATTTGTAAATCAAATAATTTAATCACGACAACAATCAGATATTGTTCAGGAAGTGTCGATATTCAACCGTTTCCAAGCGAATTTATCCCGATAATCCCATTCTCAATCCGCTTATAATCCAATTTGTACATTTCGCCTGGTAAAATCCGACCGAGTCTGTCACGACTGCGTCCCGATTCTACCTAATGTAATCCGACAGATATCAGACAGTGACCAGACAGTTAACCGACGCTGACGGAAGTTATCCGTTCGAAAACTGTAGGCAACTTCGGGATTATCAGGTACTGCCGTAACGTAATCCTATCACGTTCCGCTCTATCGCATTGCAAACGGCTTTGTCTGGTCTCAGTCGTATTGTATTCTGTAATTGTCGGGACTTTGACGTGGGTATCAATGACGAATTTCGTATAAATAACGGGACTATTTCGGAACGCTTTCTGCAAAAACGGTTCGCAATCGACAAGATCTGGATGCAATCTGGATTCAATCGGCAGAAAAACAGCAATGAAAAATTTCTCCAGATCATTCCCGTTCCACAGGACACCGTCCAGAATACACAGAACATTGTTAGGATTTTTATCCGATATAGCAGAATCTGTCACGACATAGGCACGATTGTAATCCGACTAGACAAAATCGGCTGAGTTACGGGTTACGGGACGCACCTAACTGTCGGGGTGCCTCGACGAAACTATTCGGACCCTTTCCGACCCATAGGAATCTGTTACGAACTTAAACGACTGCGTTCAGACAATGATAGGACATTCCAAATAATTGAGGATAGTAATCCGACTTTATTACTTTTAGTGTCGTATCGCTGTCTGATCTCAAACGGGAGCAATAATCGACAATGTGTGAACCCCGCATAAGGGCAATAACTCCTATTATGAATCTTCAGCCATGAAGACACATTTAAATCGTACTTAATTGAATATGTCTGCTAACAACAGAAATGTTCTCTAAGTTTTAGCAGAAATGTTCTCTTAGTTTCAGCAGAAATATTATATAGTTTCAGCAGAAATGTTCTCTAAGTTTCAGCAGAAATGTTCTCTAAGTTCACAGAAATTTCTCTAAGTTTCACAGATAATACGATTTGCAAGTCTTCAAGTCAGTAACATTAATTTTCGAAGTTGTTCATAGCAAATCAAAATCCAGAAAAATTCTTAAAACGTGTAAAAGCAATGATCCTAATAAAGGTAATAAACATTGCAGTCTTAATCTAGACTCTTAATATTTAAAGTTGTTCTTTTTTAACCATTAAGTTCTCAAGGAAACAAAGCAAAAACTTTTTATTGATTATTTTAAGTCAATATTAAAATTTAAAATAATGCATGTAACAATATTTGACTTAGATCACCTTTCTTTGTTAGTTCTTTTTTACTGCTTTAGTGTTGAAAAATAAGCAAAACCTTTTTTTTTACCCTTTAGTCTATTTTTATATTTTTGTTGATGGATACAATTTTAAAACTAGATTCACTAAGATCTTTTATGTAGTTTAACCAACATTTGCACAAATAGTTTCAAGCAAATGGTTAACAATTTGATGATGAATGTCGACATCATACGCAAAGTGATAACAAAGCTCACATGTCCCTTTCGCTGTTTTCTAAAACCCTGTTAAACAAGAATGTGTCACTAATACACGGATACCCCATCCGCACTATCATTTTATATGTTCATTGGACCGTGAAAATGGGGGGGTTCTATATTTTTGCACAGACGGACGAACGGACGGACGGACGCACAGACCAGAAAATATAATGGCCATAAATGGGGCATAAAAGGAACTCAATCAAAATTTACGGAGTTGCTGAACCATTATTGTAAGTTCAACAATATAGTAATTTATAGCAAATTTCGATGAGCCTTATATTGGGGGGGGGGATGGGGGGGGGGGGGGGAGGGGTCATAATCCCGAAATCCCGGGCTTAAAAACATGAAACCTCTTCCTATATTAACCAAACACCCTGACATCAAGGTTGAATAGGGTACTTAGTACTCCTTGTGTATATACCCTGGTGGTGATGAAATATGAATGATATTAAAAAAAAAAATGAAAAATACACAGATTTTCAACCAATAAAAATCCAGCATATAGAAAAAATATTTTTTTTAAACTACTTTAAGAGTTCCTGTGAAAAATTATCTGCCTAAAGATATAAGCAAACTGTACTGATTGATATCTTAGTCTTTAATAGATGGTGATTTTTTATTATTAGTTGTTATTAGCTTTTGAACTAGCTGTCAGTAACTGTGAGTACTCTCAGATCTGTTTTAGTGTATTTTTCTTGATGGGATGTACAAGTACCCATCCACGTCCACTCTGTGTTTTTGTTAGATGTATTTCTATTAGTATTCATCTGATGAGTTAAGACTTTTTCAACTGAATGATTTTTATAGTTTGTTTTATGTTTTACTGTTACCACACTTTTCAAAATTAAGGGGGGCCTACCAACATGTTAAACCCGCCACATTCAGTACTTGTATGCCTGTCCCAAGTAAAGAGCTTGTAATTCTGAGGTTGTCGTTTGTTGCTGTGTTACATATTTGTTTTTTGTTCATTATTTTGTTCATAAATTAGCTGTTAGCTTTCTTGTTTGAATTTTTTAACATTTGTCACTTTGGGGCCTTTTATTGCTGATGAAATGACTCAAGCATGACAAAAGAGATTTTAACAAAAGAATACTTTTATGAGGCTGATTGTTGCAAATGATCCACTTCCGGTTACTTCTTATTGTTGCTATCAGGTGAGATTGACCTTTGACCCTAATATATAAGAGATATCATCATACAAGGTAGACAAATTTGCTGTGTTTGATAAATCTTGGAATCAAGAAGTTTGTCTGTAGTTCTAAAAGACCTATGGATAAATGTTTCAGATAATGTTAGCCTTAGTTTGCTATACCCTTTGTTTTCAGAGTTTATTATAATTTTGGTTTTGTTTTAGATTATATGTTTTTTTTCATGGTGATGTCATTGTCATGTCATGGTGAAATAGATAGATTTGTATCTTAAACAATTTGGTAGTGTATCATGGTAGATTATCCATATGTGCAGACTGAATTTCTATTTAGTACCAATACATTTCATCTTGTTGACTCATGCTGTGACCTTGATCTTTGACCTTGAATTTCTATTGTAACACATTTTGCAGCCAATTAAAAACATCAACATACTTTCAAATTTTTATTTATGTTCTTCTCTGGAACATTTTTAAATAACATAACATTCTTAATCTATTTTAAATATCAACACATTTGGTAAATCAATCATGTGTATCAAAAGTACAAAACTCTAATTTTAATAAAATAATTTAAATTTTAATTTATAACTATTTATTAGAGTTATTTTATTAAAGTTTTAAGCAAGTAAGTTTTTTTTAAATCCAGTTTACTGTTTTATTATTTTCTAAATAAGCAAAATATGGAATTCTTTTTACCAATTTGGGTTACCCTTAGCTTATGACCTTGGTCAATAAATAAGAGTTAAGTTCATATCATTTTATGTTCAATGTAAGTTTCTTTAACAAAAAAAAACCATCTGCTTTCTCTTTAGTTTCTGGGTAATCAAAGTAGCCTCTATGACTCCAAAAAATTAAAAGTGACTTAAGCTAAAACAATTTTGGGTTTTCTCTAACAGCACAGGGAAAATCACTTAAAGCAATTAACATACTATTTTAAACATTCTGAACTGAAACATAAATACATAAAATTAAGTAAATGGCCATAAAACAAACATATAAACCTTTAAAAAATCCGAACTGATATCTAAAGTATAACATTGGAATTATAAAACTTATCAAAATGAGTCGGGTAAAACTGTATAAAAAATGTATAACAAGTACGAAGCATGTAAGAAAAATGTTAATCAACTCTAACGTTGTGGATATGCATCACTATCAGTATGTTTTTTCTCAATTTAAAAAAAAAATTACAACATCAAAAATATTTTTGAGTTCTTAAAAAATGTTTTTAAAAAATTAAAAAAACTATGATAATAGAAAATATTAATAACATGGTAAGATATCAATATAAAAATCAAATATGCAGGCAAACAACAGTATAAAGCTATGCAAAGTGCAAATTATCAATACCTCTATCATATAGAAATATTGCAGAATTGGAATGAGGAGATTTTAAATAATCAAAGTGTTTCATGCTTGCAAAAAAAAAAATCTGAATAAATATTACAAGACTGGTAGATTTTTTAAGACTCTTCTCTTTAATAGAAGGCTGTCCGACAAATTAATATTTCAACAAAAAGCTTCAAATACCTATGTCTCCTAACAATCTTACTTAAAAACAAATATAAATTGAGATTGTTAATAAATATTGACAGTGACTTGTAAAACAAATGAAATACTTCACATGTATTTCTTGTTTATCCAAAACAGACAGCCATTTATACAGTATGTCGGGGGAAACACAACCATTAGATGATAAAATCTCAAATAAGATTTGTCAAAACCTAAAGATGTCATATATTTTCGAAAAAAAGTTCATCATGATAATCTGTTCTACCGGTATGTTGCAAGTTTCAAGTCGACATTTCAACGACTCATAGAAAGCTACCTAAACCAGAAGTCTAACCTTTGATGCACACAGACTGAAACACCAAATGCCCCTCTAATGTCATGCTCACAACAAAAATATTGATAAATTCAATTTTTGTGATATTTTATAAAAATCTTTTTAGAGGACATTGTGTTCATTTCATTTTCTTTCTTGTGAAACAAGTATAACATTTTGGGACCAAACTGCTATCATAAAATTATTCATCAAGGTTTTAAATTCAATATTTTATGCTGCTATCCAGGAAATTAAAACCCTAACTATAATAATCTTAAATGAAAACATTTCTTTTTTCAAACTGGGACCACATAAAATTCACCCATACAAAACCTGTTTTAGACACAAGAGTACACAATTTGAATACAACAAAATATGTTTTTCTACAATATTGTGTATAGTTGACATGGAAATGAGGTAGACAATAAGAGGTTATAACACAAAATATTTATTGCAATGTGAAAAATAAATAATTGTACAACAAATCAGTGCATGTGTTTATAGATAGCACTATTGGTGCATAAGAAATGTACAAATAATATACAGTGAAAACACACTGCACACAAAACATAACATGCAAATAATAAGCTTGAATAAAATGACTGTATCTTCTGTAAACAGTTTTGTTCTAATAATCAGTTTTTAGTTACAATCAGCTCTTAAAACTCTTCAATAACAAGCTTCTCTCAAAACTCTAAGACTACACTAAACTAAGAGTATTTTTTTTAAACAGCAAAATACAAAATTGCTTAAATAAATAAAAACGTTTGTATTTTTCTTTCTCTTTGATGATACAACTATCTTTACTGCATAAATTAGTCAGAAAATTGTTGTTCATAAAATCCGTCTTTTCATGTCAGTATCCTTCTCAATCATTATGACTTCTCTGTCTTTGTCAGCAACAGCACTCTCTGTACACACACATAATGTGCTGTGTTATTAAGGGGAGATAACACATTATCTAGCCATGTTATACAAGGGAGATAACACATGAGTCAATTGTTATCAAGGGAGATAACATGTTTTGTCTTTCATATGAGCACACCTGTCTCTGAACAATCACTCATAGAACTGAAGTGTTGTAGTTGTCCTCCAGCAGATGTCACTTTCTGTTCTAGTAAACTTTTCCACGTAAATTTCTGTTCCATATTTGGAGCTCTGAATAATAACTTGGCATGCCTCATTTGATTGGTGGCAAAGTCTCTCAACAGGAAATGTAAAACAAATTCTGTACCTAGAAAAACAAATAAAGATCAGTTAATGAATATGATACATTCATTTACCAGACTAACAATTATATAAAATATGTGATTGCTTTTGTTTTATATATAATATCTAAAAATTATTTTTGAAAGGTTCCTTTCATGCTAAATTAGTTCATTCTTAACATTTTAATGCACATATTCTTATATCTCCCTTTATATTTTATCAAAATTAAACTTGTCAGCAGATAAGATAATTATAAAAGCTCATTTTCCCAATACTTTTATTCTAAATGTGGAGTTAAAAGTATACAAAGTTTCCTTTTTTTTTAAATTAAATTAAGACTTTGTTGGTTGTATAAACCAGTATTGCTTAAACACATAAAAATAAGAAGATGTGGTATGATTGCCAATGAGAAAACTCTCCACCAGACAACAAAAAACAATAGTAAAAACAACATATATAAAGTGCTTACCATGACTTCTCAGAGCCTCAATTCCATTTAGGTCCTTCAGATTAAGTGGTTCATGGATGACTTTTAGATGTCCATCACGGTCATGTTCAGTTTCAACCAACAAATCAGAGAATAACATCACGTGGACCTGTAATTAAAAATAGAGTATGTTTTAGCAATAGATTCATTTGAAGAATACAGTGTAAAATATGATCAAATCTTTTATTTGTACACAATTAAAAATGAATTAATTCTCCTCAAAACACTGTTGACTATTGTATTGAAAGAACTATTATATATAATACCACTTAAAAAATCTTGATAACAATAAATTTTAAGAGTTCCAGAAATGGAAATTCTAATTTGTGCATTACAGAAGGGAAATAACTCTTACCTTCTTCCACTGGTTGCCTTCACATTTGAACAGTTCACCAGCATAAATCAAGTGTCTTTCTTCTTTACACAGCTGAAACACCTGGAAAACAAATAGTTGACATTTTAATAAAATGTACATTATAAAAATCCTTTTTACTTAATACTTTTGCTTCCACAGATCTTTTTAACAGATTTGTTTTTATAACATTTTCTTACAATATGGAAATCAATTCCTATTTTTTATCATTTTTATTGTAAAACTCTTTAGCATCTTTTTTTCTGAAAATTAATATATTTTTTTAAAAGATCTTTTCATTACTCCTCAGTGTATCATAATAAAATATCTCAATTTAAGAAAAACTAGAGATAAAAATGAGAATTCTTTCTGAATAAAACACAAACACCCTTAAAAATTACACTTTCATAGATCAAATAATGAGATTCATACAATAGAGTCTAACTGGGATACTTATAAAGCTATATAATATACTTACAGGCACATTAGGTGGGAAAACCAGTTTATCCTGGATCCTCATTACTTCAGAATCCATTGATCTCATAGAACAGGAAACTGGAACTTTGGAGGGATGTGAACTAACACTGTCAGAACTGGATGACCTTGACTTATGACCTTCAGAAGCTGATGATGAGGTTAATGATGACAGACTCAAAACCTGATCAACACAACTGTAGTTTGAGATTCCACTGACACATTCTTGTAAAACTAAAATGGAGAAATAATTTATTACTTTTTGTGGACTAATCAAATTTTGGGGTATTGGTGAACAAAAACTGTTTTGCAGTCAATAATATAAATTTTGATTGGTTTCTAAAAGCTCTGTTTACCATTTACATTTTCTCATTATTTTTTTTAACACATATTTTAACAAAACTTTCAATTTATTAAAGAATATAGACATTGAATGAAAGTATTTTCTTCAAATGAGATTTCACTGCTGTCATTGTTAACAAATAATGGTTCTTGTCTATACAATAAGATAACCTACCTTCTACAACATGTTTTAATCCCTGGAAGTCTCGACTCTGATTATCTGTGTTGAGGAAGATTTCTTTAAGGGTCTGGTATAATTCATTTACATGTTGTACAGGTCTGTAGATAAAGGCACTTATAGATGGCTGACCTGATTGCAGTTTGGGTTCCTAAAAGAAAAAAATAATTTTGACTTTATAAATTTAAACATACACTCAAATTCCTAATTTCTTATTAAGAGAAGTTGTCTGGTTTGTGAAATCTAAACTATTTATTGTTAATTTCTGGTTTTAATTGCATAAAAAATCTTTTTTGGAATGTTTTTTTTAATTTGTATATATATACATCAGTATTCTTTCTTTAAAAACATTATTATAACATGCTTGATATCCTATTTTAAAGCTATTTTTCAAAACATGATATAATGGTGAGCTACTTAGCATTTTTTGTTTTCAATTGCAGTATTCTTATTTTAACATATTTATTGACATACCTTAACAAACTTGACAAATTCTGGATTTTTTCTAAGTTCTGCTAATGATTGATTGGCCCCTGCTATTCCTCTAGCGTACAAATCATAAGCTTGACAGATCATGTTCACCTGAAACACAAAACAAATGAATAATATGAATATAAATAAATTTTTCAATTCAATGTATACGATGCATAAGTCGGATAAATTATGATTTCTGTAATTAATGCCATATATGTGGTTCTAATTAAATTTAAAGATTGCTACAAAAATTAATGTGGAAAGGATAAAATATATATTTTTTAATTAGAAACATCTATTATAAAGATGGTAAGCTTAAAAACATCATTTCCTATAACCAGTTTAAAGTGACTATAACATACCTTAGATTGATAGATCATACAGAGATGCTGTACAAACTGATGACCGTTATCACTACTGGACACTGATGTACTAGTGTCTGTGTCGGAGGAGTTCATGTTGTCCTGCATCTGTTTAACGTGGTATTCTGATATTGTAACCAACTGAAATCAAACAAAAACAATTATCAAATTTTGAAAATCATATGATAATTTTGGTATGTGACACGTTCCAAATCAAGGTTTGTTCATATGAAATGTAAAAAAAAAATCCCAAGGAAATCATAATTGAAAAATTAAAAGTTCCATAAGAAAACTTTTGGGACCAGCTAACATTTCTGTTTAAATTTTTTGACGATGGTTTCTCAAATATGAAGTGATTCCTGGAGAATTTTTACTATTGAAAGATGTCAGTAAAAAATTATGGTAAAGATGTTCTCCATTTCATAAGCAGATGTTATACTTTTCTGTTTGAACTTACCTTTTCTACATTCTGGAAGAGTGCTGAGTGTTGTAACTGAGATAGAATACAGTGACGTAGAGGGCGTGAGTATCTCTGTATCCCAGCATGCATCAGATCAATGAAGTCCATCTCTACAGTGAGCAGACGATGAATGGCTTCCTGTCGCCTCTTCTCTGTTGATTGCACTGTCTGTAAATATTATTAACCTTTTATTATATTATGCCAACATTCATTTTTTCGGTCAGACTGTAACAATTTAAGATTTTAGGGAATTCTGTTTTATATTCTTGCCTTTTAATGTCTACACCAAATGAAATGAAAATATTTACAGTAACACTACAAAATATTAAATCATAGCTGAACTTGAAATCATTGAACACTTTAACTGAATTTTTTTAGAAGTCATTAAAGAAAACAAGTGAATAAATAAATAAAACTTTCATTTTTAAGCTGTGTTTTTTAGATGGGAAACTGGTCCTTACCTGATATCCATTACAGAGAAGTGGTAGAGGTGTGCTGGTTATTAGGTTACTCGGTAATGAGTAAATCCCCTCGTCAACAGAGAACTCATTCTCTTTACAGTCGTTATCTGAGTAATCAGCATCAGATCCATCATGCTGATCATGTGTGTTTCTCATGGCAACATAGTTCTTATTCTGATAATCTGGTACCCTGTTAATAGGATAATCCAGTCCTCCTATGTTCTGGTACTCTGTCACTCTGACATCCTGTTGATGAACTGGTACCCTAGGAAAGTCTGCCAGCTTTCTTGTGTGCATGTTTTGGTAGGTATTACAGTCAATGTTTTGGTAATTTTGCATAGTTCTGTAGTTCTGGTAATTCTGTAATTCTCTCATGGGGAGATAATCATAGGCTGACATGGAAGGCTGTTTATTGACCTCAGTCTTATCTAATGTTTCAGTGGAAACCTGTTTTAACCTTTGAACTTCTACAATGAGATGTTGTCCTCCATTTCTGTAATAAAAAAAGACCATTTAAATACATAGTAAATTAACAATCTGTTTTTTACTTAAAATATTTTGAAGAAATAATTGTATATTAACCTTTTTTCTTTCTTAAGTTTAATTCAGAAAGCATATTCTTTCGTTAAAATATCATTTCAAAGAAAGTTAAAGGTCAGCAATTAAAAAATGTAAACAAATTCATTGACATATATTCATGAAGATAACATCAAAGTCCTGTTTACTATACTTACTTGACAAGTTTTGCCACACTTCCAGCCTGTGACCTTGACACATTCTGTCCATTGACCTTGATGATACAATCCCCAGGATGTAAACCAGCTGTCTCAGCAGGGGAAGCCCTGTCAACTCTTCCTACTTTTACAGGGGATTCCTCCACAACAGAGAATCCATAACCATGCTTCCCTCTCTCCAGTGTAATCTATAAATAAAATTAGTAAGAGTTTATGATTCAAATTCACATAAAACTTAATCCCTTGTGTACTTTTAACTTCAAGGGCCTAAAATCTACCTTTATAATAGCTTTCATTTTTAAAATTCTTCTTTAATATTTCTATTTATATATTTCTATTCCTTTTATTCTTCTTTTACACCTCCAGTTAAGCTTGTTAAAATAATACTTGTGTTAAATGTTAAGAAATTGTACTGAGAACTGAGTATTTGTTCCTTGTATATGAAGAAAGGGAGATAACTGTACTTACTGTAAGAGATTCCATGCCCCAAACATCTTGGTTAACTGGTGGAACTGGTTGATCTGTAAACAAATAAATATAATCTTAATACAATTATACATGTAAAAGTCCTTAATAGAACTTCATAAAGTGATTTTAAACGATTAATGTTATACTTTATACAGTATATTATATTTGTTGGTCTGTTTCCTTAATCTTAATGACATTTTTGCACCTGGACATTAAATTACTTACAATTTCTTTGAAAATTAATAAATTTACACATAAAAGAAGTTTGTTGGACATGCTGAATATTCAATTTTGAATGTCGCTTCTTAAACATTACACTTAACTATAATTGTGTCAATTCTAAAGTGTTGTGACACTTATAAAGCACTGACGAGTATTATTAATTATAACTGTTGTCAGTTTTGTCACCTCCAATAAGTACTTTTGAGTATTTCTAAATCTTACTCTGATATATTAATCTTTCTTTGTGACTTTATATGTAGTATACAAACATGTATGTGACTTACGTTTAACTTGTAAAGATCTCTGTTTACTAGATACTTGTAAATGTTTCTTTCTACCAATCTCTTCTGTTAACAAATAATACCATCCAGTAATATCCTAAAATATGCAAAAAAAAATTGACATTACAAACTTTATCACATTATATTACAGAAATATGTTTGTGACAGTAGAAATTAGTTTAAAATAAGTATGTGTATGTTGAGAACAATTCTAAAGGGTTAAAAGTATTTTCCTGTAGTTGAAGGTTCTTGTAGTTTGTATTGTTATTATCATAGGTTTAATACTGTTACTGACAGTTTTTATAATCTAGATCCAAATAAACAAGAAAACACAAAGATTTCTCAATTGTTAAATGCTAAATTATAAATGTGTTAATACTTCTTTAATTTGTATCTGTCTGCAAGTGCCATACTATTTTCTAACATATGACATAAAGAAATTAATGTGGCAAAAATAAAGTTAACAAAATCATAAAATATTTCACTGCATGTCTGTTTGCCTGGAGGATATAAATCCTAGTCTGACCTAATTAAATACAGTTTACGGTCAAAAAGGCGTATATAATAACAATAGTGTGACCTAATTAAATACAGTTTACGGTCAAAAGAGGCGTATATAATTACAGCTTACCTTGTTTGGATTCAGCAAGTGTCTGACTCCAAATGACATGCAGCCAAGAAATTCACACATGCTAAAAATGTAAAATAATTAACGTTTTAAAAATAAAGTGTAACTATGCATAAATAAGTCACAAAACTTCAAAAGGACAAATTTGCACCTATTTACCAGATTAAATCTAAATGTGTCCATTCTATGGAATAGATTTTAAATAAAGTTTCAATTTGCTGATAGTTAAAGTCTTGTAAAGGTGTCAATTTAATTCACAAAATTTCAATTTTCTGTCATTTCTAAATGTGACAATAATAGACTATATTGTTGGTTGATCTCAATGGATAAACATCAAAGAGTCACACATGTGAGATCAAAGGGAGACTATCCACCAAATTATCCACAATGTACCTGATAAAATCTTTTACAAGATCAATATCTATTGACTTTTGCTACCAAAATGTGACAAATTAGTGGTTGTGAAAAAAAAATGTTGATAATTTTTAAAGATTAAATTACCTTGAAGATTGATCCTTATTCCAAACAGAAATATATAATCTCTTGTGATAGTCTTCTTCTAACAGCTCACTGAAAAAAAAACAAATTTAACATTTCAAAATTCACATCAATAATAAATTTTTTTTCAAAGTCAAACTATTTGTTTAAAATGTACCAAATAAAAGCTTGATATAGATTTTTTTTTTTTACCTACCTAGGTAAAATGAATCAAATTCAAAACAGATTTTGTCTATAATGATATTCCTTTTTTAAATATAATTTTCTTTTTTTTCAAATCTAAATTCTGATTAAATAATAATCCATAATTTTAACAATGTCAGTCTCAGTATCGACAGCAGCTGCTGTTAATAATAATTTAAAAATTAATAAATGTTGACCAGACTTCTAGAAACAATGACCAACATGTGCATGTAATAAAACTCTGAATCAAATGTCCTAAAATCACCAAGAGATATATGGGCTTCAATTTGTTTGTCCCTACATGTTCAGAATTATTGTAATAAGCTTAAACCATAGTTCATCAGCAGGAGTCTTATAGTCTTAATATGGAAGGACAAATGTTTGGTATTCAATGTTAAAAGGATTTCAATATCTCCAAGTGTGATTCATACAGAGGGATTAAAAAGTGACTGACCATTTAAATCTTAACAGGTTCAGACATAAAAATTTTGGAAACAGATGCGGGAATATTATATCAAATGTTCTAGGGACAAAGTACATATCAATGGCATATTAAAATCTTTGGACCAGGACAAATCAGAAAATAAAGAGATTTGGTATGATTATAATGAGACAACTTTTTACAATAGATTATCGAATGTGTATAGCACACCAAAACATAAACCATCACTTTTCTTCAGCTATTCTTTTGAAAATCTAAAATTTTTATTAAGACTTTACTATGTCATTTGTTTAATCAAATACAATTGGTAGTTTAAACATTTATTTATAGTGGATTGGGAAACAAGTTATTACAACTTATATTAATCCCTTTCCACTTTGTGGTGCCAGTGCTGCCTTGTATTGGTAATAAAAGTTTATTTTCTCTTGAGATTATAATTTTCAGAATACAAAGCCTACTTTTTATGTAAACAAATTTCAAATATTTATCAAGAAGGAGACTTGCAGAGTCAACAAACAACACCAAAGCCCTGGTTTTCTCTCTATTCCTCCTCTTAAGTAATTGTTATCAACACAAGTCTAGGTGATAATTTGTCTTTCAATAGAACTCTACTATTACATGTATTTCTATAGAATTATGAAGCTACCATTGAGAATAGCCTTTTATGTTCCAGGTTAAGATTATCTTATGATCATGTAAACATCTAAGGTGTGAATCTTTCAGGTAAAATCCACAGGTAGGTTACTTTGATGTTGGATAGGCAGATTAACTAATGAATTATCATGTTGACACAACATTCAAATTATCAAAATAACATAAAATACTTTTTATTTTATACTTTTTTATTTCTTAATCTACAAAGGTATAATAGCATCTCTATTCCAAATACTCTTTATGTTCTTTAATTTATTAAACTCAATAATTTTGTTCATATAAATTAAATTATCAATTTTATATATTTTGTATCCCATTGTTAATCCTTTAACTTAATCATACTAATTATAAATATGCAAATGACTTGGCAAGTTAAATTATACTGGCACTGATTCATCATTGTAATGATCCTAAATGACAACTATGACTTTCTGTTTTTTTAACTTGTTTTTACAGCTGCTAAAAACTGAATTGAGCACCTAACAGTGCAATATTTTTAAAGTCATTTCAAACCAGACATAACAAGAATGTGTCCTCAGTACACGAATGCCCCACTCGCACTATCATTTTCTATGTTCAGTGGACCGTGAAATTGGGGTAAAATCTCTAATTTGGCATTAAAATTAGAAAGATCATATCATAGGGAACAAGTGTACCAAGTTTGAAGTCGATTGGACTTCAACTTCATCAAAAACTACCTCGACCAAAAACTTTAACCTGAAGCAGGACAGACGGACGAACGGACGAACGAACGAACTGACGGACGGACGGACGCACAGACCAGAAAACATAATGCCCCTCTACTATCGTAGGTGGGGCATAAAAAACAAAATATGAAATATTCAAATTTGAGATTGTTTTTAGTACTCACAAAGAGAATTTCTCATCATATAATGGATTGTTGGTTTCACCTCTAACATCGGTTTTACACCTACATCTCTTACTATCATCAGGAATTAGGACATCTACAGAAAAAAAATTATTTAGAATATAAAAATAAGACATACAATACAGTTTATAAATGTTTTAAACTTTAAAACTAAACAAACAATCAAACATATATGGTATTTACTTTTATTTAATAAAATTGTGAAAAAGACAAATCGATACATGGTTAAGCTTTTATCTTTTCATTCTTTCATATTATTAAAGATCTCTATTTTATACATGTAAAATCTATATATAATGAATGCTGAAGTTAAATAGACTTATCTCCCTTTGATAACAATAAACTTACTTTGACAAAAGAATCACACAGTGGTCTCTGTTTTGAGGACAAATGTCTGCCTTGTACAACTGAAATAAAAATAATATTAATAGTTTAAATAAAAAAATAATCCTCATAATGACAATACACAATAAAGAAGCTTATATAAATAAACAAACAAAAATAATTAAAAGTAGGTGCATAAACTTTTCCTCTTTGAAGATGTTTTAATCTTTTATAAGCTGCCAATTGAATTAGTATTTGAAGTTTATAATCCTTTTATTCTATTACATCATTGCAATTTGAGAACACTTTCTAGATTAAACTTTAAAGACAGTTAGTATCCCAAGCTGAAGAAGACCACAGGATATCTATCAAAACATACTAATTAATTAGTATTCTTACCATGGACAGTTAAAAGTCCAAAATTCATATATGCTGAAATCTTTAGCTGACCTGAAAAATAAAAATAAATATTTTACTAAAAATCAGATTTTATCATGAAAATCTATATTGATTTAAGTTTAAAATGTGCATTTTTATTCAAGATGCTTTTTACTCAAACATTCTGTTTTTTCTTACATTGATGCTTAGTAGCAACATTGCACATTGCCCATGTACAACCATTTCAATCCTATAAAAGTGTTTAGATAGGACTTCAGGTAGACCATGCACAGTTGAAAGACGATAGTCACATTATTTTGACTAAAGGAAACAATATGATAATTTTTTTGGATAAAAAATCAAATAATTGAATAACATCTATGACTGAAACTTTTTTTTACTGTCAAAAACATTTTTAGTGTTCAAAATGATACTTCAGCACCAGAAAAAAATCAATATTAGTGAAGACAAAATGTGCTGTATAATATTTACAAACAAAGATAATTTTTTATCCAAAGTGTCAACTTATTTTATATATACATCAAGACTTAAATCATACCTTTAGTAAACATTCCTTTTTTCGAAACACTAATTTCACTGTTTAGATAATTTAACATCATTGAAGAATTTCTCGTCATTTCATAAACTTGAGATAAATATCCTTTTTTCAAATGTTTACATATATAGGTACAATCAACAGTCTTAAAATCCCTTCCAACTAATACATGTAATACATCAATTCCATAATAAGATCGTGTGCTACTTGTAAGGTGTTTGTTTACATTTATCTAATTATCATAAACTTTTGATTAGTGAAGGATTTTGATTGGACAATATTTTTAAACTTGTATATTTCACCTATTGATCACCTAAGAAATAAACACAGGTGTAAACTTAGACACTTTCCTGAGTACCAATACATGACACTTATGATTATATTTATGCCAAATATCAACAAATTATAATTTATATGAGTGACATTTTCAATATGTGAATACCTTCAACTCATAAAGTTAAATAATTTTGAGGGTCCTTAGCTTACAAATGTGTATGAATTCATCAAACAAGTGGCTTTGTTCAAGAGTAAGTATAATCTGAAATCTGTAATCCATCAAACTATTGCCCTGGTCAAGTGCCAATACAGTCTTGAAATTATACAAGTTAACAGTAATTTGAATCTAATATAAAGTAATAAATTTTTCAAAGTATCAGAAATATAGATCTATATAATAATTTTATTTACATATCTTTATTACTTTAAAGGGTTGAACAATTATTACTTTAAGAAAGCCTTTTTAAATTTAACCTTAATTATTACATTTATAGCAATTGTAAGTTTAATTAGTGAACATTAATAATTAAATAGATATAAAAATCATATTTATATAAATTATCTGCTTCATTGTCAAGTTATAGTATTTGTTGAAGGAATCGTTTGAGAGGAAACATGTTTAACCTGTATGATAATGTACTCTGTATCCAATGTCCATATGATTTATATAAATGGTCAGTGACTGACCAGTTTCCATATGTTCTTAGTTATTATAAAAGTGTTAAGGAGTAATAAGTTACAAAAATGTCTGTTATAAAAAATACAATGCAACAATTTGATCAAAAATCATTACTTTTTAAACAATAAAAAGTATTTCAGTTCAGTGACTTCAATTTCAAATATAATTCAAACTTCAGTATTTGGGAAAAGGTCACCTGTTCCTAAACAGAAGCTGGCAATCCACCTTATAATTAGTTTAAAGTGGCACACACCTGTACCGTTAGTGTATAGGAATTTGAATGTCTTGGTGATGAAATTTGAAATTTTGAAAATTTGAAAACAGCTGCTAATGTTAGTAAACATAAAAAGAGAGTCAAAGTGGCATAGTAAGGGGTGGAAGGTCATTGACCTAGGAGAGCATATAATACAAAGGGATAGCTACCATCAAGGACTGTTGCTTAGTTATCTCATCACAGAAGCACATTTCTTAGCTTCTTATTTTGTTAGCATTATGAATTTAAACTAACTATTCCCCCTTCAAGGAGCCTCATGATGACAGTTGCACCTGTCTTTTCTTTGTTAGGAAGGTAAATTTAGGGTTATAACATGACATAAAATAGATCTTATCTCCTACATATGTTGGCTGCTGGTCATAATCTTATCAATCAATTATATTTGGGAATTTGAATTTGAAAAAAATCCTTATGCCAAATTCTTTTATTGGCCCCAAAAAATCATAACCTATATTAGATAAAGCAGAATAAGGAAATAAATTGCACATTGCACTATGAATAAATTGTTTTGTTTTGAAGAAAACATCAAATCCTTTATTATATGCCATGTCAGGTCTAACCATGTGACAGCAGGCAGGTGTTTTGTATGTAACAGCACTGTATTTTTCTTACACCAAATTTCTCAACATTATGAGGATTTACATATATAAATCAAGGTCCCTTTGTGTATATTAACCTGTTGTCCATTAATCACAAACAAAAACTTTCCCTCTGTCAGATAAATTACACTTTTTATATGAAAATGAAATTTCAAATTTTTAAATTTCCTCAGGTGATAAAGATATTACAGCCTTGTGTCGCCACGCGACTTGCCAACATGTTAATCACAATTTAATACCACAACAATAAAACCTTAGGTAATCTATTTAACTGTTGACAATGACTTCTCATACCTGTTGATCTTTACCCTTTCAATTTAAATATTTTCATTTAAATTTAAAGCTGAGACATGTGAATTTATCAATATACTGACAGAAATGTAAATAAAATTGACAAAAGATGTTTAATATTTTACACTATGGCTAAGCTTAGCTCTAGATATTGATCAATTATTCAGGGATGTGGGTATGTGGTATGTGATAGTGTTTGCATCAACAACTTCATTGTTAAAGAACTGCTGTTATGACCCATATTTTATCCCCAAAAAAATATGAAACCTTTAGTTTTCAGCAGTTATTTTGCTAAGCTCCTCATTTTCATCATTTACGAAACGATTTTCAAAATGACGAAAGTATTTCAAATTCAATTTCGTCAATAAAATTTTTCAGATACACAACAATCTGACACCTGACAAGTATGATCAAGTGCAGATGACTTTGGATGACCAGTGTCCAAACTAATGTCAAAAGTTATCTTTTATTTGATTGAATAGATGACCAGGACTCATTCAATATATAAAATTACAGATTCAATTTAAGAATATCTAGTTTGCATTTTTATGACTTATTTAAGTTCTCATAAAAAAGATTTAAAAGTCAGATGAAATTTGACTTATTTTCAATGATGACCGATCATTAATGTAAAAATTCTCATGAAATTGTACTTGGTAATTGGTCTACTTTGAATGACCTATACATTTTACACTTGTCAATGTCAAAATAAGTTCATGTTTCCAATGATGAAATATTCCAACTAATTTGTATTGCTAGTGTGTCTTGATTAAGCATTATATTTCAGAATTCTTTACAATCTTTGAGAATTTTATATGGGTTTAGGAGTTCATAAAAGTCACAAGGTGTAAATCATACACAGTGTCAACTTAAATCTGATCAGATCAAATTTGTCATAAAAAATCGTAGAATGTAAAGATATTGCCAACTGTTCAATGGTCAGTTTCCTTTAATTGTCCTAATTATCTCTGACCATCAGAAGACAGGGTTAAACTATGTCCTGGTCAAGTGTCCAGTTAGATCAAAAGGCACAGTAGGAAATTTGACAGTTTACAAATTTTATGGTCATTTTAAAAGTCCAAGGTTTTAATCTTTAGTTTAAATCATCTAATTTTTGTATGGATGAACGGAAATACATTCACAGAATATATGTGTACAATTCATCACCTCAATCACAAAGTCAGAAACCTTGGAGAAAAACTTAGTTTTAAGATTCTATCAACAAAGGGAAAAAAATATATGTAGTATAACATGATCAAGCCATATTCATTACAAATGTTTTCTACTGTCTTGATGTGAGGAGAAAAAAATCAAATAAATTTTTGCACAAATTTGAACTCTGCTTATACCTATTTTATTTTCCAGAAATCAAAGCTTGAATCACTGTTATCAAGTTCCAAACTACTTGACAATGGGAAGTGATCATTGTTAAAGCCTTTAATCCATATCAAGAGTTAATTTCCTTATAGCAAATAGTCTGACGTAACTATCTCTCTCCTGAGAGGGGATTTGTACCAACCATGGAATGGACTTCAACTGATATCTAAATTATCAAATATTATCACATCCCCACTGATAATTAGGGAAGCATGTTAACAATGTTAGATGTAAACTACTGGTGAAAACTGGTGTCAATTAGAGGGTTCTGTAATGATCCACCTTGTCTTACACCTGTTCCAAGCTATATATCTTACATACTGAATTTAGCAAATCTTTGAAAATAGATATCAGAATTTGTCCCCCTTGTCAGACCACTTTGAATGAATAAAACAATATTTAATTGAAAGCCTTACCAAACCATTTTAAACCTAACAATTACATCCCTCAGGACTGCTGTGTAGACAATTCAAAAACATACCATGAAATGCGTTTAGCCAGATAGCATCATTAGAAAGTTCAAATGTTAATATTTATACAAAAACTTGTTAGTTTGGACATGGTGTGGACAATTTCAATGACCAGTGTGGGCAAAAGCAGCTGTTTTCTGTCACTATACAATTTATTTATTCTAACTGTCCAGATGAGGAATTTGTCAGGCATAATTAAGATCTGTCTCACAAAGACAGAAGGTTATAAATGTGATATATTTCTAGCAACATGTTGCACCAAACTCAGAAAGGAAAATATCGGAATTATTTTCTGATTATAATTTTTATTTTTTTTCATAAAAATATCCAAAAATAACAGAATAACCCAAAATTCAAATGCTTTGCAGGTACATTTTATAATTTAGACCCTCCCCCAAATCACTGGTTGTCAAATTGTTCTACAAATTGTGAACTTACTATAAACAATTTGTACACATTAAAGTACAGAAAATTCCCTATAATGGCCATAAAAAATGTCAAAGAGTGACCACTGGCCACAAGAAAACAGCATGACAACAATATCCAACTACACAAAATAAAATCATAATGGGCTTAAAATGACCCTGTGTTCAAAACCCCACAGTAGGTGTCTAAACAGACACAAACTAAAATATCCAGGAAATACCCACTAACACATCAAGAAATCAGCCATTTCCAAATCTATTACACACAGGAAATGAACAGTGATAAGAATTGTATAATGTCCAAAAATTGTGTAATGACAAAGATATTTAACTTGACCACTCTATCATTACAACACATTGTAAACTTATCAACAGACAATAAAATCAAATCTTTATAACTTTAATTACTATTTAAATACTGAATTTTATAGTTTAAACTTCTGACTGATGAATATATTGGAATATATTACAATTTTAAAGATTTTGATATGGTGGATTTCAAATTTTATCATTCTATGAAATGTTCCATGATTTGAGTTTAACTTTGTATTTTAATCTATCTCATGCAAAAAAGTTTTTAGATTCTAAATGTGGTTTAGTTTGAAAATATTGCATCGTAACATTATTCTTTATTCGGTGTGCTAAACATAAAAAAAAATCGTTAATTTTTAAATTAGAATTTTGTGCCAGGGGAAGTTTAAAACATGTTTTTCTCCATCTTGATAAGTATATACCTTGATTCTGCAACACTTTCAGAGGTTTTGTCTTTGACTTGGGTACCAGTCTCTGATTATTATTGTTGGGAACCAGAACACCAAATGGTCTGCCCTGGTTACTGTGTTGGGAGCTACAGCTGCCAGGATGGGAATCCTCGGTACCAGATGAAGTCCTGCTAGGACAGGAATGGTTGGCCTTTGGTGTTGAACTTGACTGTGGATACGAACTGTCTGGTTGTAGGCTACACACATCATCTTCAAGTCTCATCTGTTTAATGGGACTGGCAATCTCTTCATAAACATGCTCCATTATTGATTGATAATATGGACTGTAAGGGGAGGTTACTGCATAATCTGAAAAAAAATTAACATATTAGTTTAATCCAACTTGGTTTTGTAAATTGTTGCAAGATTGAAATGCAAAAGTTGATAAAATAAAGAAAAAAATTTAACCAAATTTTCAAAACATAATGCCAGAATGGTGAAAACATTGTAATTGGTCATTCTAATAATTTCCATCAAGTTAGATTTAAATAAAAGCCAAGTCAACACAATTTTATATTCCAAATTTGCTATCCATAAAAATACCAACTTCTCATTTTGATAGTTTTCTGTTTGTCTGAACATGGAAAGATTTATATATATTTCTGGTTGTGCAAGTTGTTATATGAGCTGTCACAAGTATTATGACAAGATCCTACCCAACTTTCTACTTTTGTATCAAATCTTTCCATCTAAAGATAACTGTCCAACCATTGTGGACTTAGGCTGACCACTGAAAACAATAACACATGTCAACATGTGCTGATTTGATCTGGGGTAGATATACAATTCTTCTTCCAAACTGCATGTGCCCTGGGGGTCTAAGCATAAACAATTACATGTATATCTGTGTATGAACAATTGAATGACACAAATCCAAAATTATGTGACATTTTACAACTAAGACTTCATTAGGGAAACATCAATATAAATAAGTTTTTGTGTATTGGTACATTATATGTATGTTACAGGTATTTCATCTTCAAACCATTCCTAGACAATAAACTTTCATTATTATATTCCTTATGTCTAATAAATAGCCTTATTCAAAATACTGATAAAAATTTAAATCTTCATTTAGCCTACCTTTCAAGAATCCTGTGATTTTTTTTAACAGCATGCTTGTTTTAATTCCATTTAATTTATTTTTGTGTATTTCTTAGGTTATTGTGATTCTGTCTAGATTTTGTGTTACTGTAAGTTTTTCTTATTAGCATCGAACCAATAAACATCTCTTTTTCTTCATATATATTGTAAAATTATTCTATTTCTAGTAATTTATCTATATTTTTAAAACATGGAAAAACGAACTTGCTTTTCATTATGTTACCTTTTTTTAACCAATAATACAACCACAATAATATTATCATATAAAATCATATCATTTTCTTGAACCTAAGGCTATCTGCTCATTAAGTTATTATCTAATTTGTGCATGATGATAAGGAATGACACTCATCTTCTACTTCATAATAGGTCTTTATCTTAATTGAATGTCAGGTTAGTTCTTCACAATACAACTTTAGATGTTATCAGGAACATGGATTTAGGGGACTAATTTACTACTCCTATTTAATTAACCTGAAGAGGTTCAGGGTCAATGAAATTTTTAAATATTTTATCTGATGTCAAAACTATGAAACTTTGAAAATGACATCCAGAATTCTTCACTGTGTCCATATCCAACAAAAGAGTGAGGTGGGAATTATGAGTTGTGTCTGATTGACTTTAATATATTTGTATAAATTTTTTTCTAAATGATCTTGATGTGTATTAATTATGATATATCATGTATATATAAATTTCTGGTTTATATTTTATTTTATTTGCAGTCTATAATTCAAAAGTTATCTGTCGTTTTTATTTTTCGTCCATTGTTTTTTTTTTTAACTTATAGTGAACTTATTCTTTGGTGGATAGTCGTCCTTGGCAATATTATACCACATATAACATTTATATTTATGATTTTATTTTTTTATGGAGTAAGTATTAATAGTCTAACAACTTTTACACATTGGGAATCTCAACCAAAACTGCAGAGGAATGAGAATTCCAAAGACCTGAATTAAAGAAAATGGAAAACTTATTAATGCACACATTTTGATTGGTTAACATGGCTGTTAGTCCAAATGCAATATTGAAAAATGCTGATTACTGCAGCTATTAAACAACATCAGGAAAAGTTCTGAACTCTGTTTATACCATTTCCTACCCGTATAAGAATTCAAACACTATTTTTTTTTTTTGGCCTACTTCTTTTTGAAAACTTAAGACAAATTTTTAAATATATATGCCCCTTGCAAGTTCAAGAAATCCTTCTGAGTAGACCTATTTGATTGATGACCACCATGCAACATTGGTCAAATTTTGTACATCGACACAAGCAATGTTTATCTTTATCACAACTTATTCAGAGGCGTATTTAGAGGTGGGCACAGGGCCCCCCCCCCTTATCTGGGAAAAAATTGGTTGATTATATAGGGAATCACTGAAGCATGACCGGAGCGGGCCCCCTCTTAGGCAATCAGTGGGCCCTCACTTATGAAAATTTCTAGATTCGCCATAGTTCTTATATCTAGAACTAACAGCTATGTCTTTATAATGTATCTCAACACCACATGTTACTCTTCAGAATAAAGACCTGTATTTTCCCATAGTCGTCAGTTTAAAATTATCATGACAAAATGTTATAAATGTTTGCCTATTTTATTCAAGAGCACACAACTTGAATGACACTGTTTGATACGAGAAATCATATCCTAGAGGAACGCTTTAAATTGTATACAGTCTGGCTATTCTTTATCCCTCTAAAACATCCAACACAACAATACTTAAAGTCACTTAATATCAATCTACAAGTTGCTTTGTGGTCAAGTGACCGCTGAGGGTTAAACTGAGGTTATGTTTTCAGTTAAAACATACCTAGATTGCATGCTATCATGGATGACATGCTCTTTTGAATCTGCACCCTGCGATAAGTACTCTTATTGCTTGTTAACAGTCAATGGGGCTTTCATAGGAGTTTAAATCTACCGTGGAATATACAAATAATAACTGCCAATGATTACTTAGTGCAGAAATACAACTTAAAATAATTGAATCTAATTTGGAAGTTCCAGTCTTTTTTTAAGTAAAATTTTTAGTGTCAAATATGTTAAATTTATTATACAAAACAAAGATAATTCCCCCATAATTCCAAGTAAATGAAAGGGCTTTTGTGGTCAGAAAGTTTGATCTTTTATTTAGTGCAGGTTTGGTGCAGATTCATAGGCAATGTGAATCTTTCAAGCATAATGATATTGATCCTTTAACAATTATCCCATTATTGTACTACATATACTGTATCTATGAAGTGTACTATACATTGTAATAAAAACCTTAAGTGATGTGATATGAGTGCCAATGAAAAATATCCACATAAGACAATGCAAGTATTAACAAGTTCTGAGGCCACAGTAAAGCCTGATACAATGAGCAAACACATGATACCTTAAGAATAATAAATCAGATATATAAGACCCTAGGTGACCATGACAAAATGCGAAACGACACATAAAAGACAACCACCTGATTTATTAACCAACAAGAATGTGTCCTCAGTACACGAATGCCCCACTCGCACTATCATTTTCTATGTTCAGTGGACCGTGAAATTGGGGTAAAATCTCTAATTTGGCATTAAAATTAGAAAGATCATATCATAGGGAACATGTGTACCAAGTTTGAAGTCGATTGGACTTCAACTTCATCAAAAACTACCTCGACCAAAAACTTTAACCTGAAGCGGGACAGACGGACGGACGAACGAACGAACGGATGCACAGACCAGAAAACATAATGCCCCTCTACTATCGTAGGTGGGGCATAAAAACCACAAAGTGAACCAAGTAAGTCCAAGTTGTCTTAATTCAAGTCAACCTTACAGAAATAACAATATACCATACTACAAATTTATTTAACTTCCTGAACACTGATACAAGAAAGTTAGGTTTTTTAAGGATACAATAGAGCTATATATTTGCGGGCAATAAAACTAAAAAGTCAAGACTATTTAAAACTATCATGAACAAGAATGTGTCCATAGCACACGGATGCCCCACTCGTACTATCATTTTCTATGTTCAGTGGAACGTGAAATTTGGGTCCAAACTTTAATTTGGAATTAAAATTAGAAAGATCATATCATAGGGAACATGTGTACTAAGTTTCAAGTTGATGTAACTTTAACTTCATCAATAACTACCTTGACAAAAAACTTTAACCTGAACTTCGCACTATCATTTTCTATGTTCAGTGGACCATGAAATTGGGGTCAAAACTAAAATTTGGCATTAAAATTAGAAAGATCATATTATGGGGAACATGAGTACTAAGTTTCAAGTCGATTGGACTTCAACTTCTTCAAAAACTACCTTGACCAAAAACTTTAACCTGAAGCGATGGTATGCACGGAGGCACAGACCAGAAAACATTTAAAGGGCCCTCTACTATCGTAGGTGGGGCATAAAAATTCAAGATTCGCAAGATCATTATTCCACTTAACCTAAAAAAACATAAAAATAAAGATATTAGATATGATTTTCCACTAATGATACAATGTTAATTTAGGATTGATTTATCTTGGTGTCTAACACAAATTTTTCACTATTTGCTATCTTGTAGGGAGCGCTAGCTTTTTATTTTTGGAGGAAGCTTAAGCTGGAGAGTGCCCAAGAGAGAACCATTGACCTTCCCCAGGAAAACTGACAAACCAAGTCAATAAATATGGAATCAAACAAACTTGACCTGTCAAATGTTGCCATTTTGATGGGTTCAATTCAAAACCTCTGCAGGTAAAGCAACCAACAATCGATCAATTCAAAACCTCTGTGTTGCCAGACTATAAGTGATTGCTGTAGATGAAGTTATGTAATACTTAAGACCATTTTGCCACTGTCAGAGGCAGCCTCTTTAATGGATTATGAAAGAACAGATTAACACAATATTCCTTGATCACAGACATACAAGTATCATCATAGATATCTGGCCTTGAAGTCATAAATCATAAGTCAGTTTTTTGCACTTAAACTCTAAATTCAACCAATCAAAATGCTTGATTTCATGTTTTGAGCATGATTTTTGTGCTCAAAGAACTGAGCATAGTTTTAAGACTTCACTTTTAACATAATAGGTCCATCTGACTTTCTTATGGGATTATTTCAATAAAATATGAATTCATGTTCATGTACATGTATGTCTATAAATAATGAAAATTTAATTATTTTTGGAAGAACAAGGCTGTTGAATAAAAGCCGTCACATGACCATCTCACTGACATACAAAGTAACATGTACATATTAAACCTTCTTCTAGATAAAATTACCAGGTTTAATTGTAAAATAACTATTATTCTATTAAATTTCTGACTTTTCTCAACATTTACAATAATTTAGTACCTGTAAGTGATTTATCATTAATATGTCACAGTTGTCCCCAAGTTTTACCAAAGATGTGAGAATTGAGCTCCAGTTAATTATCCAAACAATAATCAATCTAAATTGTAACAGGTTAATATAAAGGAGATAACTTCTATCATTATGTTATAATGTCTGAACAGGGCAAACAATGACAATCAATAGAGGTTAATTTGAATAGGGAAAAGGGTTCCCCTTGTCTGATTGTAGTGCCTATTCTAACAGGCCATTGTGAATAGAATAAATGATACTTCAATTCAAATACATGTCTTGATTGAGTGGGTCACTAAGTAAATAAAGAATTCAATTATGTGGGGAAAAAGGTTTAAATTTCAAAAGAAACAAAATAGTGTCAAACCATGTTTTATGTTTCATCTTTCAATTAGTATCAATAGAAACAGAACCACATAAAACGGGAGACATCACAAAGTAACTAGACAATTTGGAGTGGAACAGGTAAAGTTTGGCTTTACCAAAAAAGTAGCTCCAGAAGGGGGACCAGGGGCAAATATCCCTCTAAATCCACCTTAGACTACAGTAGGTATATATTAGCATATGCTTCCAATAAATCCACCTTAAGACTACAGAAGGTACATAGTATGCTTCCAAATAACATTTATTGATTGCAATTGATTGTTGGTGTTTGATACCTTTTTTAGCACTTATATTGGAAGTTTGAAAAGATACAATGTAGAAGCTGCAAGATTTAATTGTAGAGGAACCTACAATAGGCATGACTGGCAATCTAGTCAATTAAAATATTGGACTGGTACACACTTGCCATGTGCAGGGTTTGAACTAGTCCAAATAATTCTGCCGTTTTTGTACGGCCTTACAATTATGATATCAAATAAAAAATTGGTCATAGGAAGGCGTAACAGCAAAATCAAAGATAGCCTTTCTAGACGGCATAATTTTTTGGACCATGTTTGATCTCACAATGACAGGCTAGTGTTTACTGTTGATGAACTAATCCAATAGTTGTGACATCTTGAAAGGCTATTATGGCGTCAAGTCAAAAATTTAAACTAGCCTTGCAAGACGTCATAATTATTTATTTAATTAATTAGATGAACTACATTTTGTTCTACAATATAAGACCACTCAGCAATCTTGCATATGCATCCAACTACAATTTGAATGATAACAAATAACTGTTACAACTGTAACTGGCAAACTCCATATACATGTACACAGTGTTAAACATAACAACTTTTAAGTCAAAAGAATATCTAAATAATTATTCATACATTTTAGAAATTGTTATGATGAAACCAAATAGTGATTGACCATTACAATTTACATGTATAACAATGCAAAATAATAAACATGTAAAGCAGGAATACATGTCTGACAAGAAAATGACCCTATGGACATTTGTGACACCAGGAAAGTGTTAATAAGGGGGTGTAACAAACAGAATATTAGACTGGACATTACCCTTAGGGTTAGGATACACTATAATTTACAAGTCACACAAATTCTGATATCATAAAAGTGTTAAAAACATGACAATACATGGTAAATACCTGCACTTTTAAAATTTCTTTTTGAATCTGAAGAACCGGAAATTCATAATTTGAGAATATTGATCTGATACAGAATCACACAGACATTGAGGTCTGTTAGGTTTTTTAATTTAAGAAGAAAATAATGAAAGGTTTGACGTCCGCTCAATTTATATTTTTCTTCTCAATTTAAGTCTTATTTTATTTTCTTTATTATAAACAATTTTTTATGAACTCTGCTTTACTTTTCCTGTAAATCATGTTTATTTGTACGACACAAATTCGATTCCCCCTTTCGTACCTCACGTGGTTGACTGCTGTGAAGAACATCTGCTACTCGATGACAAACTGACCAAATCAAATTTTCAAATCAGCAATTTATTATGCAGTTTGAAATAACTAAAATAAAAGTTACTTACCTTGCAAAGTCAGTATATATTAAAAACTTTCTTTAAAACGAATAAAACTCTGCAAATCCGCGAATTATCGATAAAAATTGTAGTGTTTATAATATCCATTTACACATTGTTGTCATAATCGTAGTTGAATTAAGCGCCGGTGCGTGACGTCACAGGAGCGACCTCTAGCGACCAAGGTGCCCGCTATAGTCTATTTTAGATAACTCTGTGTGGCTTCTTTAGATTAGTGAGAATTAATCAAGCCATACCTATCTGAGTATGAGATTATCAAATAGACTCATAAATAAAAATGATTTCTAGGGTAGTATAAAGAAAAGATATCTTATATCAATTTAGTAATTATGTAATTTAGTAAATTTTGAGTCAAATAAAACAAATATATAAAAGAATATACCTCACTACACAAGACTACTATAAACAGGGACAGTCTAGCTATACTAAGACTAAGACTGCTAGAACACATAGTTTACTTTAAAGCAGAAAAATGGGGTTCTAAAACCATATACATATATGCGTAGTACACATGTCTCTGCTAAACATAGACAACATACAGAATAGAGAACAGTAGACAAGCATACCCGTAGCCAGGGCGGGGGGGGTTTGGACGAACCCCCCCTTGAAAATCAAATAAGCACTGTTAAAGTCAACGTTTTGTTCAAAGTGTGACTGTTAAAGTCGAGTTCACGAGTCCAACGAACCCCCCTTGGAAATTCCTGGCTACGGGCCTGACAAGGGACTAAATAGTATGAATAGATGATTAGATATAAATATAAATAGTCTACAAAATTAAAGAAGACAGAAATGAAGAACCCCCCCCCTTTTCCCCAATCAAAATCCTACTGCACAACGATGGAGTATCTTGATGAAACAGTTAGTAAACAATTGCTGCAAGCTTCAATTTGTTTTGGCAGTTATATTTTCTTTAATTTATCAAGTTAAATTTACCCAACATGAATGATAAAACAAATGAAATAAAGTTTATCTTGATGAAATTAACTTACAGCATGCAGCAATTTGAAGAAATTTTAAGCAGAACATGCATCGTTATACAAACGAATATTTATGTTTGAAGTTAAGCTATCATACTCTTTTGGACACAAATGAATTCATTTTGGTCATCGATGAAAAATTTCACAAAAAAGATGTAATATTTGAATTTTGCTTTAAAAAATCGTCAACAACAAATTATCAGGCGCGGATCCAGAGGGGGGTTCCGGGGGTTGGAACCCCCCCCCCCTTTTTTTGGACGATCAATGCATTTGAATGGGGACATGTAATTGGAACCCCCCCCCCCCCCCTTTGTCCTGGGTTAGGAACCCCCCTTTTTAAAATGGCTGGATCCGCCCCTGAATTATATATTGCACTGATCAACGTTTCAATTCATTGAAACATACAAAATTGAGAAGCAATATCATCTTCTTTTATGCATATCAAATATTCAATTTCAAGCAGGATTTGAGAAATTGTCCCTACTCCAATTAATGACAAAATAAAATTATGCACTTGATCCACTTGAAAATAAAGAAACATCTCTTTTATTGCTGTTCTTCATTAAAAAAAAACTGATGAACCGCTACGCTTGTGAACTGAAAAGCTCTCACAAACCGCCTCCTGTCTGATGCAGAGAAGTAAATGTAAAAATCACACAAGTTCTATGTCATATACCATGCAGGGGCGTAGCTACCCGGAGGCACGACAGCACGTGCATCCACGTCGTTTTCACAAACAAAAAACAAAAAAAAAGCAGAAGAGAGAGAGATGAGTTGGTCAATCGGAATCGGAGACTGTTGGTGTCTTTTCCGTCTATCCCGGATATTAGTTTGACAACCTATTTACAAGTGTTGATGAAGCTGTTCATTCAGGAAAAAAATCGCAGCTCCGAAGTTGCGTGCACATTGATTCGGCATGCAAAAAAAAGAAATGGCAAAATAAAAATATATAAATTGAATGTTAAAGGAAACACCTATGTTGTCACTTTTTTTAATTGGTGAAATATCATTAAATAACGACATTTGGTTTCAAAATAAAAAAAATTTGGAGATTATGACAAAATCGGAAGGTTGCTTGTATCTTTTACAAGATTTTTACTTTTGAATTTGTAATACTCAGTCTAAGATATGTAGTTTTGGGGCACATTTTACAGTGTACTGTTCATCAGTTTGGAATGAGATGTACCAATCGGCATTAGAATTATCAGATCCCTTCGATATCGTTGAAAATATGCAGAGGCGATGTGGTTGACAGACTACCGGAGCCAATCACCCTGCAACCACGCCAAAACAGTATTGGAAAGTCTCATTATTTTTTGCGTTTATATACCATATGATAAGGCAACTGGAGAGTCGAGTCGCGTCAAGTTATCAGAAAATCGCTTCTTTGTGCTGTATCTGCTTCAACGTGTTGTAGGAAATATCACAAACGAACAAATCTCAATATTGTCTGAAACATACGAAACTGACCTAGCATGTAATTTTGACGAATTCAATTGGGAGGTCGCTAGATGCCGAACACGTACGCTGGTTTATAACATCTCGCGAGTGCTACCATGCCATGATGTCCCTGAGATCTATCAGTCACGGTACTACGTATGTAATTGAAAACAAATGTTCGATCAACAATGAACAACGAAATTTACATAGCATTACTGCATATTCATCGGGATTTCAGTGTGAGTGTTGACAAAGTAATAGAGAAGTTTGTTTCTGCGCAGACCTGAAGAGCAGATTTTGGACAATTTTGAGTAAATGCTGTATCACAAATATGTGTTGTTTATGTATTACTATATTCAGAAGATTTATTAATAGTTTTACATTCATAAATTTTTATCTACATATAGCTCCTCTTTTAACCGTCCTATGACCGAAAACCGAAGGAAAAAAAATTCTGCATATTAGGGTCCCAAAAATTGCTTCCACATCGTTTCTTTCTAGCTACGCCCCTGCCATGTATACAGCGCAGTGTTAAAGTATAAACTGCAGTGACATGTTTTGAGAAAAGTGTAGGTTCCCCTACTATAATAGACATCAACGGATGTAAGAAATTACATCAACGTGTAATAATTATTTGGAATTGGATATTGTGCGTGGTTCTCATCAAATTCAATATAATGATTGATACACCCAAGAACGTCCTCTACATCTCCCTAGTTATATAAGACGAGTGCGAAATCTGTTACTGGAGATAGTGCATACTGTTGTAGAATTGGAGATATAAAGGAAGTCTATCTAGTTTAATAAATTTAGGGAAGATCTTCTTTGGCTCAAAATATTGGATACGGAGCGCTGATTTTTACCAAGCGATGCAGTGGGTTTTTAAGAGAAGTAACGGTTTTAAGTTTTATTTCGCGAATTTTATTATGAGTATAGCCATATTTAGTATCTATAAAATAAGAAATTACGTATTGTTGAATCTTCAAGCTAAACTCAATTTAGTAGACTATTAAAACATTGTTAGGTTAATACATTTTTCACTATTGTATCTATTAAATCAGAGAAAATACCATTTCTTATATAATTTTTTTATATCGGACAATCTCGTTATCAATTTTTAAAACAGATAACCGTGCAGAAATATTACATTAATTTTAAACTAAACTAATGTTGATATCAGAGACATGTTGATATGTTACAGATCTAACCTTACATGGAATTTCCGTTGTTTTAACCAAGGATTTGTATAGTAATCCTTGTTTTAACTGATAATATGTAATTGTCTGTTTGTGACACCAGGTACTGTCTGGTGAATTTTTCATTGTACATATTTAGATAAAATTTTATCAAGGTAAATAGAGCGCTGACTATAGATCCAGAAATTGAGGGTTCGAATTCTGCTGGTACCGTTCACGGATTTTCACAACATTGGCGCTACGAGCATCTAGCTTCTACTGGTACAAACAGTGTATATGTTACAGGGAATTTGTGAAATCAGTGATTTTGTAAAATCACTGAAATTTCAGGGAATTTGTAAAATTACTGAACTGATTAGTGATTTTATAAAATCCCTGATTTTGACTAGTGATTTTACAAAATCCCTGAATTAATTAAGATTTTTTTTACGGATTCACTGATTAAATTTAGGGAATTTTTAAAATACATTCATTCATTTTTATTAAGAATTTCTGTGAAAAAAGACTACAACAGTAACACTCAATAAGTTTGAGGTTAATCTAGTCTTTATTTTAATATTAAGTGAGCGGTTTTCATGCACAAAACAACTGAAATACTGTAGAACAATGGCTCAAACACAAATGCTTGAAATCAAGAGCAAACATACACACAAAAGTTACTTCAAATAATTGAGATAAAATTAAAGTGAAACATATGAAACCAGGGAAAATATGATAAATATTTTGGAATATTTTGTCAATGAGCCACAGAAAAAAGACAAAACAAGCTCTTATAACTTTTGAAAGAAAGTTACTGTTTATTATAGTTTTTCTGTATAATTACTGTAGAAAATAAAACCAATTGTATCAATTTTTTTAAATCAAATATAAAAACTGAACATTAGGTTGATTGCTGTCATTAGAGAAGAAAAACACATATGTAAGGTATAAGAAATTGAGTGGGTTAGGGTATGTGATCCAGTGGCAAATATTACATGCATATCAGATCAAGAGCATCTTATTCATTGATGCATGAAAATTGATATATAAAAAGCAAATAAGTGTTGTATTATTAATTTGCTGCCTACAAAATAACATTTTTATTCACAAAATAATAATAAAAAAAGACAACAGAAAAAATTGGTAATAATACTTTGTTTTGTACTTGCATGTTTATGAATAGGTTAATCTAACAAAGCAAAAATAAACAAAGTTTTACCTACTCTGGTCATTTATCAGACACATGATTGTATTCTATTACAAAGTGGTATAACTTTGAATAAGTTTCTAAAATTTCTCAACTCTTTTAATCCAAATAAAGTAAATATTTTGTTGATAAATGACGGTATGAAGTTCTTCAATGTTGAGATTAGAAAAAATGTTAAAAAACGATATTCATCAGATGAAGATGTTTTAAAAATATTATGTATGTCTTGAAGACATATACAGCATAGTTAAGAAAATTCACATATCAGTAGCTTATAGTGGTAGGGATGTCACCCAAACTTGTCTTGCAAAAATAAGCAAATTCAGAGTGGTCTAAATACCCGTTTATATGCCTTTTAGTCATTATCATTATACACAAGTTCTAGCTCATAGTGTTTATTAAACAAATATATTTCTAAATCATTAGTGATCATTCATTTGGTCTGTCTTTCTATTAAGAAAAACACATTTCTAATAGCATGTTATACTTTATTGTAATCAGGGATTTTACAAAATCCCTAGCTCTATTGTCAGTGATTTTGTAAAATCCCTAACAATTTCAGGGATTTTACAAAACCACTGAAACTGTTAGTGATTTTACACAATCACTGATTAGTCCAGTGATTTTTACAAAATCCCTGATTTTACAAATTCCCTGTAACATATATATAGAATATTATTGTCTGACAGTTTGAGTTAGATATGGTCATGGTGTTTGACATGCCGGTCATATTGGGATAACCATGACATGTGTAGATGGCATGCAGGGAACTGACCAGAGAGTTGTTCTGATGGATTGTACGCAGCTCAACAAAAAAAGGAGGGGGGGGGGGGGGAGAGAGATTTGTAGACCTAGAGATAAAAAGCTCGTTTAGCCAGTCAAGGTCGTTAAAAACTTCCATCGTTCGGTTAGAGAAGATCTTCTTTGGCTCAATTGCTTAGAGAGCTGCCTTTAGATCACGAGATTGAGGGTAAGAATCCCGCCGGTATCATCCATGGATTTTGAACAGATATATCATGTTAAGGAGGGGTATTTGCGAAAAATACCAGTCGAGAGAATGTTAAATTTCACGAGCCGTAAGGCGAGGGAAATTCATTCTAAAGACTGGTATTTTTCGCAAATACCCTCTCTGTCGTGGTATTTGCCAAAAAATACTCTATCCGACTGGACGCTTGTAACGTCACGATCATCAATGCGTTTTAGTACATTAACATTCGGTGTAATTAAACAGATATATCATGTTATTGAGGGGTATTTGCGAAAAATACCAGTCTTTAGAATGAATTTCCCTCGCCTTACGGCTCGTGAAATTTAACATTCTCTCGACTGGTATTTTTCGCAAATACCCCTCCTTAACATGATATATCGGTTCAAAATACCACGACAGAGAGGGTAAAAAAGGCATATCCTTTTAGCAAATACCCCGGCGGCGTTAAAAATGAACGATATTCATTTGATAACAGTAAATTGGTGAAAAATACACTGGCTATTAACCAATCAAAACCCCGGATTCTTACATAAGGTGTAATTATCACGACAATACCTTGGTATATAGATCTGCCTGTCTGAATTCGAGCGGTGCATGATGAAATCCTGGGCGTTAGTCAGTTTCATCTCTATTCGAAATTGCCCATGGAGAGATAATTCTATATCTCATACAAGGATTTGAATGTTACAGAAAATTTAAAGTTACCACCTGAACACATTTGGTAATTCATGAGGTATTATTTTATATAATCATTATTGGAACTATCGGACGCAAATTTTCGACGAAAGGGACAGATATATAGGGTGTAATTTGACGTCTGAACCTAAATGTAAGTTCTGAGTGTACTATACAAAATTACATAGAAAGGATATCAGGAATTATCCCAGAATTTTTGACACTATACTGCATACCGCACCAAACATTTAGTTTTATTCCCTAGAAATGTGACTTGAACATTTAAAGGAATTACAGCTTTCCGTTTCCAATATGCTGCGTAATGAAGGTGTATCAGCACTCTAAAGTTTCGTTGTAACCTGATTCTCTAATTATAAAGTCTTGAAATTCAGAAAGCCTAAAATAGACGCTTATTTTGCAGCACACCTTTTGATTTATGGGTATCCACATATTAATTTAATAAAATTCTGAATTACAATTAAAAGAAGACTATTTTGATTGACGCAGATGGCCATCATGGTTAGATGCCATAAACTTTCATCTGATAAAGTTTATGTTTTGATGGATATTTAAATTATAACACAATCAATATATGACTTTACTTTTAGATTCTGTCAAACATGATCATTTAATAAAATTCATTGTCCGAAATATTAATTAAAGTGTGTCCATCAGAGGATAATGATCGGTCACCCAACATCTGTACCATGACGGATAGATTAATGAAATGTCGTAAAACTGTTCCTCCTTTGTTACACAGTATTAATTGGCTGTTGCAATGTCGCATAAATATTTTATCATTTTAATTTTGGTCATAAACCAAGGAACCATACTTCAAACATATTTTTTTTTACATTATGATGGGCTCTACAGTAGATAATTGTTCCTGACTTTTAACATGTTGAGCGATTTCACAGAGATAGAAGTGATATACCAAAAATAATCCAACTCCAAGGAAAATTCTAAACAGAAAGTCCCCTATTAAATCGCCATCCAAGTCACTATTTATAAAGGTAAACCATTATAGTTCAAAGTACGGTCTTCAAACACCGCACAACAAGCTATTAAGGGACCCACACATTACTAGTGTGATACCATTCAAACGGGAAACCAACGGTCTAATCTATATAAAAAAACGAAAAACACTTATGAACACATCAACAAACGACAACTATACTGAACATCAGATTCCTGCAATTAACATATCTATTTGATGGGTATTTAAACCAAAGCTATCCAATGTTTTTTTCAACAGACAGGCAGTAACATAAACCCTGTTGAATTTATTGTTTAAGGACTATATATATGGACATCAGAAGTGCTGAGAATGGAATTGGTATCTACCGATACGTATAGTTTTAAAATGCCAATATGCTCTGAAGCTTTAAATGTGTAATTTAAGGATGAACTACATCGTTGGGATGTTTATATTGTTTTTACGTTTTGTGCAATTTTCTCTATTCTTTATAATGTTTGGCTATTTATCTATTCTTCACATTTTTCTGCAAATTTGACTTTGTGTAACCCCATCCAGACTCACGTGTCACTGTAAGACATTCTCGTGATCGAGCAACACCATCACAGAAGAAAGCTTAAAAAGGTCCCAAAATAACAAAATGTAGAAGTCAATCTAGAAAAAAATGCGGTCAAATTGATGATAAAACAATAACCAAAATACAAATATGACAATCATTTAGACCACTTATACCATATGATGAAAAGACCTTTATTAGTGTATACTTCTTGTTAGGTTATCATGAAATGTTGACAATTTCTGTTAATGGAAAGACATTGCTTAGAGAAATAAGTTATTTTCATATTTGACATAACTGGTTAGAGAAAGACAATAGATGTATAAACACAAGAGGACCGCTCCAGTCGTGCTTCAATGATTTCCTATATATTCAGCCATTGTCCAACAAAAATATGGCATGAAAATCCCTCTTAATCCGCCTCTGACTGTCTCGTGGGTTTTTATATTGGTTATTTCATGCTCCCTTTTTATCATTGGGATTTTTTCCGGTTAGAGGCAGACGTTCTTTGTATTCAACTAAATGTGAGCAAGAAGAAGAAAACCAAGGAGACCTGTTTCAACTGATTTTTATAGTGCGTTGGACTTTTATCCAACTGTCTCAGGTTGATTGGAGGGTTTGTGCTTTCAAACATGTTAAAGCCTGCCGCACATTTGTTGTGCATATTTCAAGACAGGAGCCTGACATCTGAGTCGGTAGTTGTTACTGTATATCAGGAGCCTGACATCTGAGTCGTAGTTGTTACTGTATATCAGGAGCCTGACATCTGAGTCGGTAGTTGTTACTGTATATCAGGAGCCTGACATCTGAGTCGGTAGTTGCCATTTGTTACTGTATATCATCTTTGTTTTTCGTTTATTGATTTTTACAGATAGCAGGCAATTGTTTTTCTCGTCTTTTTTTCCGATTCATCATTTCGGGGTCTTTTTATTGCTAACTATGCTATCTCGATTTTTCTCAGTGTTAAAGACCGTGCGGTCCCCTTTAGTTTTAAAAATGATAATAAGCAATGCATAATTCAAATGTGAGCAATAGTTTTAACCAGGATTCAATTTAGGAATTGATCCTTTCTAAGAGTAAGACAATTTTGACACAGAGCTGCACAACGCATCCAAGGCTGCAAGATACAAATGTTCTAACAACAACATCAAGAGAAGACTGTTAGACCAGGCGAACAGACAATTGAAGCAGAATTGAGCACAAGGAAACATTAGAGATTGACATATATTTTTATAAAGTGCTAAAGGCTTAACTCATGGGAACATTCGTATTTCATTTTATTTCATTAAACATTTTGAATTACATATTACAACAATACAAATGTACACGTTTTATTTGTGATAGTTCAATTTTCCTGGTCTTAATCTCTTTTCATTCTTTTCTGTGATGCTGGCGATCCTCGATTCTCCTGTTTCTTCTCTATGTAATTGCATACTTTTGCAAATGCGTTTAATCTAATATTCATCCAACATTTGATCAATCTTTTTAGGAGATATACTTCAACGGCATCACTCTCATCATCCTCATCATTCTTGTTCTTCATCAATTCCATATAAGGATAGTTAACGGACTGACTATCCTCAATCTTCTTGTGGAGCTGGTCCTTTGTCACACGCAAACTCGAAGATTCATCTAAATTGGACCGAACAATAGTTTCCATTTCTCTAAACAATATATAGACAGGATCACTAACAGAGAAATAACCACCCCTACTAATAATGGTAAGCCAGTCTTTTGTATAGGAGAGTACATTCTGAGTGTCGACTTCAGATTCAGAAACCCTGAAGTTTTTAAGAATGTTCAAACACAGTTCATTCATAGGATTTGTATGATGTTTTGCGAAACTTTGCGATAACTTGCTACATATATATCCTGCTGTAAATCGCAAGGCTTGTCTTTCAGTTGAAGTAAGGGTATACACCGGAGTTGTCGTTTCTCCTAACGTTGTAGAGACGTCGTACCGTCTCTTCAAAAGTTCTTGAAACAATTTTTGAATAAAAAATTGCAACAGAAATCTGCATATCGGAGTTGGATAGTTTTTTATTTCTAAGTTGGTTAGAAAACTTTCAAATGTCAATTCTATATCTTTAGATCCTCTGAGTTGATGAAATGATCCAGTCTTTCTTTCAAGTTTTGTTGACATCAACAGGTTGCTATCATCAGCTTGAATAATAGAGGGCCAAAGAAGCTGAATTAACTTTTCACAGTTTCCATTCGCTGCATTGCTGTTTTTCAATTTTTTTATTGTTAAGATTAACATATCGTTTAGTTTGACGTTGAGTTTACAGAACCCCTCTGATTTCAGCTTTCGAAAAGTATCCAACAATAATTTCTTGGCATTTTCTGTAGCTTTCTCTAATGTGAATGCTGGAAAAAACAAAAATGTTATTAAAAATCATTTGTAAGTAATTTGACAATGCTGCCATATTTTTTCTTCGTCTCTGTCAGTGAAGGGGGGCTAATTGACATAAAAAAATCTCATTAGTTGATATAATTCCATGAATATAAATATACTTTAAAGATTGTTTGTAGTCAAGTGGACGAGAACATGCAATTTAACAAAGAATATATAGATCTCTGTTTACGTTATTCTCATACGAAAAAACAAGCGGCAATAGAGTCTGATTTTTATCAGATTAACATGGAATACAATTGTAGGATCTGTATGATACATACATAATTATGTTCGACCGGGATAAAGGGCATGACATTTGGACTGCCACAGAAAATGAGAACAAGTTAGATAGCGCGACAGAAACTTTGCCTTGCAACAGACATGGACCTAATTCTATTGACACCTTTTTGGCGATAAAAGAGCGCGGAACTTTTTCCATACAAGGCATCAGATTCACGCACATTTCAGACCGAACATTCATGTATATGGATATCTATACATCAAGAACAGCCGAACGAATGCATCCACTATTGCAAGGGTTTGACTACCGAGACGGGAGAAAATTAAAGTCAAAGATAACCATGATAATGTTGAAAATACAAAACTAAAATAAGAATTACTTTCCGGATATTTTTCCTTCTCGAAACAAAATAAATATACATTAGTATAGCAACTTACCATATTCTCTAGCAGTATTACCGGGCTGTGTTTGTTTTGGGTTGGAAGATTTCTTTTCTAGTCCTGAAAATAAAACAACAAAATCAAAACTTTAGAATGAGTAACAAATGATTAATGAAATAAAACATCAGTACACTGTTTTCCATTTGGTTAAATTAATGTATAAAAGAACAGGATGAGTCATTATATTTTTTGTTTAAGGATATAATTCATTATAAAATTATTCAAAATAATTGGATAACAAACTGAATTCTATATATATATGAATCCCCTTCTGTGGAATGCAATAACTAACCATTATACAATAGTTTCCGTCTATGATTTTTACTTGTACATGTTGTAATTTTAATGCAAATATATAAACTAAAGGGAAAGTATGACCTGATAGATATGCGCAGAATTACAAAACAAATTTCAAAACTTTACACGTTTATAAAAAATATACATACCCGATATCAACATTGGTCTTTCTTGTCCAAGACACTCATAACACACCCAATCCGAAGGTTTGTCGTCTACTGAAACATCTAATCCAACACAGCGTAAATGGTAAAACTTAAGGTTACAGTTTGGACCCTCACATTCTATTAAATCAGCTACTAAATCTGATTTGCAATGGCAATACGTTTCAGAAATATCCATTATTTCACCGAAAACGTCCTCCATCATAACAAACTATTGTGTTCTATCATGTTTCAACTAAGAACTTCAGATCACATATGCATGCAAATTGTCAATTCCTTAGTATTTATTACAACATCCAGTTCGTATATTCGAGGGAACACTATTGTGACCGGAAAGTGTCAGTGGCTTTCTAGATATCATGCCGAGAGTGAATTACCATGCCATATCAATAAGCAATTAAGAAGTTATTGGTAGATATGTGGTTAAATTCAGATGTTCAATTTGCCTTTTTATCAAGTGAATAATCAAAAACTTTGAAAATGGTAAAGTTTTATAAATTTTTTGAACAATATATGGACAGACACAAAAAGTTGTTAATCAGATGCTTGCTTGTTTTTCTAAAGAAACTGAAATTTATCGATTAATAAATAAGTTTAAAAGGTGGCCAATTGAGTGCCTTCTGTAAATTGAAAATAAGTACCCGTGCTCTCAAAATAGAAACAGACCGATATAAAAATCATATTTACAGATAGAGATCCAATATTGGCAACAATTTGTAAAAAAGGTACTCTTAATATGGTTGAAGACGAATAACATTTTATTATTAATTGTCCAGCTTACAACCTGTTATTTTTCTTTCTTTCAACTAATAAATTGTTTTTTTCATATCAATCTAATTAACATATTGATCTCTGATTGTTTTCCTATAAAAGGATCATATAAAAATGTTTAATGCATGGTGGTACGAATATTATATAATTTGTTAGTTATACGTCCTTGATGCATGTAATGTCTATGGATGTGTATATATCTGTCTTTCTTCTTCTCTTGTTTGTGCTTGATAAGGACGTGCTCTTTAATATGGAAATATAAACAGTTTTAAATCATAGAACTGCTGTTATTTTCTATATACATGATGAATTCAAGTTATGCAATAAACTTTGATAAATAGTAAATTTCTAACAAATCTGTAAAATTTTATAATAAATTTTATTTTGGGTTTCTAAGACCCCGTTTACACTGACAAACAAGATAAGACAGGACCCCAGGCTACTGATCTGCATGCCATTAGCATATTTCTGACATTTTTTACAGACAAATCACATTCTATACAATCCAAGACTACATATGTGGTTACCAATTAAATTCAACTAAAATGTTGAGAACCGAGTTCAAATTTAAGAGGGTATGTTGATGATCATAAGTAGATAAGCATATATGGGTTAGCGTCAATTCGACAACAACCAAACGACACTCACACAAAAAACACAAAAAACCAACAAAGTATATATATAAAGATGTCAAGCATGGCTGGTAATAAACGGTTGATACTGGAAACTGATCATATACCACACAATCTTTTAACTTTAAAACTATGTATTTACATTGCATCATAGATCAAATTTATTCGTTCAGTATCTGGTATCTTGTGTTAATATGTCTTTTGATTGAGTTAAGCCATTTCAATTGATATTCTATAGTATGTCTTTCTATTTTGTGATGTTGCACTATTGTTTCAGATAAGGGTGAAGGTTTGCTACCATTAAGGTGGTATGGGTGTCTTCCTCCATCTTGGATTGTAAAAAACAGAGAACCAAAGGTCCAGATTTTCTATCAAGTTAGCAAAATTTGATGCAGGAATGCAGATATTTAATGTGAATTTTCATTTAAAAGAATCAATTTATAAGAATATAACTTATAAATATTGATATTTTTGCAAATGATGATTATTTTTGGTTTTTCTAAAAAATAAATTCAATTGGCATTTTAAGGGGAAGTAACTCTAAAACAGTTCATTTTCTGAAGGATTCTACATGGAATTTTCCTATTTTGTATTTTAGCCGGAAAAAACGTACGGTGACCCTAACTTTTCTTTTGATATTCTCAAAGCATTGTCTGAAAGCTATCTTTTCCTTAAGTATTTAACAATTCTATCATTTTGTTTAGTTTCTAATCACAAAATTATGTTTTTTCCTGTATAATCCATACAAAATGTGTCATTTTGTCAAGCCCTGTAGCTTGAGAAAATTCGCGGTGACCTATCATTTTTATAACATTTTTCAACATATATCAATAGATACTACGTTTTGGCAAAGTATGAACAAATTCTATCATTTTTATTTTAGACTCCCATACCACCTTAAAACGTTTAAACCCGCTACAATTGTTCGCACATGTCCAAAGTCAAGAATCTGATGTTTAGTATAGTTGTCGTTTGCTGATCGGGTTAATAAGTGTTTGTTGTTTCTCGTTATTTATATAGATTAGACCGTTTGAATGGTTTGACAGTAGTTATTTTTTGGACCTTTTATTGTTTGCTGTTCGATGAGAGCCAATGCTCCGTGTTGAAGACAGTAATTTGTCCTTTAAGGGTTTTCGTTTATAACTTGTGACTTGGATGGAGAGTTGTCTCATTGGCACTCATACCATATCTTCTTATATCTACTAACGGTATTTCAAAAAGAAAAGAAAAACAACATGCTGAAAATACCATTCTCTTCAGCTAGGGTAACACAATCACGATTTTTACTGTCGTCTTTGACAGGACCATTCCCGATTAAAAAAAAAGTCCTATTAAGATCCTATGAATCGTGGCTGGAAATCCAAACTTTAATAAAAATTTGTAAAAGCATTTATTGAATCACGACAATAATCAGAAATTGTTAAGTTCAGCCGTTTCCAACCGATTTTGTCCCGATTATCCCGTTCTTAATCCGATTCTAATCCGGTTTGTAACTGTCAATTTGTCAGCGTCCCGGTTCTATCGAATGTGATCCGACAGAGATCAGACAGTGAACCGACGCTGACGGAAGATATATCCGTTACAAAACTGTCGCCATATTCGGAAAGTCAGGTACTGTCCGAACGTAATCCTATCACAGTTTGCTATACCGCATTGCACACTGCTTTGTCTGGACTCTGTCGTATTGTGTTCTGTAATTGTCGAATTTCGTAATAAAAACGGGACTATCAAGGAACGGTTTCGGCAAATACGGTTCGCATTCGGCCAAATCTGGATGCAATCGGGAATCAATCGACCAAAAACAGCAATGACAAATTTCTCCTTAGATAATGCACGTTCCAGAGGACAAAGTTCAGAAAACACAGAACATCATTACTATGTTAATATCATCGGAATCTGTCACGATATAGTCACGATTGTAATTTGACTAGAGAAAATCGGCTGAGTTTCCCGAATGTTTACAATTGTTGCTTCTCCGCTAAGCACGCTGCATTTAGAAATAAGAAAAAAAGGTACTGCTCACCTCAGCTTAGATCTTCTTTAAAACCTGTGTTTCGCACTTGGGTTTATAAATGCGTGGAAAAACGGACACTTAAAAACTGATGTATATACTAGCATACTATATTATTATTGTCTACAATCTGTCGATAGATCATATTTATGTTTTGGAATTGCACAATGTCATTTTTTCGCTGACTGTTAATGACGTCTTTAAACTAAATCTATTGCAAGTTAATTGGGTGTGTACTTATGGGTATTTAGTTTTTTCCTATTTAATTAAATGGTCGTTTGGTAAAGCTGAAGGCAAATATATTTGCTGCAACTCATTTAAAGCCTTCTTCTCTAATGAGAAAGGTAAATATGCTATAGATATACTTACTGGAGGTGTGATGAGATGATTGAAGCTGTTAATTTTCTCCTTGATAATATTTATGTACGTTTCGGCAACAAAGTTTATCGACAAGTTGTAGATATCCCTATGGGCACTAATTGTGCCCCTTTAATAGCAGACTTGTTTTTGTACTGTTACGAATCACAGTTTATGACTAATCTCAGTATAGACCCGTCGAAATTGCATTTAATTGATAAATTCAACAACACTTATCGTTATCTTGATGATATTTTTTCGTTAAATAATCAAGAATTTTCTCAATATACTGCTGAAATTTACCCCCAAGGAACTTACTTCCAATAAATCCAATTTAAACGATAGTCACTGTCCTTTCCTGGATTTAGATATTTCGGTTTTATACGGGAAACTCCACACTAAAATTTACAACAAAAGGGACGATTTTTTGTTCCCTATTGTTAATTTTCAATAAAAAAAAATGTCTGTTGTGACGTTTTTGATTTTAACGAACGCAATCTATGTATTACTGGTAAATTATTAAACCAGGGATATCGTTTCTATGAATTACTTAAAACCTTTACTAAATTTTTCCATAGATATACATATTTGGTTTAAATATGTAGAAAGTTATTTCAAACGGGATAGCACATTCACATTTTTACGGAAATGTTGTTAACCGTGCCCGGAAATTTAGAAATGATCCTTGTAAACTTATCGCTCCTTTAAATAAACTTATTTTAAAAGGTTACCTATTTAACACTGTAATAAGATCTTTGAATATTTTTTTTATTGGTATAAATATTGATTTTGTTTTCAGTAAATTAAAAGAAAACTAAATATTACTAGTATGTTATATATACATATGATTTTTACCGTACGATAATAGCATTGAATTTAAGTATTTTCTATATTTTTCGAATTGGTGCTTAGCGGGCTGATATGAAAAGTTTATCACATGCTTCGATTGTTATCACATGCCTTTCCGTAACGTTATCACATGGCATTCCGGTGATACTCGGCAAATTCCGGAAAATACACCTTCATGCTACGTTTTCAATGAAAAACATTACAAAGTAGTGTACAAAACAATTATATGAATACTGGAAAGTATATTGTGTAAAATAATTAAATTAAATTAAAAAAAAATTAATTAAATAAATGCATTTTTTAAGTTTTTCTGAAACATAATTTAGAAAGTTACTTTAAAAAAAAGTTGACTTTTCCAAACAATTTTCATTATGTATATTGTTGAATTATTTTTTTGTCGATTCGTCCATATTAAAATGTGTTCAAGTTTTTTTTCTCTCTCTGTTGAGGCATATGATAGAAAGATTTCTTATTGAATGTATCAAATTTTGTGTCCGACGTCCGTAAACTTTTTACTCTTTCAAGATCTTTTCGGGAACCACGTAGAATGATCAATATATGAATCTGTTATTTTTCTCTACTATTGAAGCATATGATAAAAAGATCATAACATGTCATTTTTCATATCGCATGTATTATCAGCCCTATAGGTTCAATATCAGCCCAAGAGCCGCATGATAATTTAGTCTTAGATGCATGATTTTTTTTTATTAGTTGTCAGTGGCGTTGAACTAGCTGTCAGATAACTGCGAGTACTCTCAATTATGTTCCTAGTGTCCTTTTGTTGTCGGGATGTACAAGTACCCGGCCACGTCCATTTGTATTTTTGTCCGTCTGATGAGTTAAGCCTTTTTCAACTGATTTTTGTAGTTCGTTCTTATGTTGTACTGTTATACCACTGTCCCAGGTTAAGGGAGGGTTGGGATCCCACTAACATGTTTAACCCCGCCTTATTATGTATGTATGTGCCTGTCCCAAGTCAGGCGCCTGTAATTCAGTGGTTGTCGTTTGTTTATGTATTACCTTTTTGCTTTTTGCTTTTCGTTCATTTTTTTTATTTAAATAAGGCTGTTCGTTTTCTCGTTTGAATTGTTTTACATTGTCATTTCGGGGCCTTTTATAGCTGACTATGTGGTATGGGCTTTGCTCATTGTTGAAGGCTGTACGGTGACCTATAGTTGTTAATTTCTGTGTCATTTTGGTCTCTTGTGGACGGTTGTCTCATTGGCAATCATACCACATCTTCTTTTTTATATTAGATATATATGATGGTTTAATTAGTTGTTATTAGCTTTAAACTATAGCTGTCAGGAGTTAGGAGTTCTAGCAGATATGTAATCTTATGATCTTATGAGTTGGTGGTTGTCGTTTGCTGCTGTGTGGCATGTATGATTTTCGTTTGTTGTTTTGTAAATATACATGTAGGTAACTTTTTTTTATTTTCTTGTTTGAATTGTTTTACGTTCGCCATTTCGGAGACTTTTGTAGCTGACAATGTGGTAATTAAGGGTTTTGCTCTTTGTTGAGGATCCTGCGGTGACCTATGGTTGTTAACTTCTTTGTCATTTATCTCTATGATGGAGATTGGTCTCATTGGCAATCATAACACATATTCTTCTTTTTATAGAATATAATGCATGACTAAGATATCCCTATTATTGATTTTGTATTGCAGATCATTTTATTTTTTCTGTTTCCAGTTTCTCTCTTTCAAATGTATATTTGCCTTTTAACATAACAATAGGAAAATTAATATTGAATTCAATTTATTTTCATTTTTCTCTTTATAGTATTATATTATAATAGTTTCTAAAGAGACATTAAAATTTTCGAAATCAGGATATGGTGTAACACATTTAACACCTCATGTTGTAGTTTACCATCTTTGACGCAAGTTTATTGTTTTCTACTTCGGTATTAAATTATGATAACTATCCATTTTGTTACACCTTGTGTTTATTTTGTTTTTGGCAATCCGGCGTTAATGGCAGTCAGTAGGTTTAAGAACATCAGGTGTTCGACCTGCTAGTCAAATGCGTTTTGTTAAAATATATTTTTTCACTCTTGGTCTTTTGGAAAAATGTAGTTCGTGCTGTATTAAGACCCCTCTACAACGAAATTTGCTACATGCACACGTACAATCTATTAGATTTTTATCCAACGCAATCTTAGGTTTGAACGTAGTTTTCAATTTAGACTCGTTTATATTTTTTCGTTTGGGCTTGTATCATATTTTCCCTCCGGTTTATATGATCCGTTCATCCTATATTGACTCTTAAAATTCAAGAGTCTATCTAAAAATGAGGGTACATTTTATATGGCCTTCCAAATACCGTTTCGATCCCTAACATCACTGAAGAGACATTTATTGTCGAAATCCGGATCTGGTGTACAAAAAATATTAACACCTTATGTTTGTGGCATAACATCGTGGCCACAAGTTCATTGTTTTCTGTTTAGTATTAAATTTATATTAAGATCCATTTTGTTACATCTTGTGATCAATTTTATTTGGCAATCGCCAATGGCAGTCAGCAGGGTTAAAGAACATCAGTTATTCGACCTGTTAGTCAAATGCGTCTTTTGGAAAATGTTGTTTGTGCTGATTTAGACCCTTCTGCAACGAAATTTGTTTTACATTGTTTTGTTTTGTTATGAGTTACAATTTATGACTAAAATTAACAAAGACCCATCGAAACAACATTTGATACAAAAATTAACAATACTTTTAGATATTTGGATGATATATGTCATGTATTGGCTCTCAATAATGACGACTTCAGTATGTATACTAAAGAAAATTATCCTGTTGAACTTACTTTAAATAAAGCTAATACTAACAATGACCACTGTCCTTTCCTCGATTTTGATATCTATATCATTAACGGGAAGCTTAATACAAAAATTTATGATAAAAGAGATGAGTTTTCATTTCCTATCATTAATTATCCATTTTTAGATGGTGACGTTCCCTTGTCACCATCTTATGGTGTTTATATATCTCAACTTGTACGATTCGCTCGTGTATGTAACAACGTATTAGATTTTAGCGAGAGAAATTTATGTATTACTGAAAAATTATTACACCAGGGTTTTCGATATCACAAACTGGTCAAAACATTTACTAAATTTTATCACCGGTATAAGGAAATAATTCGTAAATATAACTCAACATGCAGACATCTTATACGTTCAGGTATTTCACATCCAATCTTTTATGGTAATATTCTGTTCAAAGCACAAAAATGTCAGTATTCACCTCAAAAGCTTACAAAACCTTTAAACAGACTTATTAAGAAGGGATATAGTTACGATACTGTTGTCAGGTCATTAAAGATTGCATATTTTGGCTTTAATATTGATTCACTTATAGGGTCTTTGCATCGGAACTAAACACATTTATTTAAAAAAAAAAAAACAGTTATTGGCATGACACGGGCTATGTTCTTCTCATATATTTTATGATAGTATGATACTAAACCCCTAACGGGAGGGATTGTGTCTAATATTCATATGATGAAGACATAAAATATTTCAATCAGTTTAATTGAGGTCTGGAGCTGGCATGTCAGTTAACTGCTAGTAGTCTGTTGTTATTTATGTATTATTGTCATTTTATTTATTTTCTTTTGTTACATCTTTTGACATCGGACTCGGACTTCTCTTGAACTGAATTTTAATGTGCGTATTGTTATGCGTTTACTTTTCTACATTGGCTAGAGGTATAGGGGCGGGGAGGGTTAAGATCTCATAAACATGTTTAACCCCGCCGCAATTCTGCGCCTGTCCCAAGTCAGGAGCCTCTGGCCTTTGTTATAGTCTTGTATGATTTTTAATTTTAGTTTCTTGTGTATAATTCGGAGTTTAGTATGACGTCCATTATTACTGTACTATAGTATATTTTTAATGGCCAGCTGAAGGGAACCTACGGGTGCGGGATTTCTCGCTACATTGAAGACCCACACTGTAAAAATAGTGCTTAGAATTTAAACGTGTTGCAAGACTTATGTGCTTAGGAAAGTGTTTAATTTCTAAGCATTAACTAAACATGTTTTGGCTCTCAGCACTTTGCAATAAACATGTTGTTGTGCTAAACATGTTTAGCTACATCGTCAAGTATATGAAGCTAAACGTGTTTAAATTCTAAGCACTTTCAATATTTAGACACTTTCCTAAACACGTTTAGAATTACAACACATTTAGGCCGAAGACGGCATGCATACCACGTGCTAATTTTTGAGCGGGAAGAAGAAACAAAGAACCCGAAGTCAAAGGCCACGCTGTTTACTTCTGACCATAACTGACCGTAACTTAACTGTTTCAGGAAGGTAAGGAGTTATAATTATACTGATTTTTATTTTGTACTGCCAATTTTAAATGATTATTGACAGTTATAAGTATTATGTACAAGTACACTACCGTATAGTCAATGCAGGAGAAGAAAAAGGGGGAACCATCCCACGAAACAAGTGCTTGTTAGAGATTTTAGTGTTCAAACTATCTTGTGTAAAGATAAGAGTTGTTTAATTCTTATGTTCTATCATGCAAGCTAGCACTTATTATATATATATATATATATATATATGTTCTTGGAAAGGAGTTCGTGAGGACAATTTTCATTTGGTACTCCTCGGGAAATTATAATGGAACATGAAGGGAAGCGGAATCTGCCGAGTGCATCATTCGCAAAACCAGTGTCATATCGAGTTCATTGTTTTAGTAAGCACTTCCTAAATGCACAATCAACATTTGCTCAAAATAAATAAAAAGATGCTTGTTTTTCTTCAATAGTTATAAGCCGTTGTGCTTTCTTATATTTGTATTGATATGTATTGTTTTATTCTAGATGAGAGAAGTGCAGAGGAAATCCTTTGTCTTGACATGCTAAAAGAGGAGATAATGCACAGTAGCAACTATATTGCTAGGTAAGAATCCGAAGTGTATTTGATTTTAAAAATGTCAATATATATTTGATCAAATGAATGATATTAAGCATGAAAAGAAGTTTTATATTAAAAATATCAATTTACTCATCAGTACATTTTTGCTTTTATACCACGGTTCTAATGTTGTTATCTTGATCTTAAATCATGCATTTACTTTTTGGGGTTGTAGTTCGTATACTTATATTTTTAGATTAATTCTACTTAGTTGCTTATCAATATTTTTCTATCTTTCAGGCCAGTGACCAGCAGTTGGGTACTAAGAAAGGAGAAGCTCTTATTGCCTTGTAAAATGAAAACAGGACATTTTCAAATTGTTTTGATTGGTCAATATTATGTATATGTACGTTGCTATGAATTTATGATTTTATGATTTTATGGGTTTATATTTGATTGTGTCCAATGATTAACTGGAAATAAACAATAATTACATAAATTCCTTTGTTTCATATCTTGTAATTGGAAATTCAAGTTTCTTAGTTTGATGCGTTTGGCTCCTTTTGTGATGGTATGAACACATGTATTGAAATCTATCATACGTTTTACAGTCTAGCCTTCCGGAATATTAGTTTATTTGGGGTCTAATGAAGTAACGGATTATCGCACTAAAACGATAAACATGTTTCTTCACGACCCTTTATGGTCTAAACATGTTTACATTCAAAACACTTCACAGCTAAACGTGTTTCCTGACAAAACACTTCAGAACTAAACATGTTTCCAGATACAACACTTTACAACTAAACATGTTTACAGTCTAAGCACATTTTAGCAAACCATGTTTCTAGTCTAAACACTTTACATCTAAACATGTTTACAGTCTAAGCACTTTATAGCTTGACACGTTTAGGCTGTTAGCACATTAAATATCAAACATGTTTAGATTTAAAACATGTCAAAAATCGGTTTCACAAATGTGTTTAGGAAAATGTTTAGGCTCTAAACACAATTTTTAGAGTGCACTGGTGTCCTTCGACTGTTGTCTGCTCTATGGTCGGGTTGTTGTCGCTTTGACACATTCCCGATTTCCTTTCTCAATTTAACACGTATAAAAATTGCGGTTTTTATCCAACGCAATCATAGGTTTGAACGTAGTTTTCAATTTAGACTCGTTTATAATAGTTTCTATATATATATATAGTTATTGCCCAAAACATAAAAAAGAGAGGCAATAACTCATGTAATGAGTCAACAAACAACTTCTACTATGTTGACTGTTTTATAGACCTTTTTTAAATTACTCATCATGTTTTTTTTTTCTCAGTTGCCCTGTGTTTTCTAGTTTCGCAAAAATTACGTAAGATAGTTAAGAACTCTATTAAAGGGCAATAACTCGTAACAGTAGAAGCTTAGACAGCTTTTTGTTGATCTTATCTTGTTCATCATTTCTGACCTTTTTTTTATGTTTCAAGATACTACGCAAAATAGAAATAAAAAATGGTAAATGAAGTGCATTAATGGAAATAACTCCTAATATAGGTTTCGATGTTCATTGACAAAACAATACACTGTGATTTTGTAATTTTTTTTACATGGATATGAAATGTTTAATGTTAATATAGTTATCAACCAAAATGTATATTCTGCAGCTTATATTTAAGAAATCTTATACATTTTATTCCAGACAAGAGCAGAACCATCATTACAATAACTATTGTTATTAAGTATAAACAGTGACTATGCTACCACCTTGTTGAATCAGTATAGACTGCAAACATGTCTTCCTTTAATACAAACATATGATAAAAGGTTATTGTGTTTATTCTCTGTGGCTTGTCATTTTGCGTTGTTGGATTATTATCAATTTGCTCATTTATTGTTTATGGCAATACTCATTCATTTGTATTCTCAAAAGTAAAGTGTGTTTTGAGAAAAAAAACCACAGAAATGAGTACAAATCCAAAGGCAGTTTACCCTTTAAAGAAGATGGCTTTTTCGGCTTTGTTTACCTATTCGTTGAAAGTGTCTTTCTGATAATTTTTATCCATCGGTATTCTGTATATTGCCCAAAAAAAAGCGTAACAAGTAACTCCCTATAGAACTTCGGCTATGTTGACCCAGAGACATATATATATGCCTCTGGTTGACCGTATATGTATAGATGTTACCTTTCTGGTTATATTTCACATTTATAGGTTTTGTCTATCAGCCTTACTTTTCAGGATAAAAGACAAAAGAGCAAACAATTGGCTAACAAGAGTGCACTCGCTGAAGTGTCTCGCCTGTTTTACAGACCATTGATTTCATGTTGAAAGTATCAAAGATAAAGGTTTTACTTAAAGTATCACATGAACTAAGCAATCGGTTAGCTCATGACAATTAAATGGGATCTGTCACACATACATATTCACCTTACGATTATTCCAAACACAATTAATAGTGGACCCATTACTTATGGTAATCGAAAAACAACAAAAGCGAAAAAACGTAATGATAAATGAGAACCATGGGCGTGAGGTCAAGGTCAGATGCTACTGGCTAGTCGGACATGTAATCGTACAATCATTTCATACATCAATTACAGTTGACCTATTGCGTATAGTACTTGTAAACAAATCTTAACACAAAATTAACATGAACCATGGAATGAGGTCATGTTAAGATGAAACCTGCCTGTCTAACACGTACCCCTTACTATCATTTCAGACACCAAATATAGTTACCTTCTGCTTGTATAGTATCTGAAAAACAGACATAAACACGTAATATTAACTGTGATCACTGATCCATGAGTTGAGGTCAAGGTCAGGTTAACCTTGTCTGACTGACATGTAGATGTTGCAAGGAACCAATATACGAAATACAGTTTAAATACTCATACTGTGTGAGAAAATCCAATGAAAAATACAAAACAGTCACTGAACTTTTAAAAATGAGGTCAAGGACAATGGGCACATGACAGACGGAAACTTCGTAACTCCAATGCATACAATGTATGAGGTATCCAGGTCTTTTAATATAAAGCTTTAAACAAATAGTTTACGTTGCAGCCGTACAGTAATACCTATATCTCGTACACTACAATTTTCGTCGAAGACTCGAAGGCGAGACAAAAATCATCATCAAAGGGTAATTACTCCTACAAGTACGATTTTGGCTATGTTTGCTTATTTTGTAGATCTTATCTTGTTGTCGATTTTGTTTGTTTGCAACAAATATCTTTCATTATTAAAATTAAAGTCAAACATGAATTACATTCGTAAAATTCGACATTCAAGAAATTGTCCCAACAGTTTTGTCTGGTTACATTAGGATGTTTATTAGCAAAGTCAGGAGACTGTCAGTACTTGTCATGTTATGTTTTGCTATTTTTTGTAACTTGGAGAATTTGTTGTGAATCGCAAATCTTTGATTGAATCTGTTGTCTTTATTTACAACTTTTTTTTTAACATAAGGATGATTCTGTTGTTGACCTATTCTATGAACATATGATTGTAGCAAAATACATGTAAACTTCTAGATGTCTTTATATTCTTGTCGTCTTTGGATGGCTGGCTTATTGATGTATACCCCACTTCTACTTGATCATATATACTCAACACAAATTGCAAAATATACCCCTTAAAAATGATTGTAGCCGTGTTCCATACAGGAATTTTCCAGATAGGAGACATTTCGATAAGTTACAGCCTATGCCAGATGATAATGTAAGTTGCTAAGTGATGCAATAAGCTTTAAACATAGCTCAGATAAGACTTTGATTTTAGAGCTAGTTTTATTCTTTCCTGACCTCCTCAAGTTAAAGTCTTATAGGATTGTAAGTATGTTTTATTTTATCACCTTGCACTTTCACGACTTGACTGTGGTTTTCTAAAGCAGATGGTTCAAATTCGTCGTGTATTTGTGCTTCAATAATTTTGTGTTGCTGAAGATCTTTGGTAGTCTCTGTTAATTCAAGAAATTTAAAATAGTGCAGATTTTGAGCTTGACATATGGTAAAGACAAGTATCTGAGGACGGTACATTGTCCACAGTATGTATTTTAAAATGTCAGCTTTTTCTAGGCGTGCTGTTGCCGTCTTCTTTATATATGTCATCAATTGCATATATACTAAGGTTTTATTTAATTTTCGTGGGTACTTTAAATGGATTGATGATAACTTGTATTTTCGTTTACATGTTTATTTGATAACATGGCTTGCTGTTCAGTGTGAGCCAAAGCCCTGTGTAGAAGACCGTACTTTGACCTATAGTGGTTTACTTTTACAAATTGCGACTTAGATGGAGAGATTGGGACCTACATTTAAGATAACCAATTATTAACCAATACTTTTTATTATAACATAAAGCATATGTCTACATTACCACCAAAAGCTAGTATTTGTTATAAATATTTGTTTCTTCACATTACCACCAAAGCTAGTTTGTATATTTTGTCTACATTACCACCAAAAGCTAGTTCTGTATATTTTGTCTACATTACCACCAAAGTAGTTTGTATATTTTGTCTACATTACCACCAAAAGCTAGTTTGTATATTTTGTCTACATTACCACCAAAAGCTAGTTTGTATATTTTGTCTACATTACCACCAAAGCTAGTTTGTATATTTTGTCTACATTACCACCAAAAGCTAGTTTGTATATTTTGTCTACATTACCACCAATAGGTAGTTTGTATATTTTGTCTACATTACCACCAAAAGCTAGTTTGTATATTTTGTCTACATTACCACCAATAGGTAGTTTGTATATTTTGTCTACATTACCACCAAAAGCTAGTTTGTATATTTTGTCTACATTACCACCAATAGGTAGTTTGTATATTTTGTCTACATTACCACCAAAAGCTATTTTAATGTTTCTGTGGTATATTTTGTCTACATTACCACCAATAGGTAGTTTGTATATTTTGTCTACATTACCACCAATAGGTAGTTTGTATATTTTGTCTACATTACCACCAATAGGTAGTTTGTATATTTTGTCTACATTACCACCAATAGGTAGTTTGTATATTTTGTCTACATTACCACCAATAGGTAGTTTGTATATTTTGAACTTGAATAAGTGGCTAACCTTTATAAACAAAAATGTTATACCACAAATAAGAATTAATATGAAAACATCATTTCACCATGCACAAATGACCAGGGAAGTAAAATGAAAATGAGAAGAATACAAAAATCCAGATTGAAAAAACATACCCAGTGTCACTGAGCTTTTAAAATTTTGACCAAATAAAACTAATATACTGTGATATATACCAACCAGGAAAACTTAATTTCAGACGAGACAAAAAGGATGCAATCACTTGATTCCAGAGACACAGGTATTGCAAGTTTTAAAAATTTCTTCAGGGTATGATCAATGCATTACCTTGCATTTATGTTTCATGTCTGTCTAGTGTACCCTAATTTTGTTAATAGACTTTCATTATTTAAAACAAATAATGTATGGGTTTGTTCATTAGATAATCGTGGAACTAGCTACCTGATCAAAAGTTCATTTGATAGAAAAACTAAACAAAAGTAAATCATTTCATATTTTCAATTTAATAACATCAAATTGATAACAATAAAAATAAAACAATATGTACAAATAAATTAGCACTTGTTGGCACTATTGTGGGATACAGAACTATTATATAGGTCCTATTAATACACACTATAAACAAATTAAAAGTTCATATACATCAATCTTCATTGTCATTGGATTCTTGTGAACTCTGAGAACCTGTAATTCTCTGCTTTGTCCTAGAATAGAAATAAGAAAAACTTTAAGTATGCTTTAAAAATATGTCTTTTTTATCATTCCAATTCTTTATATACATTATCAATCGGTTTTATTCTACTAAGAAAATGGTTTGAAACTATAAAATTACAATATCAGCAATAGTTGTTTTATTAATTTCCAAAACACCTCAATAACAAAGAGACTAGTACTGTAACAGAAATACTAAAGTATGGGTCAAAAGTAAAAGTAACAGTAATGTAAGTATTTGCTCATTATTGTCAAATATTGCCCATTCAAGACTGTTGCCTATATATGCAAATAGGTATATTTTGTTTTTGCTTTTTTATATTTTTTTATATTTCTATATCACAAGCATTCTTCTCATGAAGCTTAAGTCCAATCCTTATTAGTTCTAAGCAAAATATAAACCATAATATAAAACAATACATACCAGCAGCAGGTTTCTGCTAATATGGCCGACATCTCTAGATGAAGTATCCTCAGAACTTAGTGCTGAATCTCTGTTGTAACTCTCCAACAAAATAGTCAGTATCACAGTAATAAAAGCTAAAAACAAGTCAATACTCCTGGAACGTTGGCAGAGATAGCTGACCATCACAGTGCCCCCTACTTCCTGTGCTAGTTGATGACCTTGACTTCTGGCTGTCTGCTGCTGGTGTTGAGGAGATAGGCGAAAGTGAGGCTAGACAGAGGATCTGTGAAACACTAGGATAGCTGGTCATGTTGTCAATACAGGATCTAAAGGCTGTAAAAGAGAAGTCACTTTTAGTAAATTGTTTTTTATGTATAAGAATCCTGTGAGGATTCAAATGGATATGTAAAGATATAACAGCCATTACGGTCAAGTATTTCATATCATTTAGATCCAGTTTTTACTGGTTGTTCTAAATACATATAAACAGTGATCTGTTAGTTCAATTGTAATGACTCGCTATTTTCTTTTGACAACTACACCATTACCTTTCATTTTCATGTTAAAAATGAACATAATTTTTGTTGTTGATTATGACGAGTGATTCAAGAATATGGTGATTTGGAGATTGGAAGTAACAAATATTCATCAGTTGTTGAAAAACCTTATGTTGCACGCATTGTTTTAATTGACATTTATATTCTTTTGACATATTCCCGATTTTCTTTATCAATTTATTTTAATCTTATAAACAACATTTTTGACATATTCCCGATTTTCTTTTTTAACTTATTTTAATCTTATAAACAACATTTTGAAGACCATAGATAGTAAGAAGTAACTTTAAAAAGAGTTGATTTATTGAGTTGACCCTGATATAACCTATCAAATACTTACTGTGCATAGTAGATGAGAGACTGGCATCATCAATGAAGACTAGTATCTGTTGTAGAATGTTGTACACTCGGACTATGTGCTGAACTGGGAGGTAGATGTAGCTACTGATGGATGGCTCACCGGACTCTAACGTGGAATTCTGTAAAACAAAACAACAATAAGTATTAAAATAAAAAAATTATAGTTAGTCACAATAAAAATAATGGTTGATTCTTTGTATTCTTTGATTACAAATTAAACAAATCATGTGTTGCTGTCTCATTGATGTTTCTACTGACATGGCAAAAGTACAAACAAACTTATTTATAAGTTTTACTTGTTTTATCATTTTCATTTATTCATGTACAGTAAAAGCACATTTTCTACACATGTTCTCAATAATGAGACCCATAAAAAAAAACTTAGACTGAGTATTCAGTGGTACACCATTGATTTCCATTTTCTCATTCCTTATTATTACAAATGAATGGACACTTACCCTTACAAACTTGATGAAGTCTTCTGAAGCACTGAGATCTGACAGAACTTTGTTGGCTGAGGTGATACCCTTGGCATACAAGTCATAGGCTTGGCAGAACATAGCAATCTGAAATAAGAAAAAAAAATTGTAAGTACTTTTTTTGTACATTTATTTTACTATTTAAGTGCACTCAAGTAATTACACACACAGGAAGCAGTTGATATGAACTACCATTGCTTACCACAAAAACATTTTTTAGAATATATTACTATTATTATCAAATAGGAAATTCTTACTTCTTATTTCTGAAGTTATAAAAGCAATGTTAAAAGATTTTAACATACACATTTTGGTGATTACTCTTTCCAAGAGATTTATTTGTACTATTGCTCTTCAGAATTATTGTAGAAAGAGCTGCAGGTAGATATTCTAGAACATATGGTTATTTTTTAGTACTTCAGAGTGATGGAATGTCATAAAAAAGTTTGCCCCTTTCTTTCAAGCATCTTAAATACAGTATAATATCTACCTTAGACTGATAGATCTTGCCGATGTGTTGAGCTGTCTCTGTAGCAGATGACGATGTGGTACTGGAGTCTGAGTCTGACGATGACTCAGAGGCTGGGATGTTGTTCTGAATCTGTTTTACTTGGAACTGAGAGATCATAACCAACTAAAATACAAACAAAACATTCTTTACTAAATATTTGAAACTTAAACTAACATCGATACATATTTCATTTTATTTCTTAAATGCAAAGATTGGAAATATTTTAAGTTGAAAGTCATTTAAACTTTAAAATTTTGTAATCATATATATACCTTCTAGTTTCTAAGTTAAATCTAAACACAATATATATATTATTCACAAATCATTTCAGTGGTTGTAATTTGTTGCTGTATACCATTTTTTATTTATCATTGTACAATTCAGGTCTTCATATCATTTGTCATTTCTGGGCTTTTTATAGCTCAGTATGTGAAATAGATTTTACTTTATATTAAAGGCCTCATATTTTTATAATTTCTATATCATTTGGTCTCTGATGGAGAGGTTTCTCATAGGCAATCATACCACTACCACTACTATTATGTACAATATCAATTAAAAGGAAGGTTTACCTTTTCAATATTCTGGAAGAGGGATGAGTGTTGTTGTGGCGTGAGGATACTGTGTCGTAGTGGTAGTGAGTACAGCTGCATACCAGCATGCATGACATCAATGAAGTTGGACTCTGCAGTCAGGAGTTGGTGAATAAAGTTAGAGATTGTCTTCTCTGAGGCTGCTGATGACTGTAATACAAACAAAAATACATTACTCAAAATTCATTACATATCTTAAGCATTGACATAGTAATTTATATCTTTTTGCAGTACTTGAAACCGTTTAAATTTCTTTTCTTACTTCTTTTTAGAAATACATGAATTCCACTAAAGTTTATTTTTTGTAGGATATGTATTAGGATGTATATATACTAAGTTTGTTATTGCAATATATAGTTCAGTACACATCTTTCAGCTTTCTTAAATTTCTTAAATTTGTGTAAGATAAAGATTCTATACTTTTTTAAGCAATGACATCTACTTAGATTTTTAAATTACAGATTAATTTACATGAATTTATTCCATATATTTCCCTTGTATATAAATTAAACTGAATTACTTCTCCTTCAAATAACCTATAAATTTCCAATATAAATGTCATACCTCTGATTTCTTGTCTTTCTTAACAGGTGTACTGGTGTTGTTGCTTGGCCAGGAGTAGATACCCTCATCTGTGTCGGACAGGTCGGACTCGGAGGTGTAACCCTTGTCGTGGCTGCAGCGTCTCATGTCTGTAGGGTCTATCAGCATGGTGGGTTCTGGTTGCCATAGGGACTGGTTCAGGAAGGATAACTGACTAGCACGTTGAATCTCGATGACAAGTGACTGACCACCATTCCTACAAAAATAAAAATCATGATTAAACATTGTCAGAATTCTTTTTTGTAAATGTACAATGGAAGTCTTATTACCATTCTTGGCTTTACAGCACAAAATACTCTTTATATAAAAATAGATATTGAAACAGATAAATAATGGAATTTTCAAACATTTGATCTGTAACCAAATTTATACAACATATTGTCTAGTAAGAAATGCTGAGATATTTTAAGCTTAGTATTTCTGAAAATGATGACCCAAACCTAGTAATACTATATCATTGTTCATTGTTTCAAACCATACACACACCTATAGTTGTTAATTTCAGTTTGAATGGGTTATTTGGTCTCTTGTGAAGCCTTGTCTCATTAGCAATCATACCACAATTTATTTTGATAGTATTCCTTATTTATTTTGTACTTACTTGACAATCTTTGCTACTCTGGATGACTGTGACCTTGACACGTTGTGACCGTTGACAGAGATGACATGGTCCCCTGGGCATAGACCTGCTGAAGCTGCTGGTGAACTGTGGTCTACTTTACCAATCTTTACAGGGCAGGAGTCCACAACTGTGAAGCCATAACCACTGGTACTACGCGTGAGGCTGACCTAAAATAAAGATAAATATATTATATTACTTAAAACACAGATAGGCAAATATCACTAGTACTGCTGTATAGACTTCATTTAAAAACATCTGTTTCCTTTTTCATGGAGCTAAATAATTGAGCTAAATAATTTTGTGTGATGGCAGATCTTTGAAGTTTATGGAGAATTGATTTACAACCTGGCTGAACTGTAAGACATAAGAATTAATCATGCCTTATTGTGTGTTGATAAATATACATGCATGTTTATCAAATGTTGATGGTGGTCTTATTATGGCTTACTCATAATAGTTATCATCAATTTAAAGTGATCCTATGTTTAACTTTATTATAATAAAATATAAACAGATATTATATTTGTTTAATACATTGTTATCTTAATATTGAAAGTCTAAAACTTTGAATTTTGCATCTTATCTAAATAAATCAATTATCTATACTATGTGTATAAGTCTATATTTAAATCAAGAAACATAAAAGGGAAGACATATATACTGAATTAAATATCTACAAAAGGGAAGTAACTTACTGTAATGATGTCACTGTCTGCTGTTTTCTTGTCTGTTAGACTACCTAAAAATTATAAACATTTTGTCAAACTTCTATATAATAAACTTTAAAGCATACTTTTTCATTTAGTTCATGTTCACAATATTCATTTTTGTCTAACATGTATTTATTCATACTGATTATGCATGAAATAATTACCATATAAATCAGGTTTTAACTGTTACATAGAGAGAGACACAGTTTTTTCTTTTTATTTTACCTTTGTAATATAATTCAATTAAACTTGTTCAAAAACATTGCTGTTTTCTGTGTCATCTAATAATTTATAATTGAAATATTTGCAACAAAAATGTACAATTTTCTGATATATTTGTTTCCTTTACAAAAGCTTTTACATATAAATTGAAACATTTATCTACTAAGAGTAATCTCCCATTTTCAAAAATATAGTAATATCTTTGTATATACTACTAACATGCATACTGGTACCAATTACTTATGAATAAGTTCAAGATTTATACAAGCCCTAAAGATATCTATTTAATTTAACGACAACTTATTTAAATATAACAGTTTAAATATTAAGTTGTAAAATGGTTTGTTAAACTAACCTTTCTTGTATGGTGTCATTCTGGCTACAGTAGATACTTTAAGGTGCTTGTGGTGACTGATTTCTTCTGTTAGTAGATGATACCAACCATTAACGTCCTATAAAACAATTATACATTATAACATAAGAAACAAATCAATCCTTACGCATCTCATACAAAATTACAAGTTAGTATATAAATACATGTATATGTTTAATCTCCCTAAGGCACAGGTATTTTTTTTGAGGTTGTTTTTTCATACTTTTGATTTTGGTTTCCTATTCAGAAAATACCTGAAACTAGTGACAAAGTCTAAACAATTTAACTATATATGTGATGTTAGCATATGTATATACATTTCTTAAAAGCAAGAAAGTGTTAATTTTGTAATGCTTTTACTTAATACTATGGTCAACAAGCTAGATAAGAAAAAGACTAATTTGGCAAATGTTTACAATTTTTTACATATCATATTTTTCTTCAAAATCTTTATATCTATTGTATCATTTCTACAAAATTCTGCATCTAATTTATTTTCTGTATCAAATATTTATTACCAATTAATGTAAAAAATAAAAACATGTAAAACTAGAGGCTTACCTTCTGTGGATTAAGCAGATGTTGAATACCAAAAGACATGCCGCCAAGGAATTCACATAAACTACAAAGAACAATAATTAAAATTACATTCTCATTAATGACTACAAATTTCTCTTTTGAACTTAACCTTTAAAATTTCATAATCACAGGTGCTAAATGCGAATAAAATTATATTTTAATGATGTGGTAATAATTGTTCTTATTATTCTATGTCATCACATTTGTCATGGTCCAAACTTTTACTTTCTATATGAAGTGACAAACCCCTTGAGTTGATTGAGTGGTTTATATTTAACAAATAGAAATGTTACAGATCTTAAAGGGTTATCCCATAGTTAAATAAATTGATTTGTTAAAATGACTACTCTGTCAAGGTCAAATAAATCAAGTGGTAAACCAGAGTGTAGTTCAATTTGTCATCTGGACAACTTCTTCTTATATAATTCTTTATAAGGTAGCCTATCTATTTACACAAGGGATAAGCAGTACAGGAAGAAAATGCAACAGCCCTCATCACCTTATATGACTACATTTGTTATTATTTCTACACAGAATTATATACCATTATTAAAATATGTTGTATTCAAAACAAGTGCTTTATATCAAATAAGATTAAATAAGTACAAACAATGGTATTAACTTGGTCAACCAGGAATATTTTACTATATTTTGAAAAGTGCAATTAAAATGTCAAATGAACAAATTCCTAGTTTTGTCTGAATACTTTTAAAATATAAAAATGTCAATTTTAAAATGACAGTAAGTTAAAATAACAAAATTTTAAACAGAATCGTGCAAAGTAACAGTAAATCTTATCAGATGAAACATCAAACTTTTAACTCCCTACCTTGTAAACTATCTTAATCCGATAACATGAAATATAATCCGTACTTGAAACTTACACCAAATTTTGAACAATTGACCATGTTTGAAATTTACAAAGTTTATAAGAAATAACTATGTTTTTACAAATTTCTCAATCCTAATTTATTTTCTCAAATCAAGACCGTAGCTTGAACTCAGCTTGGGAGAGAGGCTACTATCTAACAAGATTTTTAAGCAAGATGATACATAAACTTAACAAACTTTTTAACCTAATTTCAAAATTACATTGTGTACCCCAAGCTCTTCTATTAAACTCATAATCATCCAATTACAACTTCAAAGGTTTTTACACCTTGATCTTCAAAGGTAAAAATCAACTGATTTGATGTTTCTAATGAAATTAGAAACTTTATGGTGAGATTTGAAAATTAAATTTTTTTTTTAGATATAAATCTTTTTTCTACAATATGTAAAAACTGTGCCACTAAAATTTGAAAAACTTTAGCATAACAATCATTGTTACAAGTTTTAAAATTTGAATAAAAAAAAATCTCTATTTAGCATTAACTTTTTCAAATATATGTCAAATTGTAAAAATATTTACAGTTAAACAGAACAAAGAAATCAAATATAAAAATGTAAATCACCAACCTTTTCATGAAAATTTAACAGCATTTTTATAACATAATTTGAAAATTTGTGTCCTATATGTAATCATTTCATTTTCAACCATTCAGAGACAAAACAAGAGAGGCAGCTGGCTAACATAAATAAATTACAGCGGGGCCAGGTGATCGATACAAGAATTCCTATACACTCGGTACTCTACGCCAATATTTGTAATCATATTTTTTGCTTCTTTGTTTGTTCAGTCGTATTATTGTTAAATTTTCGAATGTAAAAATTCCTATACACGCTCTTTATGTCAAACTTTTAAATTTATCAATCCATTAAGCAAGGCAATTAACAGACTCGTATTTAGTCATCTGCCAGGGGAAGAAAAGATTTTTATGGACATTCATCCATCCTAGACCTTTCTCATTTTTTTTGTTTACCTGACCCTTAGTTAGATAGGTCACTATCCTTTGTCCAGTAGCATTAATATTACAGATGAAAACATATGCTTTCAGGGGTTTTCATCTGAGTCGGATTAAAAAGAAAAGAAGATTAATGTTTCTTGAACTTATCTTAAATATTAACATTTATTTTTTGTAGTTTTCTTGTATCACTGTCATTTATAAAAAAAAATCCTCATGAAAAATAAAAATAAAACAAAATAACATCACTTAGCCATATTTGTAAAATAAATTAATTTATATTCAAATACATACCTAGGTGCTTTACCACTGTCAAAAACAGAGATGTGCAGCCTCTTCTTCAAATCTTCTTCAGCAATCACACTAAAAAGTAGAAAGAAAATTATCAACAAGAAGTCATGTCACATTCATCAAATATTTATTTGTTTTTACTATATAAATCCTTGATTCTATGACCATATAATTCTTATTGTAAGTTGAGCATATTTTTGGAATAGAACTTTTAAATTTTTCTTTTATCTTTTTTTTTTCTTTCAGAAGTTTTTATGAAATGAAAGAGTGTAATTCAAGAAAACATTAAAGATAAGAAAATAAGATTACACAGAATTTAAAAGTTTCTGACATATTCCTACTTGTTTTATTTACTTCAATTGAAATTTGACTATCACAGATCAAGTCCTTCTATCTTTGAGAAACAAACTAACTATAACAAAATTTCAAAGTTACAACATGAGATATGCCAAAATGTAGGTTGTTAAGGAATTGACATATATTACTAAGTGCATTTACTGAGCACATGTCATTCAACAGTACATACTCGCTTGTGATCAATAATTAGGGATTAATGATTATTATTAGATAAGTTTGTATGATAACTGCATGTCTTATATCATTTGAGATATGTACAACTCAGATATGTGTCAAGTTCTTATCAGAGAACCTGATACAACACTATCTATCTATATATCAATTCCATTCATATATATCTGTAAGCAATGCACTTGTTTGGGAGATTTGTTCATAATTAGATCAAATGATTAATTGACAACCAAACATTACATTATGCTTTCACCTGTACAATGATTATTATTCTGAACATATTCAGAAAAAGTTAAAAAAAAAAATATGAAAAAAAATCTAACTTCAATTTGTCATCCAACTATAAGACAGTTAAAAAAATTATTTTATATTTAACCTAAAAGAGGGAAACACCAACAATAAATAAATGCAAATTTGTGTTATTATTCTAATTTACTCTACTCTTTAATCTAAAGCATATAAAACTGCTAAAATGTCACCTGGACTACATTTACCCTACATTTCAGTTTTGATTTAAAAAAACATTCAAATAATTTTCTGAGTATGAATTAGAAATGCTATTATAAAATACTAAAAATTCTAAAAAGCAGGATAACTTTGGACAGAACACTATGGTCAGTTGTTCATTTGATTTGAAACAGGTGAGAACATAAATTTCAGGTGTATGTTTCTTGTCTATCAAACCTTCACCTGCCTAATTAAATGTCAAATTTCTGTACAATTAACACCAGGGATCCCCACTTAGCAGCCAATACAACCATATTGTACTCATTATAACAAAATATCTTATTTCTCAACTGATACTTATAACATGATAAAATTTTAATCTGTAAATGCTCAATTTTGAATATATAATCTATATCAATTATGACGCTTTTTAATTGTTATAATTTAAAATGTTTAAAATTTTTGTCATAATTTTGCAAAAGCACCTGCTCTTAATATTGTTGCAGATAAAAGGATCAGAATATGAAAAGGCCAATATGCTACTATAACCAATTAAGAGTTTTCATATTCAATGAATAATTGATAATTTTTAAGAATTTTGCTTTCATCTGATTATGCAAATGAATGTAACAGCTTTCATTTAATAATTTTTGTGATCCTTTTTCAATAGATGCTTTGGAAAAACAATTTTCAAATATTTCTTTTAAAATGTAACAGCTCTTAATATCCTAATTTCTTTGTAGACTTAAAACAAAAAATCCTAATAATTAAAGATGAATGATAACAATTGCAATTTCTAATCTTCTCTAATTTCATTCATTTCCTTAGTTTTTCAAAATTCATAATCTTTAAATTTTCCCATGAAATTTGTTATTATTAAAATAAACAAACAAGATAATGTTTATATGAAATAACTATACATATTATAGTCCCCTGGGATAGGTATCTTATCCTAAGATAATAAACAAATCTATTATCAGATTATCTGATAATTGATAGGATTTATTGCTCATTATTATTAGATATTAATTTTATTTTCATTTAGTTTATAATTAAAATGGGATAATGTGTGAGAGAAAAATTAAACAACTGAGCCCCTTACTTCCCATCCCAAATGTTCTCCAAATCTGGACCTCTCCACATATTGACATCTTTATCAGTGAAATTACCAAAGCTTTTACCAATTCAATGTAATAATGTTATTACTGTGTTTCATTTAGCATGTTTAGAGATAGAAAAACATTTTCTTTAAATAATTTAACAGAAATAACAAAGATAAACTGGTATTCAGTTACTGGTTTAAAATGCAAAATCAGCAGAAACTGCATATTGCTGTAACAATGATGAGGAGTTGCACAAGCACAACCAATGATATTGCAAAGATTTCCACAAATTACTTGATGAATGTACATTATTGTTATTCTAAGTTGAATGAGTAATGTATACTTACAATGAGAACTGCTGGTCGTAGAGAGGGTTGTTGGAGTCTGTTACAATGGATGTCTTACTGCTACACCTCCTGCTATCTCCGTCGGGAATTAGGGACACCTAAAAACATAAAAATAAAGATAGATATATGTACAAATGACTTTTTATTATCATTTGGGAAAATATCTAATAAAACATATGAACAAAAATAAAGTTTTTTTCCAGTTTTAACTATATGTACTAAAAGTTGACACTCGTCATTGACCCATTAGAATCTTTTAAGCAATATACTTGCCACTGAACATGACGTTAGAGAACAATCAATTAATTAAAAGAATAAATTCTTCTATACATTCTATAATCTATTGTTAGGAAAAATGAAAATTATCAGAAGAAAGAATCCAAACAGATAAAGAACATAGTCTGGGGATGGATTATGTTAGCAAATAAAAACATATTAACTGAAATCAAATTGCATATGGTCTCATATTGTCTTTGGAAGAATTTTTATGATGAGTTGTCTAACATGGATTTACATTTAAGGAGAAAGACTTTTGAGATTATAAAGATTTTAAAATAAATTGATACCATACCTTTACATAGGTAATAGAAGTTGTCTTCTGTCTGGTAGACAATTGGCGACCTTGTATAACTACAAATAAATACAAATATGATAAGTTTGAACAGTGGTAAACTATGTATCATTTAAATAGGATGCTGGCTTGCTGTTATAAAAGTCAGAGATTATACAGAAAAAGCAACATAGAAAGTATGAAAATCTGTTTAGCAGTTTAAAAAAAAAAAAGAGACATGTTTAAAACAGTTGATTATCACTTTTTAGATATTTATATTTTTTTCTAAAGCTTGAATGAGTGAGTGTTTCAATTCCTATGGAAATCAAGATAATAAACATTCTACAAATTTATACTGGTGAAATTTTAATGTATCACATTCTTAGTATTTTGTCTATGAAATGCAGCACATTCAAAATTATCAATTATCCTCGAAAGTTTCACTTTGATATAGGGTGATTTAAGGATTCAGAAGAACTTTTTTAAAGATAAGAAATTAAAAGTCCAAACCGTACTTATATATTCTAAAACAGCTAGCCTTACTGGCCCATGCTCTCTAACAAGTAATAGTTGTCATTTCTTTGAACATTACTTATATACATGACTCTTGACATGTAGATCTCAACTTATCAAGGTGGCAAAATATAATTAATATTTACAAATCATAATTATTAATAATTAAATCTCTTAACAGTTGGGGGTATTCTGAGTTTTATTTATGGAAGATGTTTGACAAAATTGTGACAAGATGAAATCTAGAAATTCAAAGTATATTATATAAACTTACCATTAACTTGTAGAACGCCTTGGTTGATGGAAGCTGACAACTTTAGTTGACCTGAAATACATAATAATAAATTCATAAATATTTTAGTATGGAATATAAATGATCTATGTGACAAGCCTGTAAAAAAAAACTCAGCTTCATAATCTATTTAATTTTTTTTAGGGATTTCTTTGAAATATTTTCCAACAATTTAAGGTTGATACCACTTAAAATTGCAACTGAGACAATAGAGAAAAAAAGTGATAAATAAGATCAAACAATATAAAAAAAAAAAGATGTTATCTCCCCTTAAATACTATAAAAGAAAATAAGAAAAGTTTAAAAACTGCTTTTTTGAAATACAATAATAGAATTTTCAATGCATTGTATTACTAATATGATTTATTTTAAAATTTTGTTGTACATGTATCACTTATATATATCTTTTCTCAGAAAATAATAAATGAATAATCAAAGTTTTGTTCTTATTATATTTAAAAAATCTATATTAAAATAAATTTAAAATTAAAACAATTATGTTTTGTCTCACCTCTTACAAAAGTTGGAACAGATGTACTAATAACCATGATGAAAATCCAAATAACATAACACAGAAAATAAACAGTAAGTAGTGATGTTGATGCAGCAAACTATTTTTTAGTAATAAGTCAATAAATTATTTCAACATCATATTATTTTTATCAATTAGGTGCTACCTGATTAATCGAGGCTTCTGATTGGTCAATGACAGAGATAATCTACCTGACACATTATTACCTGATTAAGGTGAAGTGGGTGTAGGGATTTGAATATACAAACATGTCTTAAGAAATATACAACAGGTAGCTATAGGTGTTAAATTTATCAAGTACTTTACAGTTAGCTTGATACTGACACTTTGTTTTGACAATAATTTCCTCCCAAATAAACAGCTAATAATAGAATCCTATTCTTCATTAATAAATAATTGACAGGTATTTTATAGAAAAGGTGAGAAAAGTTGAAGTATGTTTATTTAAAGACACATTTATGGTGTTATATTTAATTTTAGGTAGCACTTGTATATTGGGAACTCTAGACATTTGTCTGAGCTTTAGTTTTTGGAAATAATTTCCATAATAAATGTCAACTTTGGCATTAATATGAAATTTCTTATTACATTGAGTAGGGATAAAAAATATTTTAAATTATTGATACATTGTAAATTAATACTCTTACTTAAAAATAATATAATGCTCTTATTGTAATAACTTTTAAAATATTGTCTTATATAATTAACACCTCCAAAAGTTTATGTGAGTACATTCTTTTTTTTTTTTTAAAGTAAATTGAGTTTTGAAATTCAGGATAAAATATGATACTGAGTTGAAATAGGAACAGTAATTTTTACATTGATAAAATATGATGCAATTTCTCTCATTAGAGCCCCTTAACATTTATACTTTCTTTTCAATATATTTTAAAATAATTTGCTATTTAGTTACCCTTCTATCAGTATTGAGGTAAAAAAAATATCTTAGCACTGAGATGCTTCCAATACCATACCAACATTATTAATCTAAATTTTCTATGTAGTTTTGAAGGTTTTTTCTTCTCTTATGTTGTAGCCTATGGACCTCTAGATGTCTATTTTAGTACACCTTTACTGTTGTAATTTGCAAACTACTTTATAATACTAATATGAATTGTCATTTTGGTCTGAATGAACAGGAGTATGTACTTTAACATTTTATTTAAATTAATCATATGATTTATTGTGACATTTGTCTAAATAACAATTAATACAGGTATAAAAGAATCAAATGCTGGTCTAAATTGATTATTTTCTATATAAAACATCCCAGTGCCAATATAGGAGTCCAGATAGCAAGTCTGTGGTGTGATCTGGTAAAAGCATTACCATTGCTAGAAACACGAAGACCTGCCATTCACTAAATTAACAAGATAGAAATCATGATGCCAAGTGTTTCATGTTCAAACAATTTAGTAACCACAGGGGATCCATTGAAATCTTGAACCAGGAAGATTAATACAGACCAATTAGACCAACAATTGATCCCTTACTTCAGTGATACATCACACAACCTTCATGGCTGCCACTCAAAACACTCATAAATAAGTTAGAACCTTGTTTAGTTACATAATTATTGGGGATTTCTATAGCTATCTCAACATTTTAACCAGATTCCCATCCCAAATTTGTCTTAACTTGTAAGAGAATAAAAGTAACAGCAGGATGTTGATTTCACAGTTGCATTTCAGTTTAATTTAATTGGCAACCATATAGTCTTTAATTGTATAGAAAAAGATTTGTCTGGTGCTGGTAAAAAAGGTCAGGAATATGCTAATGGGAGGTCAGCTCTCTCTTACTTCTCAGCTGGTCATATTAAATAGTGGTTAATATACTGCTGTGCTATATTAGGATTAACAAATAGCCCCCAATAAAATTATTATCCATTTATTATCATATATGATTAAGACTTTATGGATTTTTAATAAATTGACTATTTACTGAAGTTTATTACATAATGTAATTTCCTCATATATGGAAATTCACAGCAGTTCTATGATTTAAATATTTTCTATATTTATGGTTTAATGGATTTTAACAACAGGATCTAGAATTATGTAATCAAACTTTTTATGTAATCTTTTATATTCACAGTAGTTTTTGTATTATTTCCCAATAAATCCTCTAAAATCATAAATGTTATAAACTTAAAATATCATCTGGTAGAATAAAAAAAAACTTTTTAAGGAGTATAATAAAATATGAAGATGACTTTGGCCAGTCCATGTTCCCCTTTTATTAACAGTGAGACTATCCTCTATAAAATTTGAGAGCCTAAAACCTGGGATTTGTATAGTGTTGTACAAATCCTTGCTAAAACTGACATTACTATTATTTCAATTATTAATTATGTTGTATTATTATAGTGAAGTATGATAGATTGATTGCTGTATTTTATCAAATTTCAGGAATATGAAAAAAAAATCTCACTCTTTTTAATGAACCTGTTATATAGAAAAAAACACAGATACATGTCTGATGTACAAAAGGTTTCAAGGTATTGTGAATTTTAAACCTTTCTCAATTACTTTTCACTTAAAGATTTCAACAGTTCTCTTAAAATGCTAAAGGCTAAAAAAAAATTGAAACCACTTCCACTAAATTCTCTCACGGAATATTATTTATTTCCACATGCTAATGAAGTATTAACATTTCAAAAATGATGGATAGTTAACAAATACCAAAATTATGAGAACTTAAATTTAACAAATGGACCTGAAATTATCCCACTATATTAAATATCAGTAGATTTTCTCACAGAATGTCTAAATTTGTAACATAAATAATTTGTTGACCCTAATACTGATTTGAAAGGAGGTTGATTAACTGCCTTGAACATGTATTGCTTTGATTACACATTTATCCTTGTCAAATTAAATGTTTGCATGTTTTGGTTGTAATAATAATTTTGTATACAAATGACATATATTTAACATTGGGACATAAATTAAATTTAACAAAGATCCATCAAACTTGACATATAGGTAGAAAATTGATATTGACCCTACTTCATACCTGTGTCAGGTGCACAGGTGAGATTTTCATGGATGAGGCCTATCATTTCCTATTGCCATGTCCCATCATAACATATATCTAAACTGCAGGGGATTGTCTAGATGGTGTAATTCTCTGTTTAGGCTTGTCACCATATGCCCAGAAGTTTAGACAATTTATTGGTTTTTGTCTAGACCTTTTACTTATTTTTCAATGATATATATATATATTTTTTTTTTCACTCAAAAAAAATATATAATTTAAGATGATAACCTGAATTATTGCCAAAGTTTTTAATAAATTTCCCTGAAAATACTGAACTCTTCCACAAAATATTAACTAAGCCATAAAATATATTATATTTTTCATACCCTGAGCTTTTAAATGTTTCACTGTAGTACTAGGAGCTGGACAGAGGTATGTGTCGTCATTGGTCAAGCTGATTCTGTGATTGAGTACAGAGGTTGAGGTAAAGGGCATCTTCTGTGTTGGGGTTCCAGGAGGTGCATGACTATTGGAAGCACCCTTACATGGAGTATAAACCATGTTCTTGTTGCGTTTACATGGAGTAGGCTTGGATTCATCATTGTCTTTGGCGTGGCGAACAAATTTCATCTTTTTGCAGGACCCTGCAATAATCTCTTCATAAACATGATCCATTTTCTTTCGTATGCTGGTTCTATATATGTGACCCACATCTGAAAATAGAAAATAAAACATCAATTTACAAAAGAACATAAAGAATGAATAATAGACAATTGGTAAAAAAAACAAATTAATACAATGCTTTTCATCCAAAACCTAAAAGCACTAACAAATTATGCGACTTGTTCTAGTCCTTACTGAAAACATATGTGCTTTAGTAATAATCCCTTTCTGTGTAAGGAGGAACTTTCTGATATAGCTGCCCAAAGAACCTATAAAATGCCCATACAAATCTATTTTAATTATTTAATGCCCAAAAAGGTGCAAGCCAGGGCCGACCGTGCAAGGGCTGTATAGCCAGTCAAGGTCGATAAAAACTTCCATTTGTATTCTAATTTCATAGAGTTCACTGGGAATGTAAACAATATTGAGTCAGTAATACTGCAACTACTACACCATATTTTTTTGTAGATATCCAGTGGTTTTGTTATTAATAATAATAGACATTTATGAATGTCTTTCAGTTTTTCCTCATTTGGTTAAGCACTATAAAAATTATTGATAGAATTGTCATTTTTAAAAATGAAACATTACTTGAAAATATTTTTGTTTGTTTGCCTTAAGCACATTTACTATAATAATTAGTTTGATTTCTAAAATTGATTAATGAACTTTCAACTTCAAGGAACATTCACTTACGCGGGGTCATTTTTCAAGAAGTATGGTATTTACTAATGAAAGGATTGGGTTGAAATGTCAGAAATGAAATTAATGGCCCAACTGGTTAAACTTCAATTGAAATTGATATTGGTATTTAATAAAGTACAAAGTGCAATCATTTGCCTGCAAATCAGAAATAAATTTAGAATTATTGAGCATGAAATCTGGCAAATTTGTGATAAGTGTCTGAAGTATATAATTAAAGAATATGAATGGTGACTGTGAGGTCTAGGAGTTTAAGGAGTGAACAGAAGTGTATGGTCAAGGGTGTTAATTTTAATACTTTCCTAATAACATATATTCATTTCAAGGGTATTCATTCCAATGGCCTAAAAATCATTTTGGAACAAGTTGGTATAATTGATCTAGACAAATATGTATGCATTTGCATTGAAATACATAAGAAGTCAAGTATTGTTAGACAAATACATTAATATACTCATTCACAAGAAATAGTGGTCCATTCGTTTATTATCAATGTACAACTTAAGGAATGCAATGCATTTTGGTATTGTAATACATTTAACCATTCTGGTAGAAATCATATGCAAATATGCTCACCTCAAGAAGGATCATAGGCGGATCCAGGCGGCCTGTCCCCCTCCCCCTTTCACAGGAAAAAATATATTTGGTTGATAATATATGGAATCACTGGAGCAGCCCCCTTAGGTCAGCAGTGATATTGTTGGCTTTTTTCAAAACTACCTCTACCCTTTTTTATTGGGAAAATATGCATCATTTTCATCAAATTGGGAAATTTAAAATAAACCATGAATTTGACTGAAACTTTAATTTACAGACCCATTTTCAAGAGTCAAACCCTGCTTTAAAATAAGACCCCATTTTGTCAGTGATGATACACAAATAGATCCTCAAATGTGCACATATAGTCATTTTAGGCAAGAAAAATGTTTAAATGAGTGTTTTTCAGTTTGTTTTCATGCACAATTACTACTGAGACTGCACTGTTTGGGAAAAAAGTTGTCTTTTTGGGAATAATTTCAAGCCATTTTTTTTCAAATTGGGATTCTTCTCCAGGGGAAAAAGCCTTTATTCTCCACTAATTTGAGGCAAACAATATCAAAAAAAGATTGGGATATATAATAACTCATTTAGAATGTATGATCCAAAATATGATATAATGAAACACCAGAAGTGCAGTCAGCAACATCATATATAACTACTGTATGTGAATAATTTAAATTTTAGGTGCAAAATGTCACATATTGTTGGTATTAGACAGATTGGGACCGTTGTTTTGAGAACATTGTGTAAAATTGAAGAGGGTAATGGGTTCATTGACCATATGAATATAAAGAAACATGGAATTACTTTCAGAAATTAAAAGAAACACTTCACAGGCCAGAATCTTGTTGGTTATCTGGTTATGTTTATGTTATAACTCTAGTGTGCAAGATTACATTATTTTGACTTCTCTACATACAGTTACTCATGGGTAAAACTTCCTTTTTCTCAATAAAAACAAGACTACATTTCTACTTCTGTTTGATTTTAAAAGATCAAAGGATTTTAAAAGGTGTAAATGTTCACACTTATCAATCAAGTGCACCCCTCTGGCGGAAATAAATATATGATAAAATCGATGTCGGAACGCTAATTACATTCCGAAAAAAATAAACAATTCTTAGATATGAAGTGCAGTGTATACACACGATTTGTTACAGCAATCTTAACTGATCTATACTAGGGGTGCCGGACTTTTTCGTTGCTATTCAAATATTAATAAATATTTATGTTCGCCTTTTGCTTAATTTGACCAGAACAAATGTAAATTATTCTGACTATCAAATCAATAATCTGATTTGAGTATACCCTTTTATACGGATTTCATTGATCTGCTATTTGTAATAAAAATGCAGAACAACGCTTAAAAAACCTCTTTGATCCATACGAAATCTTAACATAGGGGTAAAATCCGACAAGCTTTTTATCACCAAATTCCTTTATGATAACAAAGAAGGAAAGAAGAAACAAATATCTCTTTTTTATTATTATTATTTATGGCGATAATGTGATTCTAAATGAGGTCAGGAGTGACACACTTTTTGCGAAAGATTACAACTAAAAGTTTGAAGTTTATTTTTCGTACAGATTTGAATTTTAATCTTAGCCAAGTTTCTATTTATGTTCTCTGAAATAAATACTGACTTCGGATCGGCTGACATTAAAAAAAAAGTCTTTGGAAAAAGTACGGATTCAAAGGAAAAGAAAACAATACAAAAGAATAGTGCATGTCATCATTAATTAATTTTTCATAAGAGATTAGTAGTATATTCAGGCAAGAGTCAGGTGTAAATGTGGTTATCAATGGACACACAATATCTATTGTCCGTAGCCATATAACGTTTCTTCTGGTCATTTTATTACCATTCATAGTGTTCAGGTAATAAAACCAATGTTATCGGCAAACGTACAAACGATATTCTCAGCTAGAAGTGTCTGGACTCTGTCTACACCGTACACGATATAAAACCTCCCTTGGGGAAAAGTGTGTGTAATTTTTTAGCTATTAGAAAAAATATAATGATCCTTATTAATTTACGCTGATGTCATTGAATATTATAATTTATTGATCTTTCCAATATTAAAATATTAAATTGTAGGTTCCACAACAGCTGTGACCAAAAGTTTGTGTTTTTATCTTGCACTCAAATATTGTAAATTTTTCATCAGCTTTTAGATTTAGTCAACCATACAACACATGTTACGGTGTGTTCATGTAATCGAATATAACCGACCAAGTGTAATTAAAACCCCTTTATACTAAACTGTTGGCAAAATTGTGTAGCGAACCGTTTTAATTTTGTAACGAACTTTTAACCTTTATAAATTTACCTTACAGTTTGATTAGTTTCGCTTTTTTTCTAACCGTTTTCTGCAGATGTTTTGAAGTCATTCACTTCGCCTGATGTTTACATCTTTCTATTAAATCTAACAGTTGTTTACTTTTTCAGATGGGCGTACCTTTATAATTTTTTTTTACATATTAAAGATAATATATAACTATGGTAACATTTAAAAGGTATAGTTAAAGGGGAAAAAAGAGACACATACATATATATATATAACAAATAGGTATATGTTAATTTTCTCTTATAAAACTAAAAGACAGTTCGTTCTTGGAGAAAGAAAGAAAACATATTTGTAAATATAAAAAACACACACACACACAAACACAGATTTAACTTACCATTCTCCGCTGATAACATTTTCTAAGAATATGTCATTACCACAAACTTATTAGTCAATTTACAAATAATTATGTTCACACAGTACTTTCAAAATAAATCACCCAACTAGTAGTTTATCCAGATACTGATTCGGAAGGAGACACACAAATGTTTCCATTATTTTCTGTATATCTCATTTTAGTTATTATAGGGTTTAATCCGCTTAAATATAAATCACTTAATGCAAAACAAAAACACGTGAGAATATTGTCACTAAATAGTTCTGGTTTATCCCTGTACGACTCCGATTTTACAACTGACGGTGGGCGTTATTTTGCCCGTTATCGGATTGACAGCGATTGATGTTTCTTTGGAGCACGTGAATACTCGCGTCCCTTTAATGTGCTAACATAGAGGCTTTCGATACAACAGTGACCTCTTCAATATTCAGAATAAATAATAAAGGAATTTAGATTGTGACAAATTTTATGGGGAAAATTGAAAAGAAATTTGAATTAAATACTTTCAAAAGTCCATGGCGTTTTCGATACGGTTTTAATGTTCTTTGATTGATACAGTTAATTTGAATTCATTTTGTAATAAATTACTGAAAAATTAGAAAAAATGTTGAAAAAACATAAATAGTTGAAATGAAAAATAAATTGCGATATCATAACACAAAATGTATATTTTTTAAAATACAGATTTAATTTTGCTTACCTAAATAGGTAGTTATAATGTTATTATTATTTCCCAGCAGACTCCGTATTTCCTCTTCGAAGCTGAATTTAATTAAATTTGTTGATAACCGGTTAAAATAAGAGCAGTAAATATGTCCTTCCACTTGAACAAAAGTTTCACAAATGAACTTCCAAGTATTTTTTTGTTAATTTTGATTTGCAAAACTGATAATAAAATTATCCAATAAAACTTTTAATGATAAAAATCAGGTTTTAATGGTTTTGACAATGCTCTAGAAATTATCATGTATCGATCGAAAGTCAATTGCGAACAGGTGAAATCGAGTGTACCCCGCGGGCAAACGAGCGAAAGCGAGTAGCTCTGGCACGCTTACAAACTATACTGTACATAGTCATTTGTAGGACTTACGGCATTTTGTGTCATTTTATTATCTAAATGATTTGACACAGAATGGATTATTAAATACAAACGTATCTAAACAAATCTAAATTAAATATTATGCATTTTAATTGAAATAGAGGTCGTTGGTATCAGAATTAGAACCAGTAGTTTATTCAGATTATCGTTTTATCCGATAAGGAGAAAATAGAAGACAAAATACTAATAACTTATTTCAATTTAATTTGTTTGAGTAAAATATTCAATTATATGAAACCTGGATTGAGTCAATATATAAGTCATATGTGAAACACACAGTTTAAAAACATAAATTATAATAACGCTCTGTACCAATATCAATGTAGGGTACACAATAGTCAGACCAGCGCGGATTGGTAAGCGGTAGCGCAATCTTTAGAATATCACCAAGCAGATGGAGGCTTTTGACGTTTTGATGACAATATATATGTTCGATCTAATATTATATTGCACGCTGCACCCTTGAATCCAACGGGAAAACAAACCCCACAAAAACATCATGTTATGGAGAGTACTTACTGTTAAGTTTTTGAAGAAAAAAACCATCATAACATTGTCAGTACTATAAATCGACTTGAATAGAACCATACGAGCCTCTTTTTGTTATTCTACTATACTCAATCCTGATCGTTCCTTCATGCAAATGACGAAACGACAATTTGGAGTAATGACAAGAAAACGGTTAAAGATAAGAGATAAAATTGAGAATGGAAATGAGGAATGTGCAAAAGAGACAACAACCTGACCATAAAACAGACGACAGCAGAAGGTCACGGAGTTGTTTATTTGGGATTTTCGTACTAATGCCATTCTCACACCGCGCAAAGACTTAAATACCATTATTCAAGAAACAACATTTCTTGTTCTGACTCTTTCACGATTGATACCCATTAATTTACTCTGAAAAGTCTGCATAAACTGAATGCAAAACAAAGGATAAATAATTAAAAGACTTATTTTCAAAGCAGATATATTTGTTTTTTCATCTATTTTTATTTTTTGCTAGTGAGAGTTTCTACAACTTCGTAAGAGATAAAGAGGCTAAAACAGGATGCACAGATTGAATCAATTCTCAGGATACCTATATCATTTGGTAGAATTAGTATTAAGCTATCATTCCGTTAATCACCAGGTAGTCATTACAAATCATCTACCTTAAGCCCAAAATGTCACTAATAGAAATACAAAAACAATCGCCTTAGATTTCACTAAGATTTATTATCAGCCAAACACAAACAACAGGGAAAAGATGTAAACAAATGGAAAGTGGAAGGTAAATAAGTATTGTTATCTATTGTTTTCATAAACTGAACCCAAAACCGGAAACTTTACTACCGAAACTAAAATATGGAAATATTAACATTTCTTGACATACGGATGCTGTCAAACTGTTGAGTTTTTCCGTCTTTCATCGTATTTTAGAAAAGTTGACACTTAAGTGGTTTAAGCAACTTGCTGCATGGTCTTTTTATGGATATTATAAAAAAAAAAGATGATGAGAAGAAAATTCTATGAACCTCGACATGTCATCCTAAAAAGTACTTGACTTGAATATACAGATTAAGATTGGCTTTAATTCTCTTGTTTCATACTATCGGGACTGGTTTTGATAACGCTCAATGGACTGGCGACTTGTATTACTAGTAAACATAGCAGCCTTTAAGTCAACTCTCTAGATACCAGCTAGTTGTTGTTCTTGTATAGCCTTCCCAATATTCGCAATAATCGACGAAACGGTTGATTTGTATTTGCTTTGAATTATTGCAATTATTTAGATTGTGCAAAGACTTGTAAAGTAAGATAGAAACATTAGTCATTTTCTCTTTCCCTTTCTGTGTAGTTCAACTCTTATGTCATATTAATCTCACAGTGAGAAAAGGATACTATTTTTTGTACGAATTTTCTAGTTGTTCGTGTATTTGCCTATCTTCAAATAGGATTTGTACCATGCAAAAATAGCGATTTGCAATATTATGATTTTTTATATTTTTAAAAGTCGTAGTCCTATGAATAGAAATACAGAGAACAACCCTAATAATCTCGCCTAGCGTATCGAGACTGAAAAAATATATACAAAAAATGGTATCCGCTACTGTATTACAAAACAGTTAATTGTACACATTCCTGTTCAAGTTAAAACTATTTGACTGGTACCAATCTTGTGTGACCCTGAAGACTTGACCGACCACTAAGTGTGTATTGAGCAGGAACAATACAAGTTTAGAGGCCATGTTGTGTCAAAATTGAAATTTGACACGCGTAACAAGATCATGATGAACTGATAAATAATTTCTGGATTTATATTTTTATTCATGATCAACTCATAATTTAACCAAGTCAACAGGTTTGACAACTACATTGACCCTCTGATATTGCGTGAAGATGTGATCTCTATTGACCAGTCTTGCTTACTGACAAATATTTCTTAAAATACCGTATGCTTAACATTGAAAGTTTGAATAGATTGAATATATTATAACAGTAACAATGCCTTTCCACGACAGTCTTCGATATATTTTTTAAATAAGCATGTACGAAATGTGACATGACCTTTTACCCTTTTTGTGAGATGCGTATTTAATTGATTGGTTAATGTCACATTTTAAAAGACTCGAAACTGATATATCATTCATTATTTAAAGTTGACCGTTCAAACAGACAAATGGTCTATAAAATATATCGCGTATAAATGAAAATACTATAAAAAACTTTCGACCATCATTTTAACTGCATGCAAATTAGTTAATGTAACAAGTTAGTCATCTTTTGGCATTGGTAAAAACCATATACCCTTTATAAATAACTCATAGTTCAAATTATACTGGCATGGAATTTGGTTTCGGCTACTCGCTTGTTTATGCAAACGATCAACTTTGACTTGTATGAGGAATAAAACAGAAGCCACATTTTTGCAGAATTCAACCATTACAAATTTCAAGACTTTATCATTGTTGATTCTCACTTTCAGGGATTTTATTTACAATCACTGGGAATACTAAACAAAGGATTTTATGTTATATAGTGTTAATCCTTTCTTTATTAGTTATTTCAAAGATAACGGAAAAGAAAAGTCCACATATCTTAGTGGACAAACATTACTTTCTCTGCCATGTTTACAAGTAATATCCTCTCATTTATAAACAGTCGTGGCAACCTAAGAAAAATAACAAACAAATAAACACAATTACCTACATTCAAATATTTACACAGTAAACAAATCAGAATGTTCCAAAATTACAAAAAGCTTTTATTACGTAAGATTTCATTCAAATGTTTGCATATACGTCTTCAATTCACTACCGATTTTCTTATGTTTATTAGAAGCCATAATTTTGTCTTCTTAGAACCGTCTTCCTTAACGTTTTATCTTCAATATCTTTTTATCTGCATGCTTTCTGTGCCAGGGAACATGTTAGCCCATGGCAGTAATCGAATTTTAATTTTATTGCTTGTTTAAAACCAAAATGGACATTAAAAAGCTATAAAATCGTTAACATTACACCATTAAAAGCATATTTGTAATTATAATCTTTAGGGGAAAAGTATGGTTTATCGTATCAAGATAATTTATCTCGAAATAAGTGTAAAACATACATTTTTATTATTATTATAAACTATATAATCTTAATGGATGTTTATGGGAAGGGATTCGGGTGACCGCATTAAATATACTATCTCAAAATAAAATGATCGCACCTAGAATTATATTCAGATTTGAAAAGAAAGCTTGTATATAATCTAAATCTATATATGTAAAACTGTGTATCTGACCCTTTATTACCAGAAAGAATATCCAGTATATTAAACTTGCAATACATTTTAGTCCTACATAGAGCTCTAGTAAATCATTCTGGTGTAAATTGTTTATACATATATACATATTTAGCATAATTGGCTTTATTGCATCGCCACTAATCACGCGGTATACATTTAAGGAGTTAGAGCGCAGACTGGTCAAGCAGGTGATTTTGTCCTGGCTGCATTTAATTTCCAACTGCATGCACATTTAAAACACAAATAAAAAGTAAAAACAGTAAATGAAAAAAAATATGGAAGTTAATGTACTGACAAAAAGAGCATAATTCCAAAATGACCTTTAACATTTCGACCCATATAAACATGCGCCACAAGGCCTGCTCTCTATATAATTTTATATGCATGTATATTTATATAGTGTTTGCACTTATAGTTTTACAGTTAGGGTAATATACTTGTGAGAGAGCGGTCTATATGATATTCCATTACTGTACTGTTCTATATCTTGGTTTCTCGTGGAGAGTTGTCTCATTGGCAATCAGGTCACATCTTTAATATACATACTGTATAATTCCATAAAGGTTGTATCATGAATATGCATATGAAACAGGTCTTGAGTATTCTATATTACATTGCCAGGAGAGGAGATTTAGTATAATATACGCCTTGATTGAGCTCTTTCTGAATTCAAATTTTGTTTAAAATGGACTCAATAAAAGAAGAAAAGGAACTTGTAGGATGTCTACACATTGCTAAAAGAACAATCAGCATGCGTGAGAGTTGACAGAAACGAAATACACAAAAACCTGAACATTTGAACACTCGGTAATTACGTACAAACGTTCAGAGCTATATCACAAAAAGGGGTATACAAACCTTAGATTAAAAAAAAAAGTTCATTCAGGAAAATGGATATCAATTAAAAAAAATACCAGCTTTACAGGCTTGTTTGGTCGGGTTGTTGTCTCTTTGACACATTCCCATTTCCATTCTCAATTTTATTGTGCATTTTATGAAAATATAGCAGCTGCTTTCTATATTCTTAAAATGACCAATATGAAAAATAGTTTAAGTTAATGATGGACACCTAATTAAAGCTAATGAGGCGTCAGTAATAATAGGTTAGCATAGCATGACGCGTGTAAAACATATTTTCATCATCATTAAAATGTGATAAATATTTGTGATAAGAATGATAAGACATATATTTGACTGCCATTGACAAAAGAAAATGTAGCTTTACATTAAAACCTAGGGGTAGGATCAACAGATAGTAACAAGTAAAAGGACATTACCAAACCATGCTGTGTGATTCGCTCATTTAATTATAGTATATGTTTTATGAATAATAGTTCTTGAGTTATCAAATATTTGGGTGTGCTTGTGATTATGAAAGATACTAGTAGGCATTCATTATATCCGGGTTTACATACTTTCGGACAAATAAAATGACTAAATATTATAACTGCTATTCACAAATTGATAATATCAGTTTTATAAACCTCCCCCTTTATTCTATTCTTTAAACAGAATAATAAGCAACACTCATATCTTTTTTTTTATTTCTGATAAATCCTGCTCTCTTTCTCCTACCTCGCGCTGAGTTTCACACTTTTTTTTATCGCGCCACATATGCATTTGTCAGTAGAAAAGCTTGTCCGTAGTTGTCGATATAATTATGAGATCATTTGATAATTTGAAATTGGTTTTGATGGCGTATTTAAAAAAAAAGTAAATTCGGATTTATTCTTAAATGGTTTAAATTCGGAAAATAGCATTAATTCGTCATTTCTTTTTATTGTAACATGATAGTTGGACATTAAAAAGGTTCAGGTGTTCAGTCTGGACTATCGAATCATTCATATTTTGCAGATTTTTTTTAAACCTCTTTATATGCACATTTGGAATATCAAGTTATTTTGTAATAAAAAAAATAGCAATTACATATTTTTTCTTGCCGATTCTTCCATTTTCGAATATTAATCCTCCCAAATTACTACTTCTTACACATAGCGAACTACGTTCAAAACTCATTCACTATGGCCGTTTTTGATTTTTTGGGGGGTAAAGGAGTAGGTCCGGTAAGGGCCGATTTTGGCCCCAAATTTCAGTTTCATCTAACGAGATATTTAGGACACTTTTTAAACACTTAAGTGTCTATTTCAATTGATTTGATTAGTTTATGTACAAGATTTTAACTGAGTCAGTCATTAAAAACGCTCCGATTGAAGCTTAAATATGAAAAATCTATCAAATATGCCAAAAAAACGTCACTTTTCAGATGGTTTTCGTCAAAAATGAAAGTGGCCGCATCCGTGTTCATCCTCAACCTTTATATATGTTATGTATTATCATAAAATACAACTTACATTTCAATATTAGGAATGAACACGAATGCGGCCACTTTCATTTAAGACGGAAACCGTCTAAAATTTAACTAAAATGCTATAATTGTGAAGATTTCAGTAATTTAGCATGACTTTATGATGCTAGTACACGATATATGTACATTGTATTGTCAAAAACAGCACATATTTATGTAGCAGAAGCATTCTACTTTCCAAAAAATTGCTAAAAGATTACATTTTCCCAATTTTTCAAAACTGCTTAATTTTGGGGCCAAAAAGGGGTCTTACTGAACCTACTCCTTTCGTATAACGTCATTGTCCGAATCCAAAAAATTCTATTACACGAAAATGCGGGTAAATATGTTGAATTTGTACAAATTTTAGGTAAAAAAATCTATTTTATGCTTCTTTAATGTTACAAGTTACACATATTCAAAAACCCTTCCTGTTTAAAAGATTTTTATACAAGGTTGAATAAAACATCTTTTAAAAGCGCATTTTACAGTTACCGTCAACTTTGTGCACGCCGTCTTAGTGCTCGACATATTTTGAGCTGTCTGTTTGTAATTTTTCAAGCTGATCTCTAGATTATTTTGTCAATAGATGTCTGGTATGCTGTACGATCATTACAAAATCAACGAGAGCCTTTAGTAGTTCACTTTGTTGTTACAAAGGAGTAAAATGTCTTATATAACCTTAAAATGTTGTTCTTGAATTTTAAAAACCTGGAGAAGGTTTATCTTTATTTTATAAGAATTTACTAAAAAAAATTAAATGCGTGCAAATGTAACAATACATGCGCTCAAAAAAGATGTTGGTTCTCATTAAATTTGATATTCAAAATTATCGTTGTTTCTTGTCAATTTTAGGTATTTATTAGATTAGTCCGAGATTACTCTGATGTCAAACGGCTGTTTTGCCGTCGGACAAAACAGCCGTTGGACGTCAGAGTAATCTCGGACTATTATTAGACTTAAGGTAATCTTCATACATAAAAAAATGTTGTGACAAGATATGTTCGGTGATCAATTCTTGTGGAATGAATGTTGTTATGCGCGTGTTATTCAAGACACTTCTAATATTCTATTTACACACTTTACAGTTTTATTACTTGACTATATATGAAATGCATACTAGCCGATTGGGACTTGAAATGATGAATATAAACGTCGGGAAGCATTCCCCTTTTCTATTCTCATTTTTATTCTAACTGATTTCAGCTCAGAAGAGTAGAGAGACGACACAGTTAATTGATAAAGAAGAAAAAATATCTGTAATTGAATAGATATTTCAGGCCAAAGCGTCCGGCTTATGCAACTACATCAATCAGACTGAATCTAGGATATATTGTAATTTTTGCTTTAACGTCTTTCTGATGAGACATTCATTTTTTGTTTGAATATCTTCAGAACGCATCGAAAGTATCGCCCAGAGCGTATCAGATATTAATATTCACTGAAAAAAACGCCTTTAATCATTTTTGTTCGTACAAATTGTAAACAAAGGGAGACAAGTCTATGTTTTTTTTAATTGAATTTATTTGAGTGGAGTTGTCTTCCTTAAAAAGACCATTTTATACTTTTTTTGCTAATATGGATAAAATCGATTAAATAAATATTTCTTATTAACCAAAGTTTACATTCTTTTATTTTACATAAATAAAAGATAATAATACTTAATTTTAAAAGCGATTGAAAATAGATTTGTGAATATAAAATTAGTTAGTAACCATGTTTGGAGTTTTTTAAAAATTGAACCCGTACCATTTCAACCAATTTATGCGTTGGTACTCCGGTTTCCTCCGAAACCAACCGATCTTAATTGACTAATATTTGAAGTTCACTAGTTAAAATTAACTAGTTTCAATGTATCACCAAAAACATCATGCATAGCTATCAGTCATGTGGAAATGATCTTAGATAGAATATCCAACATCCAGTTAATCTCCGTATTTGGCACTATTTTTTGGAACTTTGGGTCATCAATGCTCTTCATCTTTGTTCGGCTTTTGTTACGAGTTTGACCTGAGCGTCACTGATGAGTCTTATGTAGACGAAACACGCGTCTGGCGTATTAAATTATAAGCCTGGTATCTTTAATAACCATTGTAACATAAATTGTATTTTTTCTTTTGATGTTTTAATGAAATAATTCGCTTAAAAAGTGTGCTTACGGAAAACTATGGTATATTATATGCAAATTGATGTTGTACCATTCTTTGCTAATTAAATATGCAACTCAACTAGAATCTAAAGGAAAGAAGGAGGAGCTTAGCTATGGTACAAAATATTCATGTTCATGTTATTCCATGGTTGAAGCTCCATCCTTTTTTTTAAGGTATCTGGCTTGGGACAGGCACATACAGAATGTGGCAGAGTTAAACTAGCCTGAATGCGCAAACCCTAAAAGTATAAAGATGATAAATACGCAATTTCAATGAGATAAACAACCTGTAAAATATGATTAATTTGTATGATACCTTGAAAACCAAGAAAGAAAAAAACAATTCTTACCGTCATTAGAATAATTATTTAATCCTTGTCGCAGAATCCGACATTTTTGTTCACTTTGATGATAGAATGACATTACTACGTATACGATTATACACGGGGGCTCAAAACATTTTCTTTACTTTCTGCAAATTCTGGGGCTTTTAATGGCATACAAGCAAGAGGCGCAAGAGTGACTTGCGCGAGCTTCTATTTTATTGGATAAAACTGTAACGTGATCAATTTCCAATAAAAGTTCAGTCTTCAAGCTGTCAATCATTTTATGTACCTTGTGTCTTACTCATTAACATATCCAAACAAACTCATCCTTCGGATTCGTTTATTTAATTATTTTAACTCGTAAGAACCATGGTATATATAGTACTTAGCATGTTGTAATGTCCTATTGTTATGTTTATTTGTGTATTTCTATGTCCTCCCATTTATTAGTAATGTAATCCTGTCATGTAATGTTGTCCTTTTAGTGTTAATTTAACATTGCCATACAAGCGGGAGGTTTGGCTAGCCACATAACCAGGTTCAACCCACCATTTTTACTTAAAATGTACTGTACCAAATCCGGAAAATGGCAATTGTTATCCTATAGTTCGTTTCTGTCTGTGTTACATTGTCGTTTGATTTTTGGTTGAACTTTAGTGTTTCTGTTGTTTCGTTGTTTTCCTCTTATAGTTGATGTGTTTCCCTCAGTTTTAGTTTGTGACGCGGATGTTTTTCTTCTCTCAATCGATTTAGGACTTTCGAAAAGCGGTATACTACTGTTGCCTTTATATAAGTAGACATAAGATGCAAAACGTCGAATAAGCGAATAACAATTTTTATCATCGCATAAAAAAGCAAATACAAGTCCAATTTATAGCATAACACACAATAAACTAGCGATGTATCATTAAGGATCTCTCCTGTAGAAAGGAGGCTCACAATACTAAATCTGCCGATAAGCCATTATACTGTGCTACATTCTAAAATAATAAAATCTTATATAGATGTGGTATGAGTGCCAATGAGAAAAATAGGACTATTTAGTATTGTTAAATTTTCACCAAGCATTAATTGTCACTGTTATTATTTCATATTTTCTCGGTATATTCAGAGACATATATACAACGCATTTCCGGTATATTGTAATTACAAATTATATCTCTATATTGTTTACTGCTACAACTATACGCGATTATTGTCCCCATGCATAATATGGCATTCTAGCTGCTAGGGACAATGCTCTTTAATACCACTGTATAACTCTTTTAACTTTTTAGTACATCTAACATGTTAGCAAAATTGATGAAATTTCGACCATTTTCTGCAGATCTGATCTAATTAGGAAGCACTGTCCATTTCGATCATCTTGTTTATCTTGCGTGCATAATTTAAACTGTTTGACTCTGAACATCGAAACCGAATTTATAAGTTTGGTAAGTACGATGTATTTCTTTTGTGCGTATCAAACTGTAAGTGTAAAACAACTAATAAAAAATACCACTATACCAGGCTTACAATTTGGTACGCCTGACGAGCGCTTCGTTTTTATAACACTCATCTGTGGCGCTTAATCATAGGTGTTTTTGTTGTTGTTGTTATATTACTTTATATACATCTATTGTTTACATGTGTGTATTAGTAGATTACTTATGTTTTATTCATATTGTTAACATTGTATGTAGAGAGCCTTATTGAAAATTGGTTTAATCCAAATGAGTTACTCTCTTTAAATAAAGATATTTATATTATTATTATTATTATTATTATTATTATTATTATTATTATTATTATTATTATTATTATTTATTATTATTATTATTATTATTATATATTATTATTATTATTATATTATTATCAAAACAGAAAGGCCAACCAACACTGTAGGAGAAAATATGGAATGCAATAAAAGTCATTAACTCGTGGAAAATGCTCTTTTTTTTAAGGTATATTCATAAAGAAAGACGAGTTAAAGTAACAGTTAGCAGGGAAACATTGTATTTTTATTTAACAAAGAAATCTACCTTAAACATTTGATGGTCCAAAGAAACAGTTTTCATCCTTTGACAAATATAAACCCTTGTGTGGACAGTTATAACTTGCAAGTTTCTTACACTCAGTTTAATTCATTCGAAACTAGTTCATGAAATAGGAACAAACTACAGCTTCATATATTGCATAGACACTTTGCATTTTCAATACTGTATGCTGATCTCTTACTGTTATTAGTTTTGTTAGGTTCCTGTCCAACTGAGGTATTATCCACTTTTCCCCATATATTCAAGTTTCTTGACACAAACTTTTCAGTCTCAAAACATTTTGTTCTTGTTACCTTTCCCAACTTAGTAGTATTCAATAACCTATGTTTTGTTTTTTGTATAGTCTTAGATTGTTTTTTATTCGCTGAGAGAAAAAATGTTCTAGTTTTATGGATAGCATCCTAGTATGGTGTCATGATGGTTTTGTATATAAAAAAGAAGATGTGGTATGATTGCCAATGAGACAATTGTCCACAAGAGACCAAAATGAAACAGACATTAACAACTATAGGTCACCGTACGGCCTTCAACAATGAGCAAAGCCCATACCGCATAGTCAGCTATATATAAAAGGCCCCGATAAGACAATGTAAAACAATTCAAACGAGGAAACTAACGGCATTATTTATATATAAAAAAATGAACGAAAAACAAATATGTAACACATAAACAAACGACAACCACTGAATTACAGGCTCCTGACTTGGGACAGGCACATACATAAATAATGTGGCGGGGTTAAACATGTTAGCGGGATCCCAACCACCCCCTAACCTGGGACAGTGGTATAACAGTACAACCTAAGAACGAACTATAAAAATCTGTTGAAAAAGGCTTAACTCATCAGATGGACAAAAATACAAGTGGACGTGGCCGGGTACTTGTACATCCCGACACAAAAAGACACAATGAACAGATCTGAGAGTACTCGCAGTTATCTGACATCTAGTTCAAAGCCACTAACAACTAATAAAAATATCATGCATCTAAGACTAAACTATCAATCCGTACACATCCAACATCCAATGGATTTAGATTAAAGACGTCATAAACTGCCAGAAAAAACATGACCTTGTGCAATGCCAAGTTACAGGTATCGACAGATTGTAGATCCATAAATGTGTATATTTATGTATATAACATACTACATAAAATGTAGTAATATTTAGTTAGCTTTTAATTTACAACCAAACTTCAAAACTAAATCTTTATATCTATGGAAAAATTTAGTAAAGGTTTTAAGTAATTTATGGTAACGATATCCCTGGTTTAATAATTTAAATTGAAATATAAACACCGTACATCACCTTCTAAAAATGAAAATTAACAATAGGGAACGAAAAATCGTCTCTTTTGTCGTAAAGGAGTAGGTTCAGTAAGACCCCTTTTTGGCCCCAAAATATAGCAGTTTTAGAAAATTGTGAAAATGTAATGGTTTAGATATTTATTGAAAAGTAAAATGCTTCTGCTACATAAATATGGGCTGTTTTTGACAATACAATGCACATATATCGGGTACTAGCATCATTAAGTCATGCTAAATTACTGAAATCTTCACAATTGTAGCATTTTAGTTAAATTTTAGACGGTTTCCGTCTTAAATGAAAGTGGCCGCATTCGTGTTCATTCATAATATTGAAATGTAAGTTGTATTTGATGATAATACATAATATATATAAAGGTTGAGGATGAACACGGATGCGGCCACTTTCATTTTTGACAAAAACCATCTGAAAAGTGACGATTTTTGGCATATTTGATAGATTTTTCATATTTAAGCTTGAATCGGAGCGTTTGTAATGACTTAATAAGTTAAAATCGTTCACATTAACTAATTGAATCAATTGAAATAGCCACTTAAGTGTTTAGAAAGTGTCTAAAATCTTTCGTTAGATGAACTTGAAAATTGAGGCCGAAATCGACCCTTACCGGACCTACTCCTTTTAGTGTGGAGTTTCCCGTTTAAAACCAAAATATCTAAATCCAGGAAAGGACAGTTATTACCGAATAAATTTGATTTATTTAAAGTAAGTTCCTTGGGGTAACTTTCAGCAGTATTTTGAGAAAATTCTTGATTATTTAACGAAAAAATATCATCAAGATAACGGTAAGTGTTGCTGAATTTATCAATTAAATGCAATTTCGACGGGTCTTTACTGAGTTTAGCCATAAACTGTGATTCGTAACAGTACAAAAACAAGTCTGCTATTAAAGGGGCACACTTAGTGCCCATGGGGTCCCACCTTCAACCTGTCGATAAAATTTGTTGCCGAAACGTACATAAATATTATCAAGGAGAAAATTAACAGCTTCAATTATCTCATTCCGAAATTATATAGATAGTCCGGCCGATTGGTGCAGATATAGAGCAGAATTGCTCACTTGATGAGGAAAGCATGAAACTTTGCATAGTAGTTCTTGGTTATATTACCCTTTAATTTCAGCTATGGACCCACTCTGAAAAATCCAATATGGCTGCCATTTTTAAGATGGCGGAAAAAACGGTATAATTATCAAGATTGTTCTAAAGGTATTCTTAAAATGGTGAAGTTGAAATCATCCCTTCGGTAATTTTATGGACGCCATCACGAATTGGTTGACCGTTATGGAATGTGTACTTGTACGTTGTCCAAGAATGTATGGCATTTGTCATCAAAAGGAGCGTCAGACAATGTCAAACGTGAAGCAGTCATCGTTTTCATTTAGGGAAAGGAATGGTAACCCGAAACATTGGGATAGCCATTTACCAATTGCAATGTCACTTGATTTGTCTTTATACTCTGTGCTCAGTCAATGTAAAAGTATGAACTTACCTGTAACTTGACCTGTAAATCCAATTAGGAAAAAATATAAAATCGGCGCAAATGAAAGAATGAAAATTTTCAAAATCGGCGCCAATGTCATACGCCCTAACACGAGCATCCCATGACATGAAAACCTGAAAAAAATAGCACCAAACAACTCACGATTGTCGTACGATTGTCGTATGACTTTTGCACGACTCACTTGCGACAAACCCAAGAGAGTAAAATTACAAAAAAAAAGTCTGCACTGTACCCATCGTGGAACCGTCGTGGACATGTCGTAGCTGATCTGACCACTCGAAATATTTTTTTGACATTTTGCACGACAGTGACACGACAACTATTTTTTAGATCTTCCACGACAAAAAATCGTACGATTTGTTGTGACCGGGGCTTAATTAAAAGCAATCGTAAAACGCGCGTTGCATACGTTTAAAGTACGTCGAATTACAAAGGTACACGCTTGGTGAACGCTACAACTCGAGGAAATTTTTATGCAGCATAAAAATTTCACCCAGCTCAAGCGTGTGTCTAGCGTATACCTGTACGCTACACGCACGTTATACACACGCTACAAGCGCGTTTAACGAGCTACAGGTAAATTTGATATACGTTTAGGGTACTTTGTATACGCTTCGAGATCGTTCGACTTTAACTAAAATGTGTGCGGATGTGTCCAAGATACGACCGGGACGCGTCTCAAATACGTTCAAGAAACTGTTTTCCTTCGTAGCGTGCATTCCATCTACGTTAGACAAACGCCAGGCATACGCAAACCATACGTTTCTTGAACTGAACGCCCGATAAACGCTTAGGTACGCTTCATGTACGCCCAATACGGGTTTAAAGCTCGTTGTGCACACGTTACAGATATGATTGACAGGTTGAATGCATCCAAAATTACTAGCGTATTTGCAGTGTACATGATTTTTTAACACGCCCGGTGTACGTCGGAGCTATATGCTGATGTGTGATGCCGGTATAAGGGGTAAAACAACTCATAAAAAATACCACAACACCAGTTTGGTACGCCTGAAGCGCGCTTCGTTTGTATAACACTCATCAGTGGCGTTTAATCAAATCAAAGGCGGAAGGCCAACACTGTGGGAGAAAATATGGAATACAATATAGGTAAACATAAGTTATGTTTCAACTCGTTGGAAATGCTCCTTTTTTTACGATACATGTATAGTTATACAGGAAGACGAGTAAATGTAGCAGGAAAACGTTGTATCTATACTAGTAAACGAGAAGACCTCATTTTGTGTGTCGCCTCTCTTTCCACAATAAAGTAATCATCATGCCTCTGTGTCCTATATGTACAGTGCATAGTCGCATTTGTCATCCATTTTTATGATTATTCAGATTGAGTTATTTTGGGAGAAAAACAAGAAAAAACGCATCCGGATATTGATTCCGTCATTAGGTGAAATTTTAAGTCATATTAGACTTCGATTTGCGTTTGTCTGTATTCTTTGAACATACAGGGAAAACTGTACTATTACATTTTCCCAGCATTAGGTTGGCCTTTTGTGTACCCAAGACAGGTGAAGGAAGTCAACTTAGGAGCGCCGTGATTGGATGTAAGGTGATAATAAGAATAACTGCAGTGTTTATATTTACAATATAAATTTTAAAACCTATTGAAATATTTTCTAGAGAATTATTCGAAAAGGCTTTCAAAATTTTATAAAATTTGCTGCAAAATGACGATGGGCATGGATAACATAAACAAGCTCCGTTGGAAATTGGTCATGATACTATTTGGCTTCAATTTTTAAAATAGAGTAATAAAGTACTCAGTAACACCGCACATAACTGTTTTATCCAGGTTTTTATTATAAATAGTGGTAAAATTAGAAAATGTTAGTATTGTCGCCTATGGCAGAATAAATATTACCGTTTTCCCTACATATACTACGAATAAAGTGTATTTTCTATCTGCTATCTTTTTCAAGTTTACTATCCACGGCGGTCACAGAGTAAACTAAAAAGAAAGAGAGTCTGTATAATATAGAAATGACCACCGTGGATCGATTAGTAACCTGAGAATTGAAAGTAAAAAGCAAATACACTTAAGCGCTAAAAGTATGCATGTGTTATTAATGTTAATACAAATAAAAAAAATGGGAATTTTCAAAAATAAAGGAGGAGCAGGGCTAGGAAAACAATTGTCCTGTCCCAAAGCACCTGACTTTGATACCTTTTCTAAAATACTGCATCAATTAAATTTTTTACAAAAATTCATTATAACAAAAAAAAGAAGGTGTGGTATGATTGCCAATGAGACAACTCTCCAGAAGAGACCAAAATGACACAAAAATTAACAACTATAGGTCACCGTACGGCCTTCAACAATGAGCAAAGCCCATACCGCAAAGTCATCTATAAAAGGCCCCGAAATGCAATCTAAAACAATTGAAACGAGAAAACTAACGGCCTTATTTATGTACAAAAAAAATGAAAGAAAAAAAAATATGTAAGGCTTAGACATAAACAAACGACAACCACTGAATCACAGGCTCCTGACTTGAATGTTCTTAATAAACTAAATGTATGTTCATGTTGAAATTAACAGAAAACAAAAAAATGGGAATTTGGGAAATAAAGGAGGGATAAGAAATTCTCCAGTCATTAAATCTTTTGAAAAATTCTTCCTACAACACTTACATACTTTTAACCACGCTCTGATTGCCCGCGATTTTGCGGGTGTGTTCTAGTTTTTATTAAACAAAGACATCTACCTTTAAAATTGGTTGGTCCAAAGGCACAGTTTTCAATCTTTGACAAATATATTCCCTAGTGTGGACAGTTATAACTTTGCAAATTTGTTTCATACACTCTCCAAATGTCTTGCTTTAGATTGTATGCATGGACAATTGTGGTCAATATTTACTGAGACTACTATAACACATGTCAGTCTCAGATATTAAGTAAGGGGATGAAATTGTTGATTAAAAGGTTATGAAATTTTACATTAAGTAGTGATTTGATCCAGTTAAAAAAGGTAAAAAATTAGTATGTCTGATACTGTAAAACTGCATTATAGGACCCTTATCCATAACATTATTCATACTTTGAGTTAGAGCCAGAAGACTTTTTCATAATTATTTTGATATTATTTGTTCCAAAAGTAGTACACTACACTGTAATCACCTTTTTGAGTTAGAGCAGCATCGATTTGCTTAAATTTCAATTAATTGTCATTAAGAAATGCGCTAAGAAATAATTATGATCTCGGGTCTGCTGCTAGATTATTAGTATAGAAATACTACAGTTAAAAAATATGATGGAACGGAAGAGGACTTTCAGTTGACTTCAGGAGCAGGTCTTTCATTTCAAGGAATTCGGTAGGTAGGTCAATAATATAGCTTGACGAATACCAAGGTGATACTATAACTAAACGGTTATAGACGAATAACTAGATAATGCCATAGGTAAACGGTTATAGACGATTAACTAGATAATGACATAGGTAAACGGTTATAGACGAATAACTAAGTAATGACATAGGTAAACGGTTATAGACGAATAACTAGATAATGACATAGGTAAACGGTTATAGACGAATAACTAGATAATGACATAGGTAAACGGTTATAGACGAATAACTAGATAATGACATAGGTAAACGGTTATAGACGAATAACTAGGTAATGACATAGGTAAACGGTTATAGACGAATAACTAAGTAATGACATAGGTAAACGGTTATAGACGAATAACTAGATAATGACATAGGTAAACGGTTATAGACGAATAACTAGATAATGACATAGGTAAACGGTTATAGACGAATAACTAGGTAATGACATAGGTAAACGGTTATAGACGAATAACTAGATAATGACATAGGTAAACGTTTAAAGACGAATAACTAAGTAATGACATAGGTAAACGGTTATAGACGAATAACTAGATAATGACATAGGTAAACGGTTAAAGACGAATAACTAAGTAATGACATAGGTAAACGGTTATAGACGAATAACTAGGTAATGACATAGGTAAACGATTATAGACGAATAACTAGATAATGACATAGGTAAACGGTTATAGGCGAATAACTAGATAATGACATAGGTAAACGGTTATAGACGAATAACTAGATAATGACATAGGTAAACGCTTATAGACGAACAACTAGGTAATGACATAGGTAAACGGTTATAGACGAATAACTAGGTAATGACATAGGTAAACGGTTATAGACGAACAACTAGATAATGACATAGGTAAACGGTTATAGACGAACAACTAGATAATGACATAGTTAAACGGTTATAGACGAATAACTAGGTAATGACATAGGTAAACGGTTATAGACGAATAACTAGATAATGACATAGTTAAACAGTTATAGACGAACAACTAGATAATGACATAGGTAAACGGTTATAGACGAACAACTAGATAATGACATAGGTAAACGGTTATAGACGAATAACTAGGTAATGACATAGGTAAACGGTTATAGACGAACAACTAGATAATGACATAGGTAAACGGTTATAGGCGAATAACTAGATAATGACATAGGTAAACGATTATAGACGAATAACTAGATAATGACATAGGTAAACGGTTATAGACGATTAACTAGGTAATGACATAGGTAAACGTTTATAGACGAATAACTAGATAATGACATAGTTAAACAGTTATAGACGAACAACTAGGTAATGACATAGGTAAACGGTTATAGACGAACAACTAGATAATGACATAGGTAAACGGTTATAGACGAATAACTAGATAATGACATAGGTAAACGGTTATAGACGAATAACTAGATAATTACATAGGTAAACGATTATAGACGAATAACTAGGTAATGACATAGGTAAACGATTATAGACGAATAACTAGATAATGACATAGGTAAACGATTATAGACGAATAACTAAGTAATGACATAGGTAAACGGTTATAGACGAACAACAAGGACAGTTGGTAATGACATAGCTAGACGAATAACAAGATGGTCACGCTTGGACGAATATCATGGTCATAATATAGCTAGACAAATAACAAGGTGATACTACAGCTAGACAAATAACAAGGCGGTACTTTATCTGGACGATTATAGACAAATAACTGGAAATGACATAACTAGACGAATAACAAGATAATAATAGAGCTAGATTAATACAAATATGGTAATGTAGCCAACTACACGAATAACAATGTAATGATACAGCTAGTTAATGTCAATGTAATGGCATAGCTAGACGAACAACAATATACTAACTTAGCTATACAAATAACAATGTAAAGACACAGCTAGAAAAATGACAATGAAATGACATAGCTGACAATTAACAATGCAATGACATAGCTAGACTAATAAATAGATAATGACATAGCTAGACCAATAACAAAGTAAAGACATAGCAAGACAAATAACTAGAAATAGAATGTTCAAGTTGCATGGATAGCATCATAAGGAGTCATTATATTTTTTTTATTTCATTAATAACTAACCAAAACATGAAAACAGAAACTGCAACATTTGAAAAATGAATTTTATTTTTCAATTCAAAAATACATAAACAAGGGATTTAAACATTTTGGAAACAATATTTCTGACAATTATTTAGTCCTGATAGTATTTTGTAGCATATTGTAGAAGAGGCTGGTACCCATAGTTAGTGTTATATCTGGTATTCCCGTCTTGACTTTAGGAAATGTATTATGTTTGACACAAGAAGAATACACGATCCAAGTAAAACAGCGATTCCACCAAAATAAAATGCGTAATCGTACTTGCCATTCAAATCTTTTAAGAGCCCTGAAAAACAAATTTAGAATGAAAAAGACCTATAAATTGTGTACACTCTAAGTGTATATGCATTGTGATATGAATATGAATATGAATGTGATAGTCCTGATACGTCCTATAGTTGTTAATTTCTGTGTTATTTGGTCTCTTGTGGAGAGTTATTTATTTTTTTTATATATATATCTAAAGGTATTTTACATCTAAACGCACAATAGTAATAAAAAAACCCTGAGACCAAAACGTTAATATCCATTAAATCCCCCATTTGTTGTCAGACATAAACAAGTAGTTCTAACAAACTATTCGTGTGGTTTATATGTATTGGGTTATTTGTGTTGTTGGGTTAGTGTCTTAATGACTCATACCAAATATATCATCTTGATCGTATTCAGTCTTAAAAGTTGGAAACTGCGGTTCAATAAACTTTCATCTGAGTGATGCGACCATGTACACATTATAGCGTTATAGAATTGTAAAACTAAAAATATGATAACTAAGTCTTACTAGATTATTCGTTTTAGACTTATCAAATATGAGTAAAGGAAAGAGAAATTATGAAATGTTTGGATACATACCTGAAAGTGGAGGACCAATAAAATCACCAATGCCCTGAAAGAACAGAACTAAACCAAAAGATTTGGACAAATTCTCAATACCAAGGAGATCCACGATGATGACAGACTTCTGTGAGACGTACATCCCTATGATAAATCCATATATAGCACAAGCTACGGCTAGCTGTGGGAATGTTGTTACTGACGGAATAGTCAATGACACAACGCCCATGAAAATGATTAGAACATTGTATATGTAAATGCGATATGGCTTCATAAACTTCCGGTCAAAAAGGAACCCTGCGAATAGTCTACCAATTCCATCCGATACACCCGTTACAACTACTGTGTACGCGGCTTCAAGTTCACTTGTCCCTATCTGTAGAGCAAAGGCAGGCAGAAACACCATACCAGAAGAGAAGGCTAATGTAAATAGTAAAATTGCGACACAAAATGCGCTATATCTTAGATCTTTCAAAAGAGATAAGTCAAAGAACTTAGTTTTGGTCTTAGTTTTACTTGAATCACGCTGAAATAAGAATACAGACGATGCACGGCGAATCAGAAAAACGACGGATTTTCTTCTTGTCATTTTACGCTTGTTTTCCGAAACTGAAATAACAATGTCGACGTCATTAAGGATGTATTCTTCTGACTTTTCAGTCTCGTTCAGTCTCGTTGAAATCTCGTTCTTGAATTATTTCCAAAACATGTGATAGAAGTGGAAAATATCAATGAATTTAAAAAATATTATAAGCAAACATAAATCTGTGAAAAAAATTTGTATTTACAATGAATGGTTTTCGCGTAATCCAGTTTTCAAATTTTATGACCAATCAAGTCAATATTTTTAGCCAAAATTTTGAGAAAATGGGTGAGGGATTCAAAAAATGATTTTACAAGAATCATGTACATCCCATATCATTTTGGTCTTTTCAAATTTCTTAGATATGTCTTTTTTCATTCATTTATAACAAAAAAGTTGAAATAATATGCATTTTGTTCTTAAAACTGAGAAAAATCACAAAAATACAAAATTGACAGCATGGTAAATTTTACACAAAAAAGCGTCAAAATATGATAAAACTTTCTTATATTAACACCTACCTATAGTTTTTGTAAGTAAAATTTATTCAGATTGGTCCACTTCATCTTTATAGAAAGTATGAAAAAAGTTTAATTGTGAAACTGTATTTTTTTTCATAATAATAGCCCAAAAATAGGTAAAAATCGATGAAAAATGGGAAAATCATCAAAATTGGGCATTTTCAAAGGGCCGTAGCAAAAAAAGAAGTACACCACCATATGATTTTTTCTTCACCAATTATTTTGTTACAGTATTATAAACCCAAAAATCAGGTTAATAAAAAAAGTTTAATTCTAGAAATTTTTGGCTCCTCAGAGGTGTACATCCTTAAGAAGTTGTTGTTTTATTGCATTTTGATGTTGTCGGCTATAATCTGCAGTAGGCTCTGTCTTTGTTGACTGATCTTTATCCGGCATGATTTGATTTTGATTTCCAGAGACACCATTGACAGAAACTCTACCTTGTCTTTTCCTGAAATAATAAAAAAATCTAATAACACTACGAGCTCGTTTTGATACAAAACATATACACTGGTCTAAATTTTAGAAGACAATAAAAACAAAAAATACATGGACTTTGCATAAAGTTGTATATGCCAGCCAATCTTAAGCCGTCATGGTGACCCGGTATACATACGGGCGAATACAGATATTCGGGAAGGTCTAGCCAATCTTAAGCCGCCATGGTGACCCGGTATACAGACGGGCGAATACAGATATTGGGGAAGGTCTAATCAACCTAAGCCGCCATGGTGACCCGGTATACATACGGGCGAATACAGATATTGGTGAAGGTCTAATCAACCTAAGCCGCCATGGTGACCCGGTATACAGACGGGCGAATACAGATATTGGTGAAGGTCTAATCAACCTAAGCCGCCATGGTGACCCGGTATACAGACGGGCGAATACAGATATTGGTGAAGGTCTAATCAACCTAAGCCGCCATGGTGACCCGGTATACAGACGGGCGAATACAGATATTGGGGAAGGTCTAATCAACCTAAGCCGCCATGGTGACCCGGTATACATACGGGCGAATACAGATATTGGTGAAGGTCTAATCAACCTAAGCCGCCATGGTGCCCCGGGTATACAGACGGGCGAATACAGATATTGGTGAAGGTCTAATCAACCTAAGCCGCCATGGTGACCCGGTATACAGACGGGCGAATACAGATATTGGGGAAGGTCTAATCAACCTAAGCCGTCATGGTGACCCGGTATACATACGGCGAATACAGATATTGGGGAAGGTCTAGTCAAACCTAAGCCGCCATGGTGACCCGGTATACATACGGGCGAATACAGATATTGGGGAAGGTCTAGCCAATCTTAAGCCGCCATGGTGACCCGGTATACAGACGGGCGAATACAGATATTGGTGAAGGTCTAATCAAACCTAAGCCGCCATGGTGACCCGGTATACATACGGGCGAATACAGATATTGGGGAAGGTCTAATCAACCTTAAGCCGCCATGGTGAACCGGTATACATACGGGCGAATACAGATATTGGTGAAGGTCTAATCAATCTTAAGCCGCCATGGTGACCCGGTATACATACGGGCGAATACAGATATTGGGGAAGGTCTAGCCAACCTTAAGCCGCCATGGTGACCCGGTATACAGACGGGCGAATACAGATATTGGTGAAGGTCTAGCCAATCTTAAGCCGCCATGGTGACCCGGTATACAGACGGGCGAATACAGATATTGGTGAAGGTCTAATCAACCTTAAGCCGTCATGGTGACCCGGTATACATACGGGCGAATACAGATATTGGGGAAGGTCTAGTCAAACCTAAGCCGCCATGGTGACCCGGTATACATACGGGCGAATACAGATATTCGGGAAGGTCTAGTCAATCTTAAGCCGCCATGGTGACCCGGTATACATACGGGCGAATACAGATATTGGTGAAGGTCTAGCCAATCTTAAGCCGCCATGGTGACCCGGTATACAGACGGGCGAATACAGATATTGGGGAAGGTCTAGTCAATCTTAAGCCGCCATGGTGACCCGGTATACATACGGGCGAATACAGATATTGGGGAAGGTCTAATCAACCTTAAGCCGCCATGGTGACCCGGTATACAGACGGGCGAATACAGATATTGGGGAAGGTCTAATCAACCTTAAGCCGCCATGGTGACCCGGTATACATACGGGCGAATACAGATATTGGTGAAGGTCTAATCAATCTTAAGCCGCCATGGTGACCCGGTATACATACGGGCGAATACAGATATTGGGGAAGGTCTAGCCAACCTTAAGCCGCCATGGTGACCCGGTATACAGACGGGCGAATACAGATATTGGTGAAGGTCTAGCCAATCTTAAGCCGCCATGGTGACCCGGTATACAGACGGGCGAATACAGATATTGGTGAAGGTCTAATCAACCTTAAGCCGTCATGGTGACCCGGTATACATACGGGCGAATACAGATATTGGGGAAGGTCTAGTCAAACCTAAGCCGCCATGGTGACCCGGTATACATACGGGCGAATACAGATATTCGGGAAGGTCTAGTCAATCTTAAGCCGCCATGGTGACCCGGGTATACATACGGGCGAATACAGATATTGGTGAAGGTCTAGCCAATCTTAAGCCGCCATGGTGACCCGGTATACAGACGGGCGAATACAGATATTGGGGAAGGTCTAGTCAATCTTAAGCCGCCATGGTGACCCGGTATACATACGGGCGAATACAGATATTGGGGAAGGTCTAATCAACCTTAAGCCGCCATGGTGACCCGGTATACAGACGGGCGAATACAGATATTGGGAAGGTCTAGTCAAACCTAAGCCGCCATGGTGACCCGGTATACATACGGGCGAATACAGATATTGGGGAAGGTCTAATCAACCTTAAGCCGCCATGGTGACCCGGTATACATACGGGCGAATACAGATATTGGTGAAGGTCTAGCCAATCTTAAGCCGCCATGGTGACCCGGTATACAGACGGGCGAATACAGATATTGGGAAGGTCTAGTCAATCTTAAGCCGCCATGGTGACCCGGTATACATACGGGCGAATACAGATATTGGGGAAGGTCTAATCAACCTTAAGCCGCCATGGTGACCCGGTATACAGACGGGCGAATACAGATATTGGGGAAGGTCTAATCAACCTTAAGCCGCCATGGTGACCCGGTATACATACGGGCGAATACAGATATTGGTGAAGGTCTAATCAATCTTAAGCCGCCATGGTGACCCGGTATACATACGGGCGAATACAGATATTGGGGAAGGTCTAGCCAACCTTAAGCCGCCATGGTGACCCGGTATACAGACGGGCGAATACAGATATTGGTGAAGGTCTAGCCAATCTTAAGCCGCCATGGTGACCCGGTATACAGACGGGCGAATACAGATATTGGTGAAGGTCTAATCAACCTTAAGCCGTCATGGTGACCGGTATACATACGGGCGAATACAGATATTGGGAAGGTCTAGTCAAACCTAAGCCGCCATGGTGACCCGTATACATACGGGCGAATACAGATATTCGGGAAGGTCTAGTCAATCTTAAGCCGCCATGGTGACCCGGTATACATACGGGCGAATACAGATATTGGTGAAGGTCTAGCCAATCTTAAGCCGCCATGGTGACCCGGTATACAGACGGGCGAATACAGATATTGGGGAAGGTCTAGTCAATCTTAAGCCGCCATGGTGACCCGGTATACATACGGGCGAATACAGATATTGGGGAAGGTCTAATCAACCTTAAGCCGCCATGGTGACCCGGTATACAGACGGCGAATACAGATATTGGGGAAGGTCTAGTCAAACCTAAGCCGCCATGGTGACCCGGTATACATACGGGCGAATACAGATATTGGTGAAGGTCTAATCAATCTTAAGCCGTCATGGTGACCCGGTATACAGACGGGCGAATACAGATATTGGTGAAGGTCTAGTCAAACCTAAGCCGCCATGGTGACCCGGTATACATACGGGCGAATACAGATATTGGTGAAGGTCTAATCAATCTTAAGCCGTCATGGTGACCCGGTATACAGACGGGCGAATACAGATATTGGGGAAGGTCTAATCAACCTAAGTCATATGCAACTACAACATACAACTGTATAAAAGTCAAAGTAAATTAATAAACTTATAAAGAATGTTGTCTTCTCAATTCATGATTATGCAGGGCAAATGTAAAACCCGGGACGTTCGACTTTAACATCTAAACACACCTTAATCGCGTGAAGGCAAGACTAAATAATAAAACATCTAATACCTATTGTTAAACTGTGTAATGCGTCGGTGGAGAGATATTGGTCTCATCAGAGCTCCACAAACAATGATTTCAACCGATGCTGCTGCTGCCATAATTAAAGCTCCTAAATATCCGTAGTACGTAAATGAAGCCTCTAGTAAAAGTGGTATGGCAAAACTTCCAAGACCAACACCTGATGTAGCTATCCAACGCTGTACCAAGCTTTTTGTGGAAATATGCGCTTACAATAACAACAGCAGGAGAATATGCCATTGCCTGTCCTAATCCTATAGTAATAATAAGCCATTTATTACTACATGTACATGTATTTATAGAATATCATTGGCATGTTCATTTTCAGTAAATACACTGTTTATTTAGTATAACATTTTGAATTACTAGTATAAATAAAATCGTATGTTTTTCTGTCCCCATGCATATATATATATATAAATGCCTCAGCCGCACTTGGCACTGCACTTCGGATCTTAATGCTCTTCGATTCGAAATTTGATTTGGCTGTCTAACTGTTTTGTTTCGAGCGCTCTGTTGAGTCTAGTGTAGACGAAACGCGCTCTGGCGAATCAAATTATAAGCTTGGTCTTTTATGAGTATGTACAACTGTTTTCTCACATGTAAGTTATAGAATTGAGAATGGAAATGGGCCGCAATGTGTCAAAGAGACAACAACCCGACCAAAGCACAGCCGGAGGCCACCAATGGGTGCATTCCAGCGTGAAAATCTCGCACCCGTAAGAATAGTTCTGATAAAGACTTATCATAATACAGACAAAGTCTCAAAAGATTTGAAACTCTAAAAAATATGATTACATAGGGCTAGATGCCGTATTCCATTTCAATTACTACAATGAAGTGATGCAATTTTATATTTTTTGGTCATCAATCAAGTCCAGTTTTATAAATTTTAAATATTACCTCCAATCACTCCATAACTTACAAATAGAAAGTATATGTTTGGTGCAAATCCGGAAATTATTAAGGCAAAAGCCAGAATTAGTCCACTCCAAATAACCACGGATCGGAATGAGAATCTATGACACATAACACTTACGACAGGACCTACAACAGATATTGAGTGATTAGTATATATAGTTGATGGAAAAAAGTAATACGTTTTAAAACAAGCATTGACAAGTAAATTATTAGTGTATGGGTCATAACAGGCAATTAACAATAAACTCATAATAGATACCAGGATTGAAATTTTATATTTACGCCGGCGTTGTACAAAAGACTCATCAGTGACGCTCGAATAAAAAAATATTAAAGTCCAAATAAAGTACGAAGTTGAAGAGCATTGAGATCAAAAAATCTAACAGTTTTGCCAAAAACAGCTAAGGTAATCTATTCTGAGGTAGAAAAGCCTTAGTTTTTTCAAAAATTCTAAATTTTGTTAACAGTTAATTTATAATTATGAACAGTTACTTATATAATCCAAAACAAGCATTGACTTGTAAGTTATATTGGACCAAAACATGCATTTACAAGTAAGTTATACGAGTCAAAACATGCATTGGCAAGTTAATTATATGGTTCAAAACAAGCATTGACTAGTGAGTTATATGGGTCAAAACAAGCATTGACAATTTAGATATATGAATCAAAACAAGCTTGACTTGTTTTATGGACCAAAACATATTTTGACTTGTTCGTTAAGTATCAAAACAAGCACTTTAAAATTAGTCATGTGGATCAAAACAAGTATTGACTTTTTAATTATATGCGTAAAACAAGCATTAATATGTTAGTTATATGGGTCAAAACAAGCATTGTCACGTTAGTTACATGGAACAAAACAAACCTTAACTTGTTAGTTCTATGTATGAAAAACTTTGACAATTAATTTATATGGGTCAAAACACGCATTAACAATTTAGATATATGGATCAAAACAAGCATTGACAAGTTAGTTATATGGTCAAAACAAACATCGACTTGTCAGTTATATGGGTGAAAAAAAACATTGACAATATAAAGGTATATGAGTCAAAGCAAGCATTGACTAGTAAGAGTCTAAGAAAAAAATGTCTTCTTTAGATATTCATATGAGTTAAAACCAGCATTGATAATTAGGCATGATATGGGTCAAATCATCATTGATAAGTTAACAATGTTTGTCAAAACTAGGATCGATTAGTTAGTCATATGGATCAAGACGAATTTGACTAGTTAGTTGTATGGTTCAAAACAAGTAGTGATTATGAAGTATTTAAGATCAAAATCAAAGCAAGCATTGACTAGTTAGAAATATTGGTTAACCAAAGCATTGAATACTTTCATATATAGGTAAAACAAGCATTTACTAGTACTAGCTAGTTCTATAAGCCAAAAACAGTGCATACACTAGTTAGTTTTCTGGGTCAAAACAAGTATTGAATGGTAACAAATAAGGAACAAAACACGCATTGACTAGTAAGTGTCTGGGTCAAAACAAGCATTGACTACTTTGTAATATGTATCAAAACAAGCATTGAGAAGGTAAAAGTTCAGGTCAAAACAATCAAGCATTTGTTTGTCATATTTATCAAAAAGTAAAAACAAACAATGACTAAAAAGTATGAGAAAATAGAAGTACTGATTAGCAAGAAATAGACGTCAAAACAAGCATTGACTAGAACGCATTTCGTGTAAAACAGGCATTGAATATTTGGCAGTAAGGATCAAAACAAGCATTAACTAGTAAGCAGTAAAACTTCGAATTGACCGATTTGAAAAAACGATGAAAAAGAAGGTTAACCAGCAACAGTTTGTCTGACAACTTGTTTTAAAACGATTCGATTATACCAATTTGATACAAAATAAAAGTCATTTCACAAAAAACAAAAGGATATGAGGTAATATAAAAACATACGCACATATGCATGTTGGAAGTGAAAATATGTAGAAACATTGAAAAAGTAATTCATTCAAAATGTTATATCATATCATGTGTCCTTTTATAATAGGTATTTTCGCAAGCTATACATGAAGAATTTGTTGCAACAAAACCACTACAGATTGTAGTTAATCAGTCAGTCTATATAGTCAGGATACAACTGTTTATATCAGTAAATATAGTCGATTTTACGTTTATCAATAGACAACAAAATGGAAAAATAATGATTCAATTTTAAAAAGAAAAGAATGGGCACATTTCCCGATAACTCTCTAGTTATCACAGGTTGTATTGTAGTCATATGTTTATACGATAATATTTGGCGAGTTTACCAACCAACGTAAGTCGTAATCCAATTGATATGGATGGTACCCAGGCTGTAACTACAGCTGGTGTCTTGTGGGTAACGACGTCTACTAACCTAAAGATAAGTCGTAATCCATTGATATGGATGGTACCAGGCTGTAACTACAGCTGGTGTCTTGTGGGTAATGAGTCTACTAACCTAGAGTAAGTCTAATCCCTTGATATGGATGGTACTCAGGCTGTAACTACAGCTGGTGTCTTGTGGGTAATGAGTCTACAAACCTAGAGTAAGTCTTAATCCATTGATATGGATGGTACCAAGCTGTAACTACAGCTGGTGTCTTGTGGGTAAGAGTCTACTAACCTAGAGTAAGTCGTAATCCACTTGATATGGATGGTACCAGGCTGTAACTACAGCTGGTGTCTTGTGGGTAATGAGTCTACTAACCTAGAGTAAGTCGTAATCCACTTGATATGGATGGTACCCAGGCTGTAACTACAGCTGGTGTCTTGTGGGTAATGAGTCTACTAACCTAGAGTTAGTCTAATCCACTTGATATGGATGGTACCCAGGCTGTAACTACAGCTGGTGTCTTGTGGGTAATGAGTCTACTACCTAGAGTAAGTCTTAATCCAATTGATATGGATGGTACTCAGGCTGGTAACTACAGCTGGTGTCTTGTGGGTAATGAGTCTACTAACCTAGAGTAAGTCTTAATCCACTTGATATGGATGGTACTCAGGCTGTTAACTACAGCTGGTGTCTTGTGGGTAATGAGTCTACTAACCTAGAGTAAGTCTAATCCACTTGATATGGATGGAAACTCAGCTGCTGTAACTACAGCTGGTGTCTTGTGGGTAATGAGTCTACTAACCTAGAGTAAGTCTTAATCCACTTGATATGGATGGTACTCAGGCTGTAACTACAGCTGGTGTCTTGTGGGTAATGAGTCTACTAACCTAGAGTTAGTCTTAATCCATTGATATAGATGGTACTCCAGGCTGTGTAACTACAGCTGGTGTCTTGTGGGTAATGAGTCTACTGACCTAGAGTAAGTCTTAATCCACTTGATATGGATGGTACTCAGGCTGCTGTAACTACAGCTGGTGTCTTGTGGTAATGAGTCTACTAACCTAGAGTAAGTCGTAATCCAATTGATATGGATGGTACCCAGGCTGTAACTACAGCTGGTGTCTTGTGGGTAATGAGTCTACTAACCTAGAGTAAGTCGTAATCCACGTGATAAGATGGTACTCAGGCTGTAACTACAGCTGGTGTCTTGTGGGTAATGAGTCTACTAACCTAGAGTAAGTCTTAATCCAATTGATATGGATGGTACTCCAGGCTATGTAACTACAGCTGGTGTCTTGTGGGTAATGAGTCTACTAACCTAGAGTAAGTCGTAATCCACTTGATATGGATGTACTCAGGCTGTAACTACAGCTGGTGTCTTGTGGGTAATGAGTCTACTAACCTAGAGTAAGTCGTTAATCCATTGATATGGATGGTACTCAGGCTGCTGTAACTACAGCTGGTGTCTTGTGGGTAATGAGTCTACTAACCTAGAGTAAGTCGTAATCCACTTGATATGGATGGTACTCAGGCTGTAACTACAGCTGGTGTCTTGTGGGTAATGAGTCTACTAACCTAGAGTAAGTCTTAATCCAATTGATATGGATGGTACCAGGCTTAACTACAGCTGGTGTCTTGTGGGTAATGAGTCTACTAACCTAGAGTTAGTCTAATCCACTTGATATGGATGGTACCCAGGCTGTAACTACAGCTGGTGTCTTGTGGGTAATGAGTCTACTAACCTAGAGTAAGTCTTAATCCAATTGATATGGATGGTACTCAGGCTGCTGTAACTACAGCTGGTGTCTTGTGGGTAATGAGTCTACTAACCTAGAGTAAGTCGTAATCCACTTGATATGGATGGTACTCAGGCTGCTGTAACTACAGCTGGTGTCTTGTGGGTAATGAGTCTACTAACCTAGAGTTAGTCGTAATCCACTTGATATGATGGTACCAGGCTGTAACTACAGCTGGTGTCTTGTGGGTAATGAGTCTACTAACCTAGAGTAAGTCTTAATCCATTTGATATGGATGGTACCAGGCTGTAACTACAGCTGGTGTCTTGTGGGTAATGAGTCTACTGAACCTAGAGTAAGTCTTAATCCAATTGATATGGATGGTACTCAGGCTGCTGTAACTACAGCTGGTGTCTTGTGGGTAATGAGTCTACTAACCTAGAGTAAGTCGTAATCCACTTGATATGGATGGTACTCAGGCTGCTGTAACTACAGCTGGTGTCTTGTGGGTAATGAGTCTACTAACCTAGAGTTAGTCTTAATCCACTTGATATAGATGGTACTCAGGCTGCTGTAACTACAGCTGGTGTCTTGTGGGTAATGAGTCTACTAACCTAGAGTAAGTCTTAATCCATTTGATATAGATGTACTCAGGCTGTAACTACAGCTGGTGTCTTGTGGGTAATGAGTCTACTGAACCTAGAGTTAGTCTAATCCAATTGATATGGATGGTACCCAGGCTGTAACTACAGCTGGTGTCTTGTGGGTAATGAGTCTACTAACCTAGAGTAAGTCGTAATCCACTTGATATGGATGGTACTCAGGTCTGTAACTACAGCTGGTGTCTTGTGGGTAATGAGTCTACTAACCTAGAGTAAGTCTTAATCCACTTGATATGGATGGTACCAGGCTGTAACTACAGCTGGTGTCTTGTGGGTAATGAGTCTACTAACCTAGAGTTAAGTCTAATCCACTTTGATATGGATGGTACCCAAGGCTGTAACTACAGCTGGTGTCTTGTGGGTAATGAGTCTACTAACCTAGAGTAAGTCTAATCCAATTGATATGGATTGGTACTCAGGCTGTAACTACAGCTGGTGTCTTGTGGGTAATGAGTCTACTAACCTAGAGTAAGTCTTAATCCATTGATATGGATGGTACCCAGGCTGTAACTACAGCTGGTGTCTTGTGGGTAATGAGTCTACTAACCTAGAGTAAGTCGTAATCCACTTGATATGGATGGTACTCAGGCTGTTAACACAGCTGGTGTCTTGTGGGTAATGAGTCTACTAACCTAGAGTAAGTCTTAATCCATTGATATGGATGGTACCCAGGCTGTATAACTACAGCTGGTGTCTTGTGGGTAATGAGTCTACTAACCTAGAGTAAGTCTTAATCCACTTGATATGGATGGTACTCCAGGCTGTAACTACAGCTGGTGTCTTGTGGGTAATGAGTCTACTAACCTAGAGTAAGTCGTAATCCACTTGATATGGATGGTACCAGGCTGTAACTACAGCTGGTGTCTTGTGGGTAATGAGTCTACTAACCTAGAGTAGTCTTAATCCACTTGATATGGATGGTACTCAGGCGCTGTAACTACAGCTGGTGTCTTGTGGGTAATGAGTCTACTAACCTAGAGTAAGTCTAATCCACTTGATATGGATGGTACCCAGGCTGTAACTACAGCTGGTGTCTTGTGGGTAATGAGTCTACTAACCTAGAGTAAGTCTAATCCACTTGATATAGATGGTACTCAGCTGCTGTAACTACAGCTGGTGTCTTGTGGGTAATGAGTCTACTAACCTAGAGTAAGTCTAATCCACTTGATATGGATGGTACTCAGGCTGTAACTACAGCTGGTGTCTTGTGGGTAATGAGTCTACTAACCTAGAGTAAGTCTAATCCACTTGATATGGATGGTACTCAGGCTGTAACTACAGCTGGTGTCTTGTGGGTAATGAGTCTACTAACCTAGAGTAAGTCGTTAATCCACTTGATATGGATGGTACTCAGCTGCTGTAACTACAGCTGGTGTCTTGTGGGTAATGAGTCTACTAACCTAGAGTAAGTCTAATCCACTTGATATGGATGGTACTCAGGCTGTAACTACAGCTGGTGTCTTGTGGGTAATGAGTCTACTAACCTAGAGTAAGTCTAACATGAATGATGGTACCGTACTACAGCTGTGTCTTGTGGTAATGAGTCTACTAACCTAGAGTAGTCTAATCCAATTGATATGGATGGTACCAGGCTGTAACTACAGCTGTGTCTTGTGGGTAAAGTCTACTAACCTAGAGTAAGTCTTAATCCACTTGATATGGATGTACTCAGCGCTGTAACTACAGCTGGTGTCTTGTGGTAATGAGTCTACTACCTAGAGTAGTCGTAATCCTTGATATGGATGTACCAGGCTGTACACAGCTGGTGTCTGTGGGTAATGAGTCACACCTAGAGTAGTCTAATCATTGATATGGATGTACCAGGTGTAACACAGCTGTGTCTTGTGGTAATGAGTCTACTACCTAGAGTAAGTCTAATCCATGATAGGATGTACTCAGGCTGTAACTACAGCTGGTGTCTTGTGGGTAAGAGTCTACTACCTAGAGTAAGTCTAATCCATTGATATGATGGTACCAGGTGTAACTACAGCTGGTGTCTTGTGGTAATGAGTCTACTAACCTAGAGTAGTCTAATCCACTGATAAGATGGTACTCAGGCTGTAACACAGCTGGTGTCTTGTGGTAATGAGTCTACTAACCTAGAGTAAGTCTTAATCCTTGATATGATGGTACCAGCTGTAACTACAGCTGGTGTCTTGTGGTAATGAGTCACTACCTAGAGTAGTCTTAATCCATTGATATGGATGGTACCCAGGCTGTAACTACAGCTGTTCTTGTGGTAATGAGTCTACTAACCTAGAGTAAGTCTAATCCATTGATATGGATGGTACTCAGGCTGTAACTACAGCTTGTCTTGTGGGTAATGAGTCTACTAACCTAGAGTAAGTCGTAATCATTGATATGATGGTACCAGGCTGTAACACAGCTGGTGTCTTGTGGTAATGAGTCTACTACCTAGAGTAAGTCTTAATCCATTTGATATGATGGTACCAGTGTAACTACAGCTGGTGTCTTGTGGTAAGAGTCTACTAACCTAGAGTAAGTCTAATCCATTGATATGATGGACCAGGCTGTAACTACAGCTGGTGTCTTGTGGTAAGAGTCTACTAACCTAGAGTAAGTCTAATCCATGATAAGATGGTACCAGCTGTAACTACAGCTGGTGTCTTGTGGTAATGAGTCTACTACCTAGAGTAAGTCTAATCCATTGATATGGATGGTACCAGGTCTGTAACTACAGCTGGTGTCTTGTGGGTAATGAGTCTACTAACCTAGAGTAAGTCTAATCCATTGATATGATGGTACCAGGCTGTAACTACAGCTGGTGTCTTGTGGTAATGAGTCTACTAACCTAGAGTAAGTCTAATCCACTGATATGATGGTACCAGCTGTAACTACAGCTGGTGTCTTGTGGTAAGAGTCTACTAACCTAGAGTAAGTCTAATCCACTTGATATGGATGGTACCAGGCTGTAACTACAGCTGGTGTCTTGTGGGTAATGAGTCTACTAACCTAGAGTAAGTCTAATCCATTGATATGGATGGTACCAGGCTGTAACTACAGCTGGTGTCTTGTGGTAATGATCTACTAACCTAGAGTAAGTCTAATCCATTGATATGGATGGTACCAGCTGTAACTACAGCTGGTGTCTTGTGGGTAATGAGTCTACTAACCTAGAGTAGTCTAATCCACTTGATATGGATGGTACCAGGCTGTAACTACAGCTGGTGTCTTTGGGTAATGAGTCTACTGACCTAGAGTAAGTCTTAATCCACTTGATATGGATGGTACTCAGGACTGCTGTAACTACAGCTGTGTCTTGTGGGTAATGAGTCTACTGACCTAGAGTAAGTCTTAATCCACTTGATATGGATGGTATTCAGGCTGCTGTAACTACAGCTGGTGTCTTGTGGGTAATGAGTCTACAAACCTAGAGTAAGTCGTAATCCATTGATATGGATGGTACCCAAGCTGTAACTACAGCTGGTGTCTTGTGGGTAATAAATCTACTAACCTAAAGAAAGTCGTAATCCACTAGATATAGTTGGTACCCAGGCTGTAACTGCAGCTGGTGTCTTGAACTTCTCCTTAAATTTTAGATACAGTATACCTCCCGATCTATCAAAGCCTCCTGCCAAACAGATATGATATAGAACCCATTATTAGTGTTCAGAATAAGGCTAGTAATACTTCAAACAAAATAGTTCTGAAGCATAGCTATAGCTTTGCCAACAAATTAAATGTGTGTGTAATTTTGGTATCAAATGACTAAAAATATATCAAAGAAAAAAAGGAGGTCATATTTGTCAAGTTACTTTTATCAGAAGTTCCTGTTTTTGTACTACTCAACAACCTGGAACCAAGCAGTCAGCAATTATAAGCAATCAAGGGTATGTTATTTTTTTTAGCACAGAAGTCAGGATACGATATATATAGGTCTGACACGAAACTACTGTCACTTTATCTGAACTGAAGACAAAATATCTATGAACTGTTGAAATTTCATAATTTACCATAGAAAACTAAGTTTGATGATTTAGTAGTTTTATTCCTTATACCAAAACAAAAATGTTCAACAATAAAAATGCACCTCGTTAAGAATTGTAAGTTACATGTATTATGATAGCGCTTCTGTAGACATTGGTATACTAATAAGCAGTTATTTAACTACACCATCTCTTTTTCGTTTTTAAGTAGATGTGTCGATGTAATATAAAAACATCAATAATCACACAATTAAATTTTTTGAGTAGATGGTTGTCCCATGTTATCTCTTGTATTTCCTTTTCAAAAAGAAGAGGTAGTCTACTGCAATTATTGAAATATTACTTACCAATGATAAAATGAATCATCAAACTGCTCAAAACAATGAACCAGCCCCAGCCCCCATCCTGAGCCCCATCTATATTTGTGATAGTCTCTTCAAGACCATCTCCTGCAAATTTATCTGACTTTTCCCTTAATTCTTGTTCTCTTTTCATTTCTGTATTGAAGTATAAGTTGCATTCATCCGCTAGAAGTTGAATAATATATCTTCTTCTTTCTTTTTTGAACAACCTGTAAAACAGATTCGACTTCTTCTCTTTCCTTTCGGGAACAACCTGTAAACAGGTTCGATGTTTCTTTTTTATTTCGGACAACTGTAAACAGATTCGATGCCTTCTCTTTCCTTTCGGGAACAACCTGTAAAACAGATTCGATGTCTTCTTCTTTCCTTTCGGGAACAAACTGTAAACAGATTCGATGTCTTCTTCTTTCCTTTCGGGAACAAACTGTAAAACAGATTCGATGCCTTCTTCTTTCCTTTCGGGAACAACCTGTAAACAGATTCGATGTCTTCTTTTTTCCTTCGGGACAACCTGTAAAACAGATTCGATGCCTTTTTCTTTCCTTTCGGGAACACTGTAAACAGATTCGATGCCTTTCTTTCCTTCGGAACAACTGTAAACAGATTCGATGTCTTCTTCTTTCCTTCGGGAACAAACTGTAAAAAGATTCGGTGTTTCTCTCCTTTCGAGTTCATCTGTAAACAGATTTAGTATCTTTTTCTCCATTTCGGTATAGACGTTGTACAGATTCAGTTATCTGTAATTCAGTATTTAGTGTATCTTTTTTCTGTGAATCCTGTCCATCTACCTCTGTTTGTTCATTGTAAACTATGTTGTTGACCTCTCTGGTGGCAGATGTAGTTATAATTCCATGGTTTTCATGTAACGAGTCGGCACTTTCTGTTACAGAATGAACCACAGGCGTTTCAGAACAGTTTACAGATATTTCCATCATAGAGTTGATCGGATTTGCTTGTCCCTCTCGGTCTACAGTGACCACTGTGGGTTCCGTCCTAGAAGTGACAGGGTGTGCATGTCCCTCTGAGTGTTCTGGAATCACTGTGGGTTCCGTCTTAGAAGTGACAGGGTGTGCATGTCCCTCTGAGTGTTCTGTAATCACTGTGGGTTCCGCCTTAGAAGTGATCGGATATGTTTTTTCCTCTGAGTCTACAGAGGTCACTGCTGTTTCGTTATCTGTAAAGGCTTCATTCACACAACCTTCTGAGTCCTTATTACTCATGTTGATTTTAAGTTGTTGTACTGTATTATCTGAGATGAAAAAGATTAAAAGGCTAAGGAAATAAAGCGGTTAAAAAATATATTGCAATAATTTTGAGTCAAAACACTAATCAGGGATGTTGGATGTTTACTCCTCTCAATAAAACAAAAGGGGGAGGTGGAAGGATAATCAAATAATAAACCGGAAGTCGAAGATAACCAGAAATGAACATACTTAAATTGATGAAAATGCTGTGCGTATTTATAATGATTTAGTACACTAAAAGTTTTATTATCTTGCAATGTACTGTAAACCATACACAACCCTTTAATTCATGGGAAAAATACGATGGTTAAAATTTGTATACAGAAACCGAGTCCTTGTGCTACCGATTTGTCATCATCTAATTAGAACGTCCGAAGGAGTTTCAGAATATGGAGTACTTAGTATTTAATTTTGAGAGCTGTTTAGTGAGAAATTCTTAGAAAATCCAGAAAATCGAATGGTGGAAATAACCTCTTCATACGAAGAACCATTACATTTCATCATGTTTACTTTTCAAAATTATGCCCTAATAAAAATCGAACGATTGTCAAATTCTACCAACTAAAAGTAATTATAATATAATGTCGGACAGATCTTACCTATTGTTACCAGTTCACATTAAAACTGCATTATATTCAAATGACAAAGTCATGCCGTGGTGCTGCATTAAACAGTCTTACGAAAAAAACATTGTTAGTTTGACTTTAACTGCATGATCGTATTGTGATACAAGAATGTTGTAATACAAAGATAATAACACTATAATGAATTAACTAAAAAGAGCACAAACATGAAAAAAGGGGGAAGCACAGCTTACATACCAAAAAAGGGAATGCAAGATTTATTGTACATGTAATTCAAGTAAACAGGAGTAACTCTGAGTCGCCAATCACTTCATCATTAAACACAATCAGTATGTGCTCAAAGAGTCGCCAATCACTTCATCATTAAACACAATCAGTATGTGCACAAACAGTCGCCAATCACTTCATCATTAAACACAATCAGTATGTGCTCAAAGAGTCACCAATCACTTCATCATAAAACACACTCAGTATGTACACAAAAAAAGGAAGGAACAACGCATATGTAACTTTATGAAAGATATATAATTTGAGATGGAACGTAGAAGAGTAGACGGCCCCTGGAAACTTCTGGTTTTAAACAAATAATATAAAAAAATAACCCACAAAACCTTTTTGTTTGTCTGTTGTATTAAAGTGTATACTATATTTGCGATAATTTGTTTGACACATCTTTTGTGATGCCTGTTGTTTATATGTCAACGATATATTTGTGATTTTTTGTTTGACACATCATTTGCTATATATGTTACCTAATTGTGCACGATATCTTTGTGATCATTTGTTTGACACATCTTTTGTTATGTCTGTTGTCTAAATGTGCACGATATCTTTGTGATCATTTGTTTGACACATCATTTGTTATGTCTATTACCTAATTGTGCACGATATCTTTGTGATCATTTGTTTGACACATCATTTGTTATGTCTGTTGTCTAATTGTGCACGATATCTTTGTGATCATTTGTTTGACACATCATTTGTTATGTCTGTTGCCTAATTGTGCACGATATCTTTGTGATCATTTGTTTGACACATCATTTGTTATGTCTATTACCTAATTGTGCACGATATCTTTGTGATCATTTGTTTGACACATCTTTTGTTATGTCTGTTGTCTAATTGTGCACGATATCTTTGTGATCATTTGTTTGACACATCATTTGTTATGTCTGTTGTCTAAATGTGCACGATATCTTAGTGATCATTTGTTTGACACATCATTTGTTATGTCTGTTGCCTAAATGTGCACGATATCTTTGTGATCATTTGTTTGACACATCATTTGTTATGTCTGTTGTCTAATTGTGCACGATATCTTTGTGATCATTTATTTGACACATCATTTGTTATGTCTGTTGTCTAATTGTGCACGATATCTTTGTGATTATTTGTTTGACACATCTTTTGTTATGTCTGTTGTCTAATTGTGCACGATATCTTTGTGATCATTTGTTTGACACATCATTTGTTATGTCTGTTGTCTAATTGTGCACGATATCTTTGTGATCATTTGTTTGACACATCATTTGTTATGTCTGTTGTCTAATAATTGTGCACGATATCTTTGTGATCATTTATTTGACACATCATTTGTTATGTCTGTTGTCTAATTGTGCACGATATCTTTGTGATCATTTGTTTGACACATCATTTGTTATGTCTGTTGTCTAATTGTGCACGATATCTTTGTGATTATTTGTTTGACACATCTTTTGTTATCTCTGTTGTCTAATTGTGCACGATATCTTTGTGATCATTTGTTTGACACATCATTTGTTATGTCTGTTGCCTAAATGTGCACGATATCTTTGTGATCATTAGTTTGACACATCATTTGTTATGTCTGTTGTTCATATGTCCACAACATATTTGTGATAATTTTAGACATCTTTCGTTATTTCTGTTGACTAAATGTGCAATATAACTTGTGATCATGTGTTTGACCATTTGACCCTGAAAGTATCATATTGACTCAATATTAAAATTCCATGGTTATGAACATCTTTTGTAATATCTGTTGTTTAATGTGGTTGACACATCGTTTGTACTATCTGTTGTTTTTATGTGTTTGACACATCTTTTGTATTATCTGTTGTTTAATTTGGTTCACACATCTTTTGTTCTATCTGTTGTGCTATGTGTTTGACACATGTTTTGAACTATTTGTTGTTTTTATGTGTTTGACACATGTTTTGTATTAACTATTGTTTTTATGTTGGTGATATATCTTTTGTACTATCTGTTGTTTTTAATTGTTTGATACATCGTTTGTACTATCTGTTGTTTTATGTGTTTGACACATCTTTCGTACTATCTGTTGTTTAAAGTGGTTGACACATCTTTTGTTCATCTGTTGTTTTGTGTTTTTGACACGTCTTTTGTTCTATGTTGTTTTTATGTGTTCGACACATTTATATGTACTATAACTTGTTTTTCTGTGACTGACAATTCTTTTGTACTATTTGTTATTATTATGTGGTTGGCACATCGTTTGTACTATCTTTTGTTTTATGTGTTTGACACATCTTTTGTATTATCTGTTGTTTAATGTGGTTGACACGACACATCTTTTGTACTATCTGTTGTTCATATGTGTTCGACACATCTTTTGATCTATCTGTTGTTCATATGTGTTTGACATCTCTTTTGATTTATCTGTTATCTTTATGTAGTTGGTACACATTGTGTTCTATGTTGCTTTATGTGGTTGACGCATCTTTTGTTCATCTGTTGTTTTGTGTGCTTGACACGTCTTTTTTTCTGTGTTGTTTTTATGTGTTCGACACATTATTTGTACTATAATTTGTTTTTCTGTGATTGACAATTCTTTTGTTCTATTTTTTGTTTTTTTGGTGGTTGACAATTCTTTTGTTATATGTTTGACGCATCTTTAGTTTTATCTGTTGTTTAATGTGTTTGACACATCTTTTTTTTTTTTTTATTTGATTGACAAATCATTGTATTATCTGTTGTTTTTGTGTGTTTGATCATATCTTTTGTAGTTTTTGTAGTGATTTGTGTGTTTGACACATCTTTTGTAATATATATTGTTAAATGTGATTGACACATCGTTTGGACTCTCTCTTGTTCATTGTGTTTAACACATATTTTGTATTATCTTTTGTTTCATGCAGTTGACACATCTTTGGTATTATGTGTTGTGTGTATGCTTTTGACATATCTTTTGTTTTATAAGTTTGACACATCCTTTATTATTTCTGTTGTTTTGATTTTGTCTGACACATCTTTTTTATTATCTGTTGTTTTCATGTGTTTGACACATCCTTGGTATTATCTGTTGATTTTATTCAGTTGACATATCGTTTGTTTTATGTGTTTGACACATCTGTAATCAATTCTATTGTGTGTGGTTTTTTTATTTGTTTGACACATCATTGTACTCTCTGTTGTTTTTGGTGGTTGACAATTCTTGTGTAATGTCTGTTAATTTTATGTGTTTGACACATCTTTTGTACTATCTGTATTTTCTATGTGTTTGAGCCATGTTTTGTATTATGTTTTCCATTATTTGTTTGACACACTGTATTATCTGTGTTGTTTTTATGTGATTGACAATGTTTTGTTATATCTGGTTTTTTTTATAAGGTAGACAAAACTTGTATACTATGTCGTTTTTATGTGATCCACACATCTTTTGTTCATACATTGTTTTTATGAGGTTGACACATCTTTTGTAGTATCTGTTGTTCATTGAGATTGATGCATCTTTTATACTATGTTGTTTTGTGTGTTTGACATGTCTTTTGTATTATCTGTTGTTTTTATGTGATTGACAATGTTTTGTTATATCTGTTTTTTTTATAAGGTCGACACATCTTGTTTATCATGTTGTTTTTATGTGATCTACACATCTTTTGTACTATACTGTATTTTTATGAGGTTGACACATCTTTTGTACTATGTTGTTTTATGTGTTTGACATTTTCTTTTTGTAAGATCTGATGTCTGTATGTGTTTGACACATCTTTTGTACTATCTGTAGTTTTATGTGGTTGGCACATCTACTATCTGTTGTTTTTATGTGGTTGACGTATCTTTTGTACTATCTTGTTTTTATGTGGTTGACGTATCTTTTGTACTATCTTGTTTTTATGTGTTTGACATGATTCGTACTATCTGTTGTTTTAAGTGGTTTTTATGTGTTTGACACATTATTTGTACTATCTGTGTGTTGTCCATTGTTTTATATGTGTTTCTGTTGACATACCTTTTGTACTATCTGGTTTTTTTTATAATGTTTGCTGTTTTGATGTGGTTGACATATCAGGTATTCCGATAGTGCAAAATTGCTTGCAATTTTTAGCACATTGACTTGTGGAACACTTTTGTTTATCAAGGAATTCATAGAACCACACAATTTATGAAGAAAAACTTATAAAAATATTATCACTATAAATTTATTGCACATAACATTATGACACATTGTATCTCTATAAAATCAGTAACAATATAAAACACATTAAAAATTAAGAAAGTATCAAATATATATTAATATAACAATCATAATATGACTCAACATTACTTGTTTGTTTTAAAATTAAAGGCAGACTCATTTAATTGAAAAATGTATCTTACAAATCAAACCCTGTTCTCTCATTTTCTTTATATGGCCAAGTCGGTTTTCTTTGCAATATCAAACCCATATACCTATTTATAATAATATAGGAGTCCCATAAAGCCATTATATACTAAATACCTTTTGATAATAGCTTCTCTTTTTTAATGAGACATTATTGATTCAAAATACCTTCATATGAATGAATTTAAAAAGTCTAAACAAATGACAACACAAATATGATACACTCCAACTTCACTAAACAGGACTGTATGTGTAAAATGATAATCTGTTTTTTTTTTAAATTAACAGTGCTTTCCAAAGTATTATTAAATAGCACCTTGGGATTCGAAATAGGACTATTCCCCAGAACATTTAAGCACTAAATTTATTAAACAGTCTATGAAAAAACTATTTTTGTAAAAGTTCAATCAACTTGAGAAGTATTCAATAGAATTATTTTTTTAAAAATGATGAATTTATTGAAATTTGATTGCTAGTGTTTGATAAGCATCCATTTCTTTTATTGCGACTGTCCTCAGTATAAATAGGATCTAATACAGAGAGTACATTTTTTTTTAACACTATTGTAGTGCATGTATTAGCTGTGAACTTTATTCATATCATTGATGACTATGAAAAATATTGTAAAAATTGAATTGGAACATTGCAGGAGGAAAAGAAGATATGGTCCACACGAGGGTTTCCCATGGGTCGATTATTTTTTTCACCACCTCTTTCACCACAACAAACAAGATATTTTTCGCCACATGTGTTGTCGATAGCTATAAAATGCAATCAACTGATTATTGTTTTTCTGTCAAAATCTTAATGAGTTCAGGGTGAATTCCGAGTATTGTCCGATCAGGTAAAGTCCGAGCAACCCGAAAAAAGTAAATAAACAAGATGGTTGAAAATAAATCGTTATATATATTTCTTTCGCCAAATTCGTTCGCCAATGATTAATTTTAATCGCCACAATTATTATTTTTTTCGCAATTTGCGAAAAATGGCGACCGCCAGCGTAAACCCTAGTCCACATAATGTTTAAATACATGTATCATGTGAGACTGATTGATTGATTGATTGTTGGTTGCTTAACGTCCAGCGGCAAATATTTCATGCATATTCAGGACGGGAACAAGTTCACAATAAATCATGTGAGACTGACTTTGACCTTAATTTTATGGATTGATGCTATGATCATGTTTATGAGCATGGAATGTCATTACCCAGACAGACATACAATCTTATTCCTATTCATATACGAATAAACACGGCGAACTATATCTAGACGGTTATAGACAAATAACTGGAAATGACATAACTAGACGAAGAACAAGATAATAATAAAGCTAGACTAATACCAATATGGTAATGTAGTCAACTACACGAATAACAAAGTAATGATACAGCTAGACAAATATCAATGTAATGACAAAGCTAGACTATTAACAATGTACTAACTTAGCTATACAAATAACAATGTAAAGACACAGCTAGAAAAATGACAATGAAATGACATAGCTGACAATTAACAATGTAATGACATAGCTAGACCAATAACAAGGTTAAGACATAGCAAGACAAATAACTAGAAATAGAATTTTCAAGTTACATGGATGCATCATAAGGAGTCATAATAAATTTTTTTATTTCATTCAAAACAAACCAAAACATGAAAACAGAAACTGCAACATTTGAAAAATGAATTTTATTTTTCAATTCAAAAATACATAAACAAGGGATTTAAACATTTTGGAAACAATATTTCTGACAATTATTTAGTCCTGATAGTATTTTGTAGCATATTGTAGAAGAGGCTGGTACCCATAGTTAGCGTTATATCTGGTATTCCCGTCTTGACTTTAGGAAATGTATTATGTTTGACACAAGAAGAATACACGATCCAAGTAAAACAGCGATTCCACCAAAATAAAATGCGTAATCGTACTTGCCATTCAAATCTTTTAAGAGCCCTGAAAAACAAATTTAGAATGAAAAAGACCTATAAATTGTGTACACTCTAAGTGTATATGCATTGTGATATGAATATGAATATGAATGTGATAGTCCTGATACGTCCTATAGTTGTTAATTTCTGTGTTATTTGGTCTCTTGTGGAGAGTTATTTTTTTTTTTTATATATATATACTAAAGGTATTTTACATCTAAACGCACAATAGTAATAAAAAAACCCTGAGACCAAAACGTTAATATCCATTAAATCCCCCATTTGTTGTCAGACATAAACAAGTAGTTCTAACAAACTATTCGTGTGGTTTATATGTATTGGGTTATTTGTGTTGTTGGGTTAGTGTCTTAATGACTCATACCAAATATATCATCTTGATCGTATTCAGTCTTAAAAGTTGGAAACTGCGGTTCAATAAACTTTCATCTGAGTGATGCGACCATGTACACATTATAGCGTTATAGAATTGTAAAACTAAAAATATGATAACTAAGTCTTACTAGATTATTCGTTTTAGACTTATCAAATATGAGTAAAGGAAAGAGAAATTATGAAATGTTTGGATACATACCTGAAAGTGGAGGACCAATAAAATCACCAATGCCCTGAAAGAACAGAACTAAACCAAAAGATTTGGACAAATTCTCAATACCAAGGAGATCCACGATGATGACAGACTTCTGTGAGACGTACATCCCTATGATAAATCCATATATAGCACAAGCTACGGCTAGCTGTGGGAATGTTGTTACTGACGGAATAGTCAATGACACAACGCCCATGAAAATGATTAGAACATTGTATATGTAAATGCGATATGGCTTCATAAACTTCCGGTCAAAAAGGAACCCTGCGAATAGTCTACCAATTCCATCCGATACACCCGTTACAACTACTGTGTACGCGGCTTCAAGTTCACTTGTCCCTATCTGTAGAGCAAAGGCAGGCAGAAACACCATACCAGAAGAGAAGGCTAATGTAAATAGTAAAATTGCGACACAAAATGCGCTATATCTTAGATCTTTCAAAAGAGATAAGTCAAAGAACTTAGTTTTGGTCTTAGTTTTACTTGAATCACGCTGAAATAAGAATACAGACGATGCACGGCGAATCAGAAAAACGACGGATTTTCTTCTTGTCATTTTACGCTTGTTTTCCGAAACTGAAATAACAATGTCGACGTCATTAAGAAGTTGTTGTTTTATTGCATTTTGATGTTGTCGGCTATAATCAGTTGTAGGCTCTGTCTTTGTTGACTGCTCTTTATCCGGCATGATTTGATTTTGATTTCCAGAGACACCATTGACAGAAACTCTACCTTGTCTTTTCCTGAAATAATAAAAAAATCTAATAACACTACGAGCTCGTTTTGATACAAAACATATACACTGGTCTAAATTTTAGAAGACAATAATAAGCAAAAAATACATGGACTTTGCATAAAGTTGTATATGCCAGCCAATCTTAAGCCGCCATGGTGACCCGGTATACATACGGGCGAATACAGATATTGGTGAAGGTATAATCAACCTTAAGCCGCCATGGTGACCCGGTATACATACGGGCGAATACAGATATTGGTGAAGGTCTAATCAACCTAAGTCATATGTAACTACAACATACAACTGTATAAAAGTCAAAGTAAATTAATAAACTTATAAAGAACTAGAACACACCCGTGATATCGCGGGTCCGTGACTGAATTAAAGTATATGTAGTGCAGTGGTTGTCGATCGCCACGGTTGGGCCATGTCTGTCATATTTGTTTTTCGTGAATTGTTTTGTTTAGCCGTTTGTTTTCTCAATTAAATTGTTTCATATTTTTCAATTCGCAGCTTTTTCTTTTGTAGTCGGTCGACATAAGGTATGGGGTTATCTCATTGTTGAAGGCTGTATAGTTCCCTATAATTGCTTACATCCACTATATTTGAACTTTGGTGGATGAATGCCTCAAAGGCAATCATACCACATCTCCTTATTTTTAGTATTCGTATTGTTATCTTAGAAAGTCTTACTGATTAAAATACTACAATAGGTAACAATTTGACATTTTAGTAGTGTCAACCCTGTGATTATGACCCGTGTATATAGCATATTAATCCTGAATACACCGTTTGTTGGTGCGCCTGTCAGATGCGGAACGTACAGATAAGGTAATAGGTAACAGGTGAATATACTATTGGTATCGGTATCGGACTCGACCCGGAACTTCTTAATTATTGGCAATATTAATTACGTGGAAAACAAAAGGGCCTGGAGTGGTGTAATTATTAATCTACACCTTTGTACTATATTAGTTATATATAAAGTTGAATTCTTTGATTCGTCGTTTTTACGTGATGAAGGCTGACAAATTGGACCTCGTAATTTTAGTATGATAGATGTTGTCTTCTCAATTCATGATTATGCAGGGCAAATGTAAAACCCGGGACATTCGACTTTACCATCTAAACACACCGTAATCGCGTGAAGGCAAGACTAAATAATAAAACATCTAATACCTATTGTTAAACTCTGTAATGCGTCGGTGGAGAGATATTGGTCTCATCAGAGCTCCACAAACAATGATTTCAACCGATGCTGCTGCTGCCATAATTAAAGCTCCTAAATATCCGTAGTACGTAAATGATGCCTCTAGTAAAAGTGGTATGGCAAAAGCTCCAAGACCAACACCTGATGTAGCTAGTCCAACAGCTGTACCAAGCTTTTTGTGGAAATATGCGCTTACAATAACAACAGCAGGAGAATATGCCATTGCCTGTCCTAATCCTATAGTAATAATAAGCCATTTATTACTACATGTACATGTATTTATAGAAATATCATTGGCATGTTCATTTTCTGTAAATACACTGTTTATTTAGTATAACATTTTGAATTACTAGTATAAATGAAATCGTATGTTTTTCTGCCCCATGCATATATATATATATATATATAATGCCTCAGCCGCACTTGGCACTGCACTTCGGATCTTAATGCTCTTCGACTTCGAATTTGATTTGGCTGTCTAACTGTTTTGTATCGAGCGCCACTGTTGAGTCTAGTGTAGACGAAACGCGCTTCTGGCGAATCAAATTATAAGCTTGGTCTTTTATGAGTATGTACAACTGTTTTCTCACCATGTAAGTTATAGAATTGAGAATGGAAATGGGACCCAATGTGTCAAAGAGACAACAACCCGACCAAAGGGTAAACACAGCCGGAGGCCACCAATGGGTGTGCATTCCAGCGTGTAAATCTCGCACCCGTAAGAATAGTTCTGATAAAGACTTATCATAATACAGACAAAGTCTCAAAAGATTTGAAACTCTAAAAAAATATGATTAAATAGGGCTAGATGCCGTATTCCATTTCAATTACTACAATGAAGTGATGCAATTTTATATTTTTGTGGTCATCAATCAAGTCCAGTTTTATAAATTTTAAATATTACCTCCAATCACTCCATAACTTACAAATAGAAAGTATATGTTTGGTGCAAATCCGGAAATTATTAAGGCAAAAGCCAGAATTAGTCCACTCCAAATAACCACGGATCGGAATGAGAATCTATGACACATAACACTTACGACAGGACCTACAACAGATATTGAGTGATTAGTATATATAGTTGACGGAAAAAAGTAATACGTTTTAAAACAAGCATTGACAAGTAAATTATTAGTGTATGGGTCATAACAGGCATTAACAATAAACTCATAATAGATACCAGGATTGAAATTTTATATTTACGCCGTGTACAAAAGACTCATCAGTGACGCTCGAATAAAAAAAATATTAAAGTCCAAATAAAGTACGAAGTTGAAGAGCATTGAGAATCAAAAAATCCTAACAGTTTTGCCAAAAACAGCTAAGGTAATCTATTCTTGAGGTAGAAAAGCCTTAGTTTTTCAAAAATTCTAAATTTTGTTAACAGTTCATTTATAATTATGAACAGTTACTTATATAATCCAAAACAAGCATTGACTTGTAAGTTATATTGACCAAAACATGCATTTACAAGTAAGTTATACGAGTCAAAACATGCATTGGCAAGTTAATTATATGGTTCAAAACAAGCATTGACTAGTGAGTTATATGGGTCAAAACAAGCATTGACAATTTAGATATATGAATCAAAACAAGCGTTGACTTGTTTTATGGACCAAAACATATTTTGACTTGTTCGTTAAGTATCAAAACAAGCACTTTAAAATTAGTTATGTGGATCAAAACAAGTATTGACTTTTTAATTATATGCGTAAAACAAGCATTAATATGTTAGTTATATGGATCAAAACAAGCATTGTCACGTTAGTTACATGGAACAAAACAAACCTTAACTTGTTAGTTCTATGTATAAAAAACTTTGACAATTAATTTATATGGGTCAAAACACGCATTAACAATTTAGATATATGGATCAAAACAAGCATTGACAAGTTAGTTATATGGTCAAAACAAACATCGACTTGTCAGTTATATGGGTGAGAAAAAAACATTGACAATATTAAAGGTATATGAGTCAAAGCAAGCATTGACTAGTAAGAGTCTAAGAAAAAAATGTCTTCTTTAGATATTCATATGAGTTAAAACCAGCATTGATAATTAGGCATGATATGGGTCAAATCATCATTGATAAGTTAACAATGTTTGTCAAAACTAGGATCGATTAGTTAGTCATATGGATCAAGACGAATTTGACTAGTTAGTTGTATGGTTCAAAACAAGTAGTGATTATGAAGTATTTAAGATCAAAATCAAAGCAAGCATTGACTAGTTAGAAATATTGGTTAACCAAAGCATTGAATACTTTCATATATAGGTAAAACAAGCATTTACTAGTACTAGCTAGTTCTATAAGCCAAAAACAGTGCATACACTAGTTAGTTTTCTGGGTCAAAACAAGTATTGAATGGTAACAAATAAGGAACAAAACACGCATTGACTAGTAAGTGTCCTGGGTCAAAACAAGCATTGACTACTTTGTAATATGTATCAAAACAAGCATTGAGAAGGTAAAAGTTCAGGTCAAAACAATCAAGCATTTGTTTGTCGTATTTATCAAAAAGTAAAAACAAACAATGACTAAAAAGTATGAGAAAATAGAAGTACTGATTAGCAAGAAATAGACGTCAAAACAAGCATTGACTAGAACGCATTTCGTGTAAAACAGGCATTGAATATTTGGCAGTAAGGATCAAAACAAGCATTAACTAGTAAGCAGTAAAACTTCGAATTGACCGATTTGAAAAAACGATGAAAAAGAAGGTTAACCAGCAACAGTTTGTCTGAAACTTGTTTTAAAAGGATTCGATTATACCAATTTGATACAAAATAAAAGTCATTTCACAAAAAACAAAAGGATATGAGGTAATGTAAAAACATACGCACATATGCATGTTGGAAGTGAAAATATGTAAAACATTGAAAAAAGTATTCATTCAAAATGTTATATCATATCATGTGTCCTTTTATAATAGGTATTTTCGCAAGCTATACATGAAGAATTTGTTGCAAACGGAAAACTTGTATATTCTAGCAATCAAAAGAACACTAGTAGTTTATTCTATTATACCCTACAGTTGCAGGTCTATATAGTCAGGATACAACTGTTATATCAGTAAAATATAGTCGTTTTACGTTTATCAATAGACAACAAAATGGAAAAATAATGATTCAATTTTAAAAAGAAAAGAATGGGCACATTTCCCGATAACTCTCTAGTTATCACAGGTTGTATTGTAGTCATATGTTTATACGATAATATTTGGCGAGTTTACCAACCAAACGTAAGTCGTAATCCAATTGATATGGATGGTACCCAGGCTGTAACTACAGCTGGTGTCTTGTGGGTAATACGTCTACTAACCTAAAGAAAGTCGTAATCCATTTGATATAGATGGTACCCAGGCTGTAACTACAGCTGGTGTCTTGTGGGTAACGAGTCTACTAACCTAGAGTAAGTCTTAATCCACTTGATATGGATGGTACTCAGGCTGTAACTACAGCTGGTGTCTTGTGGGTAATGAGTAGTAATCTAGATTAAGTCTTAATCCACTTGATATGGATGGTACCCAGGCTGTAACTACAGCTGGTGTCTTGTGGGTAACGAGTCTACTAACCTAAAGAAAGTCGTAATCCACTTGATATGGATGGTACTCAGGCTGTAACTACAGCTGGTGTCTTGTGGGTAATGAGTCTACTAACCTAGAGTAAGTCTTAATCCACTTGATATGGATGGTACTCAGGCTGCTGTAACTACAGCTGGTGTCTTGTGGGTAATGAGTAGTAATCTAGATTAAGTCTTAATCCACTTGATATGGATGGTACTCAGGCTGTAACTACAGCTGGTGTCTTGTGGGTAATGAGTCTACTAACCTAGAGTAAGTCTTAATCCACTTGATATGGATGGTACTCGGGCTGTAACTACAGCTGTTGTCTTGTGGGTAATGAGTCTACTAACCTAGATTAAGTCTTAATCCACTTGATATGGATGGTACTCAGGCTGTAACTACAGCTGTTGTCTTGTGGGTAATGAGTCTACTAACCTAGAGTAAGTCGTAATCCACTTGATATGGATGGTACTCGGGCTGTAACTACAGCTGTTGTCTTGTGGGTAATGAGTCTACTAACCTAGATTAAGTCTTAATCCACTTGATATGGATGGTACTCAGGCTGTAACTACAGCTGGTGTCTTGTGGGTAATGAGTCTACTAACCTAGAGTTAGTCGTAATCCACTTGATATGCATGGTACCCAGGCTGTATCTACAGCTGGTGTCTTGTGGGTAATGAGTCTACTAACCTAGAGTAAGTCGTAATCCACTTGATATGGATGGTACTCAGGCTGTATCTACAGCTGGTGTCTTGTGGGTAATGAGTCTACTAACCTAGAGTAAGTCGTAATCCACTTGATATGGATGGTACCAGGCGTAACTACAGCTGGTGTCTTGTGGGTAATGAGTCTACTACCTAGAGTAAGTCTAATCCACTTGATATGGATGGTACTCAGGCTGTAACTACAGCTTTGTCTTGTGGTAATGATCTACTAACCTAGAGTAAGTCTAATCCACTTGATATAGATGGTACCAGGCTGTAACTACAGCGGTGTCTTGTGGGTAAGAGTCTACTAACCTAGATAAGTCTTAATCCACTTGATATGGATGGTACTCAGGCTGTAACTACAGCTGTTGTCTTGTGGGTAATGAGTCTACAACCTAGAGTAAGTCTTAATCCACTTGATATGATGGTACTCGGCTGTAACTACAGCTGTGTCTTGTGGGTAATGAGTCTTCTAACCTAGAGTAAGTCTTAATCCACTTGATATAGATGGTACTCAGGCTGTAACTACAGCTGGTGTCTTGTGGGTAATGAGTCTACTAACCTAGAGTAAGTCTAATCCACTTGATATAGATGGTACTCAGGCTGTATCTACAGCTGTGTCTTGTGGTAATGAGTCTACTAACCTAGAGTAAGTCTAATCCACTTGATATGGATGGTACTCGGCTGTAACTACAGCTGTTGTCTTGTGGGTAATGAGTCTACAACCTAGAGTAAGTCTAATCCACTTGATATGATGGTACCCAGGCTGTAACTACAGCTGTTGTCTTGTGGGTAATGAGTCTACAACCTAGAGTAAGTCTTAATCCACTTGATATGGATGGTACTCGGCTGTACTACAGCTGGTGTCTTGTGGGTAATGAGTCTACTAACCTAGAGTAAGTCTAATCCACTTGATATGGATGGTACCGGCTGTAACTACAGCTGTTGTCTTGTGGGTAATGAGTCTACTAACCTAGAGTAAGTCGTAATCCACTTGATATGATGGTACTCAGCTGTAACTACAGCTGGTGTCTTGTGGTAAGAGTCTACAACCTAGAGTAAGTCTAATCCACTTGATATGGATGGTACCCAGCTGTACTACAGCTTTGTCTTGTGGGTAATGAGTCTACTAACCTAGAGTAAGTCGTAATCCACTTGATATGGATGGTACCCAGGCTGTAACTACAGTGTTGTCTTGTGGGTAATGAGTCTACTAACCTAGAGTAAGTCGTAATCCACTTGATATGGATGGTACCCAGGCTGTAACTACAGCTTGTCTTGTGGTAATGAGTCTACTACCTAGAGTAAGTCTTAATCCACTTGATATAGATGGTACTCAGCTGTAACTACAGCTTGTCTTGTGGTAATGAGTCTACTAACCTAGAGTAAGTCGTAATCCACTTGATATGGATGGTACTCAGGCCGTATCTACAGCCTTTGTCTTGTGGGTAATGAGTCTACAACCTAGAGTAAGTCTAATCCACTTGATATGGATGGTACTCGGCTGTAACTACAGCTGTTGTAATTTACTAACAGATAATCTTATCCATTGATATGATGGTATCAGGCTTACTACAGTGTGTCTGTGGTATATTACTAACCTAGAGTAAGTCTATCACTTGATATAATGTACCAGCGTACTACAGCTGTGTCTTGTGGTAATATCTAAACCTAAGAAGTCTAATCCACTTGATATGATGGTACCCGCTGTAACTACAGCTGTGTCTTGTGGGTAAGAGTTACTAACCTAGAGTAAGTCTTAATCCACTTGATATAAGGTACTCAGGCTGTACTACAGCTGGTGTCTTGTGGGTAATGAGTACTAACTAGATAAGTCTATCCACTTGATATGATGGTACCCAGGCGTACTACAGCTGGTGTCTTGTGGGTAAGAGTCTACTACCTAGAAAGTCTAATCCACTTGATATGATGGTACTCAGGCTGTACTACAGCTGGTGTCTTGTGGGTAATGAGTTACAACCTAGAGTAAGTCTTAATCCACTTGATATGATGGTACCAGGCTGTAACTACAGCTGGTGTCTTGTGGGTAATGATTACTGACCTAGAGTAAGTCTTAATCCACTTGATATGATGGTACCAGGCGTAACTACAGCTGTGTCTTGTGGTAATGAGTCTACTAACCAGATAAGTCTTAATCCACTTGATATGATGGTATCAGGCTGTAACTACAGCTGGTGTCTTGTGGGTAATGAGTCTACTAACCTAGATAAGTCTTAATCCACTTGATATAGATGGTACCCAGGCTGTAACTACAGCTGTTGTCTTGTGGTAATGAGTCTACAACCTGAGTAAGTCTTAATCCACTTGATATGGATGGTACTCGGCTGTAACTACAGCGTGTCTTGTGGGTAATGAGTCTACTAACCTAGATTAAGTCTTAATCCACTTGATATGGATGGTACTCAGGCGTAACTACAGCTTGTCTTGTGGGTAATGAGTCTACAACCTAGAGTAAGTCTTAATCCACTTGATATAGATGGTACCAGCGTATTACAGCTGGTGTCTTGTGGGTAATGAGTCTCTAACCTAGAGTAAGTCTTAATCCACTTGATATGGATGGTACCAGGCTGTACTACAGCTTGTCTTGTGGGTAATGAGTCTACTACCTAGATAAGTCTAATCACTTGATATGGATGTACTCGGCTGTACTACAGCTTGTCTTGTGGGTAATGAGTCTACAAACCTAGATAAGTCTTAATCCACTTGATATGATGGTACCAGCTGTAACTACAGCTGTTGTCTTGTGGGTAATGAGTCTACTACCTAGAGTAAGTCTTAATCCACTTGATAGGATGGTACCAGGCGTACTACAGCCTTGTCTTGTGGGTAATGAGTCTACTAACCTAGATAGTCTAATCCACTTGATATGGATGGTACTCAGGCGTATCTACAGCTGTGTCTTGTGGGTAATGATCTCTAACCTAGATAAGTCTTAATCCACTTGATATGATGGTACCCAGGCTGTAACTACAGCTGTGTCTTTGGGTAATGAGTCTCTAACCTAGAGTAAGTCTAATCCACTTGATATAGATGGTACCAGGCGTAACTACAGCTGTGTCTTGTGGTAAGAGTCTACTAACCTAGAGTAAGTCTAATCCACTTGAATGGATGGTACTCAGGCTGTACTACAGCTGGTGTCTTGGGGTAATGAGTCTACTAACTAGAGTAAGTCTAATCCACTTGATATGGATGGTACTCAGGCGTACTACAGCTTTGTCTTGTGGGTAATGAGTCTACAACTAGAGTAAGTCTAATCACTTGATATGATGGTACCAGCTGTACTACAGCTGGTGTCTTGTGGGTAATGAGTCTACTAACCTAGAGTAAGTCGTAATCCACTTGATATGGATGGTACCAGGCGTAACTACAGCTGGTGTCTTGTGGGTAATGAGTCTACTAACCTAGAGTAAGTCTAATCCACTTGATATGGATGGTACTCAGGCTGTAACTACAGCTTGTCTTGTGGTAATGAGTCTACTAACCTAGAGTAAGTCGTAATCCACTTGATATGATGGTACTCGGCTGTAACTACAGCTGGTGTCTTGTGGGTAAGAGTCTACAACCTAGAGTAAGTCTTAATCACTTGATATGATGGTACCAGCGTAACTACAGCTGTTGTCTTGTGGGTAATGAGTCTACTAACCTAGAGTAAGTCTAATCCACTTGATATGGATGGTACTCAGCTGTAACTACAGCTGGTGTCTTGTGGGTAATGAGTCTACTAACCTAGAGTAAGTCTAATCCACTTGATATAGATGGTACCAGGCTGTAACTACAGCTGGTGTCTTGTGGGTAATGAGTCTACAAACCTAGAGTAAGTCTTAATCCACTTGATAGGATGGTACTCAGGCTGTACTACAGCTGGTGTCTTGTGGGTAATGAGTCTACTAACCTAGAGTAAGTCTTAATCCACTTGATATGGATGTACTCGGGCTGTACTACAGCTGTTGTCTTGTGGGTAATGAGTCTACTAACCTAGAGTAAGTCTAATCCACTTGATATGGATGGTACTCAGGCTGTAACTACAGCTGTTGTCTTGTGGGTAATGAGTCTACAAACTAGAGTAAGTCTTAATCCACTTGATATGATGGTACTCGGCTGTATCTACAGCTGGTGTCTTGTGGTAATGAGTCTACTAACCTAGAGTAAGTCTAATCCACTTGATATAGATGGTACCAGGCTGTAACTACAGCTGTGTCTTGTGGGTAATGAGTCTACAAACCTAGAGTAAGTCTTAATCCACTTGATATGGATGGTACTCGGGCTGTAACTACAGCTGGTGTCTTGTGGGTAATGAGTCTTCTAACCTAGAGTAAGTCTTAATCCACTTGATATAGATGGTACTCAGGCTGTAACTACAGCTGGTGTCTTGTGGGTAATGAGTCTACAAACCTAGAGTAAGTCGTAATCCACTTGATATAGATGGTACTCAGGCTGTATCTACAGCTGGTGTCTTGTGGGTAATGAGTCTACTAACCTAGAGTAAGTCTTAATCCACTTGATATGGATGGTACTCGGCTGTAACTACAGCTGTTGTCTTGTGGGTAATGAGTCTACTAACCTAGAGTAAGTCGTAATCCACTTGATATGGATGGTACCCAGGCTGTAACTACAGCTGTTTCTTGTGGGTAATGAGTCTACAAACCTAGAGTAAGTCTTAATCCACTTGATATGGATGGTACTCGGGCTGTAACTACAGCTGGTGTCTTGTGGGTAATGAGTCTTCTAACCTAGAGTAAGTCGTAATCCACTTGATATAGATGGTACCCAGGCTGTAACTACAGCTGTTGTCTTGTGGGTAATGAGTCTACTAACCTAGAGTAAGTCGTAATCCACTTGATATGGATGGTACTCAGGCTGTAACTACAGCTGGTGTCTTGTGGGTAACGAGTCTACTAACCTAGAGTAAGTCTTAATCCACTTGATATGGATGGTACCAGGCTGTATCTACAGCCTTTGTCTTGTGGGTAATGAGTCTACTAACCTAGAGTAAGTCGTAATCCACTTGATATGGATGGTACCCAGGCTGTAACTACAGCTGTTGTCTTGTGGGTAATGAGTCTACTAACCTAGAGTAAGTCGTAATCCACTTGATATGGATGGTACCCAGGCTGTAACTACAGCCTTTGTCTTGTGGGTAATGAGTCTACTAACCTAGAGTAAGTCTTAATCCACTTGATATAGATGGTACTCAGGCCGTATCTACAGCCTTTGTCTTGTGGGTAATGAGTCTACTAACCTAGAGTAAGTCGTAATCCACTTGATATAGATGGTACTCAGGCCGTATCTACAGCCTTTGTCTTGTGGGTAATGAGTCTACTAACCTAGAGTAAGTCGTAATCCACTTGATATGGATGGTACTCGGGCTGTAACTACAGCTGTGTCTTGTGGGTAATGAGTCTACTAACCTAGAGTAAGTCGTAATCCACTTGATATGGATGGTACTCAGGCTGTAACTACAGCTGGTGTCTTGTGGGTAACGAGTCTACTAACCTAGAGTAAGTCGTAATCCACTTGATATGGATGGTACTCAGGCTGTAACTACAGCTGGTGTCTTGTGGGTAATGAGTCTACAAACCTAGAGTAAGTCTTAATCCACTTGATATAGATGGTACCCAGGCTGTAACTACAGCTGGTGTCTTGTGGGTAATGAGTCTACTAACCTAGATTAAGTCTTAATCCACTTGATATGGATGGTACTCAGGCTGTAACTACATCTGGTGTCTTGTGGGTAATGAGTCTACAAACCTAGAGTAAGTCGTAATCCACTTGATATGGATGGTACTCAGGCTGTAACTACAGCTGTTGTCTTGTGGGTAATGAGTCTACAAACCTAGAGTAAGTCTTAATCCACTTGATATAGATGGTACTCAGGCTGTAACTACAGCTGTTGTCTTGTGGGTAATGAGTCTACTAACCTAGAGTAAGTCTTAATCCACTTGATATGGATGGTACTCAGGCTGTAACTACAGCTGGTGTCTTGTGGGTAATGAGTCTACTAACCTAGAGTAAGTCTTAATCCACTTGATATAGATGGTACTCAGGCTGTAACTACAGCTGTTGTCTTGTGGGTAATGAGTCTACTAACCTAGAGTAAGTCTTAATCCACTTGATATGGATGGTACTCAGGCTGTAACTACAGCTGGTGTCTTGTGGGTAATGAGTCTACAAACCTAGAGTAAGTCTTAATCCACTTGATATAGATGGTACTCAGGCTGTAACTACAGCTGTTGTCTTGTGGGTAATGAGTCTACTAACCTAGAGTAAGTCTTAATCCACTTGATATGGATGGTACTCAGGCTGTAACTACAGCTGGTGTCTTGTGGGTAATGAGTCTACAAACCTAGAGTAAGTCTTAATCCACTTGATATAGATGGTACTCAGGCTGTAACTACAGCTGTTGTCTTGTGGGTAATGAGTCTACTAACCTAGAGTAAGTCGTAATCCACTTGATATAGATGGTACTCAGGCCGTATCTACAGCTGGTGTCTTGTGGGTAATGAGTCTACTAACCTAGAGTAAGTCTTAATCCACTTGATATGGATGGTACCCAGGCTGTAACTACAGCTGGTGTCTTGTGGGTAATGAGTCTACTAACCTAGAGTAAGTCTTAATCCACTTGATATGGATGGTACTCGGGCTGTAACTACAGCTGGTGTCTTGTGGGTAATGAGTCTTCTAACCTAGAGTAAGTCGTAATCCACTTGATATGGATGGTACCCAGGCTGTAACTACAGCTGGTGTCTTGTGGGTAATGAGTCTACTAACCTAGAGTAAGTCGTAATCCACTTGATATAGATGGTACCCAGGCTGTAACTACAGCTGGTGTCTTGTGGGTAATGAGTCTACTAACCTAGAGTAAGTCGTAATCCACTTGATATAGATGGTACCCAGGCTGTAACTACAGCTGGTGTCTTGTGGGTAATGAGTCTACTAACCTAGAGTAAGTCGTAATCCACTTGATATAGATGGTACCCAGGCTGTAACTACAGCTGGTGTCTTGTGGGTAATGAGTCTACAAACCTAGAGTAAGTCTTAATCCACTTGATATGGATGGTACTCGGGCTGTAACTACAGCTGTTGTCTTGTGGGTAACGAGTCTACTAACCTAGAGTAAGTCTTAATCCACTTGATATAGATGGTACCCAGGCTGTAACTACAGCTGGTGTCTTGTGGGTAATGAGTCTTCTAACCTAGAGTAAGTCTTAATCCACTTGATATGGATGGTACTCAGGCTGTAACTACAGCTGTTGTCTTGTGGGTAATGAGTCTACTAACCTAGAGTAAGTCTTAATCCACTTGATATGGATGGTACCCAGGCTGTAACTACAGCTGTTGTCTTGTGGGTAATGAGTCTACTAACCTAGAGTAAGTCGTAATCCACTTGATATGGATGGTACCCAGGCTGTAACTACAGCTGGTGTCTTGTGGGTAATGAGTCTACTAACCTAGAGTAAGTCGTAATCCACTTGATATGGATGGTACCCAGGCCGTAACTACAGCTGGTGTCTTGTGGGTAATGAGTCTACTAACCTAGAGTAAGTCGTAATCCACTTGATATGGATGGTACCCAGGCCGTATCTACAGCCTTTGTCTTGTGGGTAATGAGTCTTCTAACCTAGAGTAAGTCTTAATCCACTTGATATAGATGGTACTCAGGCCGTATCTACAGCCTTTGTCTTGTGGGTAATGAGTCTACTAACCTAGATTAAGTCTTAATCCACTTGATATGGATGGTACTCAGGCTGTAACTACAGCTGGTGTCTTGTGGGTAATGAGTCTACTAACCTAGAGTAAGTCTTAATCCACTTGATATGGATGGTACTCAGGCTGTAACTACAGCTGGTGTCTTGTGGGTAACGAGTCTACTAACCTAGAGTAAGTCTTAATCCACTTGATATGGATGGTACTCAGGGTGTAACTACAGCTGGTGTCTTGTGGTAATGAGTCTACTAACTTAGAGTAAGTCGTAATCCACTTGATATAGATGGTACCCAGGCCGTATCTACAGCCTTTGTCTTGTGGGTAATGAGTCTACTAACCTAGATTAAGTCTTAATCCACTTGATATGGATGGTACTCGGCTGTAACTACAGCTGGTGTCTTGTGGGTAATGAGTCTACTAACCTAGAGTAAGTCTTAATCCACTTGATATGGATGGTACTCAGGCTGTAACTACAGCCTTTGTCTTGTGGGTAATGAGTCTACTAACCTAGATTAAGTCTTAATCCACTTGATATGGATGGTACTCAGGCTGTAACTACAGCTGGTGTCTTGTGGGTAATGAGTCTACTAACCTAGAGTAAGTCTTAATCCACTTGATATGGATGGTACTCAGGCTGTAACTACAGCTGGTGTCTTGTGGGTAATGAGTCTACTAACCTAGAGTAAGTCTTAATCCACTTGATATGGATGGTACTCAGGCTGTAACTACAGCTGGTGTCTTGTGGGTAATGAGTCTACTAACCTAGAGTAAGTCTTAATCCACTTGATATGGATGGTACTCAGGCTGTAACTACAGCTGGTGTCTTGTGGGTAACGAGTCTACTAACCTAGAGTAAGTCTTAATCCACTTGATATGGATGGTACTCAGGCTGTAACTACAGCCTTTGTCTTGTGGGTAATGAGTCTACTAACCTAGATTAAGTCTTAATCCACTTGATATGGATGGTACTCAGGCTGTAACTACAGCTGGTGTCTTGTGGGTAATGAGTCTACTAACCTAGAGTAAGTCTTAATCCACTTGATATGGATGGTACTCAGGCTGTAACTACAGCTGGTTGTCTTGTGGGTAATGAGTCTACTAACCTAGATAAGTCTTAATCCACTTGATATGGATGGTACTCCAGGCTGTAACTACAGCTGGTGTCTTGTGGGTAATGAGTCTTCTAACCTAGAGTAAGTCGTAATCCACTTGATATAGATGGTACCCAGGCTGTAACTACAGCCTTTGTCTTGTGGGTAATGAGTCTACAACCTAGAGTAAGTCTTAATCCACTTGATATGGATGGTACTCGGGCTGTAACTACAGCTGTTGTCTTGTGGGTAACGAGTCTACTAACCTAGAGTAAGTCTTAATCCACTTGATATAGATGGTACCCAGGCTGTAACTACAGCTGGTGTCTTGTGGTAATGAGTCTACTAACCTAGATTAAGTCTTAATCCACTTGATATGGATGGTACTCAGGCTGTAACTACAGCTGGTGTCTTGTGGGTAATGAGTCTACTAACCTAGAGTAAGTCTTAATCCACTTGATATGGATGGTACTCAGGCTGTAACTACAGCTGGTGTCTTGTGGTAACGAGTCTACTAACCTAGAGTAAGTCTTAATCCACTTGATATGGATGGTACTCAGGTGTAACTACAGCTGTGTCTTGTGGGTAATGAGTCTACTAACTAGAGTAAGTCTAATCCACTTGATATAGATGGTACCCAGGCCGTATCTACAGCCTGTTGTCTTGTGGGTAATGAGTCTACTAACCTAGAGTAAGTCGTAATCCACTTGATATAGATGGTACTCAGGCTGTAACTACAGCCTTTGTCTTGTGGGTAATGAGTCTACTAACCTAGATTAAGTCTTAATCCACTTGATATGGATGGTACTCAGGCTGTAACTACAGCTGGTGTCTTGTGGGTAATGAGTCTACTAACCTAGAGTAAGTCTTAATCCACTTGATATGGATGGTACTCAGGCTGTAACTACAGCTGGTGTCTTGTGGGTAATGAGTCTACTAACCTAGAGTAAGTCTTAATCCACTTGATATGGATGGTACTCAGGCTGTAACTACAGCTGGTGTCTTGTGGGTAATGAGTCTACTAACCTAGAGTAAGTCTAATCCACTTGATATGGATGGTACTCAGGCTGTAACTACAGCTGTGTCTTGTGGGTGATGAGTCTACTAACCTAGAGTAAGTCGTAATCCACTTGATATAGATGGTACTCAGGCTGTAACTACAGCTGGTGTCTTGTGGGTAATGAGTCTACTAACCTAGAGTAAGTCGTAATCCACTTGATATGGATGGTACCCAGGCTGTAACTACAGCTTTGTCTTGTGGGTAATGAGTCTACTAACCTAGAGTAAGTCTAATCCACTTGATATAGATGGTACTCAGGCTGTATCTACAGCTGGTGTCTTGTGGGTAATGAGTCTACTAACCTAGAGTAAGTCGTAATCCACTTGATATAGATGGTACTCAGGCTGTATCTACAGCTGTGTCTTGTGGGTAATGAGTCTACTAACCTAGAGTAAGTCGTAATCCACTTGATATGGATGGTACCCAGGCCGTAACTACAGCCTTTGTCTTGTGGGTAATGAGTCTACTAACCTAGAGTAAGTCGTAATCCACTTGATATGGATGGTACCCAGGCTGTAACTACACCCTTTGTCTTTGGGTAATGAGTCTACTAACCTAGAGTAAGTCTAATCCACTTGATATAGATGGTACTCAGGCTGTATCTACAGCTGTGTCTTGTGGGTAATGAGTCTACTAACCTAGAGTAAGTCGTAATCCACTTGATATAGATGGTACTCAGGCCGTAACTACAGCCTTTGTCTTGTGGGTAATGAGTCTACTAACCTAGAGTAAGTCTTAATCCACTTGATATAGATGGTACTCAGGCCGTAACTACAGCTGGTGTCTTGTGGGTAATGAGTCTACTAACCTAAAGTAAGTCTTAATCCACTTGATATAGATGGTACTCAGGCCGTATCTACAGCCTTTGTCTTGTGGGTAATGAGTCTACTAACCTAAAGTAAGTCTTAATCCACTTGATATGGATGGTACCAGGCCGTATCTACAGCCTTTGTCTTGTGGGTAATGAGTCTACTAACCTAGAGTAAGTCGTAATCCACTTGATATAGATGGTACTCAGGCCGTATCTACAGCCTTTGTCTTGTGGGTAATGAGTCTACTAACCTAAAGTAAGTCTTAATCCACTTGATATGATGGTACTCAGGCCGTATCTACAGCCTTTGTCTTGTGGGTAATGAGTCTACTAACCTAGAGTAAGTCGTAATCCACTTGATATGATGGTACTCAGGCCGTATCTACAGCCTTTGTCTTGTGGGTAATGAGTCTACAAACCTAGAGTAAGTCTTAATCCACTTGATATGGATGGTACTCGGCTGTAACTACAGCTGTTGTCTTGTGGGTAATGAGTCTACAACCTAGAGTAAGTCGTAATCCACTTGATATAGATGGTACCCAGGCTGTAACTACAGCTGTTGTCTTGTGGGTAATGAGTCTACAAACCTAGAGTAAGTCTTAATCCACTTGATATAGATGGTACTCAGGCCGTATCTACAGCCTTTGTCTTGTGGGTAATGAGTCTACTAACCTAGAGTAAGTCGTAATCCACTTGATATAGATGGTACTCAGGCCGTATCTACAGCCTTTGTCTTGTGGGTAATGAGTCTACAAACCTAGAGTAAGTCTTAATCCACTTGATATGGATGGTACCGGGCTGTAACACAGCTGTTGTCTTGTGGGTAATGAGTCTACTAACCTAGAGTAAGTCGTAATCCACTTGATATGGATGGTACCCAGGCTTTAACTACAGCTGTTGTCTTGTGGGTAATGAGTCTACTAACCTAGAGTAAGTCTTAATCCACTTGATATGGATGTACTCAGCCGTATCTACAGCCTTTGTCTTGTGGGTAATGAGTCTACTAACCTAGAGTAAGTCGTAATCCACTTGATATGGATGGTACCCAGGCTGTAACTACAGCTGTTGTCTTGTGGGTAATGAGTCTACTAACCTAGAGTAAGTCGTAATCCACTTGATATGGATGGTACCCAGGCTGTAACTACAGCCTTTGTCTTGTGGGTAATGAGTCTACTAACCTAGAGTAAGTCTTAAATCCACTTGATATAGATGGTACTCAGGCCGTATCTACAGCCTTTGTCTTGTGGGTAAATGAGTCTACTAACCTAGAGTAAGTCGTAATCCACTTGATATAGATGGTACTCAGGCCGTATCTACAGCCTTTGTCTTGTGGGTAATGAGTCTACTAACCTAGAGTAAGTCGTAATCCACTTGATATGGATGGTACTCGGGCTGTAACTACAGCTGGTGTCTTGTGGGTAATGAGTCTACTAACCTAGAGTAAGTCGTAATCCACTTGATATGGATGGTACTCAGGCTGTAACTACAGCTGGTGTCTTGTGGGTAACGAGTCTACTAACCTAGAGTAAGTCGTAATCCACTTGATATGGATGGTACTCAGGCTGTAACTACAGCTGGTGTCTTGTGGGTAATGAGTCTACTAACCTAGAGTAAGTCTTAATCCACTTGATATAGATGGTACTCAGGCTGTAACTACAGCTGGTGTCTTGTGGGTAATGAGTCTACTAACCTAGAGTAAGTCTTAATCCACTTGATATGGATGGTACTCAGGCTGTAACTACAGCTGGTGTCTTGTGGGTAATGAGTCTACTAACCTAGAGTAAGTCTAATCCACTTGATATGGATGGTACTCAGGCTGCTGTAACTACAGCTGGTGTCTTGTGGGTAATGAGTCTACTAACCTAGAGTAAGTCGTAATCCACTTGATATAGATGGTACTCAGGCTGTAACTACAGCTGGTGTCTTGTGGGTAATGAGTCTACTAACCTAGAGTTAAGTCGTAATCCATTGATATGGATGGTACCAGGCTGTAACTACAGCTGGTGTCTTGTGGTAATGAGTCTACTAACCTAGAGTAAGTCGTAATCCACTTGATAAGATGGTACTCAGGCTGTAACTACAGCTGGTGTCTTGTGGGTAACGAGTCTACTAACCTAGAGTAAGTCTTAATCCACTTGATTTGGATGGTACTCAGGCTGTAACTACAGCTGGTGTCTTGTGGGTAATGAGTCTACTAACCTAGAGTAAGTCGTAATCCACTTGATATAGATGGTACTCAGGCTGTAACTACAGCTGGTGTCTTGTGGGTAATGAGTCTACTAACCTAGAGTAAGTCGTAATCCACTTGATATGGATGGTACCCAGGCTGTAACTACAGCCTTTGTCTTGTGGGTAATGAGTCTACTAACCTAGAGTAAGTCTTAATCCACTTGATATAGATGGTACTCAGGCTGTATCTACAGCTGGTGTCTTGTGGGTAATGAGTCTACTAACCTAGAGTAAGTCGTAATCCACTTGATATAGATGGTACTCAGGCTGTATCTACAGCTGGTGTCTTGTGGGTAATGAGTCTACTAACCTAGAGTAAGTCGTAATCCACTTGATATGGATGGTACCCAGGCCGTAACTACAGCCTTTGTCTTGTGGGTAATGAGTCTACTAACCTAGAGTAAGTCGTAATCCACTTGATATGGATGGTACCCAGGCTGTAACTACAGCCTTTGTCTTGTGGGTAATGAGTCTACTAACCTAGAGTAAGTCTTAATCCACTTGATATAGATGGTACTCAGGCTGTAACTACAGCTGGTGTCTTGTGGGTAATGAGTCTACAAACCTAGAGTAAGTCGTAATCCACTTGATATAGATGGTACCCAGGCTGTAACTACAGCTGGTGTCTTGTGGGTAATGAGTCTACTAACCTAGAGTAAGTCGTAATCCACTTGATATAGATGGTACTCAGGCCGTATCTACAGCCTTTGTCTTGTGGGTAATGAGTCTACTAACCTAGAGTAAGTCTTAATCCACTTGATATAGATGGTACTCAGGCCGTAACTACAGCCTTTGTCTTGTGGGTAATGAGTCTTCTAACCTAGAGTAAGTCTTAATCCACTTGATATAGATGGTACTCAGGCCGTATCTACAGCCTTTGTCTTGTGGGTAATGAGTCTACTAACCTAAAGTAAGTCTTAATCCACTTGATATGGATGGTACTCGGGCTGTAACTACAGCTGTTGTCTTGTGGGTAATGAGTCTACTAACCTAGAGTAAGTCGTAATCCACTTGATATAGATGGTACCCAGGCTGTAACTACAGCTGTTGTCTTGTGGGTAATGAGTCTACAAACCTAGAGTAAGTCTTAATCCACTTGATATAGATGGTACTCAGGCCGTATCTACAGCCTTTGTCTTGTGGGTAATGAGTCTACTAACCTAGAGTAAGTCTTAATCCACTTGATATGGATGGTACTCAGGCCGTATCTACAGCCTTTGTCTTGTGGGTAATGAGTCTACTAACCTAGAGTAAGTCGTAATCCACTTGATATAGATGGTACTCAGGCCGTATCTACAGCCTTTGTCTTGTGGGTAATGAGTCTACAAACCTAGAGTAAGTCTTAATCCACTTGATATGGATGGTACTCGGGCTGTAACTACAGCTGTTGTCTTGTGGGTAATGAGTCTACTAACCTAGAGTAAGTCGTAATCCACTTGATATAGATGGTACCCAGGCTGTAACTACAGCTGTTGTCTTGTGGGTAATGAGTCTACTAACCTAGAGTAAGTCGTAATCCACTTGATATGGATGGTACTCAGGCTGTAACTACAGCCTTTGTCTTGTGGGTAATGAGTCTACAAACCTAGAGTAAGTCTTAATCCACTTGATATAGATGGTACTCAGGCTGTATCTACAGCTGGTGTCTTGTGGGTAATGAGTCTACTAACCTAGAGTAAGTCGTAATCCACTTGATATGGATGGTACTCAGGCTGTAACTACAGCTGGTGTCTTGTGGGTAATGAGTCTTCTAACCTAGAGTAAGTCGTAATCCACTTGATATAGATGGTACCCAGGCTGTAACTACAGCTGGTGTCTTGTGGGTAATGAGTCTACTAACCTAGAGTAAGTCGTAATCCACTTGATATAGATGGTACTCAGGCCGTATCTACAGCTGGTGTCTTGTGGGTAATGAGTCTACTAACCTAGAGTAAGTCGTAATCCACTTGATATGGATGGTACTCAGGCTGTAACTACAGCTGGTGTCTTGTGGGTAATGAGTCTTCTAACCTAGAGTAAGTCTTAATCCACTTGATATAGATGGTACTCAGGCCGTATCTACAGCCTTTGTCTTGTGGGTAACGAGTCTTCTAACCTAGAGTAAGTCGTAATCCACTTGATATAGATGGTACTCAGGCCGTATCTACAGCCTTTGTCTTGTGGGTAACGAGTCTACTAACCTAGAGTAAGTCGTAATCCACTTGATATAGATGGTACTCAGGCTGTAACTACAGCTGGTGTCTTGTGGGTAATGAGTCTACTAACCTAGAGTAAGTCTTAATCCACTTGATATAGATGGTACCCAGGCTGTAACTACAGCTGTTGTCTTGTGGGTAATGAGTCTTCTAACCTAAAGTAAGTCTTAATCCACTTGATATGGATGGTACTCAGGCTGTAACTACAGCTGGTGTCTTGTGGGTAACGAGTCTACTAACCTAGAGTAAGTCTTAATCCACTTGATATAGATGGTACCCAGGCTGTAACTACAGCTGGTGTCTTGTGGGTAACGAGTCTACTAACCTAGAGTAAGTCGTAATCCACTTGATATGGATGGTACCCAGGCTGTAACTACAGCTGTTGTCTTGTGGGTAATGAGTCTACTAACCTAGAGTAAGTCTTAATCCACTTGATATGGATGGTACTCAGGCTGTAACTACAGCTGGTTTCTTGCGGGTAATGAGTCTACTAACCTAGAGTAATTCGTAATCAACTTGATATAGATGGGTCAGGATCCCTAATAGACCTTGAGATGAGGAACTCAGATGACGTAATTAAAAAAAATATTAGTCCGCCATACAATTGTGGATGCTGTGATTTTAAAAATGGACATAAATGAACAATAAGAACTGTTTTATAGAGCTGGTGTGATGAGAAAAGAAAGATGTAGATTTGACCTGAAATAAATTATTAGAAAGGACAATTTTTTTATTGAATTTTATGATCAGAATTTTGGGATTATTTCATGAGAGTGACATTTTTCACCATCTTCCGGGGTCCATCAATTTGCGAAAAAAAGTAATCTCACTTGCCACCCCGAAAATTTAACCAGACATGTATAAATGTATCAGCTTCGATATGAGCCATCATACATGTTCAAGTAAACGATATGGACTGAGCAACGGAGGAAAACGTTACCATTACCGCCTATGGAGAATTAATTGTAAATGTATACCCAGATGGTACCAAGGATGTAAGTCGTAATCCAAGTGATATGGATGGTACCCAAGCTGTAACTACAGCTGGTGTCTTGTGGGTAATAAATCTACTAACCTAAAGAAAGTCGTAATCCACTAGATATAGTTGGTACCCAGGCTGTAACTGCAGCTGGTGTCTTGAACTTCTCCTTAAATTTTAGATACAGTATACCTCCCGATCTATCAAAGCCTCCTGCCAAACAGATATGATATAGAACCCATTATTAGTGTTCAGAATAAGGCTAGTAATACTTCAAACAAAATAGTTCTGAAGCATAGCTATAGCTTTGCCAACAAATTAAATGTGTGTGTAATTTTGGTATCAAATGACTAAAAATATATCAAAGAAAAAAAGGAGGTCATATTTGTCAAGTTACTTTTATCAGAAGTTCCTGTTTTTGTACTACTCAACAACCTGGAACCAAGCAGTCAGCAATTATAAGCAATCAAGGGTATGTTATTTTTTATTAGCACAGAAGTCAGGATACGATATATATAGGTCTGACACGAAACTACTGTCACTTTATCTGAACTGAAGACAAAATATCTATGAACTGTTGAAATTTCATAATTTACCATAGAAAACTAAGTTTGATGATTTAGTAGTTTTATTCCTTATACCAAAACAAAAATGTTAAACAATAAAAATGCACCTCGTTAAGAATTGTAAGTTACATGTATTATGATAGCGCTTCTGTAGACATTAGTATACTAATAAGCTGTTATTTAACTACACCATCTCTTTTTTGTTTTTAAGTAGATGTGTCGATGTACTATAAAAACATCAATAATCACACAATTTAAATTTTTTTAGTAGATGGTTGTCCCATGTAATCTCTTGTATTTCCTTTTCAAAAAGAAGAGGTAGTCTACTGCAATTATTGAAATATTACTTACCAATGATAAAATGGATCATCAAACTGCTCAAAACAATGAACCAGCCCCAGCCCCCATCCTGAGCCCCATCTACATTTGTGATAGTCTCTTCAAGACCATCTCCTGCAAATTTATCTGACTTTTCCCTTAATTCTTGTTCTCTTTTCATTTCTGTATTGAAGTATAAGTTGCATTCATCCGCTAGAAGTGGAATAACTATATCTTCTTCTTTCCTTTTTGGAACAACCTGTAAAACAGATTCGATGTCTTCTTCTTTCCTTTTTGGAACAACTTGTAAAACAGATTCGATGTCTTCTTCTTTCCTTTCGGGAACAACATGTAAAACAGATTCGATGTCTTCTTCTTTCCTTTCGGGAACAAACTGTAAAACAGATTCGGTGTCTTCTTCTCTCCTTTCGAGTTCAGTCTGTAGAACAGATTTAGTATCTTTTTCTTCCTTTTCCGGTATAGACGTTTGCACAGATTCAGTTATCTGTAATTCAGTAATTAGTCTATCTTTTTTCTGTGAATCCTGTCTATCTACCTCTGTTTGTTCATTGTAAACTATGTTGTTGACCTCTCTGGTGGCAGATGTAGTTATAATTCTATGGTTTTCATGTAACGAGTCGGCACTTTCTGTTACAGAATGAACCACAGGCGTTTCAGAACAGTTTACAGATATTTCCGTCATAGAGTTGATCGGACTTGCTTGTCCCTCTCGGTCTACAGTGACCACTGTGGGTTCCGTCCTATAAGTGACAGGGTGTGCATGTCCCTCTGAGTGATATGGAATCACTGTGGGTTCCGTCTTAGAAGTGACAGGGTGTGCATGTCCCTCTGAGTGTTCTGGAATCACTGTGGGTTCCGTCTTATAAGTGATCGGATATGTTTGTTCCTCTGAGTCTACAGTGGTCACTGCTGTTTCGTTATCTGTAAAGGCTTCATTCACACAACCTTCTGAGTCCTTATTACTCATGTTGATTTTAAGTTGTTGTACTGTTTTATCTGAGATGAAAAAGATTAAAAGGCTAAGGAAATAAAGCGGTTAAAAAATATATTGCAATAATTTTGAGTGAAAACACTAATCAGGGATGTTGGATGTTTACTCCTCTCAATAAAACAAATGGGGGTGGGGGGGGGGAAGGATAACGAAATCATAAAACGAAAGTCGAAGATAACCAGACATGAACATACTTATATTGATGAAAATGCTGTGCGTATTCATAATGATTTAGTACACTAAAGGTTTTATTATCATGCAATGTACTGTAAACCATACACAACCCTTTAATTCACGGGAAAAATACGATGGTTAAAATTTGTATACAGAAACCGAGTCCTTGTGCTACCGATTTGTCATCGACTAATTAGAACGTCCGGTGGAGTGTCAGAATATGGAGTACTTAGTATTTAATTTTGAGAGCTGTTTAGTGAGAAATTCTTAGAAAATCCAGAAAATCGAATGGTGGAAATAACCTCTTCATACGAAGAACCATTACATTTCATCATGTTTACTATTCAAAATTATGCCCTAATAAAAATCGAACGATTGTCAAATTTTACAAACTAAAGTAATTATAATATAATGTCGGACAGATCTTACCTATTGTTACCAGTTCACATTAAAACTGCATTATATGCAAATGATAAAGTCATGCCGTGGTGCTGCATTAAACAGTCTTACGAAATAAACATTGTTAGTTTGACTTTAACTGCATGATCGTATTGTGATACAATAATGTTGTAATACAAAGATAATAACACTATAATTAATTAACTAAAAAGAGCAAAAACATGAAAAAAGGGGGGAAGCACAGCTTACATACCAAAAAAGGGAATGCAAGATTTATTGTATATGTAATTCAAGTTAACAGGAGTAACTCAGAGTCGCCAATCACTTCATCATTAAACACAATCAGTATGTGCTCAAAGAGTCGCCAATCACTTCATCATAAAAAGCAATCAGTATGTGCTCAAAGAGTCGTCAATCACTTCATCATTAAACACAATCAGTATGTGCACAAACAGTCGCCAATCACTTCATCATTAAACACAATCAGTATGTGCTCAAAGAGTCATCAATCACTTCATCATAAAACACACTCAGTATGTACACAAAAAAGGAAGGAACAACGCATATGTAACTTTATGAAAGATATATAATTTGAGATGGAACGTAGAAGAGTAGACGGCCCCTGGAAACTTCTGGTTTTAAACAAATAATATAAAAAATAACCCACAAAACCTTTTTGTTATATCTGTTGTATTAAAGTGTATACTATATTTGCGATCATTTGTTTAACACATCTTTTGTGATGCCTGTTGTTTATATGTCAACGATATATTTGTGATTTTTTGTTTGGCACATCATTTGCTATATATGTTGCCTAAATGTGCACGATATCTTTGTGATTATTTGTTTGACACATCATTTGTTATGTCTGTTGCCTAATTGTGCACGATATCTTTGTGATTATTTGTTTGACACATCTTTTGTTATGTCTGTTGACTAATTGTGCACGATATCTTTGTGATTATTTGTTTGACACATCATTTGTTATGTCTGTTGCCTAATTGTGCACGATATCTTTGTGATTATTTGTTTGACACATCTTTTGTTATGTCTGTTGACTAATTGTGCACGATATCTTTGTGATTATTTGTTTGACACATCATTTGTTATGTCTGTTGCCTAATTGTGCACGATATCTTTGTGATTATTTGTTTGACACATCTTTTGTTATGTCTGTTGTTCATATGTTCACAACATATTTGTGATAATTTTACACATCTTTCGTTATGTCTGTTGACTAAATGTGCAATATAACTTGTGATCATGTGTTTGACCATTCGACTCTGAAAGTATCAAATTGACTCAATATTAAAATTCCATGGTTATGCACATCTTTTGTTATATCTGTTGTTTAATGTGGTTGACACATCGTTTGTACTATCTGTTGTTTTTATGTGTTTGACACATCTTTTGTATTATCTGTTGTTTAATTTGGTTCACACATCTTTTGTTCTATCTGTTGTGCTATGTGTTTGACACATGTTTTGAACTATTTGTTGTTTTTATGTGTTTGACACATGTTTTGTATTAACTATTGTTTTTATGTTGGTGATATATCTTTTGTACTATCTGTTGTTTTTATTTGTTTGATACATCGTTTGTACTATCTGTTGTTTTATGTGTTTGACACATCTTTCGTACTATCTGTTGTTTAAAGTGGTTGACACATCTTTTGTTCATCTGTTGTTTTGTGTTTTTGACACGTCTTTTGTTCTATGTTGTTTTTATGTGTTCGACACATTTATATGTACTATAACTTGTTTTTCTGTGACTGACAATTCTTTTGTACTATTTGTTATTATTATGTGGTTGGCACATCGTTTGTACTATCTTTTGTTTTATGTGTTTGACACATCTTTTGTATTATCTGTTGTTTAATGTGGTTGACACGACACATCTTTTGTACTATCTGTTGTTCATATGTGTTTGACATCTCTTTTGATCTATCTGTTATCTTTATGTAGTTGGTACACATTGTGTTCTATGTTGCTTTATGTGGTTGACGCATCTTTTGTTCATCTGTTGTTATGTATGCTTGACACGTCTTTTTTTCTGTGTTGTTTTTATGTGTTCGACACATTATTTGTACTATAATTTGTTTTTCTGTGATTGACAATTCTTTTGTTCTATTTTTTGTTTTTTTGGTGGTTGACAATTCTTTTGTTATATGTTTGACGCATCTTTAGTTTTATCTGTTGTTTAATGTGTTTGACACATCTTTTTTTTTTTTTATTTGATTGACAAATCATTGTATTATCTGTTGTTTTTGTGTGTTTGATCATATCTTTTGTAGTTTTTGTAGTGATTTGTGTGTTTGACACATCTTTTGTAATATATATTGTTAAATGTGATTGACACATCGTTTGGACTCTCTCTTGTTCATTGTGTTTAACACATATTTTGTATTATCTTTTGTTTCATGCAGTTGACACATCTTTGGTATTATGTGTTGTGTGTATGCTTTTGACATATCTTTTGTTTTATAAGTTTGACACATCCTTTATTATTTCTGTTGTTTTGATTTTGTCTGACACATCTTTTTTATTATCTGTTGTTTTCATGTGTTTGACACATCCTTGGTATTATCTGTTGATTTTATTCAGTTGACATATCGTTTGTTTTATGTGTTTGACACATCTGTTATCAATTCTATTGTGTGTGGTTTTTTTATTTGTTTGACACATCATTGTACTCTCTGTTGTTTTTGGTGGTTGACAATTCTTGTGTAATGTCTGTTAATTTTATGTGTTTGACACATCTTTTGTACTATCTGTATTTTCTATGTGTTTGAGCCATGTTTTGTATTATGTTTTCCATTATTTGTTTGACACACTGTATTATCTGTTGTTTTTATGTGATTGACAATGTTTTGTTATATCTGGTTTTTTTTATAAGGTAGACAAAACTCGTGTACTATGTCGTTTTTATGTGATCCACACATCTTTTGTTCATACATTGTTTTTATGAGGTTGACACATCTTTTGTAGTATCTGTTGTTCAATGAGGTTGATGCATCTTTTATACTATGTTGTTTTATGTGTTTGACATGTCTTTTGTATTATCTGTTGTTTTTATGTGATTGACAATGTTTTGTTATATCTGGTTTTTTTATAAGGTCGACACATCTTGTTTATCATGTTGTTTTTATGTGATCTACACATCTTTTGTACTATACTGTATTTTTATGAGGTTGACACATCTTTTGTACTATGTTGTTTTATGTGTTTGACATTTTTTTTGTAGATCTGATGTCTGTATGTGTTGACACATCTTTTGTACTATCTGTAGTTTTATGTGGTTGGCACATCTACTATCTGTTGTTTTTATGTGGTTGACGTATCTTTTGTACTATCTTGTTTTTATGTGTTTGACATGATTCGTACTATCTGTTGTTTTAAGTGGTTTTTATGTGTTTGACACATAATTTTACTATCTGTGTGTTGTCCATTGTTTTATATGTGTTTCTGTTGACATACCTTTTGTACTATCGGGTTTTTTTTATAATGTTTGCTGTTTTGATGTGGTTGACATATCAGGTATTCCGATAGTGCAAAATTGCTTGCAATTTTTGGGCACATTACTTGTGGAACAATTTTGTTTATCAAGAAATTCATAGAACCACACAATTTATGAAGAAAAACTTAAAAAATATTATCACTATAAATTTATTGCACATAACCTTATGACACATTGTATCTCTATAAAATCAGTAACAATATAAAACACATTGAAAATTAAGAAAGTATCAAATATATATTAATATAACAATCATAATATGACTCAACATTACTTGTTTGTTTTAAAATTAAAGGCAGACTCATTCAATTGAAAAATGTATCTTACAAATCAAACCCTGTTCTCTCATTTTCTTTATATGGCCAAGTCGGTTTTCTTTGCAATATCAAACCCATATACCTATTTATAATAATATAGGAGTCCCATAAAGCCATTATATACTAAATACCTTTTGATAATAGCTTCTCTTTTTTAATGAGACATTATTGATTAAAATACCTTCATATGAATGAATGTAAAAAGTCTAAACACAAATATGATACACTCCAACTTCACTAAACAGGACTGTATGTGTAAAATGATAATCTGTTTTTTTTTTTAAATTAACAATGCTTCCCAAGTATTATTAAATAGCACCTTGAGATTCGAAATAGGACTATTCCCCAGAACATTTAAGCACTAAATTTATTAAACAGTCTATAAAAAAAACTAATTTTTTAAAAGTTCAATCAACTTGAGAAGTATACAATAGAATTATTTTTTTTTAAAATGATGAATTTATTGAAATTTGATTGCTAGTGTTTGATAGCATCCATTTCTTTTATTGCGACTGTCCTCAGTATAAATAGGATTTAATACAGAGAGTACAATTTTTTTTGAACACTATTGTAGTGCATGTATTAGCTGTGAACTTCTATTCATATCATTGATGACAATGAAAATATGCATGTTTATATTGTTTTATATATATTGTAAATCTTCTCTGAAATTATTTGGTTATGAGAATAAAGATCATCAAAATGAAATGATTGGAACATTGTGAAGGAAAAAGATATGGTCCACACAGGGTTTCCCATGGGTCAATTATTTTTTTCACCACCTCTTTCACCACAACAAACAAGATATTTTTCGCCACATGTGTTGTCGATAGCTATAAAATGCAATCAACTGATTATTGTTTTTCTGTCAAAATCTTAACAAGTTCAGGGTGAATTCCGAGTATTGTCCGATCAGGTAAAGTCCGAGAACCCGAAAAAAGTAAATAAACAAGATGGTTGAAAATAAATCGTTATATATATTTCTTTCGCCAAATTCGTTCACCAATGATTAATTTTAATCGCCACAATTATTATTTTTTTCGCAATTTGCGAAAAATGGCGACCGCCAGCGAAACCCTAGTCCACATAATGTTTAAATACATGTTCAGTGAGACGTGATTGATGATTGATTGATTGATTGATTGATTGTTGGTTGCTTAACGTCCAGTGGCAAATATTTCATGCATATTCAGGACGGGAACAAGTTCACAATAAATCATGTGAGACTGACTTTGACCTTAATTTTATGGATTGATGCTATGATCATGTTTATGAGCATGGAATGTCATTACCCAGACAGACATACAATCTTATTCCTATTCATATACGAATAAACACGGCGAACTATATCTAGACGGTTATAGACAAATAACTGGAAATGACATAACTAGACGAAGAACAAGATAATAATAAAGCTAGACTAATACCAATATGGTAATGTAGTCAACTACACGAATAACAAAGTAATGATACAGCTAGACAAATATCAATGTAATGACAAAGCTAGACTATTAACAATGTACTAACTTAGCTATACAAATAACAATGTAAAGACACAGCTAGAAAAATGACAATGAAATGACATAGCTGACAATTAACAATGTAATGACATAGCTAGACCAATAACAAGGTTAAGACATAGCAAGACAAATAACTAGAAATAGAATTTTCAAGTTACATGGATGCATCATAAGGAGTCATAATAATTTTTTTTATTTCATTCAAAACAAACCAAAACATGAAAACAGAAACTGCAACATTTGAAAAATGAATTTTATTTTTCAATTCAAAAATACATAAACAAGGGATTTAAACATTTTGGAAACAATATTTCTGACAATTATTTAGTCCTGATAGTATTTTTGTAGCATATTGTAGAAGAGGCTGGTACCCATAGTTAGTGTTATATCTGGTATTCCCGTCTTGACTTTAGGAAATGTATTATGTTTGACACAAGAAGAATACACGATCCAAGTAAAACAGCGATTCCACCAAAATAAAATGCGTAGTCGTACGTGCCATTCAAATCTTTTAAGAGCCCTGAAAAACAAATTTAGAATGAAAAAGACCTATAAATTGTGTACACTCTAAGTGTATATGCATTGTTCGATTAAAAGTCATTGCAGTATTGTGTACGAAAAAAAACGAAACTTATATTAACAGATTCGCAGCACATGGCCCCGAATAACAACCGCAGCAGCAATCGAAATAATGTTTTGCTTTTCATAGACCTAGAAATACAGTAACAACAGGACAAACGGTCACCAATTAAGACAATTGGCGAATGTGATAGTCCTGATACGTCCTATAGTTGTTAATTGCTGTGTTGTTTGGTCTCTTGTGGAGAGTTATTTAATTTTTTTTTTATATATATATCTAAAGGTATTTTACATCTAAACGCACAATAGTAATAAAAAACCCTGAGACCAAAACGTTAATATCCATTAAATCCCCCATTTGTTGTCAGACATAAACAAGTAGTTCTAGCAAACTATTCGTGTGGTTTATATGTATTGGGTTATTTGTGTTGTTGGGTTAGTGGCTTAATGACTCATACCAAATATATCATCTTGATCGTAATTAGTCTAAAAAATTGGAAACTGCGGTTCAATAAACTTTCATCTGAGTGATGCGACCATGTACACATTATAGCGTTATAGAATTGTAAAACTAAAAATATGATAACTAAGTCTTAATAGATTATACGTCTTAGACTTATCAAATATGAGTAAAGGAAAGAGAAATTATGAAATGTTTGGATACATACCTGAAAGTGGAGGACCAATAAAATCACCAATGCCCTGAAAGAACAGAACTAAACCAAAAGATTTGGACAAATTCTCAATACCAAGGAGATCCACGATGATGACAGACTTCTGGGAGACGTACATCCCTATGATAAATCCATATATAGCACAAGCTACGGCTAGCTGTGGGAAAGTTGTTACTGACGGAATAGTCAATGACACAACGCCCATGAAAATGATTAGAACATTGTATATGTAAATGCGATATGGCTTCATAAACTTCCGGTCAAAAAGGAACCCTGCGAATAGTCTACCAATTCCATCCGATACACCCGTTACAACTACTGTGTACGCGGCTTCAAGTTCACTTGTCCCTATCTGTAGAGCAAAGGCAGGCAGAAACACCATACCAGAAGAGAAGGCTAATGTAAATAGTAAAATTGCGACACAAAATGCGCTATATCTTAGATCTTTCAAAAGAGATAAGTCAAAGAACTTAGTTTTGGTCTTAGTTTTACTTGAATCACGCTGAAATAAGAATACAGACGATGCACGGCGAATCAGAAAAACGAAGGATTTTCTTCTTGTCATTTTACGCTTGTTTTCCGAAAGTGAAATAAGAATGTCGACGTCATTAAGAAGTTGTGATTTTCTTGCATTTTGATGTTGTCGGCTATAATCTGTAGTAGGCTCTGTCTTTGTTGACTGCTCTTTATCCGGCATGATTTGATTTTGATTTCCAGAGACACCATTGACAGAAACTCTACCTTGTCTTTTCCTGAAATAATAAAAAAATCTAATAACACTACGAGCTCGTTTTGATACAAAACATATACACTGGTCTAAATTTTAGAAGACAATAATAAACAAAAAATACATGGACTTTGCATAAAGTTGTATATGCCAGCCAATCTTAAGCCGTCATGGTGACCCGGTATACAGACGGGCGAATACAGATATTGGGGAAGGTCTAATCAACTAAGTCATATGCAACTACAACATACAACTGTATAAAAGTCAAAGTAAATTAATAAACTTATAAAGAATGTTGTCTTCTCAATTCATGATTATGCAGGGCAAATGTAAAACCCGGGACGTTCGACTTTAACATCTAAACACACCTTAATCGCGTGAAGGCAAGACTAAATAATAAAACATCTAATACCTATTGTTAAACTCTGTAATGCGTCGGTGGAGAGATATTGGTCTCATCAGAGCTCCACAAACAATGATTTCAACCGATGCTGCTGCTGCCATAATTAAAGCTCCTAAATATCCGTAGTACGTAAATGAAGCCTCTAGTAAAAGTGGTATGGCAAAACTTCCAAGACCAACACCTGATGTAGCTATTCCAATCGCTGTACCAAGCTTTTTGTGGAAATATGCGCTTACAATAACAACAGCAGGAGAATATGCCATTGCCTGTCCTAATCCTATAGTAATAAGTAAGCCATTTATTACTACATGTACATGTATTTATAGATATATCATTGGCATGTTCATTTTCAGTAAATACACTGTTTATTTAGTAGAACATTTTGAATTACTAGTATAAATGAAATCGTATGTTTTTCTGCCCCATGCATATATATATAATGCCTCAGCCGCACTTGGCACTGCATTTCGGATCTTAACGCTCTTCGACGTCGTATTTGATTTGGCTGTCTAACTATTTTGTTTCGAGCGCCACTGTTGAGTCTAGTGTAGACGAAACGCGCGTCTGGCGAATCCAATTATAAGCTTGGTCTTTTATGAGTATGTACAACTGTTTTCTCAACATGTAAGTTATAGAATTGAGAATGGAAATGGGACCCAATGTGTCAAGGAGACAACAACCCGACCAAAGGGTAAATACAGCCGGAGGCCACCAATGGGTGTACATTCCAGCGTGTAAATCTCGCACCCGTAAGAATAGTTCTGATAAAGACTTATCATAATACAGACAAAGTCTCAAAAGATTTGAAACTCTAAAAAATATGATTACATAGGGCTAGATGCCGTATTCCATTTCAATTACTACAATGAAGTGGTGCAATTTTATATTTTTTTGGTCATCAATCAAGTCCAGTTTTGTAAATTTTAAATATTACCTCCAATCACACCATAACTTACAAATAGAAAGTATATGTTTGGTGCAAATCCGGAAATTATTAAAGCAAAAGTCAGAATTAGTCCACTCCAAATAACCACGGATCGGAATGAGAATCTATGACACATAACACTTACGACAGGACCTACAACAGATATTGAGTGATTAGTATATATAGTTAATGGAAAAAAGTAATACGTTTTAAAACAAGCATTGACAAGTATATTATTAGTGTATGAGTCATAACAAGCATTAACAATAAACTCATAATAGATACCAGGATTGAAATTTTATATTTACGCCAGACGCGCGTTTCGTGTACAAAAGACTCATCAGTGACGCTCGAATGAAAAAAATATTAAAGTCCAAATAAAGTACGAAGTTGAAGAGCATTGAGGATAAAAAAATTCCTAATAGTTTTGCCAAAAACAGCTAAGGTAATCTATTCTTGAGGTAGAAAAGCCTCAGTTTTTCAAAAATTCTAAATTTTGTTAACAGTTAATTTATAATTATGAACAGTTACTTATATAATCCAAAACAAGCATTGACTTGTAAGTTATATGGACCAAAACATGCATTTACAAGTAAGTTATACGAGTCAAAAACATGCATTGGCAAGTTAATTATATGGTTCAAAACAAGCATTGACTAGTGAGTTATATGGGTCAAAACAAGCATTGACAATTTAGATATATGAATCAAAACAAGCATTGACTTGTTTTATGGACCAAAACATATTTTGACTTGTTCGTTAAGTATCAAAACAAGCACTTTAAAATTAGTTATGTGGATCAAAACAAGTATTGACTTTTTAATTATATGCGTAAAACAAGCATTAATATGTTAGTTATATGGGTCAAAACAAGCATTGTCACGTTAGTTACATGGAACAAAACAAACCTTAACTTGTTAGTTCTATGTATAAAAAACTTTGACAATTAATTTATATGGGTCAAAACACGCATTAACAATTTAGATATATGGATCAAAACAAGCATTGACAAGTTAGTTATATGGTCAAAACAAACATCGACTTGTCAGTTATATGGGTGGAAAAAAAACATTGACAATAAGGTATATGAGTCAAAGCAAGCATTGACTCGTAAGAGTCTAAGAAAAAAATGTCTTCTTTAGATATTCATATGAGTTAAAACCAGCATTGATAATTAGGCATGATATGGGTCAAATCATCATTGATAAGTTAACAATGTTTGTCAAAACTAGGATCGATTAGTTAGTCATATGGATCAAGATAAATTTGACTAGTTAGTTGTATGGTTCAAAACAAGTAGTGATTATGAAGTATTTAAGATCAAAATCAAAGCAAGCATTGACTAGTTAGAAATATTGGTTAACAAAAGCATTGAATACTTTCATATATAGGTAAAACAAGCATTAACTAGTACTAGCTAGATTTATAAGCCAAAAACAGTGCATACACTAGTTAGTTTTCTGGGTCAAAACAAGTATTGAATGGTAACAAATAAGGAACAAAACACGCATTGACTAGTAAGTGTCATGGGTCAAAACAAGCATTGACTACTTTGTAATATGTATCAAAACAAGCATTGAGAAGATAAAAGTTCAGGTCAAAACAATCAAGCATTTGTTTGTCATATTTATCAAAAAGTAAAAACAAACAATGACTAAAAAGTATGAGAAAATAGAAGTACTGATTAGCAAGAAATAGGCGTCAAAACAAGCATTGACTAGAACGCAATTCGTGTAAAACAGGCATTGAATATTTGGCAGTAAGGATCAAAACAAGCATTAACTAGTAAGCAGTAAAACTTCGAATTGACCGATTTGAAAAAAACGATGAAAAAGAAGGTCAACCAGCAACAGTTTGTCTGAAACTTGTTTTAAAACGATTCGATTATAACAATTTGATACAAAATAAAAGTCCTTTCACAAAAAACAAAAGGATATGAGGTAATGTAAAAACATACGCACATATGCATGTTGGAAGTGAAAATATGTAAATCATTGAAAAAGTAATTCATTCAAAATGTTATATCATATCATGTGTCCTTTTATAATAGGTATTTTCGCAAGCTATACATGAAGAATTTGTTGCAAACGGAAAACTTGTATATTCTAACAATCAAAAGAACACTTGTAGTTTATTCTATTATACCCTACAGTTGCAGGTCTATATAGTCAGGATACAACTGTTATATCAGTAAAATATAGTCAAGAATTTACGTTTATCAATAGACAACAAAATGGAAAAATAATGATTCAATTTTAAAAAGAAAAGAATGGGCACATTCACCGATAACTCTCTAGTTATCACAGGTTGTATTGTAGTCATATGTTTATACGATAATATTTGGCGAGTTTACCAACCTAAGGTAAGTCGTAATCCAATTGATATGAATGGTACACAGGCTGTAACTACAGCTGGTGTCTTGTGGGTAATAAGTCTACTAACATAAAGAAAGTCGTAATCCATTTGATATGAATGGTACACAGGCTCTAACTACAGCTGGTGTCTTGTGGGTAATGAGTCTATTAACCTAAGGTAAGTCTTAATCCACTTGATATGGATGGTACTGAGGCTGTAACTACAGCTGATGTCTTGTGAATAATGAGTCTACTAACTTAGAGTAAGTCTTAATCCACTTGATATGGATGGTACTCAGGCTGTAACTACAGCTGATGTCTTGTGGATAATGAGTCTTCTAACTTAGAGTAAGTCTTAATCCACTTGATATGGATGGTACTGAGGCTGTAACTACAGCTGATGTCTTGTGGGTAATGAGTCTACTAACCTAGAGTAAGTCTTAATCCACTTGATATGGATGGTACCCAGGCTGTAACTACAGCTGGTGTCTTGTGGGTAATGAGTCTACTAACCTAGAGTAAGTCTTAATCTACTTGATATAGATGGTACCCAGGCTGTAACTACAGCTGGTGTCTTGTGGGTAATGAGTCTACTAACCTAGAGTAAGTCGTAATCCACTTGATATGGATGGTACCCAAGATGTAACTACAGCTGGTGTCTTGTGGGTAATGAGTCTTCTAACCTAGAGTAAGTCGTAATCCACTTGATATGCATGGTACTCAGGCTGTAACTACAGCTGGTGTCTTGTGGGTAATGAGTCTACTAACCTAGAGTAAGTCGTAATCCACTTGATATGCATGGTACCCAGGCTGTATCTACAGCTGGTGTCTTGTGGGTAATGAGTCTTCTAACCTAGAGTAAGTCGTAATCCACTTGATATGCATGGTACTCAGGCTGTAACTACAGCTGGTGTCTTGTGGGAAATGAGTCTACTAACCTAGAGTAAGTCGTAATCCACTTGATATGGATGGTACCCAAGCTGTAACTACAGCTGGTGTCTTGTGGGTAATGAGTCTACTGACCTAGAGTAAGTCTTAATCCACTTGATATGGATGGTATTCAGGCTGTAACTACAGCTGGTGTCTTGTGGGTAATGAGTATACTAACCTAGAGTAAGTCGTAATCCACTTGATATGAATGGTACCCAGACTGTAACTACAGCTGGTGTTTTGTGGGTAATGAGTATACTAACCTAAAGTAAATCGTAATCCACTTGATATGGATGGTACTGAGGCTGTAACTACAGCTGGTGTCTTGTGGGTAATGAGTCTACAAACCTAGAGTAAGTCTTAATCCACTTGATATGGATGGTACTCGGGCTGTAACTACAGCTGTTGTCTTGTGGGTAATGAGTCTACTAACCTAGAGTAAGTCGTAATCCACTTGATATAGATGGTACCCAGGCTGTAACTACAGCTGTTGTCTTGTGGGTAATGAGTCTACTAACCTAGAGTAAGTCGTAATCCACTTGATATGGATGGTACTCAGGCTGTAACTACAGCCTTTGTCTTGTGGGTAATGAGTCTACAAACCTAGAGTAAGTCTTAATCCACTTGATATAGATGGTACTCAGGCTGTATCTACAGCTGGTGTCTTGTGGGTAATGAGTCTACTAACCTAGAGTAAGTCGTAATCCACTTGATATGGATGGTACTCAGGCTGTAACTACAGCTGGTGTCTTGTGGGTAATGAGTCTTCTAACCTAGAGTAAGTCGTAATCCACTTGATATAGATGGTACCCAGGCTGTAACTACAGCTGGTGTCTTGTGGGTAATGAGTCTACTAACCTAGAGTAAGTCGTAATCCACTTGATATAGATGGTACTCAGGCCGTATCTACAGCTGGTGTCTTGTGGGTAATGAGTCTACTAACCTAGAGTAAGTCGTAATCCACTTGATATGGATGGTACTCAGGCTGTAACTACAGCTGGTGTCTTGTGGGTAATGAGTCTTCTAACCTAGAGTAAGTCTTAATCCACTTGATATAGATGGTACTCAGGCCGTATCTACAGCCTTTGTCTTGTGGGTAACGAGTCTTCTAACCTAGAGTAAGTCGTAATCCACTTGATATAGATGGTACTCAGGCCGTATCTACAGCCTTTGTCTTGTGGGTAACGAGTCTACTAACCTAGAGTAAGTCGTAATCCACTTGATATAGATGGTACTCAGGCTGTAACTACAGCTGGTGTCTTGTGGGTAATGAGTCTACTAACCTAGAGTAAGTCTTAATCCACTTGATATAGATGGTACCCAGGCTGTAACTACAGCTGTTGTCTTGTGGGTAATGAGTCTTCTAACCTAAAGTAAGTCTTAATCCACTTGATATGGATGGTACTCAGGCTGTAACTACAGCTGGTGTCTTGTGGGTAACGAGTCTACTAACCTAGAGTAAGTCTTAATCCACTTGATATAGATGGTACCCAGGCTGTAACTACAGCTGGTGTCTTGTGGGTAACGAGTCTACTAACCTAGAGTAAGTCGTAATCCACTTGATATGGATGGTACCCAGGCTGTAACTACAGCTGTTGTCTTGTGGGTAATGAGTCTACTAACCTAGAGTAAGTCTTAATCCACTTGATATGGATGGTACTCAGGCTGTAACTACAGCTGGTTTCTTGCGGGTAATGAGTCTACTAACCTAGAGTAATTCGTAATCAACTTGATATAGATGGGTCAGGATCCCTAATAGACCTTGAGATGAGGAACTCAGATGACGTAATTAAAAAAAATATTAGTCCGCCATACAATTGTGGATGCTGTGATTTTAAAAATGGACATAAATGAACAATAAGAACTGTTTTATAGAGCTGGTGTGATGAGAAAAGAAAGATGTAGATTTGACCTGAAATAAATTATTAGAAAGGACAATTTTTTTATTGAATTTTATGATCAGAATTTTGGGATTATTTCATGAGAGTGACATTTTTCACCATCTTCCGGGGTCCATCAATTTGCGAAAAAAAGTAATCTCACTTGCCACCCCGAAAATTTAACCAGACATGTATAAATGTATCAGCTTCGATATGAGCCATCATACATGTTCAAGTAAACGATATGGACTGAGCAACGGAGGAAAACGTTACCATTACCGCCTATGGAGAATTAATTGTAAATGTATACCCAGATGGTACCAAGGATGTAAGTCGTAATCCAAGTGATATGGATGGTACCCAAGCTGTAACTACAGCTGGTGTCTTGTGGGTAATAAATCTACTAACCTAAAGAAAGTCGTAATCCACTAGATATAGTTGGTACCCAGGCTGTAACTGCAGCTGGTGTCTTGAACTTCTCCTTAAATTTTAGATACAGTATACCTCCCGATCTATCAAAGCCTCCTGCCAAACAGATATGATATAGAACCCATTATTAGTGTTCAGAATAAGGCTAGTAATACTTCAAACAAAATAGTTCTGAAGCATAGCTATAGCTTTGCCAACAAATTAAATGTGTGTGTAATTTTGGTATCAAATGACTAAAAATATATCAAAGAAAAAAAGGAGGTCATATTTGTCAAGTTACTTTTATCAGAAGTTCCTGTTTTTGTACTACTCAACAACCTGGAACCAAGCAGTCAGCAATTATAAGCAATCAAGGGTATGTTATTTTTTATTAGCACAGAAGTCAGGATACGATATATATAGGTCTGACACGAAACTACTGTCACTTTATCTGAACTGAAGACAAAATATCTATGAACTGTTGAAATTTCATAATTTACCATAGAAAACTAAGTTTGATGATTTAGTAGTTTTATTCCTTATACCAAAACAAAAATGTTAAACAATAAAAATGCACCTCGTTAAGAATTGTAAGTTACATGTATTATGATAGCGCTTCTGTAGACATTAGTATACTAATAAGCTGTTATTTAACTACACCATCTCTTTTTTGTTTTTAAGTAGATGTGTCGATGTACTATAAAAACATCAATAATCACACAATTTAAATTTTTTTAGTAGATGGTTGTCCCATGTAATCTCTTGTATTTCCTTTTCAAAAAGAAGAGGTAGTCTACTGCAATTATTGAAATATTACTTACCAATGATAAAATGGATCATCAAACTGCTCAAAACAATGAACCAGCCCCAGCCCCCATCCTGAGCCCCATCTACATTTGTGATAGTCTCTTCAAGACCATCTCCTGCAAATTTATCTGACTTTTCCCTTAATTCTTGTTCTCTTTTCATTTCTGTATTGAAGTATAAGTTGCATTCATCCGCTAGAAGTGGAATAACTATATCTTCTTCTTTCCTTTTTGGAACAACCTGTAAAACAGATTCGATGTCTTCTTCTTTCCTTTTTGGAACAACTTGTAAAACAGATTCGATGTCTTCTTCTTTCCTTTCGGGAACAACATGTAAAACAGATTCGATGTCTTCTTCTTTCCTTTCGGGAACAAACTGTAAAACAGATTCGGTGTCTTCTTCTCTCCTTTCGAGTTCAGTCTGTAGAACAGATTTAGTATCTTTTTCTTCCTTTTCCGGTATAGACGTTTGCACAGATTCAGTTATCTGTAATTCAGTAATTAGTCTATCTTTTTTCTGTGAATCCTGTCTATCTACCTCTGTTTGTTCATTGTAAACTATGTTGTTGACCTCTCTGGTGGCAGATGTAGTTATAATTCTATGGTTTTCATGTAACGAGTCGGCACTTTCTGTTACAGAATGAACCACAGGCGTTTCAGAACAGTTTACAGATATTTCCGTCATAGAGTTGATCGGACTTGCTTGTCCCTCTCGGTCTACAGTGACCACTGTGGGTTCCGTCCTATAAGTGACAGGGTGTGCATGTCCCTCTGAGTGATCTGGAATCACTGTGGGTTCCGTATTAGAAGTGACAGGGTGTACATGTCCCTCTGAGTGTTCTGGAATCACTGTGGGTTCCGTCTTAGAAGTGATCGGATATGTTTGTTCCTCTGAGTCTACAGTGGTCACTGCTGTTTCGTTATCTGTAAAGGTTTCATTCACACAACCTTCTGAGTCCTTATTACTCATGTTGATTTTAAGTTGTTGTACTGTATTATCTGAGATGAAAAAGATTAAAAGGCTAAGGAAATAAAGCGGTTAAAAAATATATTGCAATAATTTTGAGTCAAAACACTAATCAGGGATGTTGGATGTTTACTCCTCTCAATAAAACAAAAGGGGGAGGTGGAAGGATAATCAAATAATAAACCGGAAGTCGAAGATAACTAGACATGAACATACTTAAATTGATGAAAATGCTGTGCGTATTCATAATGAGTTAGTACATTAAAAGTTTAATTATCATGAAATGTACTGTAAACCATACACAACCCTTTAATTCATGGGGAAAATACGATGGTTAAAGTTTGTACCCTTGTGCTACCGATTTGTCATCGACTAATTAGAACGTCCGGTGGAGTTTAAGAATATGGAGTACTTATTTATTTAATTTTGAGAGCTGTTAAGTGAGAAATGTTTAGAAAATCCAGAAAATCGAATGGTGGAAATAACCTCTTCATACTACGTACGAAGAACCATTACATTTCATCATGTTTACTTTTCAAAATTCTGCCCTAATAAAAATCGAACGATTGTCATATTTTACAAACTAATATAAAATTTAGTGATAGATATTAAAGTTATTGTAATATAATGTCGGACAGATCTTACCTATTGTTAGCAGTTCACCTTGAAACTGCATTATATGCAGATGATAAACTCATGCCGTGGTGTTGCATTAAACAGTCTTACGAAATAAACATTGTTAGTTTGACTTTCCCTGGTCGTATTGTGATGCAATAATGTTGTAATACATAGATAATTACACTATAATGAATTAACTAAAAAGAGCAAAAACATGACAAAAAAGGGGGGAAGCACAGCTAGCATACCAAAGAAGCCCGGAATGCAAGATTTATTGTACATATAATTCAAGTTAACAGGAGTAACTCAGAGTCGCCAATCACTTCATCATTAAACACAATCAGTATGTGCTCAAAGAGTCGCCAATCACTTCATCATTAAACACAATCAGTATTTGCACAAAGAGTCGCCAATCACTTCATCATTAAACACAATCAGTATGTGCTCAAAGAGTCACCAATCACTTCATCATAAAACACAATCAGTATGTACACAAAAAAGAAAGGAACATCGCATATGTAACTTTATGAAAGATATATAATTTGAGATGGAACGTAGAAGAGTAGACGGCCCCTAGAAACTTCTTGTTTTAAACAAATAATATAAAAAAATAACCCACAAAACCTTTTTGTTATATCTGTTGTGTAAAAGTGTATAATATATTTGCGATCATTTGTTTGACACATCTTTTGTGATGCCTGTTGCTTATATGTCAACGATATATTTGTGATCTTTTGTTTGACACATCATTTGTTATATATGTTGCCGAAATGTGCACGATATCTTTGTGATAATTTGTTTGACACATCATTTGTTATGTCTGTTGCCTAAATGTGCACGATATCTTTGTGATCTTTTGTTTGACACATCATTTGTTATATATGTTGCCGAAATGTGCACGATATCTTTGTGATAATTTGTTTGACACATCATTTGTTATATATGTTGCCGAAATGTGCACGATATCTTTGTGATCTTTTGTTTGACACATCATTTGTTATATATGTTGCCTAAATGTGCACGATATCTTTGTGATCATTTGTTTGACACATCATTTGTTATGTCTGTTGTTCATATGTCCACAACATATTTGTGATAATTTTACACATCTTTCGTTATGTCTGTTGACTAAATGTGCAATATAATTTTGTGATATTTTCATCTCTGAAAGTATCAAATTGACTCAATATTAAAATTCCATGGTTATGCACATCTTTTGTTATATCTGTTGTTTAATGTGGTTGACACATCGTTTGTACTATCTGTTGTTTTTATGTGTTTGACACATCTTTTGTATTATCTGTTGTTTAATTTGGTTGACACATCTTTTGTTCTATCTGTTGTGCTATGTGTTTGACACATGTTTTGAACTATTTGTTGTTTTTATGTGTTTGACACATGTTTTGTATTAACTATTGTTTTTATGTTGGTGATACATCTTTCGTACTATCTGTTGTTTATATGTGGTTAATACATCTTTCGTACTATCTGTTGTTTAATGTGGTTGACACATCTTTTGTTCATCTGTTGTTTTGTGTGTTTGACCCGTCTTTTGCTCTATGTTGTTTTTATGTGTTCGACACATTATATGTACTATAATTTGTTTTTCTGTGATTGACAATTCGTTTGTTCTATTTTTTTTTTTGGTGGTTGACACATCTTTTGTACTATTTGTTATTAGTATGTGGTTGGCACATCGTTTGTACAATCTTTTGTTTTATGTGTTTGACACATCTTTTGTATTATCTAATGTTTAATGTGGTTGACACGACACATCTTTTGTACTATCTGCTGTTTATATGTGTTTGACACCTCTTTTGATCTATCTGTTATCTTTATGTAGTTGGCACACATTGTGTTCTATGTTGCTTTATGTGGTTGACGCATCTTTTATTCATCTGTTGTTTTGTGTGTTTGGCACGTCCTTTGTTCTATGTTGTTTTTATGTGTTCGACACATTATATGTACTGCAATTTGTTTTTCTGTGATTGACAATTCTTTTGTTATATGTTTGACACATCTTTAGTTTTATCAGTTGTTTAATGTGTTTGACACATCTTTTGTATTTTTTTTTATTTGATTGACAAATCATTGTATTATCTGTTGTTTTTGTGTGTTTGGTCATATCTTTTGTAGTATTTGTTGTGATTTGTGTGTTTGACACATCTTTTGTAAAATATATTGTTAAATGTGATTGACACATCGTTTGTACTCTCTCTTGTTCATTGTGTTTAACACATATTTTGTATTATCTGTTGTTTCATGCAGTTGACACATCTTTGGTATTATGTGTTGTTTGTATGCTTTCGACATATCTTTTGTAGTATCTGTTGTTTTCATGCGTTTGACACATCCTTTGTTTTATCTGTTGATTTTATGCAGGTGACATATCTTTTGTTTAATGTGTTTGACAAATCTTTAATCAATTCTATTGTGGTATTTTTTATTTGTTTGACACATCATTGTACTCTCTGTTGATTTTGGTGGTTGACAATTCTTGTGTAATGTCTGTTAATTTTATGTGTTTGACACATCTTTTGTACTATCTGTATTTTTTATGTGTTTGAGCCATCTTTTGTATTATCTGTTTTTTTATTATTTGTTTGACACACTGTATTATCTGTTTGTTTTTATGTAGTTGACAAAGTTTTGTTATATCTGGTTTTTTTATAAGGTAGACACAACTTGTGTACTATGTCGTTTTTATGTGATCCACACATCTTTTGTTCATACATTGTTTTTATGAGGTTGACACATCTCTTGTAGTATCTGTTGTTCATTGAGGTTGATGCATCTTTTATGCTATGTTGTTTTGTGTGTTTGACATGTCTTTTGTATTATCTGTTGTTTTTATGTGATTGACAATGTTTTGTTATATCTGGGTTTTTTTTATAAGGTCGACACATCTTGTTTATCATGTTGTTTTTATGTGATCCACACATCTTTTGTACTACACTGTATTTTTATGAGGTTGACACATTTTTTGTACTATGTTGTTTTATGTGTTTGACATTTTTTTTTAGGATCTGATGTCTGTATGTGTTTGACACATCTTTTGTACTATCTGTAGTTTTATGTGGTTGGCACATCTACTAACTGTTGTTTTTATGTGGTTGACGTATCTTTTGTACTATCTTGTTTTTATGTGTTTTGACATGATTTGTACTATCTGTTGTTTTAAGTGGTTTTTTTTATGTGTTTGACATTACATCTAGACTTACATCTAGAAATTGACAATGAGGGTCGGTTGAAGACAAAACTTTACGACAAAAGAGATGATTTCAGCTTTCCAATTGTGAACTTTCCATTTCTAAGTAGCAACATTCCAGCAGCACCTGCATACGGGGTATATATCTCTCAAATGATACGATATTCCCGTGCTTGCATTTCCTATCATGATTTTCTTGATAGAGGGTTACTGCTCACAAGGAAGCTATTAAATCAAGAGTTCCAAATGGTGAAGTTGAAATCATCCCTTCGTAAATTTTACGGACGCCATCACGAGTTGGTTGACCGTTATGGAATAACCATTTCACAAATGATATCGGATATGTTCCTCACGTCGTAACTACAATCCCCTTCCCTTTCATGAATTTGACCTACCGAATTAGACTATTTACCGGATTTGTAATCACATAAGCAACACGACGGGTGCCGCATGTGGAGCAGGATCTGCTTACCCTTCCGGAGCACCTGAGATCACCCCTAGTTTTTGGTGGGGTTCGTATTGTTTATTCTTTAGTTTTCTATGTTGTGTCATGTGTACTATTGTTTTTCTGTTTGTCTTTTTCATTTTTAGCCATGGCGTTGTCAGTTTGTTTTAGATTTATGAGTTTGACTGTCCCTTTGGTATCTTTCGTCCCTCTTTTATTTGTACTATATGTGTGTTATCCATTGTTTTATATGTGTTTCTGTTGACATACTTTTTGTACTATCTGGTTTTTTTTATAATGTTTGCTGTTTTGATGTGGTTGACATATCAGGTATTCCGATAGTGCAAATTTGCTTGCAATTTTTAGCACATTGACTTGTGGAACAATTTTGTTTATCAAAAAATTAATAGAACCACACAATTTATGAAGAAAAACTTATAAAAATATTATCATTATAAATTTATTGCACATAACCTTATGACACATTGTATATCTATAAAATCAGTAACAATATAAAACACATTAAAAAATTAAAAAGTATCAAATATATATTAATATAACAATCATAATATGACTCAACATTACTTGTTTGTTTTAAAATTAAAGGCAGACTCATTCAATTGAAAAATGTATCTTACAAATCAAACCCTGTTCTCTCATTTTCTTTATATGGCCAAGTCGGTTTTCTTTGCAATATCAAACCCTTATACCTATTTATAATAATATAGGAGTCCCATAAAGCCATTATATACTAAATACCTTTTGATAATAGCTTCTCTTTTTTAATGAGACATTATTGATTAAAAATACCTTCATATGAATGAATGTAAAAAGTCTAAACACAAATATGATACACTCCAACTTCACTAAACAGGACTGTATGTGTAAAATGATAATCTGTTTTTTTTTTAAAGAATTAACAATGCTTCCCCAAGTATTATTAAATAGCACCTTGAGATTCGAAATAGGACTATTCCCCAGAACATTTAAGCACTAAATTTATTAAACAGTCTATAAAAAAAACAATTTTTTAAAAGTTCAATCAACTTGAGAAGTATACAATAGAATTATTTTTTTTAAAAATGATGAATTTATTGAAATTTGATTGCTAGTGTTTGATAGGCATCCATTTCTTTTATTGCGACTGTCCTCAGTATAAATAGGATTTAATACAGAGAGTACAATTTTTTTCTGAACACTATTGTAGTGCATGTATTAGCTGTGAACTTCATTCATATCATTGATGACAATGAAAAATATGCTATGTCTTATATATGTTATATATATTATTGTAATATCTTCTCTGTAACTATGTATTTGGTTTATGAGAATAAAGATCATTCAAAAATATTGTAAAAATTGTATTGGAACATTGTGGAAGGAAAAGAAGATATGGTCCACACCAGGGTTTCCCCTGGGTCAATTATTTTTTTCACCACCTCTTTCACCACAACAAACAAGATATTTTTCGCCACATGTGTTGTCGATAGCTATAAAATGCAATCAACTGATTATTGTTTTTCTGTCAAAATCTTAACAAGTTCAGGGTGAATTCCGAGTATTGTCCGATCAGGTAAAGTCCGAGAAACCCGAAAAAAGTAAATAAACAAGATGGTTGAAAATAAATCGTTATATATATTTCTTTCGCCAAATTCGTTCACCAATGATTAATTTTAATCGCCACAATTATTATTTTTTCGCAATTTGCGAAAAATGGCGACCGCCAGCGGAAACCCTAGTCCACATAATGTTTAAATACATGTATCATGTGAGACTGATTGATTGATTGATTGATTGATTGATTGATTGATTGTTGGTTGCTTAACGTCCAGTGGCAAATATTTCATGCATATTCAGGACGGGAACAAGTTCACAATAAATCATGTGAGACTGACTTTGACCTTAATTTTATGGATTGATGCTATGATCATGTTTATGAGCATGGAATGTCATTACCCAGACAGACATACAATCTTATTCCTATTCCTAGACGAATAAACAAGGCGAACTATATCTAGACGGTTATAGACAAATAACTGGAAATGACATAACTAGACGAAGAACAAGATAATAATAAAGCTAGATTAATACCAATATAGTAATGTAGCCAACTACACGAATAACAAAGTAATGATACAGCTAGACAAATATCAATGTAATGACAAAGCTAGACTATTAACAATGTACTAACTTAGCTATACAAATAACAATGTAAAGACACAGCTAGAAAAATGACAATGAAATAACATAGCTGACAATTAACACTGTAATGACATAGCTAGACTAATAACAAGATAATGACATAGCAAGACAAATAACAAGGTAAAGACATAGCAAGACAAATAACTAGAAATAGAATGTTCAAGTTGTATGGATAGCATCATAAGGAGTCATTATATTCTTTTAATTTCATTCATAACAAACCAAAACATGAAAACAGAAACTGCAACATTTGAAAAATGAATTTTATTTTTCAATTCAAAAATACAAAAGCAAGGGATTTAAACATTTTGGAAACAATATTTCTGACAATTATTTAGTCCTGATAGTATTTTGTAGTATATTGTAGAAGAGGCTGGTATCCATAGTTAGCGTTATATCTGGTATTCCCGTCTTGACTTTAGGAAATATATTATGTTAGACACAAGAAGAATAAACGATCCAAGTAAAACAGCGATTCCACCAAAATAAAATGCGTAGTCATACGTGCCATTCAAATCTTTTAAAAGCCCTGGAAAAAATTTAGAATGAAAAAAGATATATAGATTGTGCACACTGTGTATATGCATTGCTCGATTAACAGTCCTTGCAGTATTGTGTTTGTTACTTTAAAGTGATAAGTTTTAAAAATGTTCACAAACAGACAACGGCACCAAGTTTTTATCAAAAGTTCATATGGCCTCTCATATCAAAGGCTAATGTGCGACTTTGTTCCGTGTTTTCTGCATGGACCAAACGAGAGTTGAACAAGTCAAAGCTTGTCATCTTGTACAATGATCTAAATGTCATCTGTTTAATGGTATCTTTGATCTAAAGGACATCTGTTTAATGATATCTTTGATCTAAAGGACATCTTTGTAATGATAAAAAATGGTATAAGATGTCTTAGACTTTCTTGCTTGATTTCATGGGAACTCCTGATTTGTTACGAGTTTTTTTACGACGAAGAATATACTAGCATTTGAAAGAGTCATACTATAATCTGTCACTATTAATATATATATATATATGGAAAGATAACACACGGCCAGCGAAAGCTCTATTTTTAAGAGCCCAGGTGGTCGTGTGGTCTAGCGGGACGGCTGCAATGCAGGCGATTTGGTGTCACGATATCACAGTAGCATGGGTTCGAATCCCGGCGAGGGAAGAACCAAAAATTTGCGAAAGCAATATTACAGATCTAACATTGTTAGGTTGATGTTTAGACGAGTTATATATATATATATATAAGTGTCTAAGAATGTAACTTTAACACACTAATGAGTGTTATAAAATTAGTTGTTATATTTTATATATTATTCACGCAATATTTCGCTAAACAAATTAGCTTTATCGGGCGTGTGCATCTATCTAGGTGAAATCGGATGCATGACAAAAAATATCTTTGTAGCTTGACGTTTTGTGTAAAAGTTTAACATATTGATTGATGGGGTATATAAAACATATTTTTGCCGTTTATTGTACATAACAATTTTTAAATCTAAACAAATAGTTGTTTTAGTTAAATAGAATGAAATTCATGATTTATTCCTTTGGTTTTGGGTATAAAGGAAATAAAGGAATAAATCATAAATTTCATTCGATTTAACTAAAACAACTATTTGTTTAGATTTAAAAATTGTTATGTACAATAAACGGCAAAAATATGTTTTATATACCCCATCTGTTCTGTACAGGTATTCACCTCCGTTTAATCGGAGCACTCCACTTATCGGATGAGCAATTTAATTTACACACCGAGATTGCGGATATCTTTATATTTACATTAAAAATATGTACGACTAAAAGAAATATTTTAAAGGTCTTAAAATATTACGACGATAATAAGTTAAAAATATTATGTACACATCACAATTGCGGTAATAAGAATCAACACGATATTACGGTAAAAATGTATGCAGCTAATGTTCACCACTTGTATCACAATAAAAATGTACACAGCACAGGTTGCAAATACAATATCACGATAAGAAATGTACACAGAACTATTGCGGCAATAGCGTTCACCACTATATTATGATAAAAATGTTATTTACAGCTTATTTAATAAAACTATAAGTGCCCTGCCAAGGCTATCATTAAAAGTATAAATCACGCACTTCTTGATAGACTGATACAAGTTAGCTTGGCATCCCATGCAGACTGTACAGACTATATTGGATATTGCTCTTGATTTGAAGATATTATAGAGTGTACTAGTTAGCTTGGCATCCCATGCAGACAGTACACACCATATATTTACGATTTCGGTGTTATATTACTTGAAAACTTTAACAGTTAAAATCTAGAACATTTTAGTAAGACTTATTTGCTATTTCAGTATATAATCAATCAATATGTTAAACTTTTACACAAAAACGCCAAGCTACAAAGATATTTTTTGTCATGCATCCGATTTCACCTAGATAGATGCACACGCCCGATGAAGCTAATTTGTTTAGCGAAATATTGCGTGAATAATAAAGAAAATATAACAACTAATTTTATAACACTCATTAGTGTGTTAAAGTTACATTCTTAGACACTTATATAATTTAATTTAGTAACTGCATCAGTTTATTTACAAACTGATCCACACCTATATAGATTGAATGTTGATTGTTGCTATTTTTAGACACTATATATATATATATGGGATCTGAGAACTCTTACGGTATTTAACAACTAAAGGCACAATAGTAATTAAAAACAACGGGAGAACAAAACGTTAATGCCTTTTATGTCCCCAATTTGTTGTCCAACATACTAGTAAACAAGAACTAGCCAAAAATTCGTGTGGTTTACATGTCTTTGGTTATTTGTGTTGTTGGGCTGGTGTCTTATTGACGCATACAAAATAAATTATCTTATTTGTTTTTTTTGTATTTTTAGTATTTAAAAAGGTGGAAACCGAGGTTCAATATAAGCTTTAATCTGAGTGTGGTGCGACCATGTAAACATTATTATTATAGAGTTATGGAATAACAAAACTGAAAATATGACAATTTCATTGACTATTTATTTCATACTTCATGACTAAAGGAAAGATAAATCAATGTTTCCTGGATACATACCTGAAAGTGGAGGACCAATAAAAACACCAATGCCCTGAAAGAACAGAACTATACCAAACGATTTGGACAAATTCTCAATACCAAGAAGATCCACGATGATCACCGACTTCTGTGAGACGTACATCCCTATGATAGATCCGTAAATAGCACAAGCTACAGCTAGCTGTGGGAATGTTGTTACTGACGGAATAGTCAATGATACGACACCCATGAATATGATTAGAACATTATATATGTAAACGCGATATGGCTTCATAAACTTCCTGTCAAAGAGGAAACCTGCGAATAGTCTACCAATTCCATCCGATACACCCGTCACAACTACTGTGTACGCTGCTTCAAACTCACTTGTCCCTATCTGTAGAGCAAAAGCAGGCAGAAACACCATACCAGAAGAGAAGGCTAATGTAAATAGTAAAATTGCAACACAAAAAGCACTATATCTTAGATCTTTCAAAAGAGATAAGTCAAAGAATTTAGTTTTAATCTTAGTTTTACTTGAATCACGATTAAATAGGAATACAGTTGATGCTCGGCGAAGCATAGAAACAACGGATTTTCTACTGGTCAGTTTACGCTTGTTTTCTGAAACTGAAATAACAATGTCGACGTCATTAAGAAGTTGTGGTTTTTTTGCATTTTGGTGTTTTCGGCTATAATCTGTTGTAAGCTCTGCGTTTGTTGACTGCTTTGTGTCCGTCATGATTCGATCTAGATTGCCAGAGATACTATTAACCGAAATTCTACCTTGTCCTTTCCTGAAATATTAAAAAGAAATGAATAACACTACGAGCTCGTTTTGACACCAAACATGTACACAGGTCTAAATAACAGAGGACAATGATAAACAAAAAAATACATGGACTTTGCATATAAAGTTGTAATGGTAGCCAATCTTAAGCCGCCATGGTGTTCCGGGTAAACAAACGGGCGAATATAGATCTTGTGGAAGGTCTAACTATCCTAAGTCATATGCAACTACAAAAATTCAAACGTAATTGACTTAGAAAGAATGCTGTCTTCTCATTTCATTATTATGCAGGACAAATTTAACTTATGCATCTTAAATACCATAATCGCATGATGGCAAGAATATATAGTAAACAATCTAATACCTGTTGTTAAACTCTGTAATGCGTCTGTGAAGAGATATTGGTCTCATCAGAGCTCCACAAACAATTATTTCAACCGATGCTGCTGCTGCCATAATTAAAGCTCCTAAATATCCGTAGTACGTGAATGATGCCTCAAGTAAAAGTGGTATGGCAAAAGTTCCAAGACCAACACCTGATGTAGCTAGTCCAAGAGCTGTACCTAGCTTTTTGTGAAAATATGCAGTTACAATAACAACAGCAGGAGAATATGCCATAGCCTGTCCTAATCCTATAGTAATAACAAGCCATATATTACTACATGTACATGTATTTATAGGAATATCATTGGCATGTTCATTTTCAGTAAATAAACTGTTTATTTAGTATAACATTTGAATTACTAATATAAAAGAAATAGTATGTTTTTCTGCCCCATGCATATAAATAATGCATCAGCCGCACTTGGCACTCATTTCGATCTTAATACTATTCGACTTCGTATTTGATTTGGTCGTCTAACTGTTTTGATTCGAGCGCCACTGTTGAGTCTTATGTAGACGAAACGCGCATCTGGAGTACCAAGTTATAAGCCTGGTGTCCTTTATGAGTATTATCAACTGTTTTCTCATCATATAAGTTATGACTTATTCCGATATTAAAAAGATTAATTATAATACAGACAAAGTCTCAAATGACTCGAAACTAAATATACACATGGAAAAAAGTATTGCAACACCAAATAGAAATTGAAATTAAAAAAACACTTTTTATTTTTTTGTGATATAATTTGGTAAAATAGAACTTGTTAAACATTATTTAAGTATCACCTGAGTTAAATCAATAAATATCGATCGATAAGTTTTTATCTGCACATGCAGCTACTGTACCCGTAAACAGATGTTTTTACCCTCATTGTTTTCAACACTTTAAATAACCAAGTTTTTAAAGTTATGTGATTGACACCTTGTAATGGGTCCTTGACAACTCTTAACTGCAGCAAGATGGCAGATTATCAGCATAGGAGAAGCAGGGATGTCGCTGTAACAACTGCACGTATTGTTGGTCATCACCATTCCACTTTAAGTCGTTTTGAGAATAAAAATCAGGCAATAAACGCTGTTAAAGACCTTCCGAGATAATGAAGACCCCCTATATCATTTGCTAGAGAAAATCAAGCATAATGAAGGTTGGTCAGAAGGAAACGCATTGCATACAAGACAATCCTAAAAAGAGATTGGTGGCCATACAGGAGCCTTTTAACAAGAACTGTTCGAGATCAACTCATCGCTACTGGTTATCGTGCGATAAGACCATTTCGGAGACCTTTGCTAACGAACAGACACACAGTTTTCCGTATCTAATGTAGTGCAGAGCTCGCCAAAGTTGGAAATTAGCATCGTGGAGGAAGATCCAATGTTCAAATGTAATTTGGTTCATCTTCCTTGGCCCGATCGTAGCCCGACTTTGAACCATATCGAGCATATATGGGACACTATTGGGCGAAAAGTGCGCGAAAGGACACCCCAGTTCAAACACATCATGAAATAAACAATGCCCTTCATCAGAAATGGTTGCTGCTACCTTAGCAACAAGTTAGTCGATTTATGGCAGGAATCAGAAGACGTTAAGATGCGGTTATCCGTTTGAATGGAGACTGCGCACAAAGTACTAATTCTTTGGCATATAACGATCAACCATGATGTGTCATCTGAAGATTAATTTTGAAATGTCTGACATTGAAAAAGTTCGACTACAGTAAAAGTGTTTTTGTTCGTTTCAATGCCAATGTTATCATAAACTATGTTTCAATAATATTATACACATATTTTATGATATTTCATCCAAAAAAAAAGGCTGATTTTTGAAGTTTTCACAAATCAAGGTGTTGCAATACTTTTTTCCATGTGTATATATGGGGACATTTCGATCATATTTTTTGGTCACCAATCAAGTTCATTTTTATAAATGTTAAATATTACCTCCAATCACTCCGTAACTCACAAATAGAAAGTATATGTTTGGTGCAAATCCTGAAATTATTAAGGCAAAAGCCAGAACTAATCCACTCCAAATAACCACGGATCGGTATGAGAATCTATGACACATAACACTTACAACAGGACCTACAACAACATATATTGAGTGATTAATATAATATGGTTGATGGAAAGAAGTTAAAAGAACAAGCATTGACAAGTAAGTTACTTGTATATAGGTCAAAACAAGCATTGCGAAGTAAATTACTAGTATATGGCAAGCCAAGCATTGGCAATTTAGTTTTATGGGCCAAAACAAGCATTGGCAAGCTAGATATATGATTCAAAACAAGCATTTCTAAGTTAGTTATGTGGGTCAAAACATGCATTGCCAAGTTAGTTATATGAAACAAAACAAGCATTGACAAGTAAGTTATATGGACCAAAACAAGCATTGATTTGTTAGTTATATGGGTCAAAACAAGCTTTGATAATTTAGTTCTATCGACCAAAAACAAGTATTGATAAGTTAGTTATATCGACCAAAACAAGCATTAATAAGTTAGTTATATGAGGTCAAAACAGGCATTGCCAAGCTGGTTATATGAAACCAGCATTGATTAGTTAGTTATATGGGTCAAAACAAGCATTGATAATTTAGTTATGTCGGTCAAAACAAGCATTAATAAGTTAGTTATATGGGTTCAAAACAAGCATTGACTATTTAATATATGGGTCGCAACAAGCATCGTCAGGTCAAGTTAGTTATATCGATCAAAACAAACATTGACTTGTTAGTATTATGTGCCAAAACACAAGCACTGACAATTTAGTTATATGGGTCAAGGCAAACAATGACTACTTAGTCATATGGGTTAAAACAAGCATTTACAAATTTTATATACGAGTCAAAGCAAGTATTGACTAGTAAAAGTTAAGAAAACATTGTCTAGATAGTCATATGAGTCAAAACCAGCATTGACAAGTGAGTTGTATGGGCCAACTCAACCATTGACTAGCGAAAGGTAAAACAAACGGTCCATTCTGGCTATTCCTACATTTTGAATTTTATGGGTAAAATAGTAAAAATTTATGTAGGAGTTTCCAGAATTTTTGCGTAAACAATGGGATGATGTAGGATTATGTTGTGACAACACTAAACCAATGAGATTTAATAAATCAAGGTAAATCCAGGTAATTCTTGTAGAAAAAAAAGAAAAAGAATAATTTATATCACAATCTTTTATTTCATTTAATAATTTCATAGCACAGTTGATGTAAATAATATTCAAAAGCACCATATGAATTTATAACCATAATGGCATGCACAAGTAATTTCAATTATTTACAAAAATATATACAAGTATAAATTATATCATTTGAAATATCAATGTTAAAAATTCTTTAAATCAAAGCACTAAATTTTGCGTTGGACTAAACAAAGCACCAATAGTATACTTAATTGACATTATTTATAGCACTCACGTAGTAATACATTGAACATGATTGAACATATAAGAGAATACAAAGTCTTAATCAATGTGTAGAAGATGAGAAGCAGCATCTCCGTACTCGACTGGAGTAAGTTCATCATTCTGTAACCTTGTTTTCAGTGTTTGGAGTCTGTCATCTAATTCCCTGTACTTCCTCTTTCTTGTGATACGTTTCCCGCCAGCTCTGTACTTGATCGATGTGAGAGCATGGAAGGCTTCTTCTTGTCTCAACAAACTAATCATACTGAAGATGTTTGGGTGAGCTGCCTTTACTAACTTCTTTAGCTTACTGTGCCAACCTTCTTAATTATGTGCATTTCTCCAGATACACTGAGCGTAGTGGACAAAGCACCCTTTGATGATGATATCTGAGAAGACTGAAGTTGCTGTATTTCTGATGGTTATTCATAGCCGAGGAACATCTTGGCTGGTTGAAGTAGGATGTTGAATTGGTTACATAGGTCTTTGATAATAGTAAGTAGCCTTGTGTACACCTGCTGATCTTTCCTGGGTAGGAAACTGTAAACCAGTGGAAACATAGTACCATCAACTTTGACGTGGAAAGTGTACAGCTGGTAGAACAGTGTTGGACAAACATAGAATGTTCCATCACAGTAGATGGTGTCTGCTGCTGCTAGATGATATAGGTTCTCTTGGGTACTGAATACAAGCATTCGCCTATTGGTGTTATCATCTGCAAGTAGGAAGGGTTGGCCAGTAGTGACTTGAGCCCACTCACCATATACTGTGATATATTCTACTGTTGTTGGTAGTGCTGGTATTAGCTTGTGTCGTTCGTTGTAAAGCTGGTCTTTGCATGAGTAGAAGGTTGAATGAGTTCTACTAGTTGGTGTGTGTCATCATTCCATTTCCGGTCTCGTAGTTTTACCAATTTTTCTTCATAAATTGTTGGTATTGCAGTGAGTTCATCTTTACAACGAGATTTCATACGTTGTAATACATCGTCTACTCTGAGTTGCATTCTGTCTGAGAAATGGTTGTGATTAGCATCCACTCTGGTTGGTATGTTGTTATGTGTTTTGATAGTAGCAGGGCAGTTACGGGTAGAGCTTTTCCAATAACATCTGTCTCCACGTCTTGACTTTAAATGGAACTTGTAGTTATTGTGTACCAAGTTCTGGTTGCCTAATCTATTTGTTGTAAACTTGATACCTAACTGTGCATTAGCCATGACGAACCGAGAATGATCATTACAGGAAAAATCTGGCTACTTATAGTAATGCTTTATTGTTTGGTAGAGCTTGTGGTGTTCAGTTAAGACACTGAGCACACGTTAATAGTGTTCAAAGCTAATCGAAGTTAAAAGTGTGGGTAACTATTAATTTTATTTTTAAATACGTTTTTTTTTAGACTTTTATTTCATTTTATTTTTATTTTTCCAATGCTTTTACTTGCTTTTCTTTCAATTAGTTTTATTTTTTTTTGAATTTTTATTTTTTTTGAATTTCTAATGACTAAAACAAACATATTTTGCAATAACAACATGTATTGTTCTTCCACTAATCCCCCAATGCATGTAGGAATAGCCAGAATAGTAAAATACAAAATGTAGAAATAGTCAAAAGACACCAAAACAAACATTGTCTAGATAGTCATATGAGTCAAATGAAGGCAACAGTAGTATACCGTTGTTCAAAACTCGTAAATCTGGGGACAAAAAACAAAATCGAGGTAACAAACCAAAACTGAGGGAAACGTATTAAATATAAGAGGAGAATAACATTAAAATGTAACACACACAGAAACGGACTAAGCATTAGACAAAATCCGATGAGAATAAAAAATATAACATCAAAACCAAATACATGAATTTGGGATAGAAAAGTACCGTGACACGTCTTATAGTAATGTGAATTCACACTAAAATATAAGAGAAAACAAACGACACAACGGAAAATGTAAAAATGTTACACACATAGAAACGAACTATGATACAACAATGGCCATTTTCCTGACTTGGTACAGGACATTTTAAAAGAAAAAAATGGTGGGTTGAACCTGGTTTTGTGGCATGCCAAACCCCGCACTTTAATGGCAATGTTAAATAAAACATTAAAATGACAACATAATATTACCAGGACTACAATACAAATAAATAGGAGAACGTATTATGCAAAGAAACACATGAATAATGGATAACAAAAGGCATCAATTTAAAATTCAATACACCAAAAACGCGCCTCGTCCACACAAGACTTACCAGTGACGCCTAGATATAAAAGTTCGAAAGTCAAAAAAAGTACAAAGTTGTACAGCACTGAGGATCAAAAGTTGAAAAAGGTTGGCCAAATACGGCTAGGGTTTTCTGCTTGTGATAAGAACTTCCTTATTATTTAGAACTTTTATGCTATGGAAACAGGAAATTTTATCAAATGAATATAAAAGATAAACATGATAAAACTGAAGTCTTAACTAATTACAGAAAACTAAACCTGAATACATAATACAAAGACTAAAATACATAGACACACCCGACTTAGTCCAGGCCTCAACGCAAAGTCATAAAAATGACGTCACATACGAAGTGGTGAAAGGCACAAAAATTACGTCACATTTGAATTTCTGAAACAGCACTAAAATGACGTCACATTTGAAAAGCTATATCTCAAAAATAAGATAGAATTAGGATTGATTTAAGATTATAATAGAACTAAATACTGATATTACATTTAAACACAATGTACATTGCAATACTTATTAATAGCAATTAACTATATTATATATATGTTATGTCCGGTTTGTTTTGAATCTAACTTCAAACGTAAAACATCGTTCAGATTACGTTGAACAAAATCAAATCTAATAAATAAAGACGGTGATTAATTTTCTTTACCATAACACATGAATATAATAGAAAAGACGTCAACAAATTTGACAAAATCCGATGAGAATTACAAATATAACATCAAACTAAATACATGAATTTGGGATAGATAAGTACCGGAACACGTCTTATAGTAACCAAAAACCAGCATTGACAACTGAGTTTTATGGGCCAAATCAAGTATTGACTAGTAAAAGGTAAAACAAACATTGTCTAAATAGTCATACGAGTTAAAACAAGCATTAATAAGTTAGTCACATTGGTCAAAGCAAGCAATCATTATGGTTAGTAAGAGTGAAAAAAACAAACACTATCTAAATGTTCAAAAGGGTCAGCATTAATAAGTTAGTAATATGGGTCAAAACAATTATTGATTAGTTAGTCATATGGGTCAAGACAATCTTGACTTACTAGTAGTAAAACAAGCATTAATGAAGTATTTAAAATCAAAGTTAGAAATACAGGTGACCCAAGCATTGAATACTTACATATAACGGTAAAACAAGCATAGACAAAGATTGATTCGTTAAAAAATATTTATCAAAACAACCATTTGCTCGCTAGTTAAATTGGTTAAAACAGTGCATACACTAGTTAGTATTCTGGGTCAAAACAAGTATTGAATGGTTACAAATAAGGGACAACACACGCATTGACTTGTAAGTTTAATGGGTCAAAACAAGCATTGACTAGTTTGCAACATGTCTCAAAACAAATATTTAGAAGTTGAAAAAATAGGTCAAAACAAGAATTATTAGTAAGTCACATTATTAAAGTAAAAACAAACATGACTAGATATTATCAGAAACAAAAACAAGCATTGATTAGTTAGAAATAAGAGTCAAAACAAGCTTTGACTAGTTAGCAATTTATGTAAAACAGTCATTGACTAGTTAGCAATTTATGTAAAACAGGCATTGACTATTTGGCAGTAAGGATCAAAACAAGCATTAACTAGTTGGCAGTAAAACATTGAATTGACCGATTATTATAAAAGAAAGAAATGAGAAAGAAGGCCAAAAAGTAAAAGGTCAACAAGGAAATGCTTTGTCTGAAATGTGATTTAAAACGATAAAAATATACCTATTTGATACACAAAAAAGACATTTCACAAAAACAGAAGACTCTGAGGTATATGTAAAAACATACGCACATGTGCATGTTGGAAGTGAAAATATGTAAAAAAAAAAATTGAAAAAGTTGTTTTTACAAAATGTTATATTGTATCAGGTGTACTTTATAGAAGATATTTTCACAAGTAATATACACGAAGAATTTGGATCAAACGGATTTATTTATTCTTGCAATTAAAAGAATAATTATTTGTAGTTTACTCTATTATACCATAGAGTTGCAGGTCTATTTAGTAAGGGTACTACTGCTTTACCAGTAAAATGCAACTATAGCTCTCCAGATATCAACCACGGGTTGTATTGTTGTCATTTGTTTATACGATAGTATTGCACGAGTTTACCAACCTAAAGCAAGTCGTAATCCACCAGATATAGATGGTACCCAAGCTGTAACTGCAGCTGGTGTCTTGAACTTCTCCTCAAATTTTAGATACAGTATGCCTCCCGATCTATCAAAGCCTCCTGTGAAACAGATATGGTAGAGAACCATTAATTCAGACTCAGAATAAGGCAGTCTAGTAATATGTCAAAAAAAATAAAGTATAGCTTTAACTCTTTCAATAAGTAAAAATGTGTTGGTAACTTTGATATCACACGAATAAAAATCTATCAAAGGAAAAAGGAGGGAACATTTGTCAAGTTGCTCGTATTAGAAGTTCCTGTTCTTGTACTCCTCAACAACCTGGAACCAGTGCGCTATAATATGCAAATAAGGGTCTGTTAATATGTGTTTTAGCACAAAAGTCAGGACCAGTTATAGGACTGCCACGAAACTATTGTCACCTTTTTTTTTAACTGAAGACAAATTAGTTATGAATGCTTGAAATTGCAGAATTTACCATTGAAAACAATGGGCTTATCAGTTAGTGTTTTAGTTCTTTTTGTCAGAACAATTATGTTAAACAATGATAATAAATCTTGTAAAGATATTCTACTGCAATAACATTGTCGTAGAATTCTTCTTCTTACAGGAATATCTAAATTCTACTTACTTTTTTGTGTGTTAAATTGTAAGTTACATGTATTATGCTAGCGTTCAGTAATTTTGTAGACACTTGTATAGTTTAATAACGTGTTTTTTAACAGACTGCACCATCTATTTTCCGTTTTTAAGAAGAAGTGTCGATGTACTGTAAAGGCCTCAGTTAAACTTTTTTATTAAATGGTTGTCACAGATGTACCACGTTTGTATCCCTTTTCAAACAGAAGAAGCAATCTTCAGCAATTATTGACAGAATACTTACCAATAATGATATGGATCATCAAACTGCTCAAAACAATGAACCATCCCCAGCCTCCATCCTGAGCACCATCTATGTTTGTGATAATCTCTTCAAGACCATCATCTGCAAATTTATCTGACTTTTCCATTGATTCTAGTTCTCTTTTTATTCCTGTATTAAAGTACAAGTTACATTCATCTGCTGGAATTTGAATAACCATATCTTCTTCTCTCCTTTCCGGTACACCCTGTAAACCAGAGTACGTGTTTTCTTCCTTCCATTCTTGTTTATCCTGTAAAACAGAGTGTGTGTTTTCTTCTTTACTTTCGGGCACAGCCTGTACAACAGAGTACTTGTTTTCTGCCTTCCTTTCTGGTTCATCCTGTAAAACAGAGTATGTGTCTGGTTCATCCTGTAAAACAGAGTATGTGTTTCCCTCCTTCCTTTCTGGTTCATCCTGTAAAACAAAGGATATGTTTTCCTCCTTCCTTTCAAGTACCTCCGGTAAAACAGAGTATGTGTTTCCCTCCTTCCTTTCTGGGTTATCCTGTAAAACAGAGTAAGTGTCTTCATCCTTCCTTTTGGAAAAAATATGTAGAACAGATTCGGAGTCTTCTTCTTTCCTTTCTGGTACAGTGGGAACTGACCATAGGACAGCCTCGTTGTCTTCTTTCTTCCTTTCTGGTTTAGCCGTTAGAACAGAATCGGTTATCTGTAATTCTGTATTAAGTGTTTCTCTTTCAAGTGAATCCTGTCTTTCTCTAATATCTATCATCGAGGTTTCCGTCCTATAAGTGTTCGGATGAACCTGTCCCTCTGAGTGTTCTGGAAACACTGTGGGTTTCGTCCTAGAAGTGATCGGATATGTTTGTCCGCTGGAGTCTACAGAGGTAACTGCGGTTTCGCTATCTGTAAAAGCTTTATTCACACAACCTTCTGTGTTCTTATTACTCATTTTGATTTAAGTTGCTGTACTGTGTCTGAGAAGAAAGAGTTAGAAGTTAGGGAAATAAAGCGTTTGAAAAATATACTGCAATAATATTGAATCAAAAACATTTATAAGGGATGTTGGATGTTTACTCTTTTTGATATAGCAAACAGGGGAGGTGTAGAGACAATCATATCAAAAGTAGAAGAAAACCAGATTTCAACATAATTATATTGGAATACATGATGTATATATTCATAAAGTTTTGGTATAGCATATATTTCTTATTTGGATACAAAATACTTTAAAAAATATTACGATAAAATATTTCAAGGTAGTGAAAAGGACTGCATCTTAAAATTTCATGTTTTGACACCTCATAATAACTGTTTGAGGTATTCAGATCATACAAAGGAGGATTCTAAAATTGGGTTGAATACCTCTTTATGAGAACACCCAATGGAATATAATAAACACTAAAACTTATACAGTTATCATCATCATGGTATTGACTTTATACTATAAACATAAACATTTAATGCATAGGGAAAATACGTTCAGATTTGTGTACAGAAACCGAGTCCTTGTGGTACGGATTGGCATCGATTAAAAAGAGCTTTCGGTGGTGTTTTAGAATATGGAGTATTTAATTTTTAGAGATACTTGTTGAGAAATTCTCCGAAAAATGCTCATGAAAATCGAATGGTGAAAACGACCTTCTTATACTGCGCAGAAGCAGTACATTTTCTCATATATACCTATAGTTATAACTAGAAATATTATGTATATATTTACTTTTCAAAAGTATCTCTTTACAAATCGAAAGATTGTCAAATCTAACCAAATAATAATATGAAATTAAGTTTTAAATTGATAATAAATATAATTTCAGAAAAATCTTACCTATTGTTACCGGTTCACCTTAAAACTACGTTATATGTAAATGATAAAGTCATGCCGTGGTGCTGCATTAAACAGTCTTACGAAATAAACATTATTAGTTTCACTTTCCCTGGTCATATTGTGATACAAAAATGTTGCAATACAAAGATAATTATTACACTATAATAGATTAACTAGAAAGATCAAAAACATGACAAAAAGGTGGAGGGGTTGAAGAGCAGCTAACCTACCAACGAAAGGGAATGCAAGATTTATTGTTCTTTTATACAATCTTATAATTGTACCTTAAACGTGCATGATTGTAATACACAGAATCTAGTGGTTAACTCAGGTGCTCAAGAATTGTTAGAAATTCCTGCTCAATTTGTGACCAAAGTCGTAGTATTTATGTTAGAACCTTATACATGTTAGTCAAGTAAACAGAAGTAATTCCAAGAGACACCAATCACTTCATATAATGGGGGGAAATGGATGTATGGCATCACTTCATCAAACAAAAGCAAAGGAACAGAGCATATGTAACTTTATGAAAGATATATAATTTGAATGGGAACGTAGTAGAACCAACCTGCCAACAACAACAAAACAAAAATCATAATGACATTATAAATTATCAGTCTATAAATCTTTCAATGTGGAAATCAGAATCAATAAAAAGGTTTTAAATTAGAAATATCAAAGAAAAAGTTCACTATAGCACGATCTACAGTCCATAGTAACTATTCCGTTGATTCATATACATTTATGAGTATATATAACGTAAACCTATCCTAAATATACAAATGCAATTTATCCATCGGGAACCACCTTTACTGAGTTCGACATTATACTTCAACAATGAACGAAAAAAAAATCTGCCATATAGCAACTAACGATAGACTTTCAGCCACAGACATGTATTGAAGATATTTTTAGGTCGAAAATGATGACAGCCGACTAGTATAAGTATTAGATTGAGTGTACATTTAAACACAATATTGATATTTTATTCTTGTGATTTTGATTTGACACATATTTTGTGTTGTCTGTTCTCTAAATAAAAACGATGTTCTTGTGATTATGTGTTTAAAGACCAAACAGACTATTCATTTTTACCAGTGATTTTTTTCCTTAAAATTTTGTGTGAAGGTATTTCATGATTTGAGGAACAAAATGTGATGAAAAAAATTGGGGGTCACCGACTTAGTTTTGCCACTATAGCAACCTCAGTTTCGTGTTTTCCCGAATATTAACATAATATTTGCTTGTTATCTAAACTATCAATAAAATCCTTCATATTAAACCTACAAGCATAATTCTTGTTTCACGTTAAAACGTAGATTTGTATCTATCAAATACAGGTTCAAGAGTTTAAAACTCATATTGTTTTGATCTTTAAAAATATGATTTATTTCATTCCCGCCAAAAATAAAACATAAAAATGAAAAACGTTTCCAGTATTTAAAAAAATCTACCAGTGATTTATTCATAAAAATTTCAAGAAGGAAAGTGCCATGTGTACTCTTCAAAATAAAGCAAAAAAAAGTGTATGTCACCAACCTTTCAAAAAAGTTTCAATTTTCATGTTTTTTTCTAGTTCGTTTTGAAGAAAAGAGTTGTCTTTCTTCAGAACATTGCATCTGACGTCAAGGCCGTAACTAGGCATCTTATTTTAGTGAGGCAAAATAATTGAGCCGAGCGAAGCGAGGCGTTAAATTTTTTTGGAGGGTATGAAATGAATGGTGCAAAATCCTGCGTTCTAGGCATTTTTAGAGAGTTTGATAATGTTTTGAATTTGGACAGTTTTTATATAAATTGTTAATATTTAAAGACTTTTACTAATACCAAATTTTTAACAACTTTATTTGAATTTGTATGTAAGATAATCATCCAAATATCAATTTAAATCTGCCGCCAGAACATAGAACAAACATCGATTCAGTAGAGTTTGCCAATTATTTCTATGGTGGGTTCAGTCAAATTGTTTTAGAATCATAACTTTGGTCTGCTGATATCCTTATCGCGATGAACATGGAGCATGGCAAGACCGCACAACCTCTCGCCACTCATGTATGCTCTTTTCCTAGATTGCAGTCGTTTCAGGGCAGTCTGTGTTTCTAAAGGTAGCACATTATCATCAACACAATGATCAATGTCTTCTTCCAATTCCTTCTCCATCAGCAATTCGGTAGCAGCATCGGTGGTAACAGTTTTGTTTGCAAAAGGGAATTAAGCTTTCCTATAAAGGCTAGCATCATCATACAGTCTCAGTTACAAAATATTAAACTCGCTTGTATGCTGACAAAGAGTAAACAAACTAGGGATAGAATGAGATAAGATACATGTATATGATCTATCTATAGAGTAAGTATATATGATATGGGTACAGGGGAATTAAAATGGAGTTTTGACGTTTACATGTAGGTCCGTAATTTCAAATTATTTCTGGAAATAGTCGGTGGTATTTTAGTTCCAGAATCTATAAATTTAGGGGTTAGGGGTTGGGGGTGTCTGATTCCGAAACCCCGAATATAAAGAAATGAAATTCCGTATATAGTCCCGAATAAGTAAAGACAAAATCCTGTGATAAAGGTTCTATACCATTCCTCAATAATGTCAAATTGGAATATGGGATGTTCTTTCAATTTTTAAGGTTAAAGAAACATGGATCATGAAAAACTAATCCATGCATGTTTCATATTATTTATATTTTATTTATCTGTAAAGAGAAAGATTAAAGTTGATGAAACGGAGAAATGAATACACAGACAGGATTGCCCCCTTGCGATGCCCACTACTTGATTTGTCAGTCTACTTATCGTTTTTGGATTGTTCTAATGAAGTTATATGCAAATCGCAGACTACGTTCACAAACAAATTAGTTTACTAGAACTATTCCTTCTTTACCTTCAGTGTCGCTTTTCCTTTTTCTGCAAGAGCCTGTTTTTAACCAGAGATACATGATGATTATCGTTACTATGTTAATGTAATTGAGAAACATCACCCGTTGAGATGCTGAGTTATATCCAGGAAGAATAGTTTAAAGGAATGATGACAAGTTATAGAAATCAAGGTTGAGACAGAACAACAAAAGACTATTTTATTTGTATATATGTATAAAAAAAAAAAATCAGTGTCGAAATTTTAGTGAGGCAATTGCCTCAAGGGTAGTTACGGCCTTGGACGTCATAGTACAAACTTTCCTTGCTGACGCACTGTTTGAAAAAAATCGCAAATTGGACGTTTGAAACCCACATTAAAATTTCCAAGACTAACAACTGTATTCACAAACTTTATTATCCGGTAATACAAGAGATTAAATGCATGTACATCAGTATCAGATCTTATGAATAAGATGTTGTTGCCGAACAACATTAACCTTCAGAAACACCATCCGTCGGAATGGAAAATTGTTTGAAATAACCTTTCACGCCACTTTTGTTAGGAAAGCCTGTTTTTGTCCTCTGTCCCTCATAAGCAAAATTATTGAAAATCTAAAAAGAAATGAAAGATGGTACTAACTAACTTTCAGAGTATTTGACTATATCAGACTAGATGTACGTGGGGTTTTTTTTTTCGCGTCAATTTTAGACGTTTGCCGTAACGAACTCATTCAAGACTGTTGACATACGGACATACAAAAGCATGGGCGGACTTCTTTATACAATTATTTTTCACGACTAAGACGAACGTATAGAATTTATTCCATCTAGTTTGTAAATTCATTATTTCTGAATATTAGTAAGATTTAAGGAAATTAGAGATATAGGGTATAATATATGAATTAAAGTTTTGATTCTAAACCGTTATACATCTATTATAAAATGCGATCCCTGTTATTACTAGCTTACGTGTTTTGAATAAACGAGACAGTAAATATACAATACAGAAAGCTTTTAATTCAAAAATTAATTTCGAAATAATTTTCCGTTGATAAAGTTCTACAAAATAAGAAGTTTCTCCAACAGGATAAAATGTCATAAATCTAAATTCACGGGGTGTAACTTCGATATTTTTTTTGGTAGGGGTGTGCCATTTTTGCCTCAAAAAACGTACCCATTTTAATATAACATTCACTGAAATTCAGTACCTATAGTTATATAAATATTTAAGAAAGAATAACCTATACTTATATACAATATTTAAGATATATATGATATTTTTAAATGTCAAATACTTCCATGCAGAAAGATTTGCAGAAGAATAGATTGAATTTATATATGATATGTAGATCATATCCCAAATCAATATACAGTTATCAAACGGGAATGCATTTTAATATAGGATGTCATTTAAAAAAAGGAGGGTCATTTTTATATATAAAATCTCGCAAAATTATGACCCATATTTTTGGCACATCCCCGTATACCCAATAATAGGAAGTTACCCCCCCCCCCCCCCCCCCCCACGTGTGTCTAAATTGCTCATTTTGGAAAATAAAATAAAGATAAGGTTGTTGCCGGCATTGAAAATCGAAATTTGTTTTGAATCTTTCTAGTTGTAGCTAAATGAAAGTGAGAGATTGAATGTTGGATATTATTCTTGGAGCAATTGTTTTTGTCATAAGATAAATTTACAACAATTTAGTTTTAAACACCGAAGATTTTAATTCACATTCGCTAAGTATTAATTTTATTAATATGTTTTGCCTTACAGCTAATTTCCTAATGAATGTAGGGTAAAACTTTGGTTGGCTTCCTTGCTTTGTATAAATTTTTATTCAAGCTTTGTAATTAAGATTATTGATATCTTCATATATAGGTCTGTAAACCTATATATGATATTTAATTTTAATTGGACGTTATCAAAATATAATAATATACACAATATACAAGCAAAGCAAGCAAGCTAACCAAAAGTGATGATCTACATACATTAGGAAATTAGCTTTAGTTTATCATTTCCCTTTAAGACAATTTGAAATGAAACAAATGACAAACGACAATGACCCTTTGTCATAATTTTATTTTTACTATAAGATTTTGTCAAATAAGCAGTATAAATAAATTTTAACTTCTTTGCAAGATCCGACATTATTTTACGAGAATCATCCAAACGTTACATGCATACGTTGCCAGCATGTCAAAACTTCTAGGAATAATTGTTTATCGGCCTGACCTTCTGAATACTCAACTTTTGAAATATTTGAAAAATTGTCATTAAAATTAGAAGGGTCATATCATAAGGAACATGTGTACTAAATTTTAAGTTGATAGGACTTCAACTTCATGAAAAACCAGCTTGATCAAAAACTTTAATCTGAAACGGGACAGACGGACGCACATACTAGAAAACACAATGACCATAAATTGGGCATGAAAACAACTTTCACCTATCTTATTAACCTGTACACAATCGGCGCAAACGAAAGAAAAAATATACGCAAATGAAAGAATAAAAAAAATGAAATGCAGATCGGCACAAATATAAGACAAAATCTACCCATCTGAGAGGATAATAAAAAATATATGTAGATCGGCGCAAATGCAAAAAGTCGATATCAAAATTTATATTTTATTATTTTTATAAGAAAGAAGGTTAAATATAGTGTAGTATATTTTGTGTCCATTTGTGCTAAATTTCAACAAGATATCAGCACGACGCTTAATTCCTCTTTTCTTGAAGGACTTATTTTTACACCATATATACATATTTTACATAAGTGTACACCATGTTGTAATCCGTGAAAAACGCGAAATAGGAAGTTATAATTTAACGTTTTTTTATTGCTAGAAACAACGTCATAGAGCTTTTGTCACTACCAAGTTGCGTTAGTTGATGCGCATAAACAATAGACTGTTTGGTCTTTAAAACATCTTTCGTTTTGTTTGTTGGTTATTTGTTCACGATATTTTTGTTCAGTTTTATGTGGTTGGCTCATGTTTTATATAAACTGTTGTTTTTATGTGTACGAAATATTTGTAATTATGTGTTTGATACATCTGTTGTATTATCTGTTGTTTTATGTGTTTGACACACTTTTTTGTGTTTTGTTTATGTGTTTGACAAATCTTTTGTATAATTTGTTGTGTTTATGTGTTTGACACATCTTTTGTATTATGTGTTTTATGTGTTTGACACATTTTTTTGTATTATCTGTCGTTTTATGTGTTTGACACATCTTTTGTATTATCTGTCGTTTTATGTGTTTGACACATCTTTTGTATTATCTGTCGTTTTATGTGTTTGACACATCTTTTGTATTATCTGTTGTTTTATGTGTTTGTCACATCTTTTGTATTATGTGTTTTATGTGTTTGTCACATCTTTTGTATTATCTGTTGTTTAATGTATCCTACACATCGTTTGTATTATCTGTTGTTTCATGTGTTTGACACATCTTTTGTATTATCTGTTGTTTAATGTATCCTACACATCTTTTGTATTATCTGTTGTTTCATGTGTTTGTCACAAATTTTGTATAATCTGTGTTTAATGTATCCTACACATCTATTGTATTATCTGTTGTTTTATGTGTTTGCCACATCTTTTGTATTATTTGTTGTTTTTATTTGGTTGACACATTTTTGTATGATCTGTTTTGCTATGTGTTTGACACATCGTTTGTATTATCTGTTGATCTGTGTTTGACACATCTTTTGTATTATCTGTTGTTTAATGTGTTTGACACATCTTTTGTATTATCTGTTGTTTTATGTGTTTGACACATCTTTTGTATTATCTGTTGTTTTATGTGTTTGACACATCGTTTGTATGTCTGTTGTGTTATTCGTTTGACACATCGTTTGTATTATCTGTTGTTTCATGTGTTTGACACATCTTTTGTATTATCTGTTGTGTAATGTGTTTGACACATCTTTTGTATTATCTGTTGTTCTATGTGTTTGACACATCTTTTGTATTATCTGTTGTTTTATGTGTTTGACACATCGTTTGTATTATCTGTTGTTTAATGTGTTTGACACATCTTTTGTATTATCTGTTGTTTTATGTGTTTGACACATCTTTTGTATTATCTGTTGTTTTATGTGTTTGACATATCGTTTGTATGTCTGTTGTGTTATTCGTTTGACACATCTTTTGTATTATCTGTTGTTTTTAGGCGTACAATATACTTGTGGTTTTTTATTAAAAGTAATTACCAGTAAGCACCTCGAAATTAGTGTCAGTGAAATGAATGTCAGTTTGGAGTCAGAGTAAAAAATTCAGGAAGGGCAAAAAGTCTTGCATATTTTTACCACATTGTTTCTCAAAATATCCATAGAACCACACAATTTATAAAGAAAAACTTGTTTTTAATATTATAACTATAAATTTATTGCACATAATCTTAATACACATTGTATCTCTATAAAATCACTTACAATATCAAACACAACAAAAATTAAGAAAGTATCAAAATATATATTAATATACAACTCAACATTACTTGTTTGTTTTAATATTAACAAGAATGTGTCCATAGTACACGGATGCCCCACTCGCATTATCATTTTCTGTGTTTAGTGGACCGTGAAATTGGGGTAAAAACTCTATTTTGGCATTTAAATTAGAAAGGTCATATCACAGGGAACATGTTAACTAAGTTTAAAGTTGATTGGGTTTCAACTTCATCAGAAACTATCTTGAACAAAAACTTTAACCTGAAAATTGCACTATCATTTTCTATGTTCAGTGAACCGTGAAATTGGGGTCAAAACACTAATTTGGCATTAAAGTTAGAAAGATCATATCATAGGGCACATGTGTACTGAGTTTCAATTTGATAGGACTTCAACTTCATCAAAAACTACCTTGACCAAAAACTTTAACCTGAAGCGGGACGAACGAACCGAAGGACAGACGGACGGACAGAAGGACGAACGAACAAATGGACGCACAGACCAGAAAACATAATGCCCCTTTACTATCGTAGGTGGGGCATAAATGTTACAATACACCATTAGATTTTATGGGCACAGCCATTTTATGAGCATAACATGGTATTCAGAATTAAGAGTATGGCTAATCATGATTGGTCCATATGTGTGCCCGTTACTTTTTATTATTAGAGACTTTGTGCACTCTGCTTTATACAAAAGGCAAAATAAAAATTATTCCATAGCCCTAAAGGCACTGAGATTACTTTTCAACGCTAGGACAAGACACATATTTTTAAGGGCAAAATTGATAGGCATGGGAGATAAGTACAAAATATGCTAAGAAAAGCAACGCAAACCTATATTTTTTGGACCAAAAAATGCGATAACTTTTCTTTGATTCTTGCAAGCTCTCATTAGAAAAATCTACTTTCTTAAGTCTGTTTCTCGAAAAAGGCTACCATTGTCGCCTATGGAGAAATTAATTGTTTATTTCAATCTATAAACAGATATACTCATTCAATTCAAAATCTTATCATACAAATCAAAATCATGTTCTCTCATTTTTCTTAATATGGCTAAGTCAGTGTTCTGCATTAACAAACCAATATAACTATCTGGTTGAAATAGAATAGAAGTCCCATTAAGCGATACTCAATACTTTATAATAATATCATCTCAGGTGACCTTGTGGATACAAAATACCTTCATATCAATTCACAAAGTCTAAACAAATGAATGGACAATACAAATATGATACACTCAAACTTTACTAAACAGAACTTTTTTGGTAAAATGAAATTTTTTTAAGAATTAACAGTGCTCTTAAGTATTTTTTAATAGCCACTTGGGATTTGAAATAGTACTGTTATCCTGAATATTTTAGCATTACATTTATTAAACTGTATATATATTTAAAAGTTCAATCGTTTAACAATATATACAATTGAGGTGTAAAAAAAATATATAATGAATTAAATGAAATCTGATTGCTAATGTGTTTGAGTATATATATGGGATCATTCATAGAGTAAAAAAAAATGTCGGAACAACAATTTAATGCATGTATTAGCTGTGAACTTTATGTTCACACTATGTTTAAATACATGTATTAGGTGTGACTTTGACCTCATATTTATGGCATTATGCTATGATCATTGTCATCAGCATGAAATGTAATTACCTAGACAAGCTTATTCCTATTCAAACATTTTATTCCTTAAAACATAGTTTGTAGGGTTACAAATATAGTAAAAATTCCAAGTTTATATATAAATGTATATGTACACAAACAGTAACCTCTATGTTAGAAGATTAATTCCCTGTCAAATTAAACTTATGAATTCCTACAGTACAACCTTTATATATATGTCCCACTTGACTAGATAGTTTAATAATCAGCACATGACTATGTCTAGGTAGTATTGGTCGGTTTAGATAAGTCAGCTTTCACAGTTTTATCTTCTGTTGGATCTAAGAAATCTTTTCCACTAAAGTCTGTTTCATTTGTACATTCCAAGATAGAAGAGTTAGGAACCTAAATAAAACATGAAAACAAAAATATAAATCAATTACTGTGAATTCATCATTTTTCATGGGATACTAATTTTATGGATTTCTTGGGCAACAGATAACCATTAATATACATGTTCAATAAAGTACCTATTTTCTACAGGCTCTATTGAACCAAGAAATCAAATATTCATAAAAATACAATTTTTCTTCAATCCACAAAAAAAGTACCCACCAAAATAAATAAATCCTAAGCTGTTTGTGTTTTTCTGATGTTTACTACATTTGTTACTTATAATCATTTCTTAAGGTATCATAAATGTTCAATATCAATATACCACTATAAATAATGTTTATTATATTAATTATGTATTTTAGTGTTCAATTCCCAAATATGTATTAGAAGCCACAACTTTAATGCTTAAAAGACTTTTAATTACTTTTTCCAGTTTTGTGTATCTTGGAAATGGAGCTGCTAAACTTTCTACCGGATCATTGCTGGCCATATTATAGGCCATTATAAAGGCCCAGCGTCTGTTTGGACTATCATTTGGATCACTACAGTGGAGGACATTGGAATGGAAAAATAGGGCATCACCTACAAGCAAATAACAACATAACAATGTTTGCTTTAATTTTAGCAATGAATCATTTGGTTTTTCAAACTGATGTTATTCTGTATTAATTTTTAAATCAAACTTAAAACTTCAATTCAATGTCATTCTTCATTGGATGTTAAATGAGGATTGCCAGCAACATGTGGGTATGTGTGTGTGTCTCCTTCACATAAATACACATATACTCAATGTTTACAAAAATTATACACAATACAATTTTCAATTTATGACGCGATGATATCTTCATTTAAGTTAGCATCATACTTTTCACTGCTTACTGTTTATAATAAAATCTAAATTTTAAGTAACAAGACAACGAAACATACTGTGAGCACACCTTTGCTTTATCTGGATTTCTCAATTCTATTTAAATGACGGAATTCTTAATGAAATAAATTTAGATAGATATTGGGTTCATGTTTTTGTACAAGTTTCATTTTGACATCATAAAAGTAAGATTCATGCAAAACTTATTCAAAAGTTTTTTATCTTACCTGCTTCCATTTCCACATAATGTTTTGGAAGTTTTTGTTCCAGTTCTTTGACACGTTCTAAATCAGCCCCAGTTTGCCCAGCGACCATACCATGTTCTATTCGCCCACAAACATGAGATCCTGGTAAAATCTTAAACAAAAAACATAATATTAAATATGCAATGTACAACCAGATATCAAATCATGGTAAAATCTAATACAAGGATTATACTAATATATCATAGAGCAACAGACATGAGCCATCATGCTAAAATTTCAAAAGAGACTATTTAATAAGACTGTTCAATGATTTCCCATTGATTCCTATTATCAAAAAGTAATGACTTTTATTCTTGAAAAAAATGCTCTAAAATAAAAATGAATCAATTTTTTTACAGCTCATTTGTGCATATGTTCACAGACAGGATACTATGTGTCATTGTGTATAGATTTAGTTACAGACTTAGTAGCTAATCTGCCTCCTTTTTGTTTGAGATCCAAGTGCTTTAGGAAAGAAATTAGAGCAATAATTCAAATCTTTCTAAAACATCAATTGGTACCTGAAGACAGCCATTTGCTTTATTGGATCTGTCAACTGGAATAAATACACTGAGAGCATCCGGATACAGTAGTCCATTCTTGTACCAGTATCTACAAAATAAAAATACATTGAGAGGACCTGGTACTTGAACGTATTAGACAATGACATCACACATCAGTGCAGTAACGTTGTGAGTGACATCCAAGTTCCTCTGTGTCAGTTTATCAATGAAATGATTGCCACTCCAACTAAACAATTATCACAACATTTTGTATTTGTAAATATAGTTTTACTTATTCTCTCATTTTATTTCATATTTCAACAACAACAAAAACATGTTGTGAAGACAAATTGATGATGAAAAGATATTTTTTTTATACTGACTTCATCAGGTCAAATAGCAGGGCACTTTGTATTTTTTCATATAAAGTCAAAATTAATAACAAACATTAATGTTATCCCATATACTATTATATATTTACCCATAATCCTGATGCCACTCTTGTCTGCCACCAACCATTGGATCTTTCATCATTACTTTAGAACTATAGTGGTAAACCTCACCTCCTAAAAGCTGTCAATATAAATACATTTATAATATATACGAAGATGTGGTATGATTACATACCAATGAAACAACTCTGCACAAAGGACCAAAGGGCACGCCTATAGGTCACTATACTGCCTTCAACAATGAGCAAAGCCCATACTGCATAATCAGCTATGACAGGCTCAGAAATGACAAATATAATAATCATACAAATAAACAGATTCCACAAGCACAATTCAATTTCAAATACAAATACATAACATTTATTTTTTACTTAAACAGAATACATTAAAAATTTGCAGTTGTAGTATCAGTTCATATGTTACCTTCAGCTCGTATTGTAAATAAATCATCAGAATTCCAATATATTTCTTAGACTTTAAGAACAAGATTAAGAACTATGAATTGCAGGTGACCATCAAAGCACTTATAGGAAAGGTTCATTTGAAAAGAATTGAATCTTTATTGGTTAAGTTTGTACAAATGTACTACATAGGGGGCAATTTTTGCTATACAAACAAACACTTGAATTCAACATTTTTACTTCCAAGATTGAGATCTTACTTTTTCTGAAGTAGTAACAACTTTTTCACATCGACAGATCATTCCTGTAACGTCACTCCCTGGGGCTCGCCACAAAACCATTCTGGGCATTCTACCAGAAGCATCTGGTATCTGGAATATAAGTTCAAGATCAATGCAATTTGATGAACACATTCTCCTTTTTTTCTACAAATTGGGGATGGTCAACAAATATAATACCATAATGCATCATCTCTAAGATAGACTTTTTTAAAAGCATTATCCATAATGTGATCCAAGCACATAAATGGAACTTATTACATTAAATCTTTTCTTTATAGGCCTTTAATCCAAACTTGTTGTTGGAATCTATCTTTTCCAGTATTGAAAGGGATATGCATGCAACTTGGTTAAAAAGTCTCTTACTTTGAAGAACTTATTCAGCAGACTGATATCTATATGAAGAAAAGACTTGTAAATGACATACCACTGGATGTTAAGGTGGTACCTAACACTACAGGGAGATAACTCTGTAAATGACATACCACTGGATGTTAAGGTGGTACCTAACACTACAGGGAGATAACTCTGTAAATGACATACCACTGGATGTTAAGGTGGTACCTAACACTACAGGGAGATAACTCTGTAAATGACATACCACTGGATGTTAAGGTGGTACCTAACACTACAGGGAGATAACTCTGTAAATGACATACCACTGGATGTTAAGGTGGTACCTAACACTACAGGGAGATAACTCTGTAAATGACATACCACTGCATGTTAAGGTGGTACCTAACACTACAGGGAGAACCTAACACTACAGGGAGATAACTCTGTAAATAACATACCACTGGATGTTAAGGTGGTACCTAACACTACAGGGAGACAACTCTGTAAATGACATACCAAAAGATGTTAAGGTGGTACCTAACACTACAGGGAGATAACTCTGTAAATGACATACCACTGGATGTTAAGGTGGTACCAAACACTACAGGGAGATAACTCTGTAAATGACATACCACTGGATGTTAAGGTGGTACCTAACACTACAGGGGGATAACTCTGTAAATGACATACCACTGGATGTTAAGGTGGTACCTAACACTACAGGGAGATAACTCTGTAAATGACATACCACTGGATCAACAACAATCAATCAGTCATGTAAATGTCATTATTTCATATTGAATTGTTGCCTAAAGTATATACGTTTTGAAAAAGAGGCTTTCAGCAGCCTAAATAATTCACCTGGAAACATAAAACTAAGTTTCATTGTTGTGTTTACATGTTCTTAATATATTTTTTTTATTTTTTAAAGTTAATAGCAATCAAAGCATAGATTTTATTCATATAAAATTATCAATATACTGGTAGATCTTGTTGTGCTTTGTTAAAAAAAAAACTGATTATGGGGAGATAACTCCAAATAATTATAAGGATTCCACTATTTAAAATCCTTGTCTTTTAACAAGTTAAATATGTGGTGTCATTTACTTTTGAAAAACTTATATTGACCTACCCTATCCGGTGAGTTAATATTAGTTTTAGTATGTTTATGTTTTTAACTAAAACAATCAGTTTTTGTATAAATTGTGAACCTACCCCATACCCATGCTTCTTTATCATGTCTGTATTCTCCAGGACATTCCTCACTTTTTTAAGTTCTTCAGGACTTAGCAAACCTCTGTAATTATAGAATAATGCAAAATTAATCAATTTCTAAAATTTTATCCTCATCAATACTTTTTCTCTCTATATTAATATAACTTTTTTTAATACTTCAGGAAAATACATAGTAATTTTAGTGAAAACCAAGACAAAAACAGTTATCTGTCTACCATTTGGAAAGAAGAAATATCCCCCAAAAAATCAATTTCATATAATTTAATGTATAAAAATATGAGTTTAGGACTAAGCCAATTAACAGAATCATGCAGACCTTATATTCTTTACAGAATTAAAAGAATTTATGAGGATAGGTGTCATGCTGAAATGATAACATTTACATTTATTTTAATCTTATGAATCAACTCAAATGGTCTTTCATGAATAAGAATTCAACAGAAATCTAGAAATACCTTGAGTTATTTCCCTTTCCATAAGTTTGAAATATTTTCCTGACAAGGCTTCTAGTAAAGATTACTTGTGTATTTTAAGAAAAGTTTTGCATTTTAATCTTTTAGATAATAACAATTGTCTCCATGATATTGTTATAAGAGGTGAGAAAAATACTGGTTCATGTTAAATACTACTAAACTAAATTATTAATTTTGTATCAAAGAATTTTTGCAATTACAGTTAACTCTCGTTGTCTCGAACTCGGTTGACTCGAAATTTCGGATGAGTCGAAGTTTTTACGTGGTCCCGAACTTTATTCCATACAAAAGTATGTAATTCGACTCCTGATGAGTCGAAATTGGATGAGTCGAAATTTCGGTTGAGTCGAACTAAATTTACGGTCCCAAGGTTAACAAAAGCATTCAAAAATCATTTTTTATCTCGAACTAATACACAGATGTCAAAACATGACCTCCGGGATTTAAATGGATTGAAGAGTTAATCTGACAATACACGTGTAATTAAATTTCCGGTCACTGGCCACTGTATTGATTTATGACATGCTATTTCCATGAGTGTTTTCCTAAGATTATCTTTTGTAGAATTTTTATAAATAATTAGTGATAAATTGTTATTGTTCATGAAAAAGTATGTTAATTGTTTACAAAACAATTAATTTGTGATTTACACTAATGAGCTTGGGTGTGTATAAAGTGAGGATTATGGCTTCCGTTGATGATCACCTAAAAACTACTCAAACGGCGTCTTTAATCTTAGTATATGTTCTTTTGAAAACAAAGAGTGAGATAAAACAAAATGAATAGAAATCAAAATTTTCTTAAATCTCTTGTATCCGAGAATAAACAATTTTGTCAGCTATTAACGACCTGAATTACGAAACTGTCGATTGGAAATTACTCTCTTGGAAAAGCCATAGGATTTTTTTTTAATTGAAACAATTGAATAAGTAAAAATAACAGTCATTAAAATAATAAAACACTGTGACATACAAATACATCGATCTGATACTAGAATATCGATCCCCTTGTCATATTCACCCGGATTTATTTTAGCTTTACCAAGCTAAGCAAGAGTTGTGTCCCTTAGATTGTCGAACTTCCGGTGTTCGTTTGAGTCGAACTACGTGTATCTCGAAATATTTCTCTGGTCCGGCTGACTTCGACATAACGAGAGTCGACTGTACTTAAAACTTTATCTACCGGTATATAACAGAATGAATGTAAATAAGTCCTCTTTCATCTCATATCAGCCCCCTACCTCCTTACAACCTAAACGGATATATCTGTTAATAACAATGATCTATGGACTGCTTGAGTTTAACAACTTGATAAACTGCGATGTATTTGGAAAGCTTCTTAGAAATTAGACATTTTAAATGATTTTCAAACTAGTAAGGGACACATAGCTTTAAAAGCAGAAGGCTTAGGGTAAACGGATACAAGGAAAAAGATTCACATTAACCTATACACAAAACTAAAGCCCAGAGCAGATGGGTGCTAAAAATGGCAGGAATGTAATCTTCTCAGTTGTCTACTGGAATAATAATCATTATGTTTCTTATTTCATAGAAGTTGTAGTGTTTTACCACTTCAGTATACATTTGTACTTACCTTAACAATAAATATCCTTGTTCATCAAAACAATTCTTCATCTCATCTGTCACTTCAAACTTTTTATCATCATATGGAAAGTCTGCCCAAAATACAAACATTTCAGCATTTAAACATGTACAGCACATGTACACACATGGTGTGTAATTCAGCACAGTGAATACTGACAATTGTGGGTCATTGATTCACTCTGAAATATCTCTTTGTGTATAGCAAGGCATCCAAGGAGGATACAGGAGTTATGGCCTTTTGATGGAGCTATATATATATGGTTAATATATTACAAATCCCACTCTAAATATTCAATGGTTAATGCATTACAAATCCCACTCTATATATTCAATGGTTAATGCATTACAAATCCCACTCTATATATTCAATGGTTAATGCATTACAAATCCCACTCTATATATTCAATGGTTAATGCATTACAAATCCCACTCTATATATTCAATGGTTAATGCATTACAAATCCCACTCTATATATTCAATGGTTAATGCATTACAAATCCCACTCTATATATTCAATGGTTAATGCATTACAAATCCCACTCTATATATTCAATGGTTAATGCATTACAAATCCCACTCTAAATATTCAATGCCTACTTCTGTAGTTGTTCAAAAGATTCTATATACATGTAAATGTATTGTATTGTGTCTTATTCATAAATCAGGCTGATTGTTTTTAAATTGTTAAAATTGTTTTATATTTGTCTTTTTAGACCTTCAATAGTTTTTCTCATTGTTAAAGGCTGGACAGTGACTTATAGTTGCTTATCTTCTTCATCGTTTGGTCTCTGGAATAGAGTTGACTCTGGTGAAGAGTTGTCTTATTGGCAATTATATCACATCTTCTTATTTTTATATTTACTAGTTACATGTACCTATTAAAGTATCCATCTGAAGTGTTTTTGTCAATTTTTCTGAAAGATAAATATAAATAGTTAAATAATAAATCTTTGAATGAAGGCTAACCCATTAAAATGCAAACAAAGTAAATATTATCATTCGTAAACAGTGTCAACACATCCATCCATCAAAATAATAATAATCAGTTGTGTCCTTTGCAAGAAACACTGATGAGCACCCATCTTTTTAAGACCTACCCTAAAAATAATATTCTTTAATTGATGTTGCCTAAAAATGCCTTAAAGGTAAAATGTAGGTAGGTAGAAATTTTATCTTTTTTTAGGCCAACAACAGTAGTTACATGTACATGTTTTATATTTTCACTGAACTTGTACACACTTTTTTTAGGGGCCTACTGAAGCCACACGTCCAGTTTTTGATTTTCTTGCTGTGTTGAAGTCCCATTGGTGGCCCTCAGCTTTTTTCTGCTCTTTGATCGAATTGTCTCTTTGATTTATTCCCCATTTCCATTCTCAATTTTATTTAGACAAGAAAGCAATGTCAGAGCAGGAATAAATTATATATAAATAACAGATTTGAACCGATTTGTATCATTGGGTAGCTAGGCAACACCAAACAATTCAAATTACATTTTGGCCTAAGCTTTGTTATTTGGTATGTCAGAAGAATGATCATAGTTACATGTATTATGGTAATGTTCTTATCAATATTAGTGTCATATTTTTAATTCTAAGATAGACAGTTTTTGTACTAAATATATGTCTCTGATGATAAGTATACATGTTCATTTATGCACTACCAAACGTTTGCTTTTGAATTTTTCTTTTAGTACCAATCCAATAGTTTTAAGATTGGTGGCCGTTTTCTAAATATCCAGTAACAAATATTTCATAAAAATTCAGTTATTTCATAATAAATCTAATAAGACCTTATGATAGTAGAGCTATGTAAACTTGTTGGACAAGGATTAAGGGCAAAGAGCAAGAACATTGGACTGATTCTGGATAACAATGACACCTTGGATTGGTGTACACATTTAGCTGTGCATTGGACCAAAAAAAATCAACATTTCAGCCCTTCAATGAGGTCGGTATTAAATGGGGGTATATACCTTCATGACAAATAATGGTAAACAAATTGCCAAATGATGTTAACTGTAATTTTTGGTGCATGACAATAAATTGTACACTTTCTTTTAGACATTGACAATAAAAAAATCGACTGATTTTGACGAATCACATAATTTTTTTCTAAAAATAATTATTTGAGACTTCTGATGAATCAAGATAAGAAAATTTTAACGAATTTTGTAACGTTGCCTAAAATGACCATTTGACGACTGACGGTAAAGGACATTATTACCCTCTACAATGGCTTCATGCACTGGCGTGTCAGGATAAGCCACCCAAGTATTTAACATCAATCCATCTTATCCCTTTTATTTAAAATTATGAATCGTGAGTGATTTTCAGATTTGGCCGTTTTAAGGTAATCAGAGATGTTAAATGAAGGGGGTTGGAGGGCAAGGCCGTAACTACCCTTGAGGCAAGTGAGGCAATTGCCTCACTAAAATTTCGACAATGATTATTTTTTTAAATACATATATATATATAAATATAATAGTCATTTGTTGTTCTGTCTCAACCTTAATTTCTATAACTTGTCATCATTCCTTTTAAACTATTATTCCTGTATATAATTCAGCATCTCAACGGGTGATGTTTCTAGTAACGATAATCATCATGGCTCTTTAGTTAAAAACAGGCTCTTGCAGAAAAAGGAAGGTAAAGAAGGAATTATTCTAGTAAACTAGTTTTTTTGTGAACAGAGTCTGAGTATTGCATATAACTTCATTAGAACAATCAAAAAACGATAAGTAGACTGACAAATAAAGTACTGGTCCTGTCTGCGTATTCATTTCTCCGTTTCACCAACTTTTGACAAATCAAGTACTGGGCATCGCAAGAGGGCAAATCCTGTCTGCGTATTCATTTCACGAACTTTAAACTTTCTCTTTACAGATAAATGAAATATAAATAATATGAAACATGAATGCATGGATTAGTTTTTATCCATGTTTCTTTAATCTTAAAAGTTGAAAGAATATCCCATATTCCAATTTGATATTATTGAGGAATCGAAGAACCTTTAACACAGGATTTTGTCTTTACTTATTCGGAATTTCATTTCTTTATATTCGGGGTTTCGGAATCGGACACCCCCAAACCCTAACCCCTAAATTAATAGATTCTGGAACTAAAATACCACGTATAATGGTGCTTACAGGAAAGCTTAATTCCCTTTTGCAAACAAAACTGTTACTACCGATGCTGCTACCGAATTGCTGATGGAGAAGGAATTGGAAGAAGACATTGATCATTGTGTTGATGATGATGTGCTCTGGAACAACTGAAAACTTGGAAAAGAGCATGCATGAGTGGCGAGAGATTGTGCGGTCTTGTCATGCTCCATGTTCATTGCGATAAGGATATCAGCAGACCAAATTATGATTCTGAAACGATTTGATTGAACCGTCCATAGAAAAATTTTGAAAACTCTACTGAATCGATGTATGTTCTATGTTCTGGCAGCAGACTCAAATCAGTGATATTTGGATGATTATCTTACATATCAATTTAAATAAAGTTGTTAAAAATTTGGTGTTAGTAAAAGTCTTAAAATATGAAAAATTTATATAAAAAGTGTACAAATTCAAAACATTATCAAACTCTCTAAAAAGACCTAGAATGCAGGATTTTGCACCATTCATTTCATACTCTCCAAAAAAAACATTCGCCTCGCTTCGCTTGGTCAATTATTTTGCCTCACTAAAATAAGATGCCTAGTTACGGCCTTGGAGGGGTCCTGATCCCGAAAATCCAGGGCTTAAAAACACGAAATCCTGAGGTCCCAATTTTAAATAAATGTAAATCCAGACGTCCTGAGATTCGAAAAAAAGAATTCCCGGATCCAGAAAGGGTCAATCCCGAAATCCCAAGCTAAAAAACACCTGATCCAAGAGTCCCAATAAAGGTCCTGCTCATTGTTGAAGGCTGTATCACAGGGGTTTGTTACAATTGCTGGGTTTACTATCCATACGAACCCCTAAAAAAACAGGGGTTCGTATGGATAGTAAACCCGGCAATTGTAACAAGCCCCTGTGGCTGTATGGTGACCTATAGTTGTTAATGTCTGTGTCATTTTGGTCTCTTGTGGACAGTTGTATCATTGGCAATTATACCACATCTTCTTTTTTATACTATCCCACTCTTAAATAAATAAATAAGCTTTATTAAGAGTCGGCAAGGCATACACACAGAGACAAACATAGGCTCTAATGAGCTTTTAACTGACGTTTCATGACTTTTTTTCAGATTTTGCCATTAATTTAATCAGAGACGTTTCATGACTGAGTATTAAAACGGACTGGAAAAAAAAACATGAAAAAATGATAGTTACAAAAGTGAAATACACAAATTAAGCACCTTACACTGACAGTGAAATTGAAAGCTGATGCAATTTCTCGTCTTTATTTCAATGTCGTTGCTTCGATTATTTAAAGTATCAAAGAACGATGAAGTAAAACTGTACGGGAGAGAAAAGGACCTTTGTTTTTATCTTTGGGGATCCCTATGTTCCGGGGACATAAACATCATTATAATAAGTAAAGATCTGTTAAAGTGACAATTCTCGCCTATACAAGGAGCACCATACGAATTAAGCCCATAGGGTATAATTTTAACAACTTTATACACCTTAAAACATAAGGAAACATTTAATTATGTACAAATGACTGAATTAAGGTAATGATAATTACTAGATAATTAATATCATAATTGATTCATAGGATTGTCATCCTCAAGTTTTCAGTGAAAATAATAACTCATAATGTCAATTGAGTTATTCTTCAGTGAACTTTGCATCATCATTATTTCAGGTGTTTTATTAATTATTTCATCAACTTACTCTTTATCAAAATATGCTGAAACTTGCATCTTGAAGGGCAAACAATATAATAGACCAAGAAAAGTTCTAAACAGAAAGTCTTTTAATCATATGGAAACATAAACATTAACACCTTTAATAAATTTTATGGTAACGAAACGACCAATACTCAACTATGTAATATTTTAGGAAAGAGTAGCCTAAACTTGTACCAATCCTTTGTGGTTGTTAGTCGTAAGCAGCCGTATCTGTCAAATGTTGACGACTTCCGCTCAACAAGGCTAAAATTTTTGGCAAGAACGAATTGTCTGCCTATAAATGCAACGCTTCAACGAATGAATCTGACAACAAATAATGAGTGTCAGCTATGTTCCTCAAATGCGATTGAGAATATCTTTCACGTTATGTTAGATTGTCCTTTTTTCTCGGCTATCAGAAAAAGAACAAGTACTAACATACAAGCATGTTTCGAGAATTTAAAAATGGATATCTGTTTTTCAGAGTTGCCACCCTTATCACAAATACAGTTCATGATAGGTGATCTGGGCTACTTGTATTCCCCAGACTTAGGTAATAGTTTAGATAAGATCGTTAAAAAATACCTTGTAGACGTAATGAATGAACGTTCTTTTCAAATTGATAAGATTTCCAATGTATAATATCTTGAACTCTGTGTGAACGTTTTTAGTTTTAAGTTTGATTTTTTTTAATCTTTGATGGATGAAAGATTTTTAAGTATTTATGCATATGAAATTGTCACTGTAATGTACTTTTACGAAATAACCAATTTATTATGATATTTTAGCGTTAATGTATTTATAAGACTTATAAAGACATTTGCAAGTATCTTATATCATTTTTACTACAATCATATAATGTTGTTTGTAAATACTATGATGTGCATGTTTGATGACGCAGGTGTCAGTACCCCGCTGGCGCTTGCCCCCGTTGTAAAGGGGTAGTTTCACAATAAAATATATATAATCATACTCCTGACATGTTGTCGTGTATGTCACCAAGCTAATCATATGCTGGGACTTTTATAATTTAACGTTAGTAGTCCCTTAGTAGACTTAGTATAATAGTCCAAGGCATATAGTGGTATTACCGCTTTTAAAAACAATTATTATGCCAGCAGATTTAAAAAAAAACCGAAATCAGTGGGGTTGCTTCTTTTGCGTTCTTAATAAGTTTTTATATTTATTTATTTATTAACAATCTCTTTCTTCTAGGGTGTAAATGGGTATACAAATACTGTAAGTATTTATTATTCGAAAAAGAGGCGAAACCTAAAGTATATACCACATGTCAAATCTTGTCTTTCTTTGCAGATTATCCCTTCTAAAATAAAATACTTAGAATTAAATAATCGTAAAAGACAAGTTTTATCAAACCACACAGTCCAAAGTTTGAGATCAGACATGTCCAAATCATCGGATCACAATTATACATGTGGCTATACCAGAGACATATATATATACATATGTCTCTGGCTATACACATAAGTTGAAGTAAAAACTAATGAAACTCTACAATCATATTTTTAAATCTGGAACCAATAGATATGACTGTATCAGTCCAATGGTTTGTATCATGATTAAAATAGTACAATACAAGTCCTTGATCAGTCCCAGATTCCAACAAGTAAATTGTATATATATACATAAATATATAGATTTTTACCAAACCAAATAATTGTTTACAAGTATTCTTAACATATTATCAAACTGTGTATTTTGAAAATCCGTAGACTAGAATAATAAGCTGTTCTGTTAAGAACTTTTTGGGGTTTAAATGCCCTTTAATATAGTTTGTATCGGACAATTCTTTACTACGTGCTTACGTGGTGGCCTATTCAAAGTTCTAGGATGATGCCACTAGTTGAGCACGAACACCTGATATAAAGCTCCTGTTTTGGTGGGATTTCTGCTACTCAATTTTTAGTTTTTTTTGCAGTGTTTTATATGTAATTTCTTTGTCTTTTTTTTTTTGGCCCTGGCTTTGAGTCAGTTTCTAACCGACTTATGAGTTTTGAATGTTCCACTTGTATCTCAGACCGCTTCGGATTTACTATCTATACCTTATGTTCCATTGGTATCTCAGATCGCTTCGGATTTACTATCTATACCCTATGTTCCATTGGTATCTCAGACCGCTTCGGATTTACTATCTATACCTTATGTTTCGTCACTGCTAATATTTAATGACGAGAAATAATTAGAAAAGACGTACGACAAACCATGTACTTTAGTATTTGTCTCAACCACATGGTCAAAATCATATACTTGTTCAAACTTATTGGAAATCGAAAACGAAAGAGTATGTACAATATAAAAAGGAAGATGTGGTATGATTGCTAATCAAGGAGACAAATCTCCACATCAGACAAAATGACACAGGAATTAACAGCTATAGGTCACCGTACGGTCTTCAACAATGAGCAAAGCACACACCGCACAGTCAACTATAAAAGGCCATTTAAAATAATAATCCAACAAGTGATTTGTTTTTCAGGTTTGACTTTATATTTCTGGTTGATAAATTTTTAAACGTTCATATTTAGATTTAAAGTTTTATAATACATTTATTATCGAAATCCGAACGTAAATGGTGCAATAAAATTGGTACCGTTAATACTATATATCTTTCTTAAACTTGCTATGGATATTTACTCAATGTTTGCATAATTCTAATTAAAACTGCAGTTTTGTGTCATCGTAGGCATATTTAAGGTTTTAAGGCGGTACACCATGATAACAACTTGATTGTTTAAAATTACTTTTATGGGTCATACTTTGTTTTGTCTTTATGTTGCTGTCACATTTACGTAAACCACGTATATATTATCATCAAGCGTCCTGAACCTGCATGAAATATTTGACATTTGAATAATTTAATCAGTTGCCAAACAAAAATGTGAATTGACCAAACCAGAGATATATTATGCAATTGGAGGTAACCGTACAGACATATCATACAATACAATTGTAGGTCTTTGTACAAACATAGTTATTTTGGTAACCCTGCTCAATCCCGTTGACATAAACTGTACTGAATCAGATGTATTGTTGTCTTAGCAGATTAATGAAACGAAGGATAATATGAATATGGAAATACATGTTTCTGCTTATTGCAAATATACTACATGTAGTGTAGTATAATGGGATCACTTATTTCCAATAATATTGTATACAAATTTAAATATTAATAACGTATTAACAAGATATTAACTTTTTGTACACAACAATAAACAATTAATTAGCTTTCATTTCAGTATATGTTTTTTTTATGATAAATACCATAATTAATATTTAATCCCATTGTCCGTAGTTTTACACATGACCTGTTGTACAATACAGACGCATATTTACCCTGACCAGTCCAGTCTTGGAAGAGCACCAGTCTTAAGAGGTCTGGATTAAGAAATCAAGAAACAGGTATGTATTTTTTCGAGAGTCATTTGTAAATTTAAGGATTCTGTAATCCGTATAATGGACTTTTCAGTCTGACTGAAACAAAAAATAAACTCTTTATATTATAGGTGAATTCAGTTTTCATTTTGAGCTTCTTCATGTAATCACATAAGACCCGTACTTTGTATACTAATCATGTTCTGGTAAGTTTTATGTTTTCATCATGGTTTGAAAACATTCATCATACATAATCTCTGAAATTTTACTTGCTTTAAATCAAAATCCCTTTTTTCTACCTAACTATTTCTGACATGATTTATGTTTGCTTAAGAACCAGTGGCAAATATTTTATTCGAATGATATTCAGGATGAAACCAAATTGTACAAGACATAAAAAAGTAGGTTTTGCAAAATTGGGAAACTTTGAGGGTATGTTCGATAGGGACAAATACAACTCTTGCTTCGGCCCCCAATGCATCTTTAAGTAAACCTGCGGTCAAGGAGAAAAATAATTGACTATGTAATTTATTAATTTTCTTTAAACGAAAATTTCACAAACTGCGAAAGTATTTTGATATATTACGTTTTTTTCAGGATGAATAGAAGACTAATGAAGAAGGTTGTTAATTGTTGTATAGTACCTTTATTCGTACTGATTATCCCGACTCTCACACAGAGTAAGTAGATTATTAAGTACCCTTAGTACAAATTATCACAAAGGACTGTAATGCACTTGGTTATAATAAGTTATTGTATATTATGAGTAACTTGCACTAATTGGTTAGATATAACAATAAGTTTTATGATAATTAGCACTGAATGTGTCATTGAGAATTATGATTTAATATCTTAATATTTAAATGCTTATCGTTTAAAATTAGTACAATCATTTAAATTTAAAAACTGTAAATAAATACTATTTGTATTTCCGTTTTTGATTCGCTGAAAAGAATAATTGAAAAAGAGACAATGTAAACTAATTTATGGAACATTTTCTAAAATAAAATACAGAGCAAAAATGTGAAAAGTGATTTTTTTGCGCTATTCTTTTTAAAGACGTGTTTAGTAGTTTGTACCGATTTTTTGTGTGTGTATGTTTGATGTTGTTTTTTTGCACTGCCATCTGTGCGTCTGGTCAATTCAACGCACTTGTGCTAAAACTCTGAAATTAATTGTCTGAGTTCATAATACGGAACAGACAAATATTAACGGCAGTAAAGAAAAGTATTTAAAATACCGTAATAATCTATTTTTTAATAATATCGAACTTACGGATTATATCATTGGACATTTTGATTTTCCCGGCCATTTTATCAAACCTATCTAATATATTATTATATATGATTAACATTTTTTCGATCAAAACATATAATGAATTCTTTACTCATGGAACAATCAGGTACATATCGAATATATATCGTAAAATATCACCCGCTCGACACTGTGCGAAGCCTTTTAGGGCGTTCGGCAATCGTTGTAGCGCCCACCGGTACCAAAAAGGTTCAGATCGTGGAACATTCACCGCTGATATTTAACGATATCTTTGCATGTAAAAAAACTAACATCTTAAGCATTAATTTGCTTAGGCTCTTTAAAATAGAAAAACAGTTTCAATAACAGTTTTCATTAAAGATATTTAAGCAATATCAAGTTCTCTCCTGTATGGCGTTATAAACAAGTCGATACTAAATATAAAAAAGAAGATGTGGTATGATTGCCAATGAGACAACTCTCCACAAGAGATCAAAATGACACAGAAATTAACAACTTTAGGTCACCGTACGGCCTTCAACAATGAGCAAAGCCCATACCGCATAGTCAGCTATAAAAGGCCCCGAAATAACAATTCAAACGAGAAAACTAACGGCCTTATTTATATAAAAATGAACGAGAAACAAATATGTAACATATAAACAGACGACAACCACTGAATTACAGGCTCCTGACTTGGGACAGACACATACATACACAAAGTGGCGGCGTTAAACACGTTAGCGGGATCCCAAACCTCCCCCAACCAGGGACAGTGGTATATCAGTACAACATAAGAACGAACTATACAAATCAGTTGAAAAAGGCTTAACTTATTAGATGGATAAATGCATGTATTAAGTAAAGATCTCAATGATCTTATAGACGTTTGCTTGAACGTATCTTAGTTGTTTCAAATATATGTCTATGCAAAAATGAAAGGCTTATCGATTACAAATGCTTGCTAGCTTTTACGAAATGAATTTACAAAATGAATTTACGAAATGAAATTACAAAATGATTTTACAAAATGAATTGCTTATGACAAGTCTTCTTTTATAGTTCCTCCAGGAGTACCAATGATCAGTGGGCCACAGGTCATTATAATGGATGACAAAGTGACCCTTACCTGTACAGTGAGTAGTGGCAAGCCTGACCCATCAGTCAGGTGGTTAAGAGATGACACCGTAATAGACGAGACGTATACCATAGTCGGTGGTATAACTACAAACAACTACACCTTTACTGCTTCCGCTAATGAACAGTTCGCTGTGTTTGAATGTCAATCAGAGAACGGACTCCTCCAGAATCCACTGTCGAGAACTATATTTGTGGAAGTGTACAGTAAGTAAACAGTCTCTTGAAAACTTCTTATTTCAGAACTACGTAATAAAAAGTTGTCTAGTGCAAATCACTATTTCATGCGGTTTTTATATATATATTTCAATAAAAAGAGATATGTTTTTTTTTGTTTTATTAAAAATGTAAGAGAAAGAAAATATAATGGTTTTGTATGTTTCGGTTGAAAACTTCATGGAATTAAAATATTTGTACCTAGAAGCGCACCAGAAGTTAACATTCTTCGTTAATATGGAAAATAAAAAATTGAAAGTTAAGATTAAAAATAAAGAAATAGCATATAACTTGCAATCATTCACCGTCGAGTAAAACATATATAGAAACACAATACTAAAACATATATAGAAACACAATACTAACATATATAGAAACACAATACTAAAACATATATAGAAACACAATACCAACATATATAGAAACACAATACTAAAACATATATAGAAACACAATACTAACATATATAGAAACACAATACTAAAACATATATAGAAAACACAATACCAACATATATAGAAACACAATACTAACATATATAGAAACACAATACTAAAACATATATAGAAACACAATACCAACATTATATAGAAACACAATACTAACATATATAGAAACACAATACTAAAACATATATAGAAACACAATACCAACATATATAGAAACACAATACTAAAACATATATAGAAACACAATACTAACATATATAGAAACACAATACTAAAACATATATAGAAACACAATACTGACATATATAGAAACACAATACTAACATATATAGAAACACAATACTAACATATATAGAAACACAATACTAAAACATATATAGAAACACAATACCAACATATATAGAAACACAATACTAAAACATATATAGAAACACAATACTAACATATATAGAAACACAATACTAACATATATAGAAACACAATACTAAAACATATATAGAAACACAATACCAACATATATAGAAACACAATACTAAAACATATATAGAAACACAATACTAACATATATAGAAACACAATACTGACATATATAGAAACACAATACTAACATATATAGAAACACAATACTGACATATATAGAAACACAATACTAACATATATAGAAACACAATACTGACATATATAGAAACACAATACTAACATATATAGAAACACAATACCAAACATATATAGAAACACAATACTAAAACATATATAGAAACACAATACTAACAAAATAGAAACACAAAACTAACATATATAGAAACACAATACTAACATAATATAGAAACACAATACCAACATATATAGAAACACAATACTAAAACATATATAGAAACACAATACTAACAAAAATAGAAACACAAAACTAACATATATAGAAACACAATACTAACATATATAGAAACACAATACCAACATATATAGAAACACAATACTAAAACATATATAGAAACACAATACTAACAAAAATAGAAACACAAAACTAACATATATAGAAACACAATACTAACATATATAGAAACACAATACCAACATATATAGAAACACAATACTAATATATATAGAAACACAATACTAACATATATAGAAACACAATACTAACATATATAGAAACACAATACCAACATATATAGAAACACAATACTAACATATATAGAAACACAATACTAAAACATATATAGAAACACAATACTAACATATATAGAAACACAATACTAACATATATAGAAACACAATACCAACATATATAGAAACACAATACTAAAACATATATAGAAACACAATACTAACATATATAGAAACACAATACTAAAACATATATAGAAACACAATACTGACATATATAGAAACACAATACTAACATATATAGAAACACAATACCAACATATATAGAAACACAATACTAACATATATAGAAACACAATACCAACATATATAGAAACACTATACTAAAACATATATAGAAACACAATACTAACATATATAGAAACACAAAACTAACATATATAGAAACACAAAACTAACTATATAGAAACACAATACTGACATTTTCGTTGACTTTTCCATTAAGGTAGTCTCAGTTCAAAATAACCATATGGCATGGTGTCAAAATCTCATCCACTTCTATAGTTTTCATATCTTCAAGTGAAGTTCACTTTCGAAAATTTCAAAAGATTTATCTTCATTTGTTATTTTTTTCTTGTGTTTTACAGAAACTCCACGGACCCCAGTCCTAACAGGTCCCACAGAAATGATATCAGGGACACCGACAACGTGGACTTGTTTATCTGATGGTGGATACCCTGTACAAACATTGTCCATGAGGGTTGGAAATTCAGCTTTTTCTACAGAGCTTGATACAAAAACAGCATTTGATCGCGTTTCACAAACATATACCGTAACTGGAACCCTTTCTTGGGCCCCAACAACAGCTAATGACGGACAGACACTCTACTGTGATGTTACTCATCCTGAAACTATAGGACCTAACAACCCACAGACAGTCAGTCTACCATTAACAGTTAAATGTAAGTACTACTCAATTAAAGGGGCGCCGTTACATTCAATTAAAGGAGGAGCACTAGCTGTCAAATTCATGTATACCGATTGGACTCGAATTCTGATGTTTGATTTATAACAATTTAAAACATTTATTTAAATTATGATAAGTCTTAATTAAACAATTTACTGGGCATGGGCTCGAGAATATGTAGCTTTTTTTTGTGTGTATTTTAGCCTAGACACCGACTTATTAACTATCGTGTTGACCTTCGAAGACCTCCGATGGTCATATAAGCGATATAAACATAGATATAGATATATATATATAGATATATAGTGAACTCGTGCAATTGGATTCTAGGTCTGCTAATATTATGTATATTAATATATTAAAAATTATATGTTAATCATTGTTTTACCTGTACAAGAGTTCATGCGTTATTCATTTCTAGCTAAGGGGTTAATTAAAGTTCCCATGAATACGGATTCAATGAGATCGAATTATTCACTTGCAAGTGAATAATTTTATTCATCATCAATGGTTTTTTTTTTATATCTTAATTTGACAAAATTGAACAATACTGGCTGCTAAAAGCGAATTATTGTTTTTTTTTACTTTTTCACTTTCATAAATGTTAGAACCAAATAACAATCATGTTTTACAATTTTATTTTTATATTTATTTCGTAGCTAGTGCCCCTTTAAGACACAAAGGATACTAGTTGTTATGGCTATGAACTAGAAATCAGTTACTGCGATGCGAATATTCTTATATCTGTACTAAGCGTATTTTTTGTTGTAGAGATGAATGAATACCTTGCAACGTCTTGTCTCTGTTTTTGTGATCTGATTTGTTAAGCCCTCATCAACTGTTTTTTTTGTAGTTTGTCCTGCTACATATCCGTCGGAGGTTAGGGGAGGGTTGAGTGTTGAAGGTCGTAAGGTGACCTATAGTTGTTAACTACACTATGTCATTTAGTCTCTGGCGGAGAGTTGTCTTATTGGCAATCATGCCACATCTTCGTATTTTTATATGAAGTAGTAGATTGTTCATAAAACACTTTTCATTCAAAACTAACCGGCACTATTTGTCAAAGGTTAATGTTAATACTAAATAGTCAATAGTATTTTTTTTTGTTGTACATTTCAAAATTATTTGAAACACTACGAATTTAAAGTTCGTAGTAGATATGTGTTTGTGCTTTGTCAATTAATGATGGTTATCATATTCCAACATTTCAGCCCCCTTGGATGTAAATGCACCACAGACACAGTATAACCCAACGACAGGGGAGACAATCTCATTAACGTGTGTTATTACTTCTGGAACAGCAACCCAAGTCAGATGGTACAAAAACAACAAACTTGTTATTATGGCGGCAAATCTAAGACTTTCTGGTGGTAATGCTAACACACCGTCTCTAACAATTACTCAGGTCCAACTCACTGATGCTGGTAGTTACATATGTGAGGCTACAGATGGCAGTGCCACGAGGAACACCACTACCATAACAGTATCTCCAAAAGGTAGTATACAGTTTCTTTGTAATGTTGATGTTTGGATATCTTTATTTTTGTTTGTGGTACTTCGTTCTCTGACACGAATCCAAAGGTACAACCCACCCAGAGGGCAACACTCAGACCAAACTAACAGACATCCACACAATACACCAAGCCCCAATATTTAAATTGTTAATTCATTTGTATATAGCTAAATATTCAAAAACGGTTGAAGATATGATAAACGGTGTATTCTGGCTACTCCTATATTTGAGGTTATGAGAAGAACAAAACATAAGAACTAATTTTCCTCTCCGTTTACAGCTACACCACAGCCACCAACACTGACCGGTCCGTCAACAGTAACACCAGGAACACCCTATACCTGGACATGTGTATCTTTGGGTGGATTCCCAGAACAGACTATGTCCATCAGGGAAGACAACTCTGTGTTTACCAATGAAGCCACATTCAAGTCAGAGTATGATGATAGCATAAAGGCCTTTAGGGTAACCGGAACACTTGTTTGGAGCCCAGATACCAGTTATAATGGACAAAAGTTATACTGCGAGGTGACGCACACTGAAACGTTAGGACCAAACAACCCACAGACTACTAGTCTATCACTGACTGTTCAATGTAAGAATAAACGAAATATAGAAAATATCTTTAACTAGCTCTACTCAATCTTTCAAATAGTAATGCATCTATTTGTAGATATAAGAAGATCTGGTATGAGTGCCAAAGAGACTACTCTCAATTAAGTCATTCAACACGGAAAAATATGACCTATGTGGTCACAATTAAAAAACTCTTTTTTGAGCTTCAATAAGGTTATTATTTGGATATTCCTTCACTTGGCTCAGTCTGTGCTTAAGATATTTCTCTGATTAAAAAAAACAACATTATACGTCTACTCACTACCTGCTACTATTTAAGTCTACCACCTTAACTTGCTTAGTAATTTGTTTTCAAACATTTATTGTACAGCCACACCACAAACACCAGAACTGACGGGTCCGGCCTCAGTTATCTCTGGTACATCTCATACATGGACTTGTATATCCTCCGGTGGTTATCCAGAACAAACTATGTCAATCAGGGTCGGTAACTCTGTATTTGGTAATGAGGTGACGTTTAATACAGTATACGATGAAAGTTCTAAGACCTACAGAGTTACAGGAACACTTGTATGGAGCCCTACAACCACTTACAACGGCGAAACACTTTACTGTGATGTTTTACATCCTGACACCTTAGGAAATAGTCCACAGACAGTCAGCTTGTCACTCACTGTACAGGGTAAGACAATCCTCTAGGCATTTTACAAACCTTCAAATTCACGACGGGTGTCACATATGGAGCAGGATTAGTTTACCCTCCACACAGCACATGATATGTTCGTTTCGCTCAGTCTTTAGTTTTCTATGTTGTGTTTTGTGTAAGTCATTTGCCGTGGAGTAGTTTTGTTTATTGCAATGGCATTTTCAGATTGTCTACGAACTACAATATACTTGTTTCATTATCCATTCACTCTATTTAGATTTTTTTTTAAAACCTATTTCATTCTATCTTTTAATAATTTAATTTTGGATGTAACGTGTCATCTGATTGGCTGACGTCGTTTTGTTTATCAGCTCATGGACATAATTTTGTCACGTGACCCTTGGCGTCATCAACGTTTTTCATTATTTACTCCGGTTGTAAATGGAAGTAAGAATTAAATTTTAAGAAATGACTAATATTTTTCTGCTAATTCGAAATAACATAACAAATGTGGTGCATACTTTAAATAGCCCACTTCGCAGGTTATTCAGTGTGCACCACATTTGTTATGTTAATATTTCATAGACAGAAAAAAATATTACAGTCATTCCTTAAATAAACAAGTAAAGTAAAAAGACCGGTAGTAAAATGTATCCAACTCCTAGGCATGTGATCACCTCGGGTTTTTGGCAGGGTTCATTTTGCTCAGTCTCTCTTTAGTTTTATATGTTGTGTTTTGTGAACTGTTATTTGTCTCTTTTTCGTTGTTCGTTTTCTGAGAAGGATTTATAATTTTGTTTTCGAGTTTTTAATATTCCTTTGGTATATTTCGTCTCTCTTTAAAAGCCTACTTTATTTTATCTTGAAATAAAAAAAAGGTTAAAGAGAACTATATCTAGTACCTGGACCTGTGAATCTACCTTTAGTTCATAGTCTTTTTCTCTACATTTCAGCCACACCAAACACCCCAGTTCTGACCGGTCCAGCCTCAGTGGCCGCCGGAACATCTAACACATGGACTTGTGTATCCTCCGGTGGTTATCCAGAACAAACTATGTCAATCAGGGTCGGTAACTCTGTGTTTGGTAATGAGGTGACGTTTAATACAGTATACGATGAAAGTTCTAAGACCTACAGAGTTACAGGAACACTTGTATGGAGCCCTACATCCACTTACAACGGCGAAACACTTTACTGTGATGTTTTACATCCCGACACCTTAGGAAATAGTCCACAGACAGTCAGCTTGTCACTCACTGTACAGGGTAAGACAATCCTCTAGGCATTTTACAAACCTTCAAATTCACGACGGGTGTCACATATGGAGCAGGATTAGTTTACCCTCCCGCAGCACATGATATGTTCGTATCGCTCAGTCTTTAGTTTTCTATGTTGTGTTTTGTGTACGTCATTTGCCGTGGGGTAGTTTTTTTGTTTATTGCAATGACATTGTCAGATTGTTTTCGAACTACAATATACTTGTTTCATTATCCATTCACTCTATTTGACCTTTCTTTTGAAACCTATTTCATTCCTTCTTTTGATAAACACGTACAGTAAAAAGTATATAACTCCTAGACATATGATCACTTCGGGGTTTTGGCAGGGTTCATGTTGCTCAGTCTTTAGTTTTCTATGTTGTGTTTTGTGAACTGTTATTTGTCTTTTTTTCGTTGTTCGTTCTCTGATAAGGATTTATAATTTTGTTTTCGAGTTTTTAATATCCCTTTGGTATATTTCGTCTCTCTTTAAACCTACTTTATTTTATCTTGAAATAAAGAAAGTTAAAGAGAATACTATATCTAATACTTGGACCTGTGAGTCTATCTTTAGTTAATAGTCTTTTTCTCTACTTTTCAGCCACACCACAAACCCCAGTTCTGACCGGTCCAGCCTCAGTGACCACCGGAACATCTAACACATGGACTTGTGTATCCTCCGGTGGTTATCCAGAACAAACTATGTCAATGAGGGTCGGTAACTCTGTATTTGGTAATGAGGTGACGTTCAATACAGTATCCGATGAAAGTTCTAAAACCTACAGAGTAACAGGAACACTTGTTTGGAGCCCTACAACCACTTACAACGGAGAAACACTTTACTGTGATGTTTTACACCCTGACACCTTAGGAAATAGTCCACAGACAGTCAGTTTGTCACTAACTGTACAGGGTAAGACAATCCTCTATGCATTTTATAAACCTTTAAATACACGACAGGTGTCACATATGGAGCAGGATCTGCTTACCCTTCCGTTGCACATTTTGGTTGGGTTCTTGATGGTCAATCGTTTTTTTAAGTTGTAATTTGTGTCCTGCTTGTCTTTTCGTTGTTTTTCGTTTGCTGTGGAGTATTAGAAAATCATCTTCAACTTGCTTAATTAATCATCACTTTGGTATATTTCGCCACTCTTTAAACCTACTTCATTTTATCTATGAATAAAAAAAAGCAGTGACAAGTATCAAACGTCGGAGCTTGTGTGTAAATGTTTTGTCAATATTCCTTTTCTATATTACAGCCACACCACAAGCCCCAGTACTGACGGGTCCGGCCTCAGTTATCTCTGGTACATCTCATACATGGACTTGTGTTTCCCACGGTGGTTACCCAGAACAAACCATGTCAATCCGGGTCGGTAACTCTGTGTTTGGTAATGAGGTGACGTTTAATACAGTATACAATCAAAGTTCTAAGACATACAGAGTAACAGGAACACTTGTATGGAGCCCTTCAACCACTTACAACGGAGAAACACTTTACTGTGATGTTTTACACCCCGACACCTTAGGACAAGCTCCTCAAACAGTTACTTTACCATTAACTGTTAATAGTAAGCTAATTAGTCTAACAGTTTTGTGTTTTCAGGAAAACATAAATTAAAAAAAAAACCTACTGTTTTAGAAATAAATGACAGGAACATATACCTTGAAACGTTATTTGACACTGTATGTTATGTGTTGATACGTTTTCATACTTATATTTGTGTTACAATAATCAGAAATTGAAACGTCGTCTTTGGAAATTGATCGCGGATATCCTTTAATGACCAATCAATTTCAAGTTTAACAATTATTCAACATTTCTCTCCCTTTGACTGTCACTGGAATTTGAGGTATTGCTTTAAATTATGTAAAAAGAATTCTAATAGGAGTATTTTTCTCAAACAAATGCATACGGAAAGCGTACGATAAGAAAAGTTATTTTAAATGAAAGGGGTCTATGCTGTTGAACAGATTGAACCAAATTTTGATCGATTTTCACGTTATTTAGAATAAATCTATCAAAAAAGTGTGTGCTTCAACTTCCCTAAACTCTATGCCAATGAATAATATTCATAATGCACACTTATACAGAGGCGGATCAAGGATTTTTTTAATTGGCGTAATAGTATAAAATAGAATGTATCCTGCTAAAACAAAAGGATGATTTTATGATTAAAGTTTTCCATTCAAAAGGGGTGTTGGCGTAAAACATCTTCAAATCATAGTTATCTACTAGAGAATTCCACACATTTCTAAGAGATGATACTGTTTAAAATGCCCGTGTTTTTATTGTTATTCCAAAAAGTCCTCACTTATGAAACTCCGGCTCAGCATATTTTTCAGTTTAAATAACGTTGCATCATTTCAAACATAAACAAGTATTTAAAAGGAAAAGTATACAAATAATAATGTTCTATTATCCAATTCACAGCAACCCCACAACCACCAACATTAACCGGTCCGACAACAGTTTCACCAAGAACAAGAGTGGCATACAGAACACCAGAAACGTGGACATGTGTATCTTTGGGTGGTTTCCCAGAGCAGACGATGTCCATCAGATTAGAAAACTCTGTTTTCACGACGGAAGTCACAACCAAATCAGAGTATGATCAAACTTCAAAGACATATAAAGTTATCGGTACACTTGATTGGAGTCCAGACACCAGTAATAACGGTCAAAGTTTATATTGCGATGTTACTCATCCAGAAACGTTAGGACCAAACAACCCACAGACAGTTAGTCTTCAGCTGACAGTGCAAGGTAAGAATCGTAGAAACTCAAGAGTTATCTCTCTTAGTTTAACCGAAGAATGTCATCAATAAACTTTTGATGGAAAACATATTAATACAAAAGTATTTTTTTGATAACGGATGTAACAGTCACACCATATGCTCCATAACTGACTGGACCAATACCAGTTTCCTATGGTACATATGCATCTAATATCTGAACCTGTGTATTTATGTTTATTTTATAGCCTTTTCTATTATAACAATCACACCATAAACCCAATTTAACTGACAGCTCCTGTCTCAGTTCCCTCTAGTACACCACGCCCATGGAACTATGTATCTATATTTAGCCCATTATATTTTCTCTATATTCCAGCCACACCACAAACCCCAGTACTGACCGGTCCAGCCTCAGTTATCTCTGGTACATCTCACACGTGGACTTGTGTATCCTCCGGTGGTTTTCCAGAGCAAACTTTATCCATCAGGGTCGGTAACTATGTATTTGGTAATGAGGTGACGTTTAATACAGTATACGATGAAAGTTCTAAGACCTACAGAGTTACAGGAACACTTGTATGGAGTCCTACAACCACTTACAACAGAGAAACACTTTACTGTGATGTTTTACATCCTGACACCTTAGGAAATAGTCCACAGACAGTCAGCTTGCCACTCACTGTGCAGGGTAAGAAATCAACAACGCATTTTACAAACATTTGTTTTATCTTGTGATGAACAAGGTATAGAAAAAATGACCAAACGCCAAAATCAATTATCGTGAATCCTACACTGTCGATACAACATAAAATTCACGATAGCACAAATCTTGTTCCATCTTTGGAGACTTCATTAACAATGAAAATGATGGGATGAAATAAATTATTTTAAGGCAAGAGTTATACAAAACAATAATAAACTGATTTCACCCTACTAGAAAGCATCTTGACACTCAAAGACTTTTTATTAGCTGTTTTATAATAAACAAATTATATCAGTTCATATATTCCCAGCTGTGCGATTAGTATGAAAATAAGGAGATTTTGTATAATTATCAGTAAGACAACTTATCATCTATCTACCACAGGCTTATTTATTGAAAAATTTGTAAAAATGACCATAATTTCAACTGAAATTTGTGTATGGATGCTTTCCCTTTCATCCTTTTGGTTATAGGCTAGCAAGAAATTTATAGTGAGACCTTCTTACTAAACAAGTCCTTGGTATGAAAAATTTAATATATTTACATATGGTAGTTTTAACGACCTTGACTGGCTAGTTTTTAACGGTATTATAAGTTTTTTTTACATGTATAATATAATTTTTACACGATGCAATACTTTCGTCACAAACAGAATGTTTGTTAAGGAACAATAGTAAGACATATTGGATTAACTTTCACATATGCCTCAGAAAAAATGAAAAGAATGCATAAGAATTTACACCAATGAGCACCTGTCAAAATACAAATTTAAATGATTTAAATCCATTTAACTCCGGGCATTATTAAACATCAAAATTCTTTCAACTTATATAATTGTGTATTTAATCATGCATCTTGTTTTTATTATACTTGAAATGTTTGTGTAGGACTAGTCCTTGCTAACGATTCAATATAAGATACTGTCAGTTGAAGGCGGATCTCCATTTAATATTAGCTCAAATAGTGCATGCGTACTTTTCAGTATACTCAATTGTGTACTTTAATATAACATATTACGTATTTGTTATTATTTAATACCGCAAATTGGGCGTATCTGAAAGACCAATGATAAACGTTATTCTCATGGATCGTTGGAATTTTCTGTATTATTTCAGTTGAATTTAAGGATGTACGTATGTGAGAATTAGAATTAGAATTTGTGTCAGATGTTCGGACTCCTCGTTGTTTATTCCTCCGATACTGGGTAAAATATTTGCCAAATACCACCCATTTTTCGTTTCATATAATACTTCAGTAGCACATAAAAGGTCATTTACCAAAATTGAAGCAGATTCGAGATTTCTTTTCTTTCGACTTGAGACCTAAATACTCCCAATGCAAATCCTAGTCCGCCATTTTCCGCTATTTTTCAAAACACAAATATCTTGAAAAGGAGCCTCATAACCTATCAATATTTTTAGCTTATTGATTTTCGTTCCTTAAGTTAAAATTGATACTATAAGTCGAAATAGCATTAGTTAACTTAACTAATGCTATTTCGACTTATAGTATCAATTTTAAATTCTTGATTTCTTAAATTTCACATAAGTACATCCTTAGCGTATTATGAATAAGAACACACCAGATTCTTCAAACAAACAAAAAAACAATCTTTGAAAGTAGGCGGTCTGTCGATTTCAAGCTTACTTATTCCGTTACTTTAGAATGTGTTTTGTTGACTAGAGACCATGAGAATTAGAACAATGCTAGTAACACAGTCGGTTCTTGGTCTTACATGTTATTGGAACGGAAACAGTATTTCCAACATTGCAGTGCAAATAAAAATAGTCACACTAAGCACGGTTTTTAGAGACGATTCGATAAACGGTGACCCCTGATGATTACATTTCGTCTAAGGAATAGAATAAAATCTTATTTCTCGTATCGTGCTTTGTATATCGCTTAATCATTAACACTCTTGGCGTTTTTCATCTGAAAACTTCTCTCATTACTTTATCTTAATTTATACAAATAATTTAAAAAAGGACTATTTTAGTACAGTTACCATGAATACAAAGTGACCACAAATAAATCGTAACACAATCACATTATTGTATTTTATTCTGAATTTACAGCAATTCCCCAGCCACCAACATTAACAGGTCCAACAACAGCAACATCTGGTACCCCAGAAACGTGGATATGTATATCAATGGGAGGCAACCCAGAACAGAAGATGTCCATGAGAATAGGAAACACTTTATTACCCAACGAGTTGACAACTAGCTCGGAGTTTGATCAAAATTCAAAGACATACAAGGTAACAGGTACTCTTGTATGGAGCCCCAAAACCAGCAATAATGGAGAGATAGTGTACTGTGATGTGACGCATGAAACATTAGGGAACAGCCCACAAACCGTCAGCTTACCTTTAACCGTTAAAAGTAAGTATTTAATGTTTTGTTTTATCATTATGGATTTGTATTATTTGTGTAATTTCTGTTGAATTTCCGGTCTCTTGGCATACTGTATGACTATTGATGAAGATTCTATGTTGAGCTTTGTGTCGCATTTTGTGTCGTCGGGTAGCTTTCGCATTGACGTATAACACACATCTCTGGTTGAACATAAATATTGTTTTCAATCCATCATATATATATAGGAAGATGTTGTACGAGTGCCAATGAGACAACTCTCCATCATGTTCTTTAAATTTTCAAGTAAGTTTTACCTAATGACTGGCAGTTCTGATTTTATTCCATAGCATTCCGTCGTGTAGAAATAATTTTTATTCAAAGATTTCCAAGAATTTACTAAATTTGTCTGACAGAACACCTGGAGGCTTCATTCACGAGAAGACTTATTCTTCATATACATATAGGTAAATGTCCTCACTCAAGTCTTTGATCGGTAGTATGGGGTGCATCTTATACTTGTTATATATGTTGATTTTACTGCAGAGTTGTTTTATCGAAAAGTAACGAGTACCTTCTGTTTTTATTACCTTCTGTTTTTTTTCTTACAGCAACACCAGAGACACCATTATTGACTGGTCCCACGACGATGCTTTCTGGTACCTCAAATACGTGGACATGTCTGTCCCTAGGTGGCAATCCTATACAAACCATGAGTATGAGGATTGGTACAACACTTCTAAATAGCCAAGTAACCATTAGCTCAGAATATGACGAAAAGTCAAAGCTTAACAGAGTAACTGGTACACTTGTATGGAGTCCAGAATCCAAACATAACGGAGAAACCCTGTCATGTGATGTTTTACATCCGGACACTTTAGGTCAAAGTCCACAGACAGTTAGTTTAACATTAACAGTGAACTGTAAGTATACTTTAAATATCAATGTACATTCAAACACATAACAAACAGCTTGTGAACCCTTAGTCGATGCCACGGCTTGTGAACCTTTAGTCGATGTCACAGCTTGTGAACCTTAAAGCATATGCTTCAAGTTGTGAACCTTTATTCGATGTCACAGCTTGTGAACCTTAAAGTATATGAGTGCTTCAAGTTGTGAACCTTTATTCGATGTCACAACTTGTGAACCTTAAAGCATATGCTACAAGTTGTGAACCTTTATTCGATGTCAAAGCTTGTGCACCTTTAGCATATGCTACAAGTTTTGAACCTTTATTCGATGTCACAGCTTGTGAACCTTTAGCATATGCTTCAAGTTGTGAACCTTTATTCGATGTCACAGCTTGAGAACCTTTAGCATAAGCTACAAGTTGTGAACCTTTATTCGATGTCACAGCTTGAGAACGTTTAATCGATTTCATAGATAATGAACTTTTGGTCAATACCATAGCGAGACCATAGCTAGTGAACCTATATCGACATCACAGCTTGTCACAGTATTAGTAGTCATAGGAAGAATAGCGAATTACAGACTTATTTATCTTGAAGGCATATTTACCAAAAAAAATGTATACACATGTACACTAGAGATCTTTTAAAACCTTATTTTCAAACGTCATTTGCGTCAGATATAATTTGATAAAAAGTTAATTAGTAAAAAAGTAATAATATTCACAATGTATAAACTTATGATAATAATACATATGACTGTAGATATTTATCCAGAACAAATTTTCATATAAAGAGAAATGCTAATTTGTACTTTTAGCGACACCAACTAAACCAACTCTCTCAGGTCCAACTAAAATAACAACAGGAGTACAAAAATCTTGGACTTGTACGTCACGTGGCGCTTTTCCAGAGCAATCAATGACTATCAGGATCGGTAACTCTGTGTTCGGTAACGAAGTGACAGTTAACTCAGTATTTGATGATAACAGTAAGACGTATGAAGTGACTGGTACCCTATTGTGGACTCCTAGTACCAGTAGTGATAGGGAAGTGCTGTATTGTGATGTATTCCATCCAGAAACATTGGGCAGCAACAACCCACAAACAACTAGTTTATCACTCACTATTAAAGGTAAGGATAGTTAACATGCGAACTCATTAATAGCTGGACTATAGGTTACTCATAGGTAAAGCACACAACAGAAACATTAAGCTAGTTAATATGCGAACTCATCAATAGCTGGACTATCGGTTACTCATAGGTAAAGCCGATACAACCAGAAACATTAAGCTAGTTAACATGCGAACTCATCAATAGCTGGACTATCGGTTACTCATAGGTAAAGCATACAACCAGAAACATTAAGCTAGTTGACATGCGAACTCATCAATAGCTGGACTATCGGTTACTCATTAGGTAAAGCATACAAACCAGAAACATTAAGCTAGTTGACATGCGAACTCATCAATAGCTGGACTATCGGTTACTCATAGGTAAAGCATACAACCAGAAACATTAAGCTAGTTAACATGCGAACTCATCAATAGCTGGACTATCGGTTACTCATAGGTAAAGCGATACAACCAGAAACATTAAGCTAGTTAATATGCGAACTCATCAATAGCTGGACTATCGGTTACTCATAGGTAAAGCGATACAACCAGAAACATTAAGCTAGTTAAACAAATCATATAGCTGATAAATCACTATTAAAAAGGTATACTTGTAAAATTAAGCTATTTTACCCAGAAACTTATAGCTAAGCACTCACTATTAAGGTTAATGGAATAAAACAAGCTTAAAAACTTGATTCCACATCCACAATCTTATAGTAGACATAAATCATACGCTGAAACTAGAAACACAAGTACTACTGAACTACGATCAAACAAACAATTGTAACAGTGAATTATTTGACTGACAAATTTCATCTTAAATAATAAGAATGTGTTGATATTATTTTACCTTATTATATGAAGGTTTTTTAACTTTTCCTTTTCTTTTGACAGATGCACTGACGATTATAGCACCTAAAACATTATACGATCCTTTCACCGAAGACGCAGTAACTTTAGACTGTGTGATCACATCCGGGACTCCAACAGAAATTAAATGGTACAGAAACAGTGATCGGATTTTTGTGTCTGTTGATCCTAGATTATCGGGTGGTAATACCGATAATCCAGCTTTAACGATATCTGAGATAGAGATGGCTGATGGTGGAAGTTATGTCTGTGAAGCGACCAATGAATTCTCTACAGTAGACACCAATACTATATCAGTGTCCCCAATTGGTAAGTTATGTCTGTGAAGCGACCAATGAATTCTCTACAGTAGACACCAATACTATATCAGTGTCCCCAATTGGTAAGTTATGTCTGTGAAGCGACCAATGAATTCTCTACAGTAGACACCAATACTATATCAGTGTCACCAATTGGTAAGTTATGTCTGTGAAGCGACCAATGAATTCTCTACAGTAGACACCAATACTATATCAGTGTCACCAATTGGTAAGTTATGTCTGTGAAGCGACCAATGAATTCTCTACAGTAGACACCAATACTATATCAGTGTCACCAATTGGTAAGTTATGTCTGTGAAGCGACCAATGAATTCTCTACAGTAGACACCAATACTATATCAGTGTCCCCAATTGGTAAGTTATGTCTGTGAAGCGACCAATGAATTCTCTACAGTAGACACCAATACTATATCATTGTCCCCAATTGGTAAGTTATGTCTGTGAAGCAACCAATGAATTATCTACAGTAGATACCAATACTATATCATTGTCCCAATTGGTAAGTTATGTCTGTGAAGCAACCAATGAATTCTCTACAGTAGACACCAATACTATATCATTGTCCCCAATTGGTAAGTTATGTCTGTGAAGCGACCAATGAATTCTCTACAGTAGACACCAATACTATATCAGTGTCCCCAATTGGTAAGTTATGTCTGTGAAGCGACCAATGAATTCTCTACAGTAGACACCAATACTATATCATTGTCCCCAATTGGTAAGTTATGTCTGTGAAGCAACCAATGAATTATCTACAGTAGATACCAATACTATATCATTGTCCCAATTGGTAAGTTATGTCTGTGAAGCAACCAATGAATTCTCTACAGTAGACACCAATACTATATCAGTGTCACCAATTGGTAAGTTATGTCTGTGAAGCGACCAATGAATTCTCTACAGTAGACACCAATACTATATCAGTGTCACCAATTGGTAAGTTATGTCTGTGAAGCGACCAATGAATTCTCTACAGTAGGACACCAATACTATATCACTGTCACCAATTGGTAAGTTTTTCTGTGAAGCGACCAATGAATTCTCTACAGTAGACACCAATACTATATCATTGTCCCCAATTGGTAAGTTATGTCTGTGAAGCAACCAATGAATTCTCTACAGTAGATACCAATACAATATCATTGTCCCCAATTGGTAAGTTATGTCTGTGAAGCGACCAAGGAATTCTCTACAGTAGATACCAATACAATATCATTGTTCCCAATTGGTAAGTTAAGTCTGTGAGGCGACCAATGAATTCTCTACAGTAGGCACCAATACTATATCAGTGTCCCCAATTGGTAATATAAAAAAGAAGATGCGGTATGATTGCCAATGAGACAACTGTCCACAAGAGACCAAAATGACACAGACATTAACAACTATAGGTCACCGTACGGCCTTCAACACTGAATGAGCAAAGCCCATACCGAATACCCATACCGAATAGTCAGCTATTAAAGGCCCCGATAAGACAATGTAAAACAATTCAAACGAGAAAACTAACGGCCTTATTTATATAAAAAAATGAAAGAAAAACAAATATGTAACACATAAACAAACGACAACCACTGAATTACAGGCTCCTGACTTGGGACAGGCACATACATAAATAATGTGGCGGGGTTAAACATGTTAGCGAGATCCCAACCCTCCCTAACCTGGGACAGTGGTATAACAGTACAACATAAGAATGAACTATAAATATCAGTTGAAACTGGCTTAACTCATCAGATGGACAAAAATACAAGGGACGTGGCCGGGTACTTATACATCCCGACACAAAAAGACACAATGAACAGATCTGAGAGTACTCGCAGTTATCTGACAGCTAGTTCAAAGCCACTAACAACTAATAAAAAAATCATGCATCTAAGACTAAACTATCAATCGTGTCCCCTTGGGCGAGAGTACCAAAATAGGATTCAGATATAAAATTAAACAAATACTTAATTTCAAATGTTCGTTTGTTCATTCTATCTATCATTGTAATAAATTATCAATAACAATTTGTAAAACTAAAAATAAAGGTTGTGATAAATGCTTGTTTCAATTTAACCCATATGATCAAATAACATGTATGGTCATCTCGTACTGGACCGTACGCGTATACTCATACGGTCCGACCGTACACGTAAGGTCGGACCGTACGAGTATACGTATACGGTCCGGACCGGACCGTACGCGTACAGTCCAAATACTCATATGGTCTGGAACATATATAACATACTAGTAATAATTTGCTTTTAATTTACTGATAACAAAATCAATATTTATACGAATAAAATCAATATTTAATGATTTTATTACATTGTTGAATAGGAGCGACAAGTTTACATGGATCATTTCTAAATTTCCGGGCACGGTTAACAACATTTCCGTAAAAATGAGGATGTGCTATCCTGTTTGAAATAAGTTTTCTACAGGTATAACCAAACTTCAAAACCAAATCAATATATTTATGGACAAATTTAGTAAAGGTTTTAAGTAATTTATGGTAACGATATCCCTGGTTTAATAATTTACCAGTAATTCATAGATTGCGTTCTTTGAAATCAAAAGCGTCACAACAGACACGGGCATAGCGAACGAGTTGTGAAAGTTACACTTTATATTGGTCAATAGCAATATGTATATGCTCCATTTATGGGCATTATGTTTTCCGGTCTGAACGTCGTTCGTCCGTCTGTCCCGCTTCAGGTTTAAGTTTTTGGTCAAAGTAGGTTTTGATGTAGTTGAAGTCCTATCAACTTGAAACTTAGTTCACATGCTCCTCATGATATGATCTTTGGAATTCTTATTTTAATGACATTGTCAAATTAGAGTTTTGACCCCAATTTCAATAAACATAGAAAATGATAGTGCGATTGGGGCCTCCGTGTACTATAAACACATTCTTGTTTTATTTGTTATGTTTCAAATCAAATTCTCAAAACCTACCATTTAACCAGGAAGAAAAATAGAAAAAGGGGGTGTATAATACAGTTTGACAGCTTCAGAGATTTGTTTTCGTTTTTTATCTCAAGATTATCAAAAACTTATGGACAAACGAATACAAAACAACGCAAAACATGTGGCCTTAACTGAAACACAACACTTTTGATTCGAGATAATCATTTAATGAATAATGTCTTGCTCAAATATATTTACTTCAGGGGTGTGAAATTAACGACAAAGTGTTTGTTTTCACTTCAGTGTGAAAATGATATAATGGAAATATACTTTGTACAAATAGATATTAAATCACAATCACGGGTATGATATCAGTAAGGCGCGTAATCTAAAATTCATGAAGTAAATGCTGGTCAGATGAGTATGAATAATACATTTTTAGGTGTGAGTGAGGTAACACGGGGGAACTCATTTCCAAAATTCAGTTTTTTATGTAATATTTTCTCACTTCCAACGTTTCTTTCTTTCCTTTCCCCTTATATCCCACGTCTGTTATAAAAGAGCAACAACCTCGAATTACTATATGATATATCCACAGCAAATGAAAGTGATTGCCACATCATTTTTTTATTTCAGAAAAACCTGCTACAGAACATTACATCATAACAAAGATTCTCAACGGTTACAACAAACTTGTACGCCCAACAGACCCAACTGTTAATGTTACGCATTTTCTTATTCCGAGGGAACTTGTACATTTTGTAAGTATCATTTTAAAATGATTTGTGTGTCTGTGTGTGTGGTAGTGTTACATACAAAATATAGCAGAAGGATAATACTATTGCAAATTCATCAAAATTGATTTTTGAGTGGCCCCGTTGTTTTGGGATCAATGTTTGATTTTGAAAGAACTTGTACAGTTTTTTTTTTCGAGAAACAGTGTTTGATTATGATAGTACTTGCACAGTTTGGTTGTATTTCTTTAATATAGCTACTTGTTTTTAATTTACAAAATAAAAAATTTAAGGGCAAAAGTGACCCTTCTGTTAATGAAACATTATTACAATTTATTGTGTCTCTGATCAGTAAGAATTGCTTCTTTGTTTTACACAGTGTCCGGTTCCGATAGATCAGTAAACACTTGTACACGTATGATAACTTAAATACCAGCATAGCACGTAAACTATACAGTTTGTTTACTGCATGCTATGGGAACAACCTACCTAGCTTATATCAGTAGCCAAGCGAACTGGATTTACTTTTATGTACTGGCAATTGGCCTTGGACACGACGCAGGGCTAATAACAAGTCTGTAGTTTATAGGTCACGTATGGGTTAAATATGTGGATCTTATTGTGCCTCTTTAGTTGATAAAACTTACTTTCATTCAAAATGATAATTGTTTTTATTGAAAGTGACACTAGGTCAGGGTCAACTTGTGAAAAGTCCACTTGACCAGGAGAATCGGTTGTTTTTATAATTATTTACAGATAGAATGGAACAGATAGAATGGATCGTTAAATGAACAATAAAATGAACTTCTTGCCAATTTTGTGTACTATAATTTGCCTAGGGCTCTTGATATTAACTGTTAAAAAACTGGAGAAGATTTATAACCTCCACCCATTAACAGCGTTATTGAATACATCTATCGCTTAGTTGGTAGAGCGGTGACTACTTTATTAGATTCCCAGGTGCTAACCCCGGCTTGGTCATTTTGGAAGGATAGTCATTTTTGTGACAACAAATATACGCATCTTTCAATGTATTGATAATATTCAAGTACATGCCACTGTTTGGAGATCTTAAAAAAGCGCCGTTTCGTTCGGCGCTGAAACGGGCCAGCATGTACAGTGTTACTTTTGGAAAGGCGGTCACCTGTCTTAACTAAAAACTATTTTGATACCATCAAAAAGAAAATATCTACCTGCTTGTTTTTTTGAATAAGTAAACAAATATCTTTTAAATTGAGAAATAGCCATCGAACTTAATTAAAATGGCATTTTATCTTGTTTACATTGGTTACCAGACTGGACTTAAGTTATTGTTTATTCAGGACAGTAGACTTGTGAATTACCAGTATTGAATAACACTTATTTATTTTTCTCGTGAAGTTTGTCCACGTCGACTGGACAAGACAATATTTTCAACTTAATTTCTTTTTCGCAAATCAAATCCATATTAAATCAATCCCATAATATCTATTTAAGGAACGAATGTAATAATGTTTCTGTCTTTGAACAAATAACATCAAAAACTGTGAAGACACTGACTATCCCTCGTATTGAAAAGTGTGCACAACATTTTTGAGGTTACTTCGAATATACAGAAAAATATGTTAGTCATTCCTTATAATTAAAGTTTTACTTCCTTTATTTAGGAGTAAGCCATGAAAAAATGTCGATCACGTCATGGCCATATGACAAAATTATGTATATGCGCTGATAGATAAAAAACTTCGAGTCAATCAGAAGACTTTTTACATCCAAAATTGATTTCGAGGAAATTGGCTCTTCCTCTCAAGTAGGGGCGTCCGAAATTCTCTACAGTTCTTATCTTTCTCAGAAACGCTCAAACCATCGGTATATCATACTTTTTGAGTTGTTCAGTCTTTAGTTTTGTGTTTGTGTACTGTTGCTTGTCTTTATATGTTTTAGCTAAATCATTGTCAAATCATTTTCGACTGATGAGTACCAATGTCTTTTTGGTATCTTCCGTCTCTCCGTTACAGCAGACAGAGCATATCTGATCTGAAAGGTACATCATCTACTTGCCACTATACATTATGTACTGTGTTACAACCCTAGATAAAATCCGACTAGGAATTTAAAGAAAATTCTCAACTAATGAAAGTTTCATTTTATAGCATAGTTAGATTAGTGGTTTAGACGCTGGACATATGCAGTGTTGCCATGATGTAGAAACAAAGCAGGGGTTCGAATCCCGCTAAGGGGAGAACCAAATTCGGTAATGGTATTGCAAATTTGAGGATCTATCAACATTGTTGGAATATATAAATATCTTCCTTTATCTATATATAGTTAATTTGATAATTCTTAGAAGTGCAGTACATATTTTTATGTTTCATTTAAACATCGTGCATGCACTTATGTATACACTGTACATAAAATAACAATTCATTTTCCGATTGTTATGTCGTTTAGGAATCACGCCTACACTTTCCACAACTATATGTACTTTAGCCCAGTATGGATCCATATAGGGGTTTAACGTCCTACTCAGCAATACAAGTAATGCTCTATAAGTCGGACTGACCCATACGAATTCAATGTCAATATAGAAGTACAAGTATTGAGTAATACAGTTTTAAGTATGTTTTTGTTACTACAAATAGATTGTTGTGATTGAATTGTGAAAGACCTGTTAATAGTCTCGGATTAATAGAATACAAATATTGAATTGTGTAATAATCTTGGTACGTTTACACAAAATAAAGAAATTATTACACAAATATTATTTTATTTAATAAAAAAACAAAACTTAAAAATAATTAATTCCTCCCATACTTTGAATCGTTCGGTTGCTCCTTTACACTGTTGTTTCTGACATTTGTTTGTAATCTGCTCTAAAACTTTTACTCTATGAATTTCCAAACAACTTCCAATATCCAACAAATTCTTGGGAAGAATATAATAGTGTAATTTTTTTAAATATTTTTTTTGCGAAAAATGGATACTTTTTGTTTTTTTGCCCCGATTAAATGGGGGATACGCCCTCTATACTCTCAAGAATCCACCACTGATTAAAGCAATATAACGTTAAATGTGACGAGACGCGAATCTCCAAAATGCTTCTGTACATTCAGTCTGGTGATTAGTGCCGTCTTTGATTTCCTCAGCATAATTGAAATAGTTACAGTCTTATAGACACCCTTTTAAAATTTGTTTTTGCAATAATTCATAAAAATCTATATTTTTTTGTTAAAAATCTTTAAAAGTTTTGTCATAAATATATTTGAAGATTGTATCATGATACATTCGTATGTACCCTACGGCAGTTTGTATTCATCAGCTTCAGTCTTAACACGGAAGTTTTTCAGCCAATAAGAATATTTTTTTTATAGTTATACAATGGTATCTAAATAAACTTTTTTTATATATATATTATTGCCGACGGTAGACTAAAGGCATTAGTAGTAACACAAAATCAAAGACCAGTGTGAAAATATTCCATTGACCAAGGATTTGTATAATACTATAAAAATCCTTGTATGGACCAAGCCACATCTCCAGTCGACGTTGATATAAACACTAATACAATCAAGAGACATATATGTACTCGAGCCATGCAGTTACAGAGTCCGACTCATAATTGGGATTATGAGAAAAAGCAAGCAAATCCTTTTAACAATGCTCTTTTTAAAGATCTTGCACTTTTTTTTGTTCACACATTGTTGTCAATATAATTAAATTTTATGCGACCTTCATACAAGTAAGAGGTTTAGCTAGCTATAAAAGCAGGTTAAATTCGCCATTTTTTACATACGAAAATGCGTGTACCAAGTTAGGAATATGAAGGTTGTTATCCATTCGTTTGATGTGTTTGAGCTTTAGATTTTGCCATTTGATAATGGTTTACATTTTCTTCGGAGTTTTTGTTATTTTTACTTTTTTTCGTAAGATGTGACCTCTTTTAGTCCCTTTTCTTTCAATGATGTTTCTTGATTTTTAAATATTTTCCTGACCTAACTATCTTCCCTTGTTTGGTGAGAAGATTTGTCAATTTGGATCTTTGTGCATCATATGTGGCACAACGTTTGTTTGAGGGAACGAGGCCGCTGAATAATGAATTTTTTTTACTTCATTGTGACCCGAGATAAAATGGTGATAGACTCTGATAACCGTTAAACACCCGGAACTTGAAACCATATAAATAAAAACTAAGCGAAATAAAGAACGGTTAACTCGATACGTTATAGTGTGTACTACGTAGAGAACAAATCTACATATTACATATCTCCGCAGATAATTAGACTTGAGTAGGCGGCGTTATATGTATTTAATCTAATAATTAAAAAACGTCTTTCAAAAGAATGCATATTTTGTATTAAATAAACTACTAAGTCTATAGTATCTAAATCGAACTATGTGAACTGGGACATTCTGTTATGTATTTTACCACCTTAACAAATCTATTACTGTAGGCGATTTTTTATCCTTTGTAAGTCCTTGTTCGGATTTGTTATTTTCATTCCAAAATATTTAACTATTAGATAGATCTTTAAGATTTTAAAGGCAATTGTACTGAATGAATAGAATTCTTCCTCTGACAAATTTAAACAACTTAATATTTGTGGCAATCAATTTTTGGTGTGTGAACGTTCCTGGTGAAGGTCAATTTAGAAAAGCACTTGAAAAGAACCACAATTATAAAGAGCTTATTTACATTACATAACAATCCGGATTAAATTATTAAATTACCACATCGTCGAATAAAAGATAATTCCTTTCTGAATGAATGAAACCAAAAAAAAAAAAGAAAAAAAAAGAGCAAAGTTATTGCACTAAATTTTTTTATGACATATTATAAGAATTTTATATAATACAAGTACACACCATTGATATCGCTGGTCCGTGGCTGAATTAAAGTATATAACTATGCGCAAGCCTTATTTTAGTATTATTTTTTATCTGATAAAGTCATGCCGATTATAAGATACACAGTTTTCTCTGCTTTCAAATGTTTCTGTTTGAACCCGTTCGTCGAACTGGAACTTATCAATTATTGGTAATATTAATTATTTGGATAACAAAAGGTCCTGGAATGGAGTATTTTTTAATCAACAGCATTGTCCTATGTTAGTTATAAATACAGTTGAATTCTTTGATTCACTGTTTTATGACATGCCCGCTAACAAATTGAAAACGGTTCCTATATACACCTTATTTTTGGTCCAGATTTTTAGTATTCGTATTGTTATCTTAGAAAGTCTTACTGATAAAAATACTACAATAGCTAACAATTTGACAATGATTGAATTTAGTAGTGTCAACCCTGTGATTATGATCCGTGTATATAACATAATCCTAAATACACCGTTTAGTGGTGCACCTGTTAGATGCGGAACGTACAGATAAGGTAATAGGTAACAGGTGAACATACTATTGGTATCGGTATCGGACTCGACCCGAAACTTCTTAATTATTGGCAATATTAATTACGTGGAAAACAAAAGGGCCTGGAGTAGTGTAATTTTAATCTACACCTTTGTACTATATTAGTTATATAAAGCTGAATTCTTTTATTCGTCGTTTTTACGTGATGACGGCTGACAAATTGGACCTCGTAATTTTAGTATTATAGATATTCGGATAAGCATTTATCACGCATTAAGCTTGCCCTTTTGGTATTGACAATTGAAGTGTTTATTTTTATGCTTATCAATCGTGTTGTTAAAAAGTCGAGTAACTAGATATATAAGAAGATGCGGTATGAGTGCCAATGATACAACTCTCAATCCATGTCTAAATTTGTAAAAAGTAAACCACGAAGCCTTAGCTCACACCGAACAACAAGCTATCACAGCTATAAAATAATATAACTACATGTATATAGAAGCTAATTCACCACCAAGTGTCTCTTGAGTAGCTTAAGACGTATATAAGGTCAGCGCTTCATGTTTGTAAACGGTTTTTCGAAAACACGACACAAAAAAAAGAGTTATAACTAATCAAAATGATCGTTTATGTGATATGGTATGGCAGACATCGAGACAAACCACCAAAGACCGTCACATGACGTGGGTGTAAGCAACTTTAGGTGGCCGATGATTTACCAATTGGCACTTGAATTAGTATAGAGTCGATTACAGTGGTTATAGAAACACCAAGATTTAAAAATCTTCAAATCCCTGAATGTCTTTGCCATGTCGGTAAAAAAAAAGAATATTTCTCACTTTTTTTATTCACACAAACAAAGGTTTATGTTGTACTGTTAGTGTTACGCCACTGTCCTATGTTTGGGGAAAGGGTTGGTGCCTTCAAACTAGTTTAACCCCACTACATTATGTATGCGGCTGTTCCAAGTCAGAAGCCTGTAATTCAGTGGTTATCGTTTGTTGTTCTGTTACATATTTGTTTTTCGTAATATCGTATATAAATTCTCGTTTGAATTGTTTTACATTTGACATTTGAAATTTCGGGGCCTATTATAGCTGACCATGCGGTATCGGCTTTGCTCACTTTAATGATAGATGATAGGCCGTGCAAGGACCAATAGTTTTTCTGTTTTTCTGTGTCATTTGGTTTCTTGTGGAGAGTTGTCTCATTGGCAATCATCCCACATCTTTGTTTTATTAATTAAGGCACTCAATACCTAGACAAAAAGGAAAAACAAGCACACACCCTCTAACAAGAATAGTAATCAAACGGGTGATATCATTTGATATTTAAGATTAACAATAAATCGTTTACACAGCCTTCAAACATTTTGTACCTCAATTGGCCTTGTATTAAGACAGATTTTTTTTATATGAATAAGAAACAAATGTTCAATGAATTTCCTACTTTACCCCTAGTCGATCCTAGTCATACAAATAATGTTGTCCCTTTAAATCGAGCAATTAACCTGGCCTGCGTTTCACAAAAAAAAATCTTTTAAAACTGATCGTAGGTATACTGAATTGTTCATGACTTACGACCAATCTATGTTATAAGATTTTTTGTGAATAGTTGACCTGGTAATTATACTGGGATTACTGTGTCAAGGCAGAAACATGAATTATCAACATTTTTCTCATTAAGGCAAAACAAAAAATATATAGATTTATGGTTTCCTTTCTTTTGAAACATGTAGTAGGTACTATAGCTTTAGTTCGGGGATTTCTTTTTTCTTTTTTGCTCAGTTGTTTTACGACGAACCAATTGGAAACAAGCTAAACTTTTGAAACGATAGGCTATCGAAGTGACAAAAAGAGCAAACGCATATTGAAGCATAATAAAACAAGGATTTTGTGGAAACCCTAAACACATATATTTTTTCATTTTTATATTGGCCTAAGCAACTTCTTTTTTTTTAATTTTTATATTGACCTAAGCACATTTTTAATCTTTATATAATTGCAGTATTTTGTTGCGATTCCGATCAATCTTTTTAAAACTTTAAACAAACTTTGACATTTTTTAAATGATTAAATACCCACGTAGTAGATTAAACATTGCTTTTTATATACATGTATGATTAATAGAGAAAATTAAGGTGTGACCCTTGAACATACCACTTGGTGGTTTTTGTGTTTGTGTAAAAGGTTTTGAAAGAAATATGTATTTGAGAGGAAGATTTGTCACTTTTAGACGATTTAATACTTATTAAATGAGCCATAACATTCATGTTATGATTCATGCATCAGATGTAATATTATATAAACTTGTAACAAACGAGCATGTAACGAGGCATGGATCCGAATTTTGAACAGATTCTGTATTAAATAAACTATAACAGCCCGAAACTTTTACCGCAATCTTAATGTGTCTTTTACTTTTCGATATTGTTCCCTGATGGTTTTTTTTTATCATAGCTTTGCTGCGTAAAAAGAACCAAAATAGTCTGTGAAAACAATTTTCAAAACCATTTGACAATGATTAAAAAAGATTAAAAAGTCCATCACTTTGTACTCTCATTATACCCTAGAAATATCCATATAAGTATAAGATGTGGTATGATTGCCGATGAGACAATTCACCATCAGAGAGAGACTGATGATGTATACTAAGTAAGCATAAGGCATTGCACGCCCGGCCTACAACAATGAAAAACACCCATATTTTATAGTAAGCTGTAAAAGGTAATTGTTTCTTAATATACTTAAGAATACAGATAGTGCATGTAACGCCACATACTGAAAGTGTACCCTGTGAATATTGATCGTACAATCAAAATCAGAAAAGCCTATAGATCGACATGTCAAATTGATAAAGAGAACAATAAACTGAACATGCCATAAATGATGCATTTGAAATAGAGTTTTATCAATCCATTTTTATATTTTCAGGAAGCTGGAAAGCTTTTATTGGAGTCGATGCAGTGTATGAGTTGGATTGACCCGAGATTGTCCTGGAATAGAGGTCAAAACAGAGTTAGTCTCCCATCATCAGAAATCTGGATTCCGGACATTGTATTGTTAGGACAGTAAGTACAACATATATATAATTAACCTACTCGTCGAGGTTTCATAAATATAGATCATTAAACAAAATTACAACAGTTATAGATTCTGGAGGTAGGAAAATTAGTCTTGTGTTGTTCATCGTGTCCATGCAAGCTAAAATTAAGAGTAAACTATTATCTATACTTTAAATTCATGTTAATCTCAGAAAAAAAGCCAGATAATCACTTTGCTATTAAGGATTTATGGATTGAAATAAAAACTCGAAGTTCATAGAACATTAAACTAAACGAAAACTACACCATGACGCTGTGTGGTGTGAGCCATGGTTCCGTGTTGAAAGCCGTACTTTGACCTATATTTTGTTTTTACTTTTACACGACGTGACTAAGGTGGAGAGTTGTCTAATTGGCACTCATACCACATCTTCTTTTTTTTCTTTCTTTTTTTTTTTATTTAACAATATATACCACCTCTTCTTATATATATTTTTTTTTTTATTTTATTCAACAATATATACCACCTCTTATATCTATATATAAAATAACAAATAATTAAAGCGTTGTACTTTAGTAGAAAAAAAAAAGCTTATTAGAACCGGAAGTAATGGTTGGAAGGATAAACGGATTAAAAATGGTTCGAAGTGATCAGGTGTGCTGGAAAGGTGTATACAATTTAGTTACGAAACGTCTCGTGCAATTTTAAAATGTAAGAAAATTGAGAAGTGATGATTCATTTAATGGAAGCAATTACAATCATGCGCAGGCCTACACATTTCAATACCTAACAGCTATTTTTGAATTGAAAAAAAAACGGGATACAGATTTTTCGATGCATAACATGATGTAACGTTTTCAATGATGTAATTTTTGTTTAAAGTGCAGATAGAGGATGAGCCAACTTAATCTCATAATTTATTTAATATTAGGACCTTCTCGTGTAACAAATACATGGAAATTTACTGCGAGTTTTTTACGCTCCATTTATGGGCATTGTGTTTTCTGGTCTGTGCGTCCTTCCGTGCGTGCGAGGTAGTTTTTGATGAAGTTGAAGTCCAATCAACTTGAAACTTAGTACACATGTTCCTTATGATATGATTTTTCTAATTTTAAATGCCAAATTAGAGTTTTTATACTATTTTCACGGTTCACTGAACATAGAAAATGATAGTGCCGATGGGCACATTCTTGTTAAGTATTTGTATCTTTATTTTTCATTGCAGAAAATATGAACCTGATTTTGAGACAAAAGTTATCGTAACACAGGGCGGTAACGTTGTATATTGTCCCCAGGGACAAATCACATCTACGACCTGTCAAGAAAAAGCAGGAGAAGTTTATGAATGTGACTTCCGGTTCTTGTCGTGGTCCTACGACAAAGTGATGTTAGACATTAGGTTACCAGCGACACAATCTGTTGATTCACACATTGACATGTCGGTCTTTATGGAACATGAAAAATACGAAGTTGTTAGTAGATGTGCAACAAGAGAGGAAGTGAGATATCCTTGTCGAGAAGGAACTTACCCAGAACTTAAATATAGCATTGTGTTGAGTCGAAGAAGGGCATTTTGCAGAGACTATAATCAAAGTCCTACTTGTAATTGAGATATGATCTTTAATGGAAAAACAGGAAAATTAACTTAAGGTCGACACGAGCCAACGAAAAAGCGTATAGAAATATAATATCTATGTTACATGGTGCCACGTTCGAGATATTTACATCTTGGATAGCTTCAATTGGTCTTTTAGGAGCGTCCAGCATGTGAATGTACTTTTATTCATCTACAATAGATAGGGTTTTAATTCGTCATTTAAGACTTAGAAAGACTTTGTTTCGTGAAATCTATTAATCCTTCATATATTTTCATATATTATTTCAATAAATGGCGTAATTAAAAATAAATACACATGTATTATAACATTATTATATATATACATATCTTTTGCATAATTTATTTTATTATTTATTTCATATAATGTTTCATGAATTGTATACTTGTACCATGATTTTTATAAACATGCGTTTAGTTTATTTATAATGTTTTGATATGGATCATCCTTGCTATTTATTATTAAAAAAATCTAACATGTGGATATTGTGTATATTGCAAATCAATTTGCCAATCTACTAATTTGCCATTAGTCCATGTTTTCTACGTTTCGCATTTTTAATAATAGTGCCACTAAAAAATTGTTAGTATCCACATGCAGCAAAACAACCCTATTCATTTCTTCTATACATAAACAGCATAAAATAAGATAAAAATATATATAAACTATCATTCTTTGAAAGTTTCATTTAAATTATATGAATGTTTTTCATACTAGTATGCCGCAAATAAATTAAGGATTGGAATATTTCGATGAAATTAAATTATAATGCATGTTAATAATTTACAAAGCATATTATTATCGTTTGATTTTATTCATGTTTGTTCATCAGGGATGTAGGGCCATGGTTATCAAGGAGCAAAACTATGCCCCCTCACTTTAGGGGGATGAAAGGAAATAAATGTTGTTTTGATTGTTTGTCACTTTCGAAAGTACTACAGGTCGCTGATCGGCCTACAATAACAAGCGAAAACAAATTCGCATAGTAAGCTATCGAAGACTGCCACCTCTACTTTTCAACCTCTACTTTTCAGTCTACTCCTATGCCACTATTCATCCCACATCTTTATAACATAGGATTATACAGGAGTTTATATTTTTCCATCCTAAAATTGTTCATACTTTTCCTCATTTTTCAGTTTTTCTTTGTTCTCAATCCTTAGAACTTCCTTTTTCCCAAATTTCTACTGTGTCCCCTCAGATAAAATAGCGTAAACTTCGAAAGAATCTGTCAAATTTCGTGTGCTACGTCCCACACTGTATCTAGTCCTCGATCTCATATTCATCCTGCAATCAGCTAACTATTGTACAAATAACGGATACACAAATAATTTGTTGCTTTATTTGTACATGTACATGTACAAATTAATAAAGTATCCTATAACCCGATTCCATGTTGAGCAAGCAGAAATATTGATATGTCTTTCTAGGTAACAGTTCATTGTGACTAGGACTACTATACTATTAAACTATATTAGTATAATAGTCCAAGATTTTGGGGTCCTCTTCGCGGTTTATTGGAAAAATCAGAGGCCATTATTTGAATTTTAACAACTAAAACTTGAGTGCCGGGTGTAAATTGCAGGATAAATACAAAAAATGTTTATTGCTGGAAATACAAAATGTATTTGTACTTGCTACGAAACAGGAGAAAAGCTCGGCGAGTCTCTCTTTTCGTCCTGTTTGCAAAACTCGTACAAATAAATTTTTATATTTCAGACAATGTACATATATTGTATACTTATTTATCTGTGCAAAAAAAAAACCCAACAACTATGGAATGGTAGGATTGTTAGAAATTATTTAGTCTTGGAAATGTGATACAATATCGTGCAGTACATATAAAAAAAGAAGATGTGATTTTATTGCCAATGAGACAACTCTCCACAGGAGACTAAATTACATAGAAAATGCAACTATAGGTCACCGAAGAGTTGCGTGAACATTTCGCGAATTGTTCGAGTTTAATGTTTCGAGTTTGTTACATGGGACAACGCCAAGTGAACGTTTTTTTTCTGATAATTTGTGTCTTCCGAAGCCTATGAATATTATATTTTTATTCATTCTCTATCATAATGTTAAAATTTAAGAAGCAATCTTTATTTTCATATATAATTTGAAATATTCATTTCAGCATTTCTAAGAAAATTTCCCTATCAAATATTTACTTAGCGCTATTTTTCGTGGTAGTAGCAATATCTAACGTTGCGTCCTTAACAATGAACAAAGCCGATACCGCAAAGTCAATTATAAAAGGCCCCGAAATGACAATGTAAACAAATCAAACGAGGAAAACAACGGCCTAATTTGTGTACAAAAAAATGAACGAAAAACAAATATATAATACACAAACAAACGACAACCACTGAATTGCAGTCTCCTGACTTGGAACAGGCACATACATAGAAAAATCATAATACGTAATTTAGAAGGAACTTTACTGAGTTTGACCCCAAAATATGAGTTGTTACATTACAGAAATAAACGTGCTATAAAATGGGCGCAATTGGTACCCATAGGAAGGCTTACAACCTGTCGATTAATTTTATTGCGGAAAAGTGGAAGATGCGCAGTTTCAAACATCTGATAATGAGATAATGCGCACTGTTACCTTGTGAGATAATGTGTTAGTGTCTCTTGTAGAGTGTAACGTTGTGGGTTTGCTCAGATTGTTGGTCTATAATAAAACAGGTATTTAAGTTTAAATCTCACTAATACGTCCAAGATATGCATGTTATATAAGCCGTTTAAGCTATCAATAAATAGATATTAGGAAATGAGTTGCCCAGTCGTTCATCATAGATATACATTTCGAAACATTCACATAGGCACGGGTTGTTTTACTTTAAAAATGAGGACGAATCAAAACTTGAACTATGCAGATCAAAGGAAATATCAAGATTTTCAATAACATTTGATATTTTTATATGCACAAACATTTTTAGTAGTAGTTCTTACGCGGCGCTTTTAACACCTACGCTTGGGCTTGAAAAAAAGACATTAAAGACTTAAAGTTCTTTTCCTCTAAACACGGACTGTGTTACACTTGTTCAAAATACACAAACGAAACACGCATGTTGGATTGTATGGATGAAAAACATTAAAATTGATCAGATATGTAATAAAAATAAAATAAAATGATATCCATAAGGAGACAAATCAATCATAAATGATAATAATGGGAGCATATATAGACACTATTTGACGAGTCATAAGACTGAGGTGTTTTTTCAACAACAAAACTTTATAAAAAAAAATTAAAGACAATAAAATAAAAAACGGTTTTGATACGATCAAATGTTTCATTAAGTAATAAATGTAGACACAACCGAATGACCTGGTGTTAATGTAGACACAACCGAATGACCTGGTGTTAATTTAGACACAACCGAATGACCTGGTGTTAATGTAGACACAACCGAATGACCTGGTGTTAATGTAATTTCAGTTTCCGATGTATTATCTTTCAAACTCAAATGAGAACATACATTCATGAAATTTATTTCGTGTACATAACTCGGGTGAATTGTTCCATATTTTTTTAGATTTCTGCGGGGTATTATTTTTTAAGTAAAGTGAATAGAATTAGTTACACTAACACAATGTCGGAGGCTTTAAGTGTGTTGTAAGTGCTGAAGCCACTCTAAACCTCGGACAAACATGCAATTAAAATGTAACAAACTGTAATAGAGTGTAAAGATAAACTAACTTTGACCTTTCATGCAAGAAAGAAGGGACAAACATCATATCAAAATACATATCAAAATACCACACATCACGATGAAAAGTATCCATTGGAAATTCACGCGAATTCAAGACCGAGTTGAGACTTAACTGAATACACTCAGCTCACTTAATTAACGAGTTCATGATATGATATAGTGTAACTTCAAAATTTCATTAAGGGAATAAATACTCTTGTAAAAAAAAACTACACTCTACTAGCAACGTAGGAAACAATTAGTAGAAGATTACGTTTCAGGATTCATCCAAATGTCGTTAAACAATCAAGAATAATTTCAAACATTCCAGAACTAATACCTTATATAGTATTTACTTTTCATGTGAATCAATCCACAACTATATTTCAATATTTACTGTTCATCTGAAACAGTCCATAACCATATATATTACTCACTTTTCATGTGAAAAATGAAAAACTAATTATCAAAATCAATTATACTATTCAAGTGAAAAAAGTGACAAAATTAATTTCAACGCAATATGAATAAAATCACAAATTTCATTACATATTTTATCAATTAATCATTTAACATTGCTTCCTGTTTTTTTATTTATATAAATTTAATTTCTTTGATTTGTGACGAAACGATTCATTTCGAATATGCGAATTGTGACGTATTTGAATAAATAGTCATTCAGCGATGAGTGAGAGTTTTGTAAATCACAATAATATTATATTATTTAGCAGCTCTCTTTTTACAAAAAAATCTTACGATTAGAATTCAGTTGTTAGAATTGATCGTAAGCTATACTGAAGTATGTATATATATGTGACTTACGAATATATTTACCCTTAATGATTTTTGTGTAAAGAGTCGTACAGACTGATAGTTATTGATATTATTCAAATAGCACTACATACATGCAAAGTTCGGTAAAAGTAACCAACATTACTTCAATTAAGTATTAATGACTTTCATATTTCTGCTGTCAAGAAGAAATAGCATCAAAAGTGTGGTGCAAACTGAATAACCCTCGTAGCGGGTTATTTAAAAGTGTGCACCGCATTGTTTAATGTTTAGAATAGACAGAAAATATCACAATCATTCCTTTATTCCATTTACAAGGAGTAAATCATGAGGGAAAAGGTTGATGACGTCATGGTCACATGAAAAAAAAAAATTCTATATGAGCTGATAGACTAAAAACGGTCAGCCAATTAGAAGACGAGTTACATCAAATTTTTGTTAAATGATTTGAAACACTTCTCTAAATATGAGAATTTAGCACATGGAAGAAACAGAACGCAATTTTAATAATGGGATATATATTTTACCAACATCTTTGGGTCGTCCTCACGAAACAGGGATATGCTTTTTACAGCGGATGACTGTGAGGGCATTCCGGTGTATTGTTGCCACAGACATTTCTACCCACGTGACATGCGTTTTTGACTGTTAAGGAGGCATTTAAATATACGATATATGTACATTTTTGGAAAATATAAAAGGAGTAGGTCCGGTAAGGACCGATTTTGGCCTCAAATTTCAGGTTCATCTGACGAAAGATTTTGACCACTTTTTAAACACTTAAGTGTCTATTTTATGTGAATAAATTAGTTCATGTGAAAGATTTTAACAGATTTAGTCATTGAAAACGATCCGATTCAAGCTCAAATATGAAAAATCTACCTAATATGCCGGAAAATGTCACTTTTCAGATGGTTTTTGGTAAAAATGAAAGTGGCCGCATCCGTGTTCATCCTCAACCTTTATATATGTTATGTATTATCATAAAATACAACTTACATTTCAATATTAAGGATGAACACGAATGCGGCCACTTTCGTTTTACATGAAAACCGTCTAAAATTTAACTAAAATGCTAGAATTATGAGGATTTCAGTAATTTAACATGACTTAATGGTGCTAGTACCGGATATATGTGCATTGTATTGTCAAAACAGCCCATATTTATGTAGAAGAAGCATTCTACTGTCCAATAAATAACTAAAGGTTTACATTTTAACAATTTTGTAAAACTGCTATATTTTGGGGCCAAAAAGGGGTCTTACTGAACCTACTCCTTTATTTGTATGAACTTTAGAGACAGGACGAAAAGCGAGGCTCAGTCGAGCTTTTCTCCTGTTTCGTAGCGAGTACAAATACATTTTAAATTTTCCGACATTGTACATATATGATTTTTATCCTGAAATTTGCACCCAGCACTCGAAATTTTGGTTGTGAATGTAAATCATAGTCTTTAATGTTCCAAAGAAATCGACAGATTAAACGCGGACCGCGAAGAGGACACTCAAAATGAACTGGTTGACAAAAGAAAATCCCCATAACCCCGTGCTCAACATGAAAGCGGGGTGCCAGGAGACTTTATTAGTACATGTACAAATAAAGCAAACATATATTTGTATACCTGTTATTTGTACTGTAACATTAGATGGCTGATTACAGGATAAATTGAAATATATTTTTTTAACTCATCGGTGACCTATATTTTTTATTGTTGTTTTCGAATAAGCTGTACGTACATAAACTAAATAATTGTAAAATTTAAGCGAATTCTGTAATTTAGTTCTTTTTTCATTTCGATATTACCTCTATTTCTCCTATTAGATCAACAGAAAAAAGGGACGATAACAAAAATGTATGCTTCTTTCGATGGCAGATTGTGAGCGTAAATGAGCGGTGACCCCGTTTTTTTTATTTCATTTTTCTATTAAGCATAGATAAAGTTCATTTATAGAAAAATATAGCGAAAAAAATTGATTTAGACTCGCGAGCCTCCTTAATCGTATAATTACGCGGATATTATCGTGTGCAAAATAACATTTCTTATCGCTTGTTTTATATTTTTTATATCAATATATGTTCATGAAAATCATTTGTAAAAACATAGATAAATGATCTGAAAATGATGAAAATTAGATATAACTGTTATACAAATATAAATATAATATATAACAACAAACCAGAGTATACTGATAACAAAGAATTATATCACTACAATATTATAGTTATTACGACAAAGTTGAATTCCCTGTCATTTATTCCTCATTCACACGAACATCTCTTATAAAGAAAACAAATATCTATGTACCTTACTTAACCTAACTTTTAGGTATAGAGATGTGATTTATTTGCCGAAACAAGTGCTTGTGAACATCCACCAGAACTTGCGGTCATGCGAAACTCAGTATTTTAGTACTTTGATTTTGAACGTTGAGGTCTATGTCGATTTCCTGTTGGAAAAATAAACAAAACACCAGAATTCCGTAAATTTAATCGTTAAAAAATAGTGTTTTCAAAGGCAATGAGTATTATTACCCTCTGAAAGCAGATGTATTTAACATATAATAAGTAGAATAATACATCTTTGTACTACCCTCTTACTGTGAGATTAGTATGATTGCAAACATTATAATAGTTATACATCGTTTTTCATAACTTTCTATACCCTCATTGAAACACAACGTGTCAATACGGGGATTTTTTAAATGTATAACTCAGTAGACGTAATGTAATACGATTTCAATTATAAGATTATTGTGTAAAATTACGAAACTGCATAGACGTCGCGCAAAATACTGGTGATAATAACGTAACGTCGGAAATATAGCAAAAAGCCGTCTTATTTTCTTGTTTTTTACGTAACGTTTTTCTAATGTGATTTCTAATGTGTAAGCATTGATTCATTCAGGTTTTTTTTCATGGGAATATTTTTTTTCAGTAAAGATATTCATGTATATTTTATTTAACGAAAAATGTATATATATATATATATATATACAACTCGTCTAAACATTATGTTTAGACGAGTTGTATATACATTATGTACACAGCCATGTATCACCATCATTGATGGCGATCCGATGGATACATCTGTTGTAGGGTTGTCACTGACTCAGACGTACTTATATATATATATAATATATATATATATATATATATATATATATTTTATATTTTTTAATTATAAGCAGAGCCACGTTGAATCATTTCATTTGAATCGGAAAGGTCTACTAAAATATTTTATGAGTGGCTAAACAACAGTGCATGATGTTTTATAATTTAATTCTTATTTCAATCCAAATTGTCCAATACAGAAAGAATGTCTAGATGGGTGTCCTCTGAAATAGTTATACGATAAGAGGCATCTACATCAGCAAGTATGTATAGCAGAGATTTCGTCGGTACCAAAGCAGTCTTTGTCTTTAAAAGTTTATATTTTAACGGATCATTGTCACTGATTTTGTCATAATAATGACCCCGGAAAACCTCGAATCCAGGGGGATATGTAGCACCCCAGCTGTCACTCTCTGCTGAATTCAATACGTGTGAACCTTTGGAAATTTTCATTAAATAATAGTCAAAGTTATCATCGTCGGTTTTGACAGCCACAACAGAGTTTATGGATACCAAATCTGATATGTCTTCTGAAAGAATGTCAGTGTCTTGTGCTACTTCTTCTTCGTTAGAAGTTTGTGTTATTTCGCGTGGCTTAATAGTTTTCTTTACCCCGGTATTTTCTACATTTAAACAGTTAAGATAATTCCCCAAAATGCATTGATCGCACGTGTAACAAGAGAGATCGGAAACAATGATTTCATTACATGTACTAGTAAAAACATGATGTATTTGTCTATTTTGCTGGATCGGCTTAAATATTTTGGAATTGTGTCTATCAATTGAGTCCACATATCGAAATACCCTTCTTTTAAATAATGCACTTCTTGGCTTTTTAAGGCTACTTTCGCAGAACGTAAATAAATCCTTCGCATTCTGAATCACTGTATTGCCACGTAGAACAGATATGTCCGCCTGTCTTTTTATAAATCCCCCGCGGCATCTTGAGGCCCTTTTGCATGGCTTGTTTCAAAGAAATTTCTATGGAATGTTTTATATCCGAAATCAGGGATGGCAGTAGATAAACTTCCTAAACAGTGCCGCGATTTATATTGGCTACAACAACCGTCTGTGAATTCATGCATATGATCAACTGTGTATGATATTGAATCTAAATATTCCTTAACTTTCTTTTGGACATATTTTGTAAAATCATTATCATGTTGCAGGTCCGGGGAAATTACGAAAAAATGTTCCGTAATTATTTCCGGAAATTCTTCTGTACTGTCTACACCATCGTATTCTAAAATGGCGTGTCGGTGCATGACGGTTACATGAATGCTGCATTCAGTTCTTTGGAAGTAATTGGATTGGATTTCTTCTTTCTCGACACAGCGATAATTTTCCGAATAATCGTGGATGCATATGCAATGATTGACTGGCAAGTTCTGAACAAGACTTTTAAGTTGATTGCTTTGCCAGTTTGATCGGTGCTGGTGAGCGGGGAAAGTTTCGAGAAGCTTTTTTAAATTGAGAAACATTTCGTTTACGCTAGTTTTCTTTTTTATCAGGGTCAGTCGGCGCCTTACATTTTTACCCTTCGATTTTTCAGTTATATATTCATATTTTTGCCATTCAACAGTTGAAGACGACTGTGATTCGTTGGGTGAAAGTTTGAAATTACCAACTCCGCAAAGGCTACATTTTCGGTCAAGACAATTTTTTCTATAAAATCCATTTACTTTTGGACATAGCGTAATATGTATAAGGTCTGACATTTTCTCAAATACGGGATAGTCACTTTCTTGCGAATCGGTTTCCCTGTCACACGATTTTCTGAACTTCATACATGCTTTGAAAACAAGGTTTGCTTCCACGTGATATCTACAACAGCATGTATTTCTATCTTTTTCAGATGCAGGTCTTACGAAAAACGGTCGAAGTTTCTCAAATGCTCTTTGTCCAATTTTAATTTCCGGATATTTGGCGACAAAATCTAAATACGCATCAGTTTGTGTTTTTTCCAGCACGTGTGTCATATGCGAAGTATATAAGTTTGGTCCCAATCGTTCTCTTTTGATATCGGATTTGTTGCCGGTCGGGTGTGATATGCCATCAGAGAGCCAAAAGTTATAAACTGTTTTCTTTGTTTCTTCTGAAATGGAATCTTTTCTTGTTTTCTGTTGCGTAAGAGCCCATGCAGACGATTCACTTTTAAGAATTCTAGACCTAATACGCTGGCCTCCAGCAACCCTTCTTGCTGGCAAACCTAAATTTTTACACAGTTTAATTTTACCTCTCGAGTTTGCTAAATTTTCCCCGCTGATTGATGCAGTAACAGAATTCATTACCGAACGTGCATTCTTAGATCGCTTTAATTTTGTAGATTTTATTATTTCTTGAATATCTGCAACGACGGCCATTTCAACTGGCGAAACTGAATGTTTCAGATTAGCTATTGTTGGCGATCGAGGGGATCTGCGGGCCAAATAAGTCGATATAACTGCGCATCGTTTAGATGGAGATTTTGGTAAACCTTCTTTAAATTTTCTTAGGGCTCTGGCCTTTTCCATTCTGTTTTTGAAAACATTTGAACCTTCTGGTACAACAAGTGACATTGATGAAAGTTCTACATTTTTTTTACCTCTGTGTTTACGGACATTCATTTTATTTTTCAGTTTTCTTTCATTTATTTTCTTAGATTTCTCCCTTTGTTCTCTCTTTTTTCTTGCATTAATCGTTTGACTATATGTTTTTGTCTCGCTCTCTTTATTCTTGTACAACTTTCCATAAGATTTTCTACTCGTTTCATTTTTCTGAAGCCTTTTTCGTTCTCTGTTCCTAATAAGTATTTCCTTAGCCGAAAGTTTACTTTTTTTTCTGTTATTCATATTTCTGAAAGCATATTTATATTTGAATGTACACAAAATTTTGGTCTGATTTTTTTAAGTCCGATTATTTTAATTGATTGTTGGTTTATAAATACATTCAATAATTAAATATGAGTCTTTTTTGTCTCGTGTTTTATTTTTTTGGAACTAATCATTCTCCTGAAACACCAGAGATCATTTCGGTTGTTTGAAGGGATTGGTGCCTCTTGTTTTGTCTACGAAAATTATCTAATATGGTAACTCTTCTTTTAGATTGTTCCAGAACTTCCTAAAGTCAAATCATTTTTTACGAATTTTAATATAGAATAATATTTTTATTTCATTAAGGGAGCAACCATTTGATTTTAATGGGGGGGGGGGGGGGGGGGGGGGGGGGGGGGGGGTGCTAGGATGAAAAATTTTGTCTCGGTCCTGCCTTTTTATTTTCACTATATTTGGTCCTGCCTTTTTTTACAAGTTTATCCTGGGTTTGTTTGCCAACTGCTCATCCTGCCCTTTTAACCCCACCGCAGTTCGCGCCTGTCCTAAGTCAGGTACCTATAGCTTTTGTTAGTCTTTTATATTTTTTTACTTTTAGTTCATCTCTGTGTTTCGAAGTGAAGAGTGGCGTCCATTTTCTTGATCTAGTATACATTAGGATTTCGGGGCCTACTCAAGACCTCCTCTGGGTGCGGGATTTCTCGCATGTTGAAGACCCATTGGTGGCCTTGAGCTGTTTTCTACGTTTTGGTCGGGTTGTTATCTCTTTGACATATTCCCCGTTTCCATTCTTATTCATTATTTTTTTACTCGAAACTCCTGTCTGCCTTTTTTTTACACTCAAAACCCCTGTCCTCCCTCTTTTTCAAATTTCATTCTAGCCCCCCCCCCCCCCCTTAAAAATCAAATGGAAGCTCCCTAAGGCAAAAACATGCCCATATCGTTTCATGTTTGGAGATCGATTCTTTACAAGTTCTTCTTATAATTTCTTTTGCGTATTGACTCTGTGTGAAATATGACGTTTCATTATTTTTCGACGTTTTTTGTCTCATTGGACATTTTTTCTGATTTTTCTTTTCTTTATTTGCGAAAAGGATAAAATATAAAAACAGCCAGTATTTATATTATCATGTTCAGTATTTGTTGTAATTTTTGAAATCTGTATCAGTATTTTTCTTCTGATTTAATCGCGATACATCGTAGATCCCGAAATCGTCAAAATGGAATATTTGTTTGGATTTCAGATGATACGGGACATTTTTTCTGATTTTAAATTTTTTCAATAGTTTTTTTTTAAAACAAGTAAACTCAAAAAGTTTGGTACCAATTTAAACAGAAATGTTTGTAATTTATAAATTATAAATATAAACGATATCCTTTTAAAATTACCTTCAGTATATGAATTTGATCTTCAAAGTTTGCAGTTGGAGTCTAGATTATTTGTCACCATTACAAGATCAAAAAGTTGCTATGACGTCATTTTTCTACATGTATGACGTCATATATGTAAGTAAAATTATGTAATTCAAAACTTTACATATGGTTCTTAATTCCTTCCAAATGAGAACTACCTTTGGCTACTCAATCCATATTTCATTCTCAAAAATGTTTGGAGATCTCAATGTTCAATGTTACGCATTACACGGCAAAATTGCCTATTTCATAAAATTTAGCGCTTCAAATCGAAACCTATTCGTGAAAAAAATATCATGAAAAACAGATATTTTGTTGCCATTAGATTGGGTAACGAAAATTATTTAGCGATTCTGCAAATTGTTGCGTCCTAAACGGACAGTTAGCCTTTTCGCCGATTTTTCTCGAATCACCTTCAAATTGTCACCAGTATCTTGCGCGACGTCAGAACAGTGAGAACGATAAATTGATACCATTCAAAGGGAATATTAAAACGATTTTAAAAAAAGAAAAGCAATTATTTACATTCCATAACTATCACGTGTTTATTTAATGTGTGCTTTTAAAAAGTCACATCTATCTTTACGCAATTTTGCTATTCAAATTTTGGTTTTGTTTATGTGTAAATTAGATTTACAAACTGCATTAGAGTAAGAACGATAAATGGATGCTATTTAAAGAAAATAGAAGCGCCATTAAAAAATAAAGAGAGAAAAAAGACCATTCACATTGCACTATCCGAGTTTATGAGATGCAATCGCTATTTTTTGTGTAATAAAATATATACATGTGAACATTAATTCAACCAATTTTAGGGATAATAATTTCATAATTGATGGCAATGACTGGCAGTTTAAAAAAATGCATAACTTTCAAAATCTACATAATTACTAGAGAGCTAAAATAACACATTCCAAGATGACGAGCTACATTATTTATGTATTAATAATACCATATTAAAGTTTGAGATTATAAAAATGATTGCATCTCTGAACTCTTTGCTTAATTTTGGAAATTGAAAGTGTGGATGTGTAAAGCAACCTCATTCCTTTGTTTTAAGTTTGAAACACTTGTAGAAAATTATTTTATAATTTTCGCATGGGTTTTTTAATATTATTTTTAAATATATTATGATGGTTGGAAATTCCTAGCTTTACAGGGTACGGATCCAGGATTTCCTAGCTTTACAGGGTACGGATCCAGGATTTCCTAGCTTTACAGGGTACGGATCCAGGATGTCCTAGCTTGATCGAGAATTTTTTTAAATGGGGTGTAATTACATGCAACTGAATCAATATTGCTGAGCGTATTTTATGCAAAAAACAAAATGATCAATTTTCAAACAAAGAGGGATCATACGTCCTCTATGCCACCACTTCTTAAACATGTTAAAGTCACGTGCAACGAGTTTCGAGGGATGATAATGTTTAGGAAATTATTGAATGCATGCATGCATATTTTCATGACAAATTTAGTACTCAAACTCGACAGAAAAACATCCGTTCGGTGAATATTGATCGAAATTAAAAACTGGTGCTTAATAATTAACATAGAGCACGTGTATAATAAGTGAGATGATAGGGCGATACTTATATATATATATGTTCATACGTTTCAGACATCTGACCTCTGTTAAAGTTTTCCTTGAAAATAATTTTAAAGTTTTATCTGTCTCTTGGTCATAAGTTAATGAAACAGCATCAAACAACTAAAATAAAAAAAAAACATGGTTTTGATATCAGGATGTAAGCAATATAAGCTTTAGCGATGGAGAAACAACAACAGTGTTTGAAAAGCTCTAACTCGTTTATGGTCCTGATAAATTGAAAAAAAAAATACATGAATACTCTATTCGTTAAGTTAATGAAACATACAAGCAAAGGTACATAGAATGACTTACCAAAAGAAATGCAAGCAATCCAATGGTGGCAAAGGTATAGTTCAAATTGGTGTATAACATAACAAATGTGTAGACAACAGGGTAACATATATATCATATAAAGATAAAGAGATGTGGTTTGATTGCCAATGTAGACAAATATTCAATAAGTTGAATTGAAAATGATGTAAGCTATCATGGGCAACCGTATAGGCTTCAAAAACGAGAGAGAAAAAACTCATACCGTATAGTCGGCTATAAAAGGCCCACACGTGAAAAATATGAAACAATTCAATTGAGAAAACTAACGACCTAATTTATAACAAAACAATTTACGAAAAGCAAATAGGACAGACATTAACCAACGACAACCACTAGACTGCAGACTCCTGACTAAGGACACGGTCCGAGTACACAGTTATCGTCCCTTGATTTTCGTCCACGAATATAGTCCCTAGTGTGGACAGTGTGTTACTTGTCAATTTTTTTTATACCCCTTCCAAATTTATTTATTTATGTTTTATGCCTCAAGTAGCAAGAAGGGGGATAAAATTACACTGTAAAAAAATTTGATTCATGAATTATAATGTTAAGTAGTGATTTGGTCCAGTTGAAAAAGGTCAAAAATTAGCATTTCGGAAGCTGTCAAAAGATTGCAAGACCCCCTTCACATAAAATTGTCCATATTTTGAGTTAGAGCTGATGAAGTTTTCTATAATTTTGATATAATTTGTCCCAAAAGTAGTACAACACACTAAAAATATTATGGAGAAAGCGCAGGTGGAATTTTTTTTATTTCCATTTATTGTCTAAAGGAAATGCACTACGAAATAACTGTGTACTCAGACACATACTATAAACCAACTTATTTTCGCGTTTACTATATTTCTTTGAATTGTGTTAATTATTCAATATTGAAATATAAATAAAAATAAAAATTTGAAAGTTGTATAGAATTTTTTGAGATACAAGAAAAATATGACAAGGTCAACACTAGACAACATACATTGAATAGAATTACATTCACTGCATTCATTTGGGATTGAGTTTTCCCTCTCTCCACAGTTGGCTCAAATACACAGCCCTGTCATACATTCCAATTGACTACTTTTTAGTTTGAAGCTATTTTTATATGAACCAATGAACTGTTATATATTCATTTCAGAAAAGGAACTAAAACAATCAAAACCATAAACCCACTATTAATCCATGCCAATAGTGGGCGGGTGATAAATTCAGAATCCATGCTGACTGTAGTCTTTATTTAGGGGCCAGCTGAAGGACACCTCCGGGTGCGGGAATTTCTCTCTACATTGAAGACCTGTTGGTGACGTTATGCTGTTGTTTTTTTTCTATGGTAGGGTTGTTGTCTCTTTGGCACATTCCCCATTTCCATTCTCAATTTTAATTTATATAATTATGATTTAACAGTGCCTTTTCTGGTGCAAACTAAATATACACCTTACTTTTTTCCAATATTTTTTCATGAAAGTGATGTTTAAGTAAATATACAGAAGAAAAAACATACATTGAAGACCTGTTGGTGACCCTCTGCTGTTGTTTTTTATTTGGTCGGGTTGTTGTCTCTTTGACACATTCCCCATTTCCATTCTCAATTTTATTGTAGAGAAAAACAGGACCCATGATACAAAAAATGTATACTCTGATAACATATGCCCATATTGGTCATTCGATTTGTCCAATATTAAGTTAAAAGGGGGAGGATTCGTGAAAAAACTATATGAATTAAGTTTTTTATACTACATTGAACTGTTGATGTCGTCCTAAAGTTTATATTATGGGATTCATTAAAAAAAACTATTTTACCTAACTACATACCGGTAGTACCCGATTATTGTATATCAAGCGGCAATAGACCACTTTCGAGTTCATCCGTCACCGGCAAAAACTCGTCAATTATACGCGCCTTTATGACGTCACTTACCAGATAGAGGGGATCGCCTGTATCCCTGCACTATTTACGTTCATCAAGCGTCTTAGTGATCGTCATTGTGCAGGATAAACTAGAAATAATGGTTGTTCTGTAGGTACATTATGACAATTCCCTAATGACAGCAATGCTGATTGTCAATTTTGAGAATTCAATTTGCCGAATAATTCGTACAATATAGAATTATAGTTTTCCAACCACTCGCTCAACATTGGAATGGAAGTGACGACGCCCCTAAACGCACAAATGACGTTCACTAAAACCAGAGTTTTTGACGGAAATACACCGAACTCGAAAGTTGTCTATTGTTTTTCGTTTCCAGAAAGAAAATATCGTCCGCATGGAAATTTACACTAAACATTTTTTTCATAAGAATTTAAAAAAAAAAATCTTATTCTAATCGTCAAATTTAGTTAAAATCAACCTGTCAGTGAGGTAACCACCATCTCCTACATCTACCTGTCAGTGAGGTAAACACCATCTCCTACATCAACCTGTCAGTGAGGTAACCACCATCTCCTACATCTACTATTATATTTTATTTATGTGCTTGTTGTTTTTTTCAAATAAGTGTAATGTCTTTCCCCTTGTGTGAACTTGATCAGGATGAAAGATCTTTATTTCATAATAATGAGATAGGAAAAATTACCCTGTATTTATGTACTAACAGTCAATTCTGGTAGATTTATAACACCCAGTAAATTCAATATTAAAGAGTCAAAATAATATGCTTCAAAGTGTTTCAATCATTTCTGCCATTGTCCATTAGATCAACGCGTAACCTAACCTTTAACATTATTGTTGAAGACGGTTTTTGAAAGAACATTTAAAATTTTACACGCTACTGTAAAACTCAAAACTTTGTATTGATAGACACTCGTATCCAAACCTTTGTTAAATTGACTTGCAAGTTATATATTATAAGAATTGAAGTAGTATTTTTTTTTTATAGAGAACGTGGTCCAGTGGTCATGAGCGCTGAATATGAAATTAAGCGATTGGTGATGTAGTGTATATTATTGAAGGTGTGTTTTCAAATCCCAATAAGGGACGAAATTTGTCGGCATAAAAATCTAAGTATAACACCGTTGAGTATAATTTTCAAACTTATATGGATATTATATAATAATTATATTTTTGCTCTGAAAAATCTTCTTTTTCAAATTTTTAAATAAAATAATTATTCCAAATACATGATACTTGTTCAGAGAAATTTCCAGAATAGTGATAACATATCCATAGGCGGATACAGGGGGGGGGGGGGTCTTGGGGGCCCGGGCCCCCCTTTCGTGGGAAAAATTTGGTTGATTATATAGGGAATCATTGAAGCATGACTGGAGCGGCCCCCCCTTAGGTCAGTCAGCGGGCCCCCACTTAGGAAAAGTTCTGGATCAGTCACTGATATCCGTTAAGTGGTCATGTGGTTATAGAAGAAGGCTGCCAGAAACGCCTGATACTATGTTATAGAATTGTGAAATAGAAAGACACGGCTTTGAATTCCAGTATGTCATGCTGCTCAACACATTCTAAACCACATCCCTGAACTTGTTTGTCAAATTGGAGCCTTCATTAAGCAGTCTTAAGAAATGAGGGAGTCGGACCCATGTCAGACAAGCTTATGATGGTGTTTTTTATATAAATTTATAATTGAACTCTTAAAATACATGTTCTATATATTGTATTGTACTAGTATTACATTGTATTGCATTGTATTGTATAAAATTGTTTGATGGTATTGCTTGACCCTTATGGGTGTAATTTTGCAATCAAGATTATTATTGTTGTTGGGGACAATTAAGAGGGCAATGACATGATGACCCATAAAAATCATGCATAGATGCAATCTTTAGACCCTCAAAGTAACGGGAATATGCACTTTCTTCTAGAATTTTGTTGTTTACTGAATATATATAAGTGATATATTAATTATTGCCAATGACCATACCTGTCAAAATTTGAAAGCCAAAATCAAGTTCATGTGAGGAATGTTATAAAAATGTTTGTCATTGAATTTCGAGAAAGCGAGACACCAACAATATAATTAAATGTATTATACAGTTTATCTATACATTTTTCTGCCGATTAAAAATAAAGCAAATGGAGTTACAATTCATTCCATTATGTTATAACTGAAAGCATTGAATAATATATAATATGTGTTCTAATCTCATTCAAAACAAGTGGTAATTACACAAGATTGCCACACTTCTAACCTCAAATGAACCACTTATTAAAGTCAAGATTTAATCTACTTCTCGTTGAATCTCGTTCAAACCGATCAGAAATAAAACTATAAGTAGATTATTTTTAAGTTCTCTATACATAAAGGTTTATTATAAGATCTCAGATTCGAAAAAATATAATAAATACTAATTACGAAATATTTTTTATAGTTTACCAATTGAATTGAACATTTGTTAAATTAAACATAGAAATTTGCACACACGAAGCCAGCATGTTTATGCATTCCTTTCAGTATGTTGTGTATGTATCTGTTCAATATCAGGCGTCAATTACACATTAAATTGTTTTCAATATTTTTTTGAACCCAAGTCTTTTCCGTTTGTCTTGTTGCGTTGCATTAACTTTGTAACGTTAGCGTCATATGACATAATATTTGTGCGCAGTGTATAACAATGCATTGTAAATATAAACTGTAAAACATATTTCATAATCTTTATTCATTTTATTTTCGAATCTGGGATCTTATAATTTGACCTTTATGTTTTGTCCACTAGCAGAATAAATGAAAGGGTCTGAAAGGAGTAGGTCCGGTAACGACCGATTTTGGCCTCAAATTTCAGGTTCATCTGACGAAAGATTTTGACCATTTTTTAAACACTTAAGTGTTTATTTCATTTGATTCAATCAGTTTATGTGAAAGATTTTAACTGATTAGGCATTAAAAAACGATCCGATTCAAGCTCACATATAAAAAATCTACCAAATATGCCGAAAAATATCACTTTTCGGATGGTTTTTGTCAAAAATGAAAGTGGCCGCATCCGTGTTCATCCTCAACCTTTATATATGTTATGTATTATCATCAAATACAACTTACATTTCAATATTAAGGATGAACACGAATGCGGCCACTTTCGTTTTACACGGAAACCGTCTAAGATTTAACTAAAATGCTAGAATTGTGAAGATTTGATTAATTTAGCATGACTTAATGGTGCTAGTACCTGGTAAATGTGCATTGTATTGTCAAAAACAGCCCATATTCATGGAGCAGAAGCATTCTACTGTCCAATAAATAACTAAAAGTTTACATTTTAACAATTTTGTAAAACTGCTATATTTTGGGGCCAAAAAGGGGTCTTACTGGACCTACTCCTTTGTCTTTTTATATTTAATAAAGTTTTCTTCCACGTGTTTATTAGACATAAACAAAATTGTTACTACTCATATTATATAATATGCATGTTCTCTCTGAAAGCTGAAAAACGCAAATATCATATCGGTTTCAAAGCTGCAAATTGGGTCTATCTATATGGTATGTATCTGTTGTTGGTATCGTAGTAACGAAATCGACGAAAATGAGAGAAGGAGTTGGTTAAATCCCGACCAGATTCAAACCAATGAATTGAAAAGTCACTTACTGTCAGACGGACGAACTAACATGTCACTTACTGTCAGACGGACGATTCAACATGTCATTTACTGTCAGGCGGAGATTGCAACATGTCACTTACTGTCAGACGGACGATTGCAACATGTCATTTACTGTCAGACGGACGATTCCAACATGTTATTTATGTCGACGACGATTCAATGTCATTTACTGCGAACGATTCCAACATGTCATTACGTCAGCGGACTTGCAATGTCATTAGTAGACGGACGATTCCAACATGTCATTTACTGTCAGACGGACGATTGCAACATGTCATTTACTGTCAGACGGACGATTCCAACATGTCATTTACTGTCAGACGGACGATTGCAACATGTCATTTACTGTCAGACGGATGATTCCAACATGTCAATGTCACTTAGTGTCAGACGAACGATTCCAACATGTTACTTTCTGTCAGACGGACGATTCCAAATGTCGCTTACTGTCAGAAGGAAGTTCTTTAGAAACATGAACAAACAACTTTAATTCACATGATCTTCTCGTTCACTTATTCCATGGTCGAGAATAGACTATTTCTACTGTCTATCCCAAAAGTGTAATACATCACTTGGACAAAAGATATACAATTAGAACATGATTTGGGTTAAAAGTATGTTTATATTCGGTATCATTGACAAAAAACATACAAAGAATATCGTACTGTTCTCCCTTTAAAGCTTTTTTTAAAAAGAGATCGAGAATACCAAGATGCCCATCAAGTAATGTACTACACCAAATAGAAGTCAATTAAATAATACCAAGCATGCCCCATCAAGTAATGTACTACACCACATGAAGTCAATCTAAATAACTACCAGCTGCCATCAGTAATTACTACACCACTAGAAGTCAATCTAAATAACTACCAAGCATGCCCCATAAGTAATGTACTACACCAACATAGAAAGTCAATCTAAATAACTACCAAGCATGCCCCATCAAGTAATGTACTACACCAACATAGAAAGTCATTAAATAACTACAGCATGCCCATCAAGTAATGTACTCACCACATAGAAAGTCAATCTAAATAACTACCAAGCATGCCCCCATCGTAATGTACCAAATAAGTCAATTAATATACAGATGCCCATCAAGTATACACACCAACATAGAAAGTCAATCTAAATAACTACCAAGCATGCCCCATCAAGTATGTACTACACAATAGAAGTCATTAATATCAAGCATGCCATAAGTATGTACTACACAAATAAAGCATCTAATATACAAGATGCCTAAGAATGTATACACATAGAAAGTGAATCTAAATAATACAGCATGCCCTCAAGTATGTTAACCATAGAAGTGATTATTCATGTAATTTCTAATTCAATTGACACACTTCCGTATTCTAGTTTCGTATGAATTCCCCTCTTTTTCTGGTCATTGTGGAGCCAACCTGGATATCTGTATTTGTTAATCTCCACGCAAGGATGAATTGCATATGAAGTGATTTTAACTTTAATGATCTTTGGGTAATAAATATTTCTTCAAACGTTTTACGCTGTGTTAATTTCATTTCATGCATGAAAAATGCAACACAAATAATATAATTTATCAATAATTCAAGAACATAACATGGTTTTTAGAACTTTAAAATACATCAAACGACGTGTAACGACTAACAAGTCATTTTCCACCCTCCAGTACGCACTTTAATAATAGTACATATTTATAGAGGAGGCGGATAAAATTAAATCGTTTTTCTAACGTTTGACTTATGACAATTTTTAAATAAATTCAAAATCGTTCTGTTTAGAAAAGAAATAAAGAAAATATTCAGTGCATACGAAATTATTTTTCAGATAATATCATTTTGTTTTCATTTAAATACAAATTACTTAACCGTTGTACAGTGACGATCAGTCTTTATATAAATGATGCAAATCAGTATTATGTTTTATTTTTAAATAAACACTTTTTTTTCAAATGTGTTGTTGTAATCGAAAATAATGGATTTTGTCTTTCGTTTCATGTCACAAAGTCAGTACACCTACATATACAAACTTAAACCGAAAGCTAAGTAACAGTCCAATTATTCATGTTCTACGCCTCAAAAACCAAGTACGGCGTACCATGATACCACCATAGCAAAACTCATATACCGGTATATAACTGCAAGTTCAAGATGGTCCCTAACATGCAACGGATTTGTATGATGTCGAGACCACTTTACAATCATGGTAACAATGTAAAATTGAGAATGAAAATGGGGAATGTGTAATAGAGACAACAAACCGTCCAAAGGCCACCAATTGGTTTTCAACTCAGCGAGCAAATCCTGCAACCGGAGGAGTGCTTCAGCTGGCCCCTAATAAATTTGTACTAGTTCAGTGACAAAGGACGTCATACTTAACTCCAAAACATGTAAATGAACTAAAATTAAAAAGCATACAAGACTTTCAAAGGCCAGAGGCTACACTCGTGGGACAGGCGAAAACATGCGGCGGGGTTTAGCATAGATCTCAAACCCCCCCCCCCCCCTTTACCTCTAGCCATTGAAGAAATCGGATGAGGGATTAAATTAAAGACGATGACAGAACAACAAATGTAAGAATTCGCATCATAATGTGTCCGACAACCTTATTGTAAAACAATCTGATCACATATCAAATATATAGTAATAATCCTCGATGGAACTCTTTTGAGCATATCGAGATCAGAGATCTAAATTTTAATTAGATTGGTCGTAAAATAAAGAGAGGATAAAATCTTTAATAGACAACTATGGGGCTTATCACACTATATGTTTTATTATAACTTGACAGGAAATAATTTATTTAAAATATGTCAGACAAACAATTTGGGTGTTTTTCATAACAATTACACCGGAAATGAAACTGTCATGGCATTTTTCATAAGACTATTTTGTCTCAATGTAAGGTATAAAATAAAATGTTTTGGCTGTTTTCGGTTTAACAAAAACATGAAATCAAACCATAATGCATTTGAATTATCGATTCGAACTTTTACCAATTCACAATTTTTGTTGAATTTAGATCAGCTCCTTTAGTACACATAATAAGTGCGGTCTACTCGATTAGATTGATTAATTGCTGCTTGCTTAATGTCCATTTCGGATGTTGGTAGTTGGTATGACCTGTCATACATTTTATGTGTTGTTCTTCAGGTTTTTTTTTTCTCTTTTATGTTTGAAGAATTTTTTAGACCGTTGTTTTCTTTTTAAGAATGTTTTGTACTTAATCATACAGGGCCTTTGATATCTTACTATTCAATATATGTTTTGCTTATTGTTGAAGGCAATAGTGCTCGTCTGTGTCTTTTTGTCTATGGATAGTCGTGTCATTGGTAATTATACCATATAAATCCTTATTTGTATAGTGTTGTACTGTTCAGTATGTCTGCTGATTCATGCGATCTTTTCTGTAATACATAAAATCTACCTTACTCAAATGAATATTAAAACATTTGTTAACCTATTTCGGGTTGACAAAAAAATATATAGAACAGTCTGTTACTGTTTGAATATTAAGTTGCTTTAATAAAATATACTAAACATACCAAAACTTTTGTATTTGAATGTTCGAAATCGATCAAAGTGGTATAAAATTAAGAATGGAAATGCACGGCCGACACTCGGCTAACCGAGAGATTGGTCGGTTAATCTATATTGAGTATGCGGCTATATCGGCGATTGGTCTGTTAATCGAGTTGGTTATGCGTCTGTTAAAAGTAAAACGCACAATTTTATGTTAAACGCTATCAAATATACAGATTTTTGGCATACTATAAGAACCAAATCGAAAAAAGAAAAGTGTCTGACAAAATGATATCTATCATAGAATATTTTCCACCTGTAAAAACATTTCATAGTCTGCGCAGTTTTCAGTAAAACTGAAAGGCGTCGCGCAAGTATTTATAATTTACGCTTATACGCATAGCAATTTTTTAATAAAAGGCGAAACAAACAATTTTAGATATCATTTAAAGGACACAAAATAGTACTTTGGTTCTAAAAAATAAATTGACATTAGTAAATATTTCATAATTGTAATATAACGTGAATAATACCACGTTTTAGTGAAAATTATGGGAATAAAGTCTGTTAATGAAATTGTGTCAGTTAAGAGTTATTTAGCCACGGCAATAGTTTTGGTACATTTATATTTTCCCATTGAAAAAGTAAAGAATAAGATGTTCTTGAGTGAAAAAAAAATTGACAATACGGTGCACCAGTATCGTTCTAGTAAGAGCATTTTTATTTTGACTTTCTTTGCATTTTTTTGAATTGTGTGTCACTTCAATATAGCATGATATGGATTGGCCGCTGGAATATGCATGCATTTAATATCAAAGTTTTCAATCAGCCTTAATTTTTGAATCTGTTCAAAGTAGCACGTTCTCAAATCCGACTGAAAGTGTCTTTCTAATACAACACAGGGGTACATATAACGTGTTGTCGTTCTCATATGCACATGATATTTGTCACTGGACGTTAACCCCTAATTCGCCAGCATCATCCAATTGGTTCTTTTCTTCTATTACTTAATCATATGTTGTTTTCAAATCATTCTAAAGAAGTAAATGGAAAGGAGCGAATGCAGCTACATTTTGTTAACTTAAGTTTTAATTCATTTTATTCCATTTAGTTCCTTTCTACATAAGTGCAGAGGAGAACTGCAGTTGTCCGCATGTAAACTTCTAGCATTCGTCACCAATATGAGTGCATCGCAATCCGTTACTGTTTCAACACCCAGGGGTGTTTCATGTCTGTATTCTTAAACAATTATTATTTTTTCTCTCTTTTTTAGCAATGCATCACTCTCTACACTGTCCTTATCTACTATTCTATATTCTGCGTCTCCATCCAGATTCTCGTGTATACCATGAGGGTCCGGATAGGGGGTGGTGTTTATTTCTGTATTCTTTAAATTGTTTAATTTGTTATGTCACTTTTCTCTACATTTTATTTATCTTACTCAGTATTATTAATTCGTATATTTTAACTTATTTGATTCGTTCAGGGATAGTCACATGTTAAACTATATTTTCGAAGGTGATCAAAAACGGCGGATAGCAAAAGTATATTGCACAGCAAAAAGCATATTGCACGGTTTATTTATATGTCGGTAATATATAGGAGACAATATGATATCTATAAATTTCAAACAAAATCAAATGACGATTTTGATACAAATATGGTTGGAAATTTGATAATATAACAATTATAGCCTATGTATGAGGTCAATACAGGATATATCGACCCAAAGAAGTATTTCGACCTAGGACCTAGTCCTCAGTCAATATACTTCTTTTAGGTCAATATATTCTTGTATTGCCCTCATACAAAGGCTATAATTATATATTATTCCACTGTTTATACACATTGATAGTTTAATCAATATCTGATTGGTTGAGACTATCCCACGTGTCATTGAACAAATCTTCATATCTCCCTGAGGCACGGGAAATAAATGTATATTATTCTTTCTCTATTCTTTATATTTTAGCATCCCAATATATTTTACTTACTGATGTTTAGTTACATTACGACGTTTAACTCTGATTTATATACTGGTTACCAATGAAGATGACAAATTGGTGTCATTCATTATGTAAACAGAATCCATACGATATATACTACCATTCTTGGATGGAATTAATATTACTTTAATATAACACTTTATGAAACCATTTTTATCAATTTTCAATTTCCATTGTCTAAAATTGTTAATTGTTCATGTGTTGCTATCGTATATTTTATGTTTCATTGCTCATGTGTTGTTTCCGTATATTTTAGCTGCTCGTCTTGAGCCTACCCATTTGATCCGATAACACCCCATATAGCAATAGAATTACATTTTTATTGCCATTCATAACTCTTAACAGACCAATTAACAGACCGGGTTTTATACATCCGACCCATTAACAGACCAGGTTTTAAATAAAGATTGATTTATGTCACCAAAATACAGATTTTCGTGTAGATTTTTCACACAAAGATATCAATATGGTTAACAAACATAATGCCTGTCTTTTTTCGATGTTCAAAATATTGCATGCAAGTAAAATCAACCAACGTATCATTTTGTGTACAGTTTTGTGTGTGAAAAATGTGTATAAATTTATTGATGAGTAACCCGCCTTTTCATTTTATAGATCGTACATCGAAGCTAGAAAAAAATAATTACACCACTGGATTCAGTATATTGAATTGTTTTGTTAGACATGAATAATGTTTATAATAAAAATATATTTAAAAAGTTATACAATGAAACATGCTAAACTTTCAATGATTTTCTCGATAACACCTGATTAACAGACTTTAGCCAACCCGATTAACAGACCAACCGCCGATATAGCCGCATACTCAATATAGATTAACCGACCAATCTCTCGGTTAGCCGAGTGTCGGCCGTGAAATGGGGAATGTGTTAAAGAGACAACAACCCGACCATAGATCAGACAACAGCCCAAGGCAACAATGGGTCTTCAATGTAGCGAGAAATTCCCGCACCCGGAGGCGTCCCTCGGCTGTGCCCTAAACAAATATATACTAGTTCAGTGACAATGAACGCCATTCTAATTTCCAAATTGTACACAAGCAACTAAATTTAAAATAATACAAGACTAACAAAGGCCAGAAGCTCCTGACTTGGGACAGGCACAAAATTGCATGTACATGTGCATATTTTCACTTACATAAGATCGATTTCTATCCGATGCAGCTCAATTTTGTAATAGACAAAATCTTTCACCAGTATGTTTATGTGACTGAAGTATAACTATAAAGAGTTATTATACTACCCTGCTACCTCAAATGTAACCAACAATATAAAATCACTTTAGATATTCATCTATTTAATTAAATAAAGATACTGCTTGTGACCTGAACGGGTTGTTTATTGTGACAACTGGGCAAAATAACTACACGTGAAAGGTAGCTATATAGGCTAGTGTGAAAAATTCGCATATTTGTAGCTATGTCTTCACAAATTAACTAAACATTTCCCATTTACTGGTACAGGTCATTGGCTACACATGACTTATAAAGGGAGAGAGAGGAACTCAAATTGATGTTCATACATGTACATGAAGTACTCGCTTCTTAAAACTCGTTATGGTCAATTTCAGAAAATCCAATAGTTTCCATGAAACTTAAACATTTTGCAAAAGTTATAATGACAAAGAACCACACAAAACTGTTTATCCTGTATAAACAGCAAATGTCAAGTTCCAATATAAACAATTTGTTCATTAACTACACGAAACACATTAAATATATATTGAGCACCTGCCTCCTAGCAACAAAATGCTAAATGTCAGTAAATACATCAGCTGATTAACACTTTTAAGCATAGGTTTGCAAAAACATCACACACGAAGATACATTCTCCTTGAAGGATAAGGTCCGGTAAGGGCTACCTTTGGCCTAATACCGGTATTCTAGTACGTCTAATGAAAGATGTTTGACATTTTGTAAAACTTGAGTAGATATAAGAAGATGTGGTATGAGTGCCAATGAGGCAACTCTCCATCCAAGTCAAAATTTGTAAAAGTAAACCATTATAGGTCAAAGTACGGTGTTCAACACGGAGATTTGTCTCATACCGATTTATTACTTGATGCATATGCATTGCATTGTAAAAAAACATTTATAGAATAGAAGTATTCTACTTTTCAATAATATCTAAAAGTTGACATTTTGAAAAAAAATTGAAAAGAAATGCTATATTGTTTGGCCTACTCCTTTGTCAATGGTTCTTGGAAATTCCAGTTGAATAAAAAACAAGGAAATATGCCGACATAGATTACCATAGCCACAATGGACCCACTGCCATATATACTCTGACAAATGGATATATGACATTTTTCAAAGACTGTTAAAACGATCTTACGAAACCATTGCGCTCAAAAGCTTATTAAGAAAGATAAACGGACCCTTTTGATTTCACCGAGTACAATTATAAGGTTATGATTAAGAGACTTTGAGCTGGCAGATCCATGACTGAGTTCAGAATCCATTAATAAGACATGTTGATTTCCTTAATAAGTTCAGATTCGTCATTAAACCACAGGATGAAAAATATCCTTTAAAAAAATACTAGATACGCCTCATGCTTTCCAGACATTTATTAGATCTTTGTTAATTTATAATTGATATATACATGTTTTCAAAATCACCCGTCCCCACCTTTTAGTAAAGTTTGTGTAAAATAAGTTCATACACACTTATATTAAAATTGAGAATGGAAACGGGAAATGTGTGAAAGAGACAATAATTGTTTGTTTTGAGCAAATATTTATTCATTTTTTAAATACATAATACCACGTTTACTCCAAACCAATATGTATAAAACCGGTTGTAATATCTATATACTAGCTCCAATTGTTGTCTTAGCAATTATAAACAAACCCTTTTAAAATCAATCCATATATGGATAAACTACATATTTGGCTTTTCTCTAAGTTAACGTAGACACCTCAGTTTTCAATTAATAAAAATTATCAAATTATCAAAATATATTTTAAAATGTCAACATTGAAGCAGTTAATTAAGTGGATTGTTTTCAGATTTAAATAACTTAACAAATAAAGGATTATCTCATACAAGATATTTATCCAAATCTGATTACTACTTATATTACATTTATCGTTTGTAAATTTTGTCACCTTTGCTGTTTATTTTTTCATGCAAAATCCAAAGTGACCAATACTAGTATGTGTGTAAAATCGCCAAAGGTGGATCAATTAACACTCGTTAGTGTGTGACATCACAAAAGAAGCAGAACCTGTTTTTACAGTGAGTGGGTAGTCACTTACATGTCACCATATACTCGGGTGTTCCACATCACAGAACCTCACTTTTACACGGTCTCGTCAACTGGAAGGTTCTCTCTCTGCTGAAAAGGTAGGATATTTGTATTTTTTTATTTTTATTAGCTGTTCCTTTCTAATGTAGTATAGATATATGTAATGGGATTATAATTTAGAACATTTACCTTCGTGCTATTTTTTTTAAATGCCGGTACATGTCGGTGTTATATTCTTTTAAAAAATGTGGTTATTATAACTTCATATTTGGTCAGAATTTTACGTTTTTTGTTTGTAAATTTCATGTACAAAAGTTTGTTGTTTGATGTTTCTATCCTTATTAGAGAGTAAAACATTGATTGAATCTCATTTCGAATTTAGCGCTTAAAAATGTGCATAAACGCTGTTACAGCCTTATAATATAATAGAAAAGAATTATTTACCCTCAAATTAAAATAGTTATTCAATCTCCTTGTTACGGCACGGAGAGCACGTGCAGTCAAAGATGTTGAATTTTATTTGGGAAATATGTGTATTAAACCGCGTGATTATTGTCACCCAATCAAATTAACGCAAATTTACCGATGAAACATCTATCTCTCTTGTAATTATTGCAAAACAAGTTTACAAATCTATAAACAGTTACACCTTCATACGACCAAGTTTACAGGTTTGAGCCAGTCGCGCTAACATAACAATCCCAATTTGGATATTTTGACCGAAATGGTAATAAATTCACAAATCTCATTTTTTATGAAACTTAATCAAAACTGCACTTGGGTTTCAAGTTACTTTTCAAGAGACCGAATAAGTTTCTGGAATACCCCCCCCCCCCCCAAAAAAAAAAAAACAAACAACACCAAACAAACAACAAACATCTTATTGGGTATCAATCTGATAAACAATAGGGTATTCACAAAAACTTGAGGGTTTGGCGTTGGCAAACCAATGACTTTCATGTTTCAGGAAATTTAAAACTTAAAATGCGTTTATTTATCTCTGGCATTATATGTGTAAAATGTACCCCGATGCAAAAGGTTTGTCTGACAGCCAATTTATCCAAATGATCGACATAAAACTTGTCTTTGGTGGCTGGTTCCAACTTGATTAATGAGATTTCATCATCGAAAAGGGCATTACACGATACTCGTTGAAACTCATGTTAAGGACGGTTGATTTGTGTTTGCTAATACATCCAGTGGCAACTGTTTCATGAAATAATATTTCATGTTAGTTAGGAAAATGTCGTTTACATCTTTACATATCTGGCCGACTCGGAACTGTCGCTCAACTATATAAATTCATCTTCTCTCACATGGTTTCAACTTGTAACATTTCATAAATAACAAATTATTTCTGCTTATTTTAATCAAAAGTTTAAGGCAACATAGTTAAAAGTTAAAAATAATAATTGGAAAGAAGTAGCTGATTATACCTAACTGTACAATCTGATTTGAATACAGCTTAGGTGTCTGTTCTACTCTGAGCTTCATTAAAACAATTTGGAAAAAAATTCTGTGTCTATGCTTTGCTGATTTATTAAATGATCTTAAATCAAATCGCTCTGAATACAGTCAAAACTGCAACCATGACCGTTGTAATGCCCTAGCACTTAGATATGTAATTGACGTTTGATGCAAATTCAGATTTTATGAAATAAGTATACTTCTCTATAGCAGCAAGGAGTGTATTAACAATATTTTAAACGAGTTACAGTACGTGATTTTCAATATTCTAAACCCATTTAGCACATTTAAATACCCAATCGGTCTGTATTTATTTTAAGTAAACTATTAAATACCCGGGGTGTTTTTTTTCTTCTTTAAAAGTTCAAACGCCTTGTACATAGCGATGAAAATCTCCATGAATAAAGTAATATGTAGTTTACACACCGAGACAACTCAATCACACACAGATGATGTCTTAGTCGCACATAATCATTTTTCATTTTTCACAAGATATCAGAGTAAATGAAATGTTATTTTTTTGTGTGAAGAGAATAACGTCAATCGAAATTTTGTTTTTAACTTGGGGGGAAAAAACTCAAAATAATCGCCTTAATAAAAATAGCTGTTTGCAATTATCCAAAAGGGCTATATTGATTTTATGTTCGCACCTTTTGGCAAAAATTATTAGACATAAGAAAATCAAATTTCACCACTGTCCCTCTGAAAAACAACAAAAGAAGCGAACACCATGTAATTGAAGTTATGTGTAAAAATGATTATGCAATATCGATTTGCCATTACAGGAACATGCACATATGAAATATATTAACAAAGTTTAAAAAAAAAGGTCCAATTTGGTAGTAGGTCACATTCGTTAAAAGGGAAGGGTATTGTAGTTACGACATAAGGAACATATCCGATATCATCTGTGAAACGGTAATTCCATAACGGTCAACAACTCGTGATGGCGTACGTAAAAACTTCACCATTCGAAACTCTTGGTTTAATAGCTTCCTTGTGGGCAGCAATCCTATATAAGGTACATGAAATATGGATTCAGAATACCCCTCTTTTTTTGTTAAAGTTAAAAGGTTGTTCCCTTTTTCAAAAGATGACAATGTTTTTTTATATTGACAGAGCGTAGCATTTATGATTACCGAGATATATATACGGGTAAAATTTGAACTACTTTGAAAATGAAAATTATACTAAAAAAATAATAAATATCGATTTAAATAGTTGTTACTAAATTAGTTGTAACTGAATTTTTCAGGGTCACTGACTTATCACCGATGGATTCCACAGTATCCGGATTTGCCCCTCGGGCTAGCCGCTTTTTCATCCTACTCGCAATATTCATTATACAAGCAGCAGCTCAAAGTAAGTATTGATATAAACCCATTTCAAATGTATTTAAACATTTGTTAAATGACCATAGTACATTTATATTTGAAAATACGATACAATCATCATGAATGGGGAATGATTGGTTTTAGGTCGAGGTTAAATTGTTACCCAACATTTGTACTTAACTACACTTACTACTAAAATTTAAATCTGAAGTATGCAGGGACAATGTACAAATTATCGAATTAACTTTGAGCAAATATAAAATAAAATAAAAATTACTATAGGCGAATATATCGGTCACCTGTTATTTTAGTATAAATTGCAATATATAAGCTCCTGAAAAACAAAAACAAAACACAATTTATTTCAATTGATCAATATGATACAGAAACAAGCATCACATTCCACTGAAATATGGCACCTTAGTTTGTGAACACTTTTATTACTCAAATCTTTTCATTATCCAAATAAAATCACAGTTCAGATGACGTCACTTCAAAGTTTCAGGTATTTAATGTTGCTTGAGCAAAGTAGGCAAGACCTCAAACGCGAAATTTGTGTAGACTTTGCACACCATGTTTATTATATATAGTGCGAAGGAGCAATTCATTACTATTTTCCATTTCATTTTAGCCCCACCAGGTGCTTTTTGAGTAATTTATGACCAATTTAATTTTATTTCAGGTCCACCAGGTGCGCCTATTATTACCGCTCCACAAACAATTAAAAGAAATGACCAGATTACTCTGACCTGTACTGTTAATGGAGGTTCCCCACCCCCATCAGTTAAATGGTTGAGGGACGACATTGTCATCGATGAAACGTTTACCACCACACAAAGCTCCGATGGACCTATAGTAGTTAACACGTATTCATTCGTGGCAGATGACGAGGAACATTTGGAAGTGTTCGAATGTCAGTCTGACAATGGTGTTTTACAGAATCCTCTATCCAGAACTATATTCGTCGAAGTGTGGAGTAAGTATGCAGTAAAACATTTAACATGCGTGAACATGAGTACATCAGATTTGTTTTTCTATTATAAGTCTCAATGTAAAATTACGCAATAGGTTCGGATTGGTATCGTGGGTCCAATGTATTTTACTATAGGCCCGAGGCAGAGATTCAATGAATTGTATCAAAGGTATAAAGGAGAGGTTCTGATTGGTATAATGGGTCCAATGTATTTTACTGTAGGCCCGAGGCAGAGATTCAATGAATTGTAACCAAGGTATAAAGGAGAGGTTCTGATTGGTATAATGGGTCCAATGTATTTTACTGTGGGCCCCGAAGCAGCGATTCAATTAATTGTAACCAAGGTATAAAGGAGGGGTTCTGTTTGATATAATGAGTCCAATGTATTTTACTGTAGGCCCGAGGCAGAGATTCAATGAATTGTATCCAAGGTATAAAGGAGAGGTTCTGATTGGTATAATGGGTCCAATGTAATATACTGTAGGCACGAGGCAGAGATTAATGAATTGTATCCAAGGTATAAAGGAGAGGTTTTGATTTGTTTCATTGGTCTGAGTTTTTTTACTGGAGGACTGAGTGGGAGGTTCTAATTTTTACATGGGTATAATGAATCGTATCATGGGTCTGATGTATTTTACTGTACGCCTGAGGCAGAGGTTTAATCTTTACATGGGTATAATGGATCGTATCATGGGTATGATGTATTTTACTGTACGCCTGAGGCAGAGGTTTTAATCTTTACATGGGTATAATGGATCGTATCATGGGTCTGATGTATTTTACTGTACGCCTGAGGCAGAGGTTCCAATCTTTACATGGTATAATGGATCGTATCATGGGTCTGATGTATTTTACTGTAGGCCTGAGGCAGAGGTTCTAATCTTTACATGGGTATAATGGATCGTATCATGGTCTGATGTATTGTACTGTACGCCTGAGGCAGAGGTTTTAATCTTTACATGGGTATAATGAATCGTATCATGGGTCTGATGTATTTTACTGTAGGCCTGAGGCAGAGGTTCTAATCTTTACATGGGTATAATGGATCGTATCATGGGTCTGATGTATTGTACTGTAGGCCTGAGGCAGAGGTTTTAATCTTTACATGGGTATAATGGATCGTATCATGGGTCTGATGTATTTTACTGTAGCCTGAGGCAGAGGTTCTAATCTTTACATGGGTATAATGGATCGTATCATGGGTCTGATGTATTTTACTGTAGGCCTGAGGCAGAGGTTCTAATCTTTACATGGGTATAATGGATCGTATCATGGGTCTGATGTATTGTACTGTAGGCCTGAGGCAGAGGTTTTAATCTTTACATGGGTATAATGGATCGTATCATGGGTCTGATGTATTTTACTGTACGCCTGAGGCAGAGGTTCTAATCTTTACATGGGTATAATGGATCGTATCATGGGTCTGATGTGTTTTACTGTAGGCCTGAGGCAGAGGTTCTAATCTTTACATGGGTATAATGGGTGTATCATGGGTCTGATGTGGTTTTACTGTAGGCCTGATGGCAGAGGTTTTAATCTTAACAAGGATACAATGATTGTATCGTGGTCTGAGGTATTGTATGAGGCCTGAACGAGGTTCTAATTTCTTGTACAATGAATTGTACAAAGGTCAAGTTCTGATTTGTTCTTTCTGAGGTATTTTACTGTAGGCCTGAGGCAGAGGTTTTGGTCTGTGAAATGAATCCAATACATTTTACTGTAAATTTACGTTCCCCGAGGACTGCACTTATAGAATTTGTTTTAATTTGACCTTTACCATCACATACGAGGGTATCACCAGCCCAGTAGTCAGCATTTCTGTGCTGCTGACATGAATTATCATTGATATGGTCATTAACTAATTACAAAAAATTTGAATTTTTAAAATACTAAGGCTTTTCTACCTCAGGAATAGATTACCTTAGCTGTATTTGGCACAACTTTTAGGAATTTGTCCTCAATGCTCCTCAACTTTGTACTTTATTTGGCCTTTTTAATAAGTCAATGTAGACGAAACGCGCGTCTGGCGTAAATACATAACTTAATCCTGGTATCGATGATGAGTTTTTTTAAACGGATCAGTTGAGTGTATTTTACTTTATTTCAGGACCCCCTACTATGCCCGTTTTAGTAGGTCCAAACGAGGTATTACCAGGAGCACAGACAACATGGACTTGTACTTCAATGGGAGGATACCCTGCACAAAAAATGTCGATGAGAATTGGAAATAATGTATTTACTAACGAACTTACCACAAACACGGCATATGTGGCAGCTACCGAGTCTTACACCGTAACTGGAACCCTTTTATGGGCCCCAACAACGGCGAACAATCAACAGACATTGTTTTGTGATGTGACCCACGCTGAAACATTAAGCACCCCACAGACAGTCAGCAAAGTACTTACCGTAAGATGTAAGTATGAACTTGTTTTTTATATATTATTTGTACCGTAAAAAACGAAATACATAAGTTTTAAAACAAACGTTCTTTAATAGTTATCCCATAAGGACGCGGTGTGTCAGTGTAAGATCACCCCGATGGCCGGAGGCCAGAGGGTGATCTAACACTGACACACCAAGTCCGACTGGGATAACTATTTTACATCCCAGCTGTTTTAGATTAGACGAAAAACCATTTAATATTCATAAAATCTAGTTTAGAACGCCACACAACCATAACAATATACTTTATATATTACTATATGATGTATACCCATTTTGAACCCCAAATACGATGAGTAGATATCAAATAATGTCAACTCACCCCACTTGCCAATCGGCCCACACTATATCGCCACTTTTTAAAAATATCGTCCCACTCTTGTTTACCGACTTGCCTCACTTTGAAAAAGTGTAAAATCATATTGAACAATCAGTCTGAAAACTCACTAATTAACGAAAATGGTTAAAACCCCACTGAATAAAGGTTTGACAACTCGCCCCACTTATAAAAAGATCTTGCTTCCTTTAAGTATGTCAAATTACTATTATTTCGTATCAAGTCATTCTGGTGCAGTGGTATGTGTCGTGGCTTGATATGCTAAAGGTCTTGAGTTCGAATCCCAGCATATACACTGGATTTTTTCTACGTGAATTTTAATAGATAGTCGTATAATTAATTATAAGTTTTATAGTGGATTTTACATTCCCGCCAAAATGTTACAGAACAAAGGAAAGCATGCATAACAAAGAAACTCAAACTGGGGTGATCTGGTAGGGGTGATCCGGCTCAGATCACCCCTGTTAGAACAAAGGAGCTGGGATGTAACAATTAAGACTTGAGTTTAAAACTTCATGGCTTCTTTGAATTATGACTCATGTTTTTTTTATTATGACAACTAGAGTACAACCGCGACATCACGGGCTTTTAGGGCGTAGTTTAAAGAGGAACAATAGGGAGGTCCGATAACATGTTAACAACGCCTCGATTTGGGCAAAAACAGTTAACAACAAATGCAAAAATGCTGATAACAGTTAGCACAGTGGGTTGAAAACTGTTAACAGTTTAAATTTATCTCGGATAACAGTTAACCTGTTTTGTGTTGTTTATATAACCAGGTATTGCCCCCTCTTTAAAGTATGTAAACTGTTGTGGGATTTTTTTTGGTAAAATATTTAATGACTGGAGAATTTCAGGAAAGTTATCAAAAGTCATAGAAACTTAAGGACGGGACTTTTTTTTTGCATTTTCTATTTACTATGAATACAAATGTGTTCGGGAATACTTTGTACTGATACTATTGTATTCGGGAATACCTTTTACTGATTCTATTGTATTCGGGAATACCTTGTACTGATTCTATTGTATTAGGGATTGTAACCTTGTACTGATTATATTGTATTCGGGAATTCCTTGTACTGATTATATTGTATTCGGGAATTCCTTGTACTGATTATATTGTATTCGGGAATTCCTTGTACTGAATCTGTTGCATTCGGGAATACCTTGTACTGATTCTGTTGCATTCGGGAATACCTTGTACTGATTCTGTTGCAATCGGGAATACCTTGTACTGATTCTGTTGCATTCGGGAATACCTTGTACTGATTCTGTTGCATTCGGGAATACCTTGTACTTATTCTATTGTATTCCGGAATACCTTGTACTGATTATGTTGCATTCGGGAATACCTTGTTCTGATTATGTTGCATTCGGGAATACCTTGTACTGATTCTGTTGCATTCGGGAATACCTTGTACTGATTCTATTATATTCGGGAATACGATTCTAATACATTCTGGAATATCTTGTTATGACTATAATATTGCTTTCGGGAATACCTTGCACGATTAAAATTGTCCTATTCATTGTTATGTTCTTGCATGACATTAGAATATGCCTTAAGTTATTGATGTTGACTTCATTTTACTTATGTGTGCAGATTGAACATATTTTTTGTATGTTATCGTTTCAGCACCACTGGCAGTCAATGCACCAAGAACACTGTACGAACCTACAACAGGCCAGACTATAACATTGACATGTCAGGTGACATCTGGAACGGCCACGTCGATCACCTGGTACAAGGACAGCCAACTGTTAAATCTGAATGCTAATTCAAGATTATCTGGTGCCAGTCCTGGAGCACCTTCAATGACCATCAGCAACGTACAAACCAGTGATGTTGGCAATTACATATGTTCAGCTTCCGATGGATCTGCAACGAGAAATACAAGTACCATTACTGTAACACCAAGAGGTTTGTACAGTAATTTAATTTAAAGTTAACGTTTTCCTCGTCCATTGAAAGTATTTGAACATTAAATCAATGGTATATTTTTATGTCGGATAATCTATTTATAATCTTTTCAGTACCACTTGTCCAACATCATACAGATGTCTTTTGCAGGAAAGTCCAATTCTTATAAAAAAAAAATAGAAGGCTATTTTTTCGATTATTCTAAAATTCGCTTCCATCTTTTCACTTACACAAGTTAGACTTTCTCTCTTGATTATTCCTTCATACATCATTACTGGTATACACCCATTCACAGCTGACTAGATGTCTGATTACCTCGGATCGTACACGCTGGTATACATCCATTCACAGCTGACTAGATGTCTGATTACCTCGGATCGTACACGCTGGTATACATCCATTCACAGCTGACTAGATGTCTGATTACCTCGGATCGTACACGCTGGTATACACCCATTCACAGCTGACTAGATGTCTGATTACCTCGGATCGTACACGCTGGTATACATCCATTCACAGCTGACTAGATGTCTGATTACCTCGGATCGTTCAGCATGATATTTTTCACATGACCCACACTCATGAGCTTCCTGATTACGTATCGATTTTCATAATCGCATTCTTGACTAAATTTTCATATTCATGGGCCATCAACTTCCAGTTTAACCAAACTCTAAGACTCTTATTTATTCTGACACTTAAATGATCATGAATGAAAATTTCGTTGCAATTTTTTCTCAAGAATGAAAATTTCGTTGCAATTTTTCGGATCAGGTCTTACTAAAATTTGGTATCTAGTTACTGATGCTGCATTACAATGTGAGAAGTTTTCAAGTTCATTGTCCACCAACATCATGTTTACTGAATAAATGTAGCGGTGGTATTATTTGTGAGAAGAACTCACAGTACATCATCTAATACACTTGTATATTTATTATCATGTTTATTGTGTTTTATTTTTCTAACTCCATTTTGTTGAGTGCCCGTAGAAAAACTCTTTGTTCAAAATAGATGTTACAAGTTATGACATGTTTTACTGCAAACTTCACTTGTGCAATTTGTTTTAATAGCATCTCCAACACAGCCAACCCTGGTTGGTCCAACCTCGATGACAGCTGGTTCTTCTGGTACCTGGACCTGTACTTCTATCGGAGGCTTTCCTCTCCAAACCATGTCTATGAGAATTAACAATGTGGTCGTCAACAGTAATGAACTCTCCATAAACTCCCAGTATAATTCAAACTTGAGGACCTACACAGTAGTGGGAACATTGAACAAGGCACTCAACATGGGACACAATGGACAGACGCTCTTCTGTGACGTAACCCACCCACAAACACTGACGTCACCACAGACAGTCAGCTTACCATTAACAGTTAGATGTGAGTACCAGCACTTGTTTCACTATTGTGTACTATTTATCACCATTTACTCTATTTAGTCTGAAATTATTCATTTTTCTTTCGTTCGTTCACGAAATCTTGCATATAGAATGAAATTTAAAACAGTATGGGTGGCCATTGATTGACACATTAAATTCATCCATTGACTGGGACAATTTACGTGTTTGTCTGTAACGACCACTGTTAACGACGTACCTACGATAGATATTTAAACTGTGGGGTCACCAAAGGTTTCTTAACGCCTTTAATTATAAAATAATTCGAAAAATTAATCAGGAACAACCTTTATGTTTTGATTTATATAATTGGTAGAAATCAAACATCGTGTTATTTCTGATTAATTTTTCGAATTACTTTATTAAGGTGTTGAGAACCTTTTAATGTGCCACATTGTTTTGAATTTCATTCTAAAAAGGCACTTTGTTTTATGAAGAAGTAATTTTTATGCTTTTTACGAACTCCTTGGACAATCATTTTATGACAAATTAATATAAAAACTTTTACATAAAAAGATGTGGCTTTCAAATATCAACATCTATGCCGTTTGTGTTACTTAAAGCTGCTGAGGCACACAGTGGTTGCTGATTTGCTGTGTACGAGAATCCAACTAAAATAACTAATTTTGATCTTCATTAGGTCTTTTACATTTTTGAACAATAGTTTGAACCTTAAGTGGTTGTCCACAAAAATCTATCAACCTATGTGTAA